>CM060688.1:40361731-41057981 GCA_030686995.1 Artemisia argyi
TTGGGATGTATCAGTTCAGTTCATTCTGCAAATTTGAGTCATGATAGCCATGCATCACCATGTGTTGTTCCTGCAGGTTCAATAACCATTAGAAACAATATAAATATTTTGCATTTTAGTTTCCACAGAAGCTAATATAATAAATCATGGTAAGCGGAGATGGCGCCTATGTAATTACCTTCTTCTGTTTGAGGATGGTGTTTATCTTTTTATGTACTCGTCTGTCACATTCCGCAAGAGATATAGGCAAGGATCAGACTTCCAATATAGAGCAATGGAGGCCTCACCTATCGAAACGTTCAACCAGATAGAGTATGTTGTACATGTTTAATTACAAATAATCATAAGTTATTAATAAAAGACGTCTAAGGGAGTAAATCATAAGCACATAAAATGTTAAAAAGGTAGGCTTGCAAATTGAGTAAGGCTTACCCTATTATCTGGGTTTCCATGGGGAGTGCCATCACTAACTGCTGCTCTTATTAAGAACTTTAACCGTTGGTAGTCACCATTTTACAACAGCCATAATAACTAAAAGAAACAAAGTTGCACATCAAAACGACGCAAACAAATAGTGTTGGGAAAGAAGCGAGGCAGCAGAGAAGTAAACATGAGCAGCCAAAGGATCAAAAGCACCATCTGGACACGGGTCGTGATACATCACTACTGTTTGTTTCAATGTTGCCATCCGGGCCGTTGTCCTAAAATCACATTATTCACAATTAATCTATGGATATATAATGCATTTCACCTCAATTATCGAAAAACATTAAGACTAAATATCACATGTTCAAAAGCATCAAACATGATTAGAGGGTGTTTGGGATTGCTAACGTTTTCTGATTAACTCTATATCTGCTTATTTTTAATGTGAGAAGCAGTTTAGCATAAGCATAACTTATTACATTGACTTTACCACCGTCATGTCAAGGATAACATTGCAAGCCTCCATTGACACACTCCTATTACGACTCTGGCCGCATTATAACAACCATTCTCAAAATGCTTCCAAGTATTCGGCCTCGCCGGCCATCCACACCTTTATAAAAAACACATCTAAACAATAAGCCACCAAGATAGAATTGCAAATAAAGAAATCTGTGTCGGCCTCATACTTGAAAACTGACACAAATTATGAAAGTGATGGTTGATCTTATAAAGCAATCCAGGAGATCTTACGGTAGCTGACTAAGTTTCATTTTGACTAAGTTTTAAATTATAATCATTTGGTTCTTTGGAGACGTGAGCATATCCGATGGACAGTCACAATATACAAATGACTTTTGTTTTTAGTGACGTCGGTATATAGTATAAGTTTTCGATTATTTACACCTTTCACTGGTCCACTTTTTTTTTTTTTTTTTTTTTTTTTTTTTTTTTTTTTTTTTTTTTATCAATCCTAACTTGATTGGGCAATGCAATTAACACAATCATGATTTGAATTCCGATATTTAGTGTCACAAAGTAATAAACTAAAAGCAGTAGGTAAAGTCACCATAAAGAATCCATGTAGAAGCAAAACAGGAGTTACACTTTGTATTCCCAAATTAATGGTGCTTGATGACACACGCTAAAGACCAAGCATAAACGGACTCATTTATACTTTAAGTGGTGATGAGTTCATTAAGCAGATAACATTTTTTTATACAATTGTTCTATCATAGCTCAGCATATATACATTTACTGAGCTAACGATTTGTGGATTAACAATGCTAGGAAGCTCTTCATTATAAACTTACAGATTCTCATATTGTTTTAGATACATAAGAAGCCTCTTTAGATCATCATGATTCATTTCACACAATATATCAATCTAGTCATGATTTAGGGAAATAAAATCAGTAAAAATGGCAAACAAATGCTATAAATGTAGCGTGTTTATTTTTAACATTATTTTACTTAAGGTCAATAATCGAAATAAATGATTACACTCATCTCTATCAAATTTAGTTACTTCTCTTACAATCTTCATGTTGACTTGCATCCTCCGACCAGCTAGCAAGGTGATTAAAGGTTACCTTCCTATCATTATAAAATATGTTTAACATAATTATGTACCTATCATCTTCCATATGACTCACAATGCTAAACTTCTTTATTTAATCCTTAGTATAAACATTATTAGCATTTATTGAGTTCCCATAATGCAAGAACAGATTTTAACAATTAACCAATATATTATAGTTTCCTTTCTCTTGGTCCATAACTATACATTTTAAGCAAACTACGTTTGTTTTCATCCGAAACCATACTTTTATTACTTATCACATTCCCAAAATCATATTAGGTGCATTAATCTCGCAAGGTATATGCTTGATAATATTTAATACATTCAAACTTTATACATTTGATAATTACTCAAAATAAACATGACATTTTAACTAATAAGCAATTTGGGTTTCTAAACTTTTCATCAAACATGTGGTGTGCATAATTATTTCGTAGAGGACTTGAAAAATCAAATTAAAAAATGATCGAACAATGCTTAAATAAGATATTTTACCTTGGTTTAATGGAAATTGATATCTTCTTTATGATTATTAATTCATTATGAGATTCACGTACCTGAAAAAACAATCAACCATGTTAATCTTAAGAAAAAGGCGTCATTTAGATTTTGATTTTTGAGAGATCATTCAAATCTGTAAGTATTTCTTTCAATGTAATAGTAACAAATATGATGATACTTATGATGATATACATTGAAAATCACCTAATTTTGAAGATTCGATCTTATCACGTTGTATCCGATTGGTTTGGTTGATCTTCAATTGCTTCGATTCGAATTGTGGGTCTCTTCAAGTTTAGATTTAGGGTTTTGGGAAGAACTGATTTACATGGCGGTTTGATTTGTGTGATTGTTTAGGGTTTAGTTATGAGGAAGGAGCGTTCTTTGGACTTTTTCTTCAGATTTTTACTTCACTGAAATTTTGCAATCTTTCTCCGGAATTTGTTGAAAAAAAATTTCGAAAATCTTTCTAAAAATAGGGATGTTTACACGTGTAGTTTTTATGGAATTTTGGGAGAGTTTTTGATGCTAAAAATAGCAATCACACTTGTTCTATATATAGGTTGAGATATATGTATATATATATGTATATATATATATATATATATATATATATATATATATATATATATATATATATATATATATATATATATATATATATATATATGTGTGTGTGTGTGTGTGTGTGGGGGGGGGGGGGGGGGGGGGGGGAAAGAGATATTTAGTTTTTTCAGTTTGGTTTGTTTATATAGTTGTCAAACCCAAAACCAAACCAAACATCAATTAAATACTTCAGTTCGGCTTCAAATCAGATCATACATCAATTAAAATTTTGGTCCTGTTTTATTCAGTTTATGTCAGGTTTATTTTTCAGTTTGTTAGGTGTCAAACCAAACACTGAACACCCCTAATTTTCCCCCATATTTTCACATGCCATAACTGCCAAAAACGTTTACACATACATAATTACGATACTTTTTTAAAACAAGAAAACATAGCTTTGAGGCTCTGTTTAAGGTGTATATGAGTATATGCCATGCGTTAACTGCATGGACGGATTCAAAATTTTCAAAAGGTATGTCACACAAAAATTTGTCCACAAAAGAATTGTTGAGTTAACTTATAAAAAACGAAGATAGCAAAATACTTTTTTCAAAAGTTGCAAATACCACTTAACGACAATATTTTAGAAATATTTATATTCTGTGAATCGGGTGTAGCGTGTCCTACACGAGCACCGGTACACCCGTTGTCGTGTACTTGTTATATTTTAAACTAGCTTATAAGGGTAGTATACATTTATATATCTTTCATCATTTTATAGGTAATATATAATGGTGTGATAATATTTGATACTCCCAGATAATGAATTTATGTATAATCCTTCTGGCAAATCATGATGCATGGCTTTATTTATCAACTATTTTGGCTGTGTTAGGGAGAGGGCTTATAAAGGCTTACGAGGGCTTTAACTTCTAGGCCGACATATAAAATAAGCATTGTTTGCTGCACGGGTTTACGGAGGCTTTTATAAGCTATACGCCTCTATAAGCCCAAGCCCGTTGAAAGAAGCTTATGAGGGCTTATAGTTAGTCAAATTACTTAAATACTCTTCAAAATATAATGTATTATCACGTAAAAATTGAAAATATATCTGAATTAAATTTGACGTATTTTAATGCAAATTTAAATGAAGAAGTTTTAGCTTCAACTAATTCGTCAAACAGTTTTATAAAATTATAAGCTTCAGCTTTCGGCTTATGATATAAACGTCGGCTCCAGCACATTTTGTCAAACATACTTAAGTGTACTATTGCTAAAGAGAATGATGATGCACGGCTTAATTTATTATGGATTATTAAGCTATTAGCATTTGTATACAACTTAACATATTGTATATTAACACATATACATATATGTAATAGTATATATCAAATCAAACGATAATATATAACAATTTTATTTGATATCTGTCCCGTTGGTTGGTGATTGTTGAAAAAGAAAAATTCTACTAACAGTTTCCATCCCGTGGATGCATCTACCCTATGACACCGTTAGTTCTACCCTTTGACTAATTTGCCCAAATCAATGGTTAACAATTTTCTAACCGAAGAAACCGGAAGAAGGACACGTATCATAAATATAACTGAATCAACTACTTTTTTAGAAGGTGCTGGACTTGGTCGGTTCAAGAAAGCTCGTTTTTAGCCATAATTTATACCGCATTACCGCATATCCTGGAATATTCTCTTATCCTAATTAACTGTAATTAACCTTTCAGTAGGTCATAGTATCACAAGTAAACACCTTACGATGGTTCTCGTACATGTTTAAGAATAGAAAGTCGGCAAGACATCTAATACCTTATCTCTTCTTAATATACAAAAACGAAAACGGCTTTTTTTACCTTAACTTTACACACACGTGTTAGGCTGCATGGTTGTTCATGCAATCCAAAATCATACTCACCAGCTTCCCTCTTTTTGCCTTTCCTTGACTAATTTGCTTTCTTAATTCACACGACAATCATCAACTTTAACATGAGTGAGAAAAAAAAAAAAAAAAAAAAAAAAAAAAAAAAAAAAAACGTGATTAGAACTGCCCAAAACAGTAATCAGATCGATGAAGAAATTGTATGCCGCCTGATGTTGGCCCAACCAAACGCACCACTTTTTTATGGAGCAGATACACAAAGATTTTCGCCAAAGCAGATGCATGGCATTAAACAAGTGATGCTTGGTGGACCAACGATCTTTGTGGAAATCGTGGAACAACGATCTGCATTTTCACCGGAATGACAAAAACTTTATGGTGGAGAGGTGTGTGTGTACGCTGAAAGTCGTTTGTCTTTCATGTGTTTTCTGACTTTTGAGATGTAACTCATTTCTGAATGTATGCATTCTTGGTGCGTGTATTGTTACATACCAAGTGCTTCTTTGGATAATTTGATATGTACCGAATGTGCATCAGATTCAGATGTATCCTAGGTGAATGAATTAGTCAAACTTATTGTTCTAGTTTTACATGCATGTTTACAGTTTATCATGCAAGTTCTATGTAGGTTAGTGGGTGAGTTATTGTTAGAGCATCCACTATGATAAACCTTTACAAAGGTTTATTGAACAAATTTATAAACCAACTGCAATCTTGGACCTAAACCAAGATTCTTTATTAAAACAATCACAAACCCAGAACAATATATCAACTGATCTCAATCAGCAATCAACACTAAACCAATGAACTAAACCACATCCACCACTGCTACTCAGGTGTGGATCTATTATCTATCTTGATAATAGTTCTATTACAAAAGATGAAAAAAACTATCAATAGAAACAGAATAAAATGAGAGCTTGTGATTGTGAGTAAAACGGCAAAAGATATCAACTAGGGTTCTGAGAAGTGAAGAGGAGATCTCAGCTTATATAGTCCAGCAATATAACTTTCTACACTTCACAGCTTTAGTCCTCCATCTTTGTACTCTTTATCTTCAGATACCAAAAGTCCAAATTAAAGCTTAACTGAAACTTTACAAAGTGTACAAAATTAGTCCCTGTACTATATAAACCAGAATAAGATTATATTTTCAACACCCTCCCTTAATCTTATTCTGATATAGATCAATAAGATTAAGTCTAGAACATAGCAAGCTATGTTGTTTTGTATCCAATCCCTTAGTTAGAACATCTGCTATTTGATCAGCAGTGTCTATCTTAACAGTTTCAATTACCCTAGCAATAATTTTTTCCCTTACAAAATGTAAGTCAATTTCTAAATGTTTTGTTCTCTCATGAAAAAGGGGATTGGCAGCAATCTTAATTGCTGAATTACTGTCACAAAATACTTTGACAGGTAAAAGATTTTTACAATTCAAATCCTGCAGAATTTTTAAGATCCAAACAACTTCAGAAGTCACAGAAGCTAAAGCCCTATATTCAGCTTCTGTAGACGATTTAGAAATAGTATTTTGTTTTTTACTTTTCCAGGAAACTAAACAATTGTTCATGAAAACACAATATCCAGTCACTGATTTTCTAGTGACCACACATCTAGCCCAATCAGCATCAGAATAAGCTTTTAATTCAATAACTGGGCTAGTAGATTTCTCAATATTCAAACCTTTACCTGGAGAACCCTTAAGGTATCTTATTACCTTTAACGCAACAGTCAAATGAGATTTCAAAGGACTATGCATAAACTGACTAAGACATGATACAGCATAAGCAATGTCAGGCCTAGTAGTAGTAAGGTAAATAAGCTTACCAATTAACTTCTGATATTCAGTGATATTCTTAAGTTTAGGATCAACATCAGTAGGTTCACTAGATAAAGCAAGATTAGGCTGCAAAGGTACAGAAGCAGGCTTTCCAGCAAGTAGACCAAACTCAGCAATAAGATCAAGACAATATTTTCTTTGAGTTAAACACAACCCATTCTTAGTATCTAAAACTTCAATGCCAAGAAAATATTTTAGTTTGCCAATATCTTTAATCATAAACTTGCTCTTCAAAAACAGTTTAACATTTTCAATCTCATGCAAATTATTACCAGTAATGATAATATCATCAACATAAACAAGCAATGCAACAAACATATCACCACAAGTTTTAGTAAATAATGAATAATCACTCTTATTTTGCACAAAATCATTTTCTGTTAATACAGAAGTTAATTTGGCATTCCACTGCAGGATCCTGCTTCAACCCATACAAACTCTTTTTTAATCTACAAACTCTTTTATCGTTTGGATCATAAAATCCAGGTGGCAACTTCATGTAAACAGTTTCATCAAGATCACCATATAAGAAGGCATTGTTAATATCTAATTGAAACAAGTTCCAATTATTTTGAACAGCAAGATTAATAAGACATCTAACAGTAACAATTTTAACAACAGGATAGAAGGTTTCATCAAAATCTATTCCCTCCCTTTGATTGAAACCGATAGCAACTAATCGAGCCTTAAATCTATCAACTTCACCATTAGACTTAAATTTGATCTTAAAGACCCATTTACTTCCTATAGCATTCCTCCCAGCAGGAAGTTCAACTATCTCAAAAGTGTCATTTCTATATAAAGCATCCATCTCATTATTCATAGCATCATTCCAATGTTTATACTTAGACGCTTCCCAATAAGTTTTAGGTTCAGAATGTTGATTAATAATAGTTGAAAAACAATAATTTTCTTTAGACAACTTTGAATAGTTAACATATTTTTCAATACCAAATTTCACTTTAGAATCCACAACAAAATCATTGAAATTTTTTGGAAAGACAGAAGTCCTAGAAGACTTTCTTAAACCAGAATCTTGATGACCATCTACCTGAGAATGAACTGGTAACTCATTACCCTCAGAAATTTCACTATTTATATTTTCCTCTAAGGCTGCAGACCTCTCACCCTCACTGGTAGATGCAGTTAAGTCAGAAGAATGCCCCCCAACATCCTCATTAAAAGACTTAAAAGGACTGCCTAGATGAGGAGGTGGACTACCAAGCCTATTAGGGCTGGGTTCATTAGTTTTCTCATCACTGGGTATGTCAGGTAGGTCATCAAGAGTATCAGAATTGAAAAAATTCAGATGAGTAACATCTTGATCAGGTTGAGATGTGAAATCAACATTTTGTTTAAAAGGAAAAATATCCTCAAAAAATTTAACATCTCTAGAAAAAATAACCTGTTTATTATCAAGACTCCAGAGTTTATAACCCTTTTTTGAATTAGAATATCCAATTAAGACACACTTTTCAGACCTACTGCCAAATTTATCATGATTATTAACAATAGTAGCATAGGCAAGACAACCAAAAGCCCTCAAATGCTCAAGAGGAGGAGCAAAAGAATGCACAAGTGCAAAAGGAGATTGACCATTTAGCATAGAGGAAGGTAATCTGTTAATCAAATAAGTAGCAGTTAGAATACATTCAGACCACATATTTAAGGGAAGCCCTCCCTGAAACAAAAGAGATCTAGCAACATTAAGAAGATGCCTATGCTTCCTCTCAACAATGCCATTTTGTTGAGGGGTATAACTACATGAAGTCTGATGCACAATACCATTGTTTTCACAAAACTTAGTAAACTGGTGATTAACAAACTCAGTCTCATTAGCACTCCTAAAACACTTAACTTGTTTATTAAACTGAGTTTTAAGATAATTGTAAAAAACCATAAGATTCTCAAACACTTCAGTCTTATTTTTTAAGAGATAAACCCAAACAGCCCTAGAAAAATCATCAACAATAGTAAGAAAGTATCTGTAACCATCTTTACTAGTGACTCTATAAGGCCCCCAAAAGTCTAAGTGAACTAACTCACCCACATTTTTTGAAACATGGTCACTTAAAGGAAACGGTTCCCTAGTTTGTTTAGCTTTGTGACAAACATCACAAGTAATTTCAGAATCATTAGTAGTGAAACCTAAAACAGGTTTTAACACATTTAATACTTGGTCTGCAGGATGGCCAAGCCTGCAATGCCAAGTAAATTTAGAAAGAAAACAAACACTATTCACAGATAACCTCTCAAGGTCTTTACCTTGATTTCCATCAAAGTAATACAAGCCACCAATCTGTTTACCAGTCCCCAGAATTTTCCCTGCCCTCAAGTCCTGATTTAAGATATAGCAATTAGCGTCATCAAAGGCAAATAGTAACTTACTATCCCTGGCAACTTTTTGAACAGGTAAGAGACTGACACAATATTCAGGCACAACAAGAACATCATAAAGAGTTAAGTAACTAGTCAAAGGCATATTCCCAATTTTAGTAATAAAAGCTTCAGTCCCATTTGGGTGTGAAACCTTAATTTTAAGATGAGAAACATCAACAACATTAACCATAAACTTATCACTATATGTTATGTGCTGATTAGCACCAGAATCAGTAATAACTCCCTTATTAACAAGATTAGCATGTAATTGACTATTAGAACAAAAAAACTTCTCAAAGTTTTCATTGAACATTCTACTAGAGTTATAAAAAGTACCTGCCATATTGGCTTGTACACCATTGCCAGAAATAGAATTTTCCTTAATCAAAGAAATAAGAGTAGCCATTTGTTCATCAGTGAAAGCAGAAGAAGGACTTGTACCAACAGAATTATTAGCAACATTTTTGACTTTGGTGTTTTGACCATTTTGATTATTTTTCTTTTTACCAAAGTCAGAAGGGTAACCAATGAGTTTAAAGCATCTATCAATAGAATGACCATTAAAACCACAATGTTCACACACAATAGAAGAGCCCCCAGCAGCTCTTCTATTCTCATTAGGTTTAAATCCAGAACTAGGTCTAGAAGGGTTCCCAGAAGTTTGAGACCTCTGAAAATTGCCTTTATTCCCCACATTAGAAAAGAACACAGAAGACTGGGCCCTTTGAGAGGTACCAGAACTAGAACCAGATACAACAACTCTGTGAGATTCCTCACTAGAAATAATAGCAAAAGCACCTTTAACATCAGGTAATGGATCCCTAGCCAAAATATTACTTCTAATTTGCATATAAGAGTCATCCAAACCCATCAAGAATTGCATTAACTTCATAAGTTGATTATGTTTTTTAAAATCTTCAGCTGCATGACAAGTGCACCTAGGTAACTTAACAAGAGCATCAAATTGTTTCCATAATGTACTTAACTTGTTAAAATACTCAGCAATAGGTGTTCCATTTTGAGTTAAAGAGTGAATTTTATGATGAAGGTTAAAAGTAACAGAGCCATCAACTCTATCAAAAGTTTCTTTTAATTCATTCCAAACATCAGAAGCCTTTTTTGAAAAGATTTGACCCAAATATAATTCCTCAGTTTTAGAGTTAAGAATCCATCCAAGAACAACAGCATTAACTCTATCCCATTGCCTCCCTAAGACCTCATCCACATTAGATCTAGTACAAGTACCATCTATAAAGCCAGTCTTATTTTTTCCCTCTAAAGCCAACAATAAAGCACAAGACCAAACATTATAGTTTTCAGTACCTTTGAGTTTAATAGAGATAACAGTCAAAGTAGCAGAATCATTAGGGTGTAAGTGCAAAGGGTGACTAAGGTCCAATTTACTAATAAGGGTCACAGGTTCATCCCCACCAATATCATCATCTCCATTAACAGATGGGGGAGCACTATGCTCAGAATTATGAACAGACATAATGCACAAAGAACAAGAAAACAGACAAACACACAAAAAAGGAAGAGAAAGTAGTTCCCAGGCTTTCCTTGCCACTTAAAGTGGTAGGTCAAGGGCACACACAAGCAAACCAGACAAAAGAAAAACACTAAACAGCTAAACACAATCAAACAACAGCCAAAAACAAGCAAATAAAGCAATATCAAGGCAGATATGAAGTTCAAAGGTGTGAGAGGTGTTACAGTGCTCTCAATGCAAGATTTAGCGGAAGCACTCTCACTGTGTCCTTGATTCACTTAGTCAAGAACACAGAAAGAAACCCAGAATCCACTCCAAGATTCGCAAGAATCAATAAAGAACCAGAATCAACTCCAAGATCCAAGTTCCAACACCAATTTAGACCAGAATCAACTCCAAGATCCAAGTCCCAATACCAATCTATCGATTAACAAAGTTAATCAACCCAGGAAGTCAATGAGAACAAAACCCCCAATTTTAATCGAAACCCTAATTTTTTCAAAAATTAGAAGTTTTTTTAGAAAAAAACGTTAGATCTGTGCAATTAAACACACAGACAAACAATTAACACTGGTTAATTGAAAATTTTCAAAGCAATTTGAAAAACCCCCAATTTTTTTTCAAAACCCTAAAAAATTTTGCGATCAGATATAGAGCGAATTGCTCTGATACCATGAACAAATTTATAAACCAACTACAATCTTGGACCTAAACCAAGATTCTTTATTAAAACAATCACAAACCCAGAACAATATATCAACTGATCTCAATCAGCAATCAACACTAAACCAATGAACTAAACCACATCCACCACTGCTACTCAGGTGTGGATCTATTATCTATCTTGATAATAGTTCTATTACAAAAGATGAAAAAAACTATCAATAGAAACAGAATAAAATGAGAGCTTGTGATTGTGAGTAAAACGGCAAAAGATATCAACTAGGGTTCTGAGAAGTGAAGAGGAGATCCCAGCTTATATAGTCCAGCAATATAACTTTCTGCACTTCACAGCTTTAGTCCTCCATCTTTGTACTCTTTATCTTCAGATACCAAAAGTCCAAATTAAAGCTTATCTGAAACTTTACAAAGTGTACAAAATTAGTCCCTGTACTATATAAACCAGAATAAGATTATATTTTCAACATTTATAAATATGCCACATCATAAATACATAAACCTTTTAGATTTATAAACCTATTTCCACTATGGATAAACTTGTTAAAGCTTTATAAATATCTAACATAACTCAATGCATTAAATTGTGAAAAGGTCTAACATATTGGACCTCTTCATGCCATGTAAGCATGAAATTGATGTCCACTATGGTTAACAATATTAGGACCTCTTCATCTTTTTATAAACCACCATAATGGATGCCCTTACTAGTTAAAAGTTTATTATAAATATGTAACCGTTGCATTTGTTGATGTTAAGAAGAAAATTGATCAAAAGTTCTAGTTTCCCTCTTTGTTCTTTTTTAGTCTTGCCTGCTCAAAGGGCCTTATCATCTCATCTCTTAGTCTATTTCTTGATATATTAACGATCTCAAATCGGTCTATTAACAATAAGTGTATGTTATTTATCATATATTAATGTTTTTCGTCAAACTCATTTTAGACTGCTCAAAGGGCTTTATCATCTTGTCTCTTAATCTATTTCTTGATATATTGACCTATTCTCAAATTGGTCTTTTAACAAATAAGTGTATGTTATTTATCATATATTAATATTTTTCGTCAAACTCATTTTTTAGTCCACCCTGTAATGAAATGTGATATTTATTTCTGATATCTACAATTTTAATAAAATCAACTATTTTAACTTTCAAGAGACGCGCTTCTTGTTTCCTGAACAACTACGACCTACTTAAAAAAGCGCACCTGCCAGTTATATAAAGTCAACTATTTTAAGGCGCCTGGCCCGAACGGGTTTTCTTTCAAGCTAATTAAGAAGCATTGGGATGTCTTAGGTGACGACATAATCTCTTATGTCAAAGAGTTTGAATCTACGGCTTTCGTCCCGCGAGTTTGTAACTCTTCCTTCATTACTCTTTTTCCTAAAGTTCCTCATACACTTGCAATTAATGATTTTATATCCATTAGCTTTATTGGGTGTCAATATAAAATTGTTGCAAAAGTCTTAGCTTTATGGTTGGCTAATGTTATCTATTCAATTGTGAGTGAAGTTCAAATGACTTTTGTTAAAGGACGTCAAATAATAGACGACCCTTTAATTGTTGATGAAATTATATATTGGGCAAATCTTCATAAAAGAAAATTGTTCGTCCTCAAAGTCGATTTCGAGAAGGCGTTTAACACTTTAAGTTGATCAGTTTTGGATTCTATCACGAGTCAGATGAGATTTAGCATCAAATGGAGACACTAGATTAAGGCTTGTCTAACATCGGCTCATACCTTCATGTTAGTGAATGGATCCTATACCTCGGAATTCAAAGTAGAAAAGGGTATTCGACAAGGTGACCCACAAAAACTATTTTAAATAATCTTGAATCAATTCATAGAAAGTTCTTTTGGGGTGGTGCGACGGATTCTAATAAAATTTCGTGGATAAGTTGAGATAAAACTTTATCACTACTTAATCAACGCGGCCTTGGTATTGGAAGTCTTAAGATAAGTAACATTGACATGCTAGCTAATTGGTGGTGGAGATTCTTTTACGAACAAACATTGCTATGGTGGAAGGTAGTTTTCTCGATCCATGGCCCTCAAGGTGGGTTACATTATGCTACCTCTATTAGAAGTAAGTCTGGGCCATGGTATCAAATTGCCAAGCTAAATGATGATTTAAGTATGCATGGGGTCGATTTGCATTCTCTCTTCAAATTTAAGATTGGGAATGGCCAAAATACCCGCTTTTGGATAGAAAAATGGGCTGGAAACTCACCCCTTTGTCTCGTATACCCAAGGCTATTTCGGCTAGAGGCAAACCCATCATGTAAGGTATATGACCGAGCTCCCTTCCAAATATACAACAATAGTGCCACTAATTGGCTGCCTTCTCAACATCTTACTGATACTGCTAATGGGCCTGATTTGCTGCATTTCCCACCATCTTTTGGGTCTACTCCTTTAAGTATTAGTGGGCCTACACTTGATACTCCAGTTGGGTCTGTTCTGGATTCCCATGGGCCTACTATACCTCTTGGACTTCGATTGCGTTGGGCATTGTTAAAGGAGATGAGATCAGATGATGATCATAATGATCCCATGAAATTACAAAGTCTCCTCTTAAACATCCATATCACAAATGAGCAAGACAAATGCGAATGCATTATGGACAACACTAGATACTTCATGGTAAAAGGTAGGAGAAATCTAATCACCAACTCCTCGTAATCTCCTTACCCGAAAACAACTTCTTTTTTCTATTTTCACCAACTTCGATGAATTAACCTTATTAATTTAGAGGTTCAAATATTATGTGTTATATGGTTAGAAAACTTACAATGTGTATTTACCAATGCAAAAAATGGTGAATCGTTTAAAGTTCTATACTGATATTTATTCTAATTTTATGACATCTGATGAGGCGAAAAATGATCCGTTTTTAGGGGGTCATTTAAGCCCGAATCCGACTTTATTTGATCAAATATTGCCCTAAATCGTTCCTTTTGTGATTTTAGGTGTTTGGAGAGTGAATTCTGGAAAAGAAGCTATTTTTGACGTTTTTGGAGCATAAAAGTGAAGAAAACGGCTAAGTACCAAATTTCCATGCTGACAATACAAGGTGACGGCGTCAAGACCAACATCTTGACGGCGTCAGACATGAAGAATTAAACTCCGAAGGTGGTGACGGCGTCAGAAGGACTCGTGACGGCGTCAAAGTAGCCAAATTAATATACCGTGGGTGGTGACGACGTCACGTAGGCCGTCATAAGTGAATCAAGGCCGTCCGAGGAAGTATATGGCGGCGAGGTGACGGCGTCAGAAGTTACTCTTGACGCCGTCAGACTGTTTTTCCTATATATAGTTTTCTAGTTTTTTCATAAAAAAAAAAGAGAGAGAAGTTTTGGTGAAACCCTAAAGACGATTTTAGTGCCTCTTTTACAGGTTTTTCAAGGGTTCCAAACCCTTGAGACCTTGCATTGTAATTGAGATAAGTGTACTTTCAATTCAATCAATATGTCTATGTGTTGGTTGTTTATCTCTTGTTCTTGTCTCAATTCCATTATGCTAGGCTAGATCTCTCTTGTGTTTGCTTAGATCTAATGAAACCTAGATGTTGATTATGTGTTGATTACTTGTCTATTCTTGTTTTGAATGAATGATTTATATGTTAGGCTTAAGAAAACTGGCAGATCTCCAAATGGTAACATGCTTGAACGTCTTAAGAAACATGAACCGAGGCGTACTAGGTCTTTATTGGTTGTATTTAATGCATGAGCCACTGTTTACAATCCCTATAGTTGTGCTGGGTCATGGTGTAGGAGGAGATAAGAGCTCATAGAGTTGGGGAGTTATGTATGCCACCCCACGAATGGTATTAAGGAATACAATCCGTCATTCATACAAGTGTAACAAGTAATTAACATGTAAAAGATATCTAGGGAGTAATGAAGTCTAAGTAAACACAATTTCTCCAATTACTACTCACAACTTTAGTATAAATTAGTTTAATTTCATTTTCATTATTTTATTTTAATTATATAATAGCTTTGGGTTAGTTGAATAGCAACTAATTCCGCCCACTCCTTCAAAACCCGAGATTTTATTTGCTTTCAAAAAAATATAAAAATACAAAAATAATCATCTTTCACCTCTAGAACTATTAATTAGGTTTTCTAATCCTAGCGACACTATTCCTAAGCTGAACGATCAATCCCCCGGTACTTGTCACTATACTATACTACAACGATCAGGTACACTGCCTGGTGGGGGTTGTAAGCTTCTCGAGATCCCTCGAGAGGTAAAGCAAGGTGCGATTCCCACGCATCAAGTTTTTGGCGTCGCAGCCCGGGGAATAGTTATTGTCTAGGTTAGGATTTCTTTTTATTAGGTCTACTTGCTAGATTCCTTTCTAGTAAGAATTTTATTTTTATTTTTAGGTCTTCTTTAGTCTATCTTATTTCTTCGTGCCTTTGTTTGCAACTCTTCACCATTCACCATCATGGCAACCAACGAATTCTCCAACCTTAGGATCACTAGAAGTCGTAGCACCACTAAAGACCTCGTCTTGCCTTATGCAGAACCCGAAAGAGAAATGTGTAGGTTAAGACGAACTCACTCAACACCTGAACCATCCAGCATTGCTATCGACTTTGATGCACCTCTCTCTGAAGAAAATTCAGAGAATCACATCACAACCCCGAGCTCCCACAATGAGACGAATACTCCTATAATACCTCCTCCTAAGCGTCTCAAGGATTACTCTTCCCCAACTCCTCGTGGGTTTTCCAATGCCATTGTTTATCCAAACGAACATGCCAACGAGGTCTTGCATGCAAATGATATTTGGCTTGTCAAAAGTGTGTGTAAGTTCCACGGACATGATGAGGAAAATCCGATCCAACACATCAAGGACTTCCTAAAAATAGTGGATACCATCCATACGGGTGGGACTACTAGAAACACATCCCGAATGCGATTCTTCCCTTTCACCTTATACGAAAAAGCCCAAGAATGGTATAACAAACTCCCTTCCGAATCTATTTTCACATGGGAGCAACTCATATCCAAGTTCTATGAGAAGTTCTTTCCACCTGGAAAAACCTCCGCATTTAGGGATAGGATCCTTCATTTCCGAAAGGGGAAGGATGAACCCTTCCATAAAGCGTGGACTAGATTCAAAGATTTAATAAGACAAGTTCCACATCATGGCATTGAACTTTGGCTCTTGGTCCAAATCTTTTACGAAAATATCTCCTCTAATGACCGGAACGGAATCAACCAATCTAGGAAAGGAAGATTGGCCAATCTTAGTGCCGAGGAAGGATGGGACAGGATTGAAGAATATGCCCAAGACCTGGATGATACTTGGGATGAACCTGAGTCGACTATCGGCATTTCTGAAACCACCTCGGATCAATTGAGCAAAGTTCACAAAAGAATGGATTGCCTAGCTGGATCACAACCACCTAAAATGCTGTCAAATCCTTACTTGATCTGCGATTACTGTGGAGGTCCGCATGAGGTGGAGGAATGCGGAGGAGCAGCCACAACTGACCATGCGTGCTTGTCAGGAGGAGACATTTATGCTGATCCCTCCCTTTTGCCTTTCTACCAAAATGATGATTATACCCTTTGGGGAAATCTGGTAAGGAAAAGAGAAGGGGAGGGAGGCCCTGAATTCAAGATCAGGAGCAATTTCGAAGATGACCTTGGTCACTTCACTCAAGAAAAAGACTTGCAAATGAAAGGGCTTAATGAGCTTTTCGACGAACAGCAGGAGGATGTCGGAGAATTTTTCAGCAAGCTTAACTCAGCCCTAGATAACCTCCAACCACCGTCAGAAAGAGGAAAAGATCCCATGCTCGCGATAACCACACGGGCCGGAACGACAACCAAGGACCCTCCTTACCCAAATTCGTCCCCCGTCACACTCGATTCAGACAAACCTGGGGAGGAGGAGCAGGATGTCGGCATTGGCACCCCGGACCAACCACCAGTGACAACCCCCTCCCCATCAGCCCTTCCTAACCCACCTGTGAGAATTCCATACCCATCCCGACTAAGGAACCAGAAAACGGAGAATGATAACAAGAGGTTCTTGTCATACCTAAAAGACTCGGTTGTCACCATACCTCTCCTGGATGCTTGCTATCACATGCCAAAGTATAGCACATACTTCAAAAAACTGCTCGCTAACAGGAAAAAGCTCGAGGGCCTTGTAACCCTAGGGGAAGAATGCTCAGTGGTGACCCATAAAGGGCTACCAAAGAAGGTAGACGATCCGGGCAGCTTCACCTTGCCATGCTCTATAGGACCTCTATCAATCAAGAATGCTCTTGCCGATTTGGGAGCAAGTATCAACCTCATGCCTCTCTCTATGTTCCGTAAACTAGGATATTCCGGATTGAAGCCTACCCGTATGAACATCCAACTAGCCGATAGATCAGTCAAATACCCCGAAGGGATATGTGAGAACGTGCTAGTCAAGGTTGGGAAATTCAAATTCCCTGTCGACTTCGTAATCCTGGATATGGAGGAGGACGACGTGGTACCTATCATTTTAGGTAGACCATTTCTTGCTACCGCTCGTGCAGTCATCGATGTCTACGATGGCAAATTGACCTTACGAGTAGGAGACGATAGCACAACCTTCGACATTAAGGATTCTATGGACCTCTCCCTCGAAGCATCCAACCGGCTCTACTTTATCGGGGAAGTAGATGAGCTCACAGATATCATTGATGACTGCATCAATGAACAAATCGATGAAGGCTGGCTACGGGACGAGAGTTTTCTGCCTTTGCTGGAGGTGGAAAAGACGGAGGAAGTTAATGCAGTCTCCTTCTACCCCAGACAAGAGGCAACAGAGCATCTCGAGCTCCGAAAGCCCGAGAACAAGCTCAAACCTTCTATTATCGAGCCCCCTGACGTTGATCTTAAAGAGCTCCCTAATCATTTGGAGTATGCCTTTCTTCAGGGAGAAAACCAACTCCCGGTAATCATAAATTCTTCCTTGGAAAAGGAACAAAAAGTTAAACTCTTAGAGGTCCTGAAGAAATACAAGGGGGTACTCGCATGGAGTGTGGCCGACATTAAGGGGATTGACTCTACTTTTTGCACACATAAGATTCTTATGGAGGAAGATTATAAACCCACTGTGCAACCCCAGAGGCGAGTGAACCCTAACATTAAGGAGGTAGTGAAGAAGGAAGTTATCAAACTTTTGGATGCAGGACTGATTTACCCGATCTCGGATAGCCCATGGGTTAGTCCTGTACAGGTTGTACCTAAAAAGGGTGGAATGACTGTAGTAAAAAATGACAAGGGTGAGATGGTGCCACAGAGAACTGTCACTGGATGGCGGGTATGCATTGACTATCGAAAGCTCAACGATGCCACGAGGAAAGATCACTTTCCCTTACCATTCATTGATCAGATGTTAGAAAGATTATCTGGACACGAGTACTATTGCTTCTTAGATGGATTCTCTGGATATTTTCAAATCCCCATAGCACCTGAGGACCAAGAAAAGACCACATTTACTTGCCCCTATGGAACGTTTGCCTACAAAAGGATGCCTTTTGGGCTATGTAATGCCCCCGCCACTTTCCAACGTTGCATGACCGCAATCTTTCACGAACTCATGGAAGACAGCATGGAAGTTTTCATGGATGACTTTTCAGTCTTCGGAAACTCCTTCGACCGCTGTCTTGCTAATTTAGAAAAGATGCTTAAACGTTGCGAGGAAACCAACTTGGTGTTGAACTGGGAAAAGTGTCATTTCATGGTAAAGGAAGGGATTGTATTGGGCCATAAGATTTCAGGGAACGGGATAGAGGTGGACCAAGCTAAGGTTGAAGCTATATCTAAGTTACCATACCCCACAACTGTTAAGGCAATACGCAGCTTTTTGGGGCACGCCGGATTTTATCGGAGATTCATCAAAGACTTCTCCAAAATTGCCCGGCCAACGACTCAATTGCTTGTGAAGGATGCTCCATTCGATTTTTCCCAAGAATGCAAAGATGCTTTCGACCTCCTAAAAAGGGAACTCACTCAAGCTCCAATCATGATCACACCCAACTGGGAGTTACCATTTGAAATAATGTGTGACGCTAGCGACTTCGCTGTCGGGGCTGTAATAGGTCAGCGACGTGACAAGCTTTTCCAACCTATTTACTACGCTAGCAAAACCATGAATCCCGCCCAAGAGAACTACTCCACCACCGAAAAAGAATTATTAGCCGTAGTGTTTGCATTCGACAAATTCCGACAATATCTTGTCCTTTCAAAGACAGTCGTCTTCACTGACCACTCAGCTCTTAGATATCTGTTTGTGAAACAGGACGCCAAGCCACGACTGATTCGGTGGATCTTGTTGCTACAAGAATTTGATGTTGAGATTCGCGATAAGAGGGGGGGCAGAGAATCTAGCCGCCGATCATCTATCTCGCCTGGAAAACCCCTTGGATAAACACGATAGAAGTGAAATTAAGGATTCGTTTCCCGACGAACAACTGATGTCTATCCTTGATTCGGAACCATGGTACGCCGACTTCGCCAATTACTTCGCAAGTAGATGTAGACTTGTTCCTGAACACCTGACTAAATACGAAAGGAAGAGGTTCTTTTCCCAGCTGAAATATTACTTCTGGGATGAACCATTTTTATTCCGAAGGTGTCCTGACCACATTATAAGGCGTTGTGTTTCGGAGAATGAGGCAGTGAAAATCATGAGGGAATGTCACTCCGGTCCCTCTGGAGGGCATCATGGGATAAATGTTACTGCTCGAAAGATTCTCGATGCAGGATTCTATTGGCCCACAATTTTCCGTGATGTAAAAGATATGGTACAAGCGTGTGATGCATGTCAACGGGCTGGAAATATATCACATAGGGATGAGGCACCTCAGAACTTTATACAAGTTTGTGAGGTATTCGATGTTTGGGGGATTGACTTTATGGGACCCTTTCCATCCTCAAGGGGAAACGAGTACATCTTGGTCGCCATTGACTATGTTTCGAAATGGGTTGAAGCACAAGCCCTTAGGACTAATGATGCTAGAGTGGTCATTCATTTCCTGAAAAAGCTTTTCGCAAGATTCGGGATTCCGAAGGCTCTCATCAGTGATAGGGGGACACATTTTTGCAACGCGCAAATGGAAAAGGTCATGAAGAGGTATGGAGTACCCCACCGATTCTCCACCGCCTATCATCCACAGACCAATGGCCAAGTCGAAAACACCAATAGAGCTATTAAAAGAATACTTGAAAAAACGGTTAGTCAAAACAGAAAGGACTGGTCATTCAAACTCGACGAAGCCTTATGGGCATTCCGAACTGCTTACAAAACACCTATTGGAACGACCCCGTTCCGCATGGTGTATGGTAAGGCATGTCACTTACCGGTAGAATTAGAACACAAGGCTTATTGGGCGCTTAAGGCATGCAACTTAGATTACACAACTGCGGGGAACAATAGGTTTTTGCAATTACACGAGCTTGATGAGCTTAGATTAGAAGCCTACGAATCTTCCATCACATATAAAGAGAGAGCTAAAAGATGGCATGATCAAAGAATTAAGAAACCCAAAGAATTTTCAGAAGGAGACAAGGTCCTATTATACAATTCTCGGTTGCGATTATTTCCGGGAAAACTTAAGTCTAGATGGTATGGGCCGTTCACGGTGAAGAATTCCTCTAAATTTGGAGCTGTAGTGTTAGTTGATGATGAGGGTAGGGAATTCACGGTTAACATACAACGTGTAAAACATTACCAAGAAAATAACAATGAAATGATTAATGAGGAGGATGTGATGTTTGATGATGAAGTCACGTAGTAACCCACGACTTTGAGTCTAGCTACAAGACTCGTAAATAAAGAAAAGCGCTTCTTGGGAGGCAACCCATGTTTTGTGTGATTTTATTTGTTTGATTGTTATTTGCTTCCGTATGCATGCTTTGTTTTTATTGTTGGTTGATCATGTTTCTCTAATGTGGAAATACTTTATTATGTTGTTTGGCCTAGTCTTAACTTCAACCTAGAGGTATTTTTGCAAAAGATAAGTGTAAGGGGAAACCCCAAATATGTTTTTAAGAAACAAACCGATCATGATTCTCCACAATATTAAATGAACATGTATATTCGTATTTGTTAGAGTCAAATGCTTGTATTGAGTCATAATGAAGTTTTGCAGGATTTTCCAGGAAGTAGGACAAAGTTTTTCCAGAAATTTTCCGGAAACTTAACATAAGAATTTCTGCAGGTCCATTTTGACGGCGTCAGGGTATTGCTCTTGACGGCGTCAGGAGTTAAAATCTGGAAATTTTACCGGTTTTGTTTTTCTAACGGAGTCTTATGGTTTTTGTGAATTATTAAGTTTTATAATCTCCAGGAAATCTGCAAACTTCATTCCACAAGCATTATATCTTACTTTGTTTTCTAGGATTTAGTAACTTATATAGGATGCCGCCGATTTTACGCGAGGTTGCCTTGTCCACTTTTGTCAGGATTTACAGGTTATTTGTGACAAGAAGATGATTTATATTTTGGAAGGGAAGCTTTGATTGTTCATTTTCTTGGAGGAAGATTTAACCTGACCAACCTAAAATCCATACCGAGCGAATCAGGGGAGTATTTGATTTCATTCTCTTTACTTTTTAACTTTTACATTCTTTACTTGAACATTGGGGACAATGTTCATCTTAAGTGTAAGGGGAGGGTAAAAAGATGATACCTTACATATGCACTTTCGCTTGAGTTTGTTTTTTTTTATAGTAGATGAGTAATAAAACTACGAGAAATACTTGTTAGTGTAATTTTAGCGCCAAATTTAAAATTTTTTACAACATTTAGGAGTGAAACTTTAGCCATAGCAAGCGTCTCATGGATAGGAGGTTGTATGACTAGCACATAACCGTATATTCAGAAAAATTTTCCACCCAAAAATGTGAGGTTCGCCTTTAGATTTGATAGGAAAAGCATTCATTATTAGTGCTTATGAGTGTACCGGTAGCATTTAGATTCTAGAACTTGCGTTAGTGATGCATCCCGAGACCGCTAGTGAGACTACATTCGTGTGGTAGGATTTACTACATGATAAGAGGCATTAGGATCACCCTTGTGTTAAACCCGTATTATAATTACTTGACCATTTAAGTCATATTACTTGGCTAGTTAAGTCAACTAATTTTTCCCACACCCTTAGCGTTGTACTCATCTTTAGTACACGAAACCCCTAGTACACCCCTCCGAGCCTATCTTTTCGTTTCTAACTTTAAGCATTTTACTTAAAGGAAGAAGTTGTTACACCCCACTTAAATGTACACCCAAATCGCCTTAGCCTTCCGTGTATGCGCTCATTTTTAGTGCATTATTGTTATTTGTTAAACCCTAAGTTAACTTTCTAATTGATTACATGGTAGCTAAGTCGAGTCATATCCTTGTACATATTGTTTTGGGATGATTGGGACTCATGGGTAAGTACTTATTTTATGGAGTAATGGGGAAGAACATCATTTATTACCCCCATATGTACGTTAATCTTAAAAGTGCTCCAAGTGTTTTGATTTTCTTAATTCGAGTCATTAGAATAGTTAATTGTAAAGTATGTAAAGATTCAAGTGTAAGAGGATTGCTCAAACCCCTATGATATATTATTTTGGATGGTAGGGTAAGAGTGTATGCAACAAATATATATATATATATATATATATATATATATATATATATATATATATATATATATATATATATATATATATATATATATATATATATATATATATATATATATATATATATATATATTTCGAAAAAAAATCAAGAAAAAGAAAAAAAAAAAAAGAAAAAAAAAGGAAAAAGAGAAAAAACATACGGACTACCATCCCGTTTTTGTTCTATGTTTATTTTAAGTTTTGGTTATTTTTCATTTATTAGCTTAAGTCGAGTCTAGTCTTGGCTTAGCAACGCTATCTTGTACATGTAATTGACTAAGATTGTTAACTCGCCACCAGTAAAACTTCCTTTATCCAACAAAACCGTGTAATTCATATCCCTACACCTAACGTTATAACCTTTTAAAAGACCTCTTTGATAGTTTATCCTAGGTGCTTATGCCATGTGGTGGAGGTTTGATCCTTTCCCAAGCCTATGGTAATCTATTTTGCTATGACAGGTAGTGAGAGATATCTTCCATTTCCATAATGTTATATTACTTTATTACACCCGAGAGATGTGAGTATCTAAACACTATTTGTGAGGTGCTTGTGTATGACCTCCGTGCTTGTCTATTGGTCTTTAGTGGAACGATTATTTGTTGTAATTACTTTTATATTAGTGTTAAATGACCCCTAACTTGTCTTTTGAGTAGAATAAAAGCTCATTTGCTTGAGGACAAGCAAATCTCAAGTGTAAGGGTATATGATGAGGCGAAAAATGATCCGTTTTTAGGGGGTCATTTAAGCCCGAATCCGACTTTATTTGATCAAATACTGCCCTAAATCGTTCCTTTTGTGATTTTAGGTGTTTGGAGAGTGAATTCTGGAAAAGAAGCTATTTTTGACGTTTTTGGAGCATAAAAGTGAAGAAAACGGCTAAGTACCAAATTTCCATGCTGAAAATACAAGGTGACGGCGTCAAGACCAACATCTTGACGGCGTCAGACATGAAGAATTAAACTCCGAAGGTGGTGACGGCGTCAGAAGGACTCGTGACGGCGTCAAAGTAGCCAAATTAATATACCGTGGGTGGTGACGGCGTCACGTAGGCCGTCATAAGTGGATCAAGGCCATCCGAGGAAGTATATGGCGGCGAGGTGACGGCGTCAGAAGTTACTCTTGACGCCGTCAGACTGTTTTTCCTATATATAGTTTTCTAGTTTTTTCATAAAAAAAAAAAAGAGAGAAGTTTTGGTGAAACCCTAAAGACGATTTTGGTGCCTCTTTTACAGGTTTTTCAAGGGTTCCAAACCCTTGAGACCTTGAATTGTAATTGAGATAAGTGTACTTTCAATTCAATCAATATGTCTATGTGTTGGTTGTTTATCTCTTGTTCTTGTCTCAATTCCATTATGCTAGGCTAGATCTCTCTTGTGTTTGCTTAGATCTAATGAAATCTAGATGTTGATTATGTGTTGATTACTTGTCTATTCTTGTTTTGAATGAATGATTTATATGTTAGGCTTAAGAAAACTGGCAGATCTCCAAATGGTAACATGCTTGAACGTCTTAAGAAACATGAACCGAGGCGTACTAGGTCTTTATTGGTTGTATTTAATGTATGAGCCACTGTTTACAATCCCTATAGTTGTGTTGGGTCATGGTGTAGGAGGAGATAAGAGCTCATAGAGTTGGGGAGTTATGTATGCCACCCCACGAATGGTATTAAGGAATACAATCCGTCATTCATACAAGTGTAACAAGTAATTAACATGTAAAAGATATCTAGGGAGTAATGAAGTCTAAGTAAACACAATTTCTCCAATTACTGCTCACAACTTTAGTATAAATTAGTTTAATTTCATTTTCATTATTTTATTTTAATTATATAATAGCTTTGGGTTAGTTGAATAGCAACTAATTCCGCCCACTCCTTCAAAACCCGAGATTTTATTTGCTTTCAAAAAAATATAAAAATACAAAAATAATCATCTTTCACCTCTAGAACTATTAATTAGGTTTTCTAATCCTAGCGACACTATTCCTAAGCTGAACGATCAATCCCCCGGTACTTGTCACTATACTATACTACAACGATCAGGTACACTGCCTGGTGGGGGTTGTAAGCTTCTCGAGATCCCTCGAGAGGTAAAGCAAGGTGCGATTCCCACGCATCAACATCTTATTGAGCGTTCGAACTTATAGATTATTATCATACAACTAAACCATATACCAAAAACCCTAAACCCCTAACCACTAGGTATAATATCACAACTGATATATATGTCAAGTTTCTATTTTCATAGTTAATATATGTAACACTAATTCTTATTATGCTCAAAAGCAATGCTAAATTAATGCAACAATTGTTTAGGAATTCTTATTTTGCTTAAAAGCAATGCTAAATTAATGCAACAATTGTTAAATTTGGATAATACGTCAAGTTTCTATTTTCATACTTTGCTTCATTTTTATTTATTTTGGTATTTATAAATGATACTTATTTATGGTTTTTGATATAACATTATAAAGAAGATGAAGATTATTTAAATTACGGTGCCAAATATAGAGGGGCGGAGCCAGAAAAAAACTCGAGGAGGGGCTAATTCTTTTTACGTCAATACAAAAATAGAGTAAAAAAACAATAAACAAGATTGTCGTCGGTGATCTTTAAAGGTGCCAAAGCAATGGTTGGGCGAACTTTAAGGTTGTCATGAGTGAACTTTATTGGTAAAAAAAAAAAAAAAAAAAAAAAAAAAAAAAAAAAAAAAGGTTGTTGTGAAGTGGTCAGGCTTGAGAATTTTATTTGGACCTTCAATAATTTACTACTTATACTTGAAGAACGTTAATACAAAGAAAGAAATAGAGAATAATTTACAAACATAAAAAACTAAAATATACGAAATAATAAAATAAATGGGAGACTTGGAAAAGAACACCCAACCCACGTGCTTTGGACTACCAAACAAAACAAAAGTACTTTCCCTCTTTCTTCTTCATATACTGTACTATTTTTCATCTTTCTTCTACATTTACTATCTGTGTATTATACTCTTCTTCAATGGTGTCTCAACTTCATCATTCTAACAAATAAAATCGCTTTGCAAAATCTGATTTGGCTTTCAATTTAGACAAGGAAAACACTTTCTAAGAGGGGCAAATTACAAAAATATCTCGAATACTTAAGAAATTTACATTACGCCCTTAGCTCCGCCTCTGCTGAAACATAGATATGCTGCATATTTGTGAAAGTGTTGCTTGTAATTTGGTCAACATTCTTATTTAACTCAGTGATTGAATCGGCGAAATAACATTATTTTCACAACTTATAATCTATTACTACGTCAAAAATTATACAATTTTTTTATTCTTTGTTTTTATTCTTTTTTTTTTTCATCAGAAGAAGGGCAAACAAAACTACAAATTTTAAGTAACCATTTTGTATGTAAATGAAATTTTGCTCCATAGTAATCTTTTTGCTTGTACTCTTTCTTGATTTTCAACAATAAATTACATAAACTAGTAATTTTCCATTAATATTATGTTGGAAACCCTAATATTCATAGTTACAATCCCACACCAATAACCGAACATTACTTCAGAAATAAAAAAATCCCATCCTCACTATACATAACTTTTAGTTGCTAGTTCTCTCAAAACTCAAAACATACGATTTTGAGAGGCATTATAAAGGACGTAAAAAATATGCTTACACCTATTGTATTTGATTCATCTTTAGCCATAGGTTAAGCCGCTGACGGAGCAGTCACATAGCGGCTACCCCTCTTGGAAACCACGGGTGTCGGTTTATCCAACACCATCAAAGGCATCGAGTCTCCACGGATCCTCCAGTAATCCAGAGACTTGTCGTTATAAATGTCCCACCACTTTTTCACCAACATCTTAATATCTTCCCTATCCATGTTCACTTCTTTTCCAGTGTATCGCCACGGCTTTGACCCATCTGCACAGTAATGCACCACTTTGACCTTTTTAAGGTCAAAGTTCTCAGGGTGACGCCACAACATCGCCAAGATCAAGTTGTATTCGGTCGGGATAGGCTTGTAAATGTCCCTAAAGAACATGTTCAAGAAATCTTGTTCCGCAAATAATGTTGGTGGAGTTGTTTTCACTGACTCGAGGAGATCGCGGTAGGTTGAGAGACTTGGCTCGAAAACAAACATGCCCGCGTTGAAGTAGAGCGCAGGTTTTGGGCCAAGTTTCTCTTCTGGCCATTGGACCTTTTCGGGTGATTGTTGGCAGTACCCGATTTGGTATTGTGGACTGTTTCTCCAATTTCGCTCACAGAAACAGTCCATGACTGCGTAGAAATAACCGTCTGGCAAGTCGAATAGATGGTCAATATTGTCGAATACTTGTATGTCCCCGTCTAAATATATCATCTTGCTATACTCCACAAACTGTAAATAAAGAAGAACTCAATTAATTAGTTGTTGAAGTTAAATTAACTTGAAGTAATTGACACGTAAATAATATTATTTCATTAGATTGAGTGATTGACCAAATACTCTTGCACCTTATCAAGTTGTTACGTTAATAATGATATTTGATCAAATTTAAATGGGCTAAAAAAATACCTGAACTTAAAAAACCCCAAATTAACCAAACAAATAAGTTGGTTTACTTTCTGTTTTGTGTCCAACAATAGTTTTCTAAATAGTAATTAACAAATATAAAAAACCCAAGCTAAATAACTTTCAAGGTAACAACTAGATGAATAAACGATGAAGAATTAATTTGTTACCTCCCATATACGTAGCTTGGAGTAATTGATGACATAATACGCCATAGCAAACTGAGTCTGGTTTTCGGGTGGATACAAGGGTTCGATCTCCCGAATGATGCATCCTTGTGACAATAACTTCTTACGATGTTCCATTGGAACATCGGGAAGTATTGCTACCACAAGAGGGTAGACCGACTTGGCTTTGCGTAAGCCCTTGGCTAGAGCGACGACACCTTTCCAGTAGTCGCCGTCTCCAGCCAAGAACGTGACATAGGCACGTCTAGGCAAGGTTTTCGCCTTGACTAAACCGGAAGTGATCATGTTGGAATCGTTGTTAGCAACTGGTGGAGCCATTGTTGAGTGTATGTTTGCGAAAGTAATCGAGGTTGTGTGTTTGTAGTTTTTAGCGAATGCTTGAATGTTTAAGTACGTGTTTTTATAAGTAGTTTGTTGGTGTTATTGGAGTTGGACTAGTGTTGGTGTTTATATAGGACTCGGATGTTCAAGAAATTCAAAAGCATGCCATTAAAAACTGATAAAAAATAAAATATATTTCTTTTTCTACCTTTTCTCCTTGCTTTATAGGGTGTCAATTTTCAATTAGACCAGCAAATGTTAAGTTCTGCACACGTAACTAAAGTACCTAGCTAGTATGGATATGCCTGAATTGATTTGTGTTTACATCTGGCATACCATCTGAAAACCCAATAAACAACTACACTAGCTAGACTAGTTTTCCTCGTATTCTTCACATATCATAACTGCCCAAAACGTTTACACATATGTAGTTACAGTAGTTTTCAAAAACAAGAAAACATAGTATTTGAGGCTAATGTTCAAGGTGTATACGATTATACGCCATGCGTTAACTGCAGGAAAAGACTCGTAATTTTTTAAAAGGTGTTACATACAAAAATTTGTGCACAAAAGAACTGTTAAGTTGACCCATAAAAAATGAAAGTAGCAAAAACTTTTTTCGTATGCTGCACATACCACAAAACAATAATTTTTCAAAAATATTTGTACTTCGTGACATAAAATCGGATATAGCCCATGCTACATTTGGCACCGATACACCCGTTGCTGTGTACATGTTATCTTTTAAAATAGCTCATAAGGGTATAATACACTTATCTATTCTTTCATTATTTTATCGGCAATATATAACGTACCAGTGTGGCTAATCACTGTCCCAGATAATGAATTTCTGTTTAACCCTTCTGGCAAATTATGATGCACGGGTTTATTTATCAACTATCTTGCACTATTACTAAAGAGAAGGATTCATGGTTTAGTTTATTGTGGATTATTAAGCTATTAGTATGTGTGTACAACATTTTGTTTTTAACGGCATTTAACTATTTCACAACATACACACTGCATATTATGGGCGGAGCTATTAAGGGACCGAGAAGGGTCCCGGCCCTCCTAGGTCTAAGCCTGTTAATGTATCTTTTCGTGATTTCATGTGTTAAAATTTTATTTTTTCGAACTCGGCCTTCCCATCTAATATTCTTCCAAAAAAAAAAAAAAAAAAAAAATTGTTTCGGCTCTCAAAAAAAAAAAAAAAAAAAAAAAAAAAAAATCTAGCTCCACTATTGCTGCATACTATCTCACATTTTTTACATAGGATAACATATTATATCAAATCGACATAACATTTTATATATTAACACATATATAGTATGTCAAATCAAACAATAATATATTTGATGTCGGTACCGTTCGTTGGTAGTTGTTGAAAAAGAAAAATTCTACCGACACTTTCCATCCCGTGGTTGCATCTACAATATGACAACACGATCACTTGACATTCATGTGTGTCACACGACATCGTTAGTGTGTTGTTCCCTTTGACTAATTTGCCCAAATCAATGTCTAACAATTTTCTAACCGAAGAAACCCGAAGAAGGACACGTATGATAAATATAACTGAATCAACTACTTTTTTAGAAGGTGCTGGATTTGGTCGGTTCAAGAAAGCTCGTTTTTAGCCATAATTTATACCGCATTACCGCATATCCCGGAATATTCTCTTACCCTAATCAACTGTAATTAACCTTTCAGTAGGTCCTAGTGTTTACAAGTAAACACCTTACCGAAGGTTCTCGTACATGTTTAATAATAGAAAGTCGGCAATACATCTACCTTATCTCTTCTTAAATATACAATTTTTTTTTTTTTTTTTTTTTTTTTTAATTCTGAACTGTACACAGACGTGTTAGGCTGCATGGTTGTTCATGCAATCCAAAATCATACTCACCAGCTTCCCTCTTTTTGCCTTTCCTTGAATTATTTTTTTCTTCCTCATTTGCTTTCTTAATTCACCGGCCACAAGGCCCACAATCATAAACTTAAGTTGAGTGAACGTAGGAAATAAAATAAATAAGTAAAAGAAGAACGTGATTAGAACTGCCCAAAACAGTATTCAAATCGATGAAGAAAGTGTATGCCGCCAGATGTTGGCCCAACCAAACGCAACACTTTTTTATGGAGCAGATACAAAAGGATTTTCACCAAAGCAGAAGCATGGCATTGTTCGGGGAGAAGACGGAACAACTTTGGCGTGCCAGCGGTGGTTATTAAACAAGAGATGCTTTTAAAACGGTGGACCAACAATATTTGTGGAAATCGTGGAACAAAGATCTGCATTTTCGCCTGAATGACATAAATTATACGCTGAGAGTCGTTGATCTTTCATGTGTTTTCTGACTTTTCGGATGTAACTGCATTCTTGGTACACGTGTATTGTTGTATGCCAAGTGTTTCTTTGAGATAATTATGATATTTCAGAAAACGGTTAATTACTACGAATGTGGATAAATCTTATATCTTAACCCGTTACATATAAAATACATATAAAGTAAAGCAAATATAAAAAAACAAATCTACTTCTAAATGAAGAAACGATTATAATCACTAATTAATCAGATTACATTTTTCTCAACATGACATCAAAACCATAATTTATTACTTTTTCTAACCGCGAACATTGATATCTCATGCGTTACAAAAAGTCTGTTGATCTTCAGATAAACCTTATGCATTATACACATAATCATCATCATACGAATCATATTCATCATCCAATGTTTTGTTCTAACGTTCGCATAAGCTCTTGGTCCCATATCCACTTTTACTTCATTAATATTTTAAAGCCATGAAGTTAGTTATTTCAGCATCAACATCTTCCACATCACAATCACTATCGTCGACAACATGTACATTCCATGTGAACTGTTGGCCACATGATTACCATCATTAGAAACATTAGTATTTTCATTTGACACACGACCCTCATCACATGGCATGCCAACTGACGTAGAATGGAAGCGTGAAACAAACCCAAACAAGGGTTTAAACAAATCACAAAGGATTTAAAGACTAAAAGCCTGGAATTTTATTGATAATTGAATGCCTAAAAACATAACCCAAGCCCTATATTTATAGGAAAGCTAAACTTGGGGAAAAAGTTAATAGAAAAAAAAACAAACAAGGAAAATAAAAAGTAAGTAACGATCAAAGAAAAGCCACGGTTAACTTAGAAACATTACTTCCTCTTGCACCAGTAACTTTACTCCTGTAGCAGTAACTTCAGTTGGAAAAAGTCACGACCCAAAAAAATAAAAATACCAGTAACCTCACCTCAGTTTGTATCCCTTCTTATTCCAGTAACCTTACTTTGCTAGGAGTAGAATTACTTATATAGAAGCATCCTTACTCCTGTGATTCTTTGCTCTTTTGCCACGCTCTAGGTGCTCCAAATATACATCTGCTAACTCGTTAATCATGTCCTCATCATTCCCTCCCCCCCCCCCCCCCCCCCCCCCCACTTCAGAAGAACTCGTCCTCGAGTTCTTGCCGTCAATCACATCTTCGGGGTGAAACTCATAAATATCCGACACATTGAAAATCTTCGAAATACTCATAGTATTTGGTAAGTCCACCACATAAGCATTGTCATTAATCTTTTGAAGTATCTTATACGGGCCATATTTCTTTGGCTGTAGCTTGCTATAAGTTCCAACCGGAAAACGTTCTTTTCGAAGAAACACCATCACCTCATCACCTACCTTGAAGAGCTTAACACGACGATGCTTATCCGCGGCAGCTTTGTACTTAGCATTAGATTCGGTAATCTTGGCTCTAACAACTTCGTGAGTAGCTTGAACCTCTTCCACCATCTTATTTGCTTGAACATTCTTCTTTCCTGGCAAATCAACTAAATCCACCACTTGTCTTGGCGAAGTCTTGTAGACAACGTCAAATGGTGAAAATCCCGTTGAACTATGAACTGCACTATTATAAGCAAACTCGGCTTGAACTAACGAAACATCCCAAAGCTTAGGCTTTTCTCCACACAAAAAACGTATCATATTGCCCAATGTACGATTGACCACTTCGGTTTGACCATCCGTTTGAGGATGAGTGGTACTACTAAAATTCAAAGATGTACCCAAACGCCTCCAAAGTGTTAACCAAAAGTGAGCAAGAAACTTACTATCCCGATCCGAAGTAATTGACTTTGGAACTCCATGCAAACGAACCACTTCTTGAAAGAATAACCTTGCAATATGCGCCGCATCCGAAGTCTTCTTACAAGGAATGAAATGCGTCATTTTGGAAAACCTGTCAACAAGAACAAACACGAAATCGACTCCCCGTTAGGTACGAGGAAGTCCAAGCACAAAATCCATAGAAATATCAACCCAAGGACTCTCAGGTACGGGTAATGGCATGTAAAGACCCGTATTTTGTGCTTTACCCTTTCCTTCTTGACACACAACACACTTTCTTACAAAAGAACCAACATCCCTCTTCAATTGAGGCCAATAAAATTGACTCTCCATAATAGCAATAGTCTTATCACGACCTAAATGAGCACTCAATCCACCCGCATGCACCTCTTTGATCAATTGACTCCTAAGTGAAGTCTTAGGAATACACAAGCGATTTCCTTTAAACAAATAACCATCAAGCAAAAGAAACTCACCACGATGTTGCTTGGTTTCAATCTCCTCCCAAGTGCCACGAAAATCTTCATCATTTGCATACAACCCCTTGATTGACTCAAAACCCACAACATCGTTGCTAATTGTAACCAATAAAGTAGTCTTCCTACTTAATGCATCCACTACCTTATTACTAGCACCCGACTTATGCTTGATCACATAGTTAAACTTCTCCAAGAAACTCGCCCATTGTGCATGTATCTTGTTTAAGTGCTTTTGAGTTTGAAAATACTTGAGAGCTTGATGATCCGAATAAACCATAAACTCTCGTTGAATCAAATAATGCTCCCACTTCTTCATTGCTTGAACAACTGCATACAATTCTTGTTCATAAGTCGACTACTTTTGTCGAGCTTCATTTAACTTCTCACTATGAAACGCTACGGGCCTACCTTCTTGTGACAAAACGGCTCCAATTCCAGTTCCACAAGCATCACATTCTAGTTCAAAAACCTTATCAAAATTTGGTAAAGAAAGTACCGGTGTGGTTGCCAATCTTTCCTTGATAATCTTGAAGCTTTCTTCCGCCTCTTGAGTCCACTTGAATGGACCTTTCTTCATGCAATTAGTAATTGGCGCCACTATACTACTAGAATTTCTCACAAACCTCCTATAGAAAGTCGCCAATCCATGAAAACTCCTTACTTCTGTCAAAGTCTTGGGTGAAGACCAATCTCTAACCGCCTTAACCTTGTCTTCATCCACATGCATTCCATCCGAACTCACAATGTAACCAAGAAATAATAGTTTGTTAGTAAGAAAAGTGCACTTCTTTAAATTAACAAATAATTCATTCTCCGTAAAACCTTTCGTAAATGATCCAAGTGCTCTTTCTCCATTTGGCTATAGACCAAAAATATCATCAAAATAGACCAACACAAACTTACCCATAAATGGCCTAAGAACTTGAGTCATCAAAAACATAAAAGTGCTAGGTGCATTAGACAACCCAAATGGCATAACGAGCCACTCATACAACCCATCATTCGTCTTGAAAGCGGTCTTCCATTCATCACCCGGTTTAATCCGAATTTGATCGTACCCACTCCTCAAATCGATCTTAGAAAACAATTTAGCAACCGAAAGTTGATCTAATAAATCATCAAGACGTGGAATAGGAAAATGATACCTTACCGTGATCTTGTTAATGGCACGACTATCAACACACATCCTCCAACTTCCATCCTTCTTTGGTGTAAGAAGCGCCGGAACCGCACAAGGACTAGTGCTTTCTTGAATGTGCCCCTTTCTCAACAAATCTTCAACCTTTTCACGCAAGATATCCGACTCCTTAGGACTCATCCTATAGTGAGGAAGATTAGGCAAACTAGCTCCGGGAACCAAGTCAATTTGGTGTTGAATATTCCTCAACGGTGGTAAAGAATCATGTGTATCATCCGCAACAACTTTACTAAATTCTTCAAGCACGGGATTAATTACTTCTGGAATCATATTATCCATACCATCTTCAACCCCTTTTACAACCAAAGCATATGCAATGCCCGTTTCCTTCCTTTCGGCTTGAAACTCCTTTGGTGATGAAACCAAAGTCACCAAAGTCTTGCTTTCCAATTTCTTCGCGGGAGAAGTAACACCTAAAGGTAACATAGCAATAGTTTTTCCACTCCATTTAAACAAATACATATTTGATTTACCTTGGTTTGTAGCATCCACGTCATGTTGCCATGGTCGTCCTAGCAAAACATGACATGCCTCCATATCAACCACATCACAAGTAACTATCTCATTGTAATGTTTCCCAATAGCTAGAGGAACCTTACGAATCTTGGTCACCTTAATCTCCGGTCCTTTCTTAATCCATCCAATTCGTATGGATTAGGATGAGGCTCGGTTGATAGCTTAAAAGCTTTAACCAACGCCTTCGACACCAAATTCTCGCAACTTCGTCCATCAATTATAATAGAACAAATCTTTTCCTTAACTAAGCACTTAGTTTGAAAAATCTTATTGCGTTGCGAAGAATCACTAACCTTAGGTGAACACAAAGTTCGTTGAATGACACACGTAATTTGTTCTAATTCTCCATCCAATGGCTCGGTGTACTCTACATCATCTTCTTCTTGAAACGACTCGTCACCAAACACTCCATCATTCCAAACTTGTGATGTATAAAGTGTATTCCGCTTGGGACAAACATTCGACCTATGCCCCGGTTCACCACACATAAAACACTTATCACCCGTTGGTTTTGCATAAGGATTTGATTTAACTGGTTGAGCTTCCTTGCTCTTGTCAACTCCACTTCCACTAGCTTTAGAATTCGTAGACGTAGAAGTAGTAGTACTAGGAAGGGAAAATTGATTTTGATTAGGCTTAGCACCATAAGAACTTGTACTCTCCAAGGTTACACGCCTAAACCCAACCCTGGTTTTAGTCACCATTCTTTCCGCCTTCATTGCTAAGTTTTGAGCTTGATCCACGAACCAAATTGAAATCAAACTCAACTTTTTGTGAATTGAAGAATTGAGACCACTTACATACCTAGACGCGGTTTGTTCATCCGTCTCCCTTAAATTACAACGAGCTTGCAACCTTAAAAACTCTCCTGTATATTTGGCTACGGTCCTTTTCCCTTGAACACAATTATGATATTGTTGGTACAAAATTTGTTCCATATCCGGGGGTAAAAACCTAGCCTTAATCATCCTCTTCATCACCGCCCAAGTATCCACGGGTCGCCTACCGTGTGCTCTACGGTTGTCTTGTTCTCGTTGCCACCAAGCTCCCGCTCCTCCACGGAACTTATAAGCCACAATCTTCACTTGCTCATAGTCGGGAACATCCATGATGTCAAAGAACTTATAAACTTCATACAACCAATCTAACACCGCTTCAATATCAAGATTTCCAACAAAGTTGAGAATCTCGGCTTTAACCTGATACCCTTGACGCTCACCATAACCTTGATGATTAACATTCCTTCTAACCATAGGCCTTCCTCTTGGATTGCCTTCCCTAAGACCTTCACCAAATTCATAATAAGCTTCTTCTTCTCCTTCCTCATCCGAAAACATAACTTCGTCATATCTCCAAACTTGTTTAGGAGATTGGTTACGCGCATGATTTCTTAAGAAACCATCATTGTTAGGACGGAATCTATAATTACCATATTCGTTACCCTCACGATTTGGATGTTTGCCACTAGCACCCCCGATCGCGGATCAGATCTCATTAAGTACGATGGACATACTCTCGAATTTGGTTGTGAGATCATTGATCGCACGATCCATGTCTTCGATCGACCGCACCCCACCACCAGTACGGGTTTTTGGATCTTCTACATCGTTCACCATCTAGGATACTAACAAGCTCTAGATGTTTAATTGACGTAGAACTTTCTAAACCAATTACCACCAGGATTCAACGTGTCTCTAATGCCAACTGACGTAGAACGGAAGCGTGAAACAAACCCAAACAAGGGTTTAAACAAATCACAAAGGATTTAAAGACTAAAAGCCTGGAATTTTATTGATAATTGAATGCCTAAAAACATAACCCAAGCCCTATATTTATAGGAAAGCTAAACTTGGGGAAAAAGTTAATAGAAAAAAAAAACAAACAAGGAAAATAAAAAGTAAAGTAACGATCAAAGAAAAGTCATGGTTAACTTAGAAACATTACTTCCTCTTGCACCAGTAACTTTACTCCTGTAGCAGTAACTTCAGTTGGAAAAAGTCACGACAAAAAAAAAAAAAAAAAAAAAAAAAAAAAAAAAAAAAAACAATACCAGTAACCTCAGTTTGTATCCCTTCTTATTCCAGTAACCTTACTTTGCTAGGAGTAGAATTACTTATATAGAAGTATCCTTACTCCTGTGATTCTTTTCTCTCTTGCCACGCTATAGGTGCTACAAATATACATCTGCTAACTCGTTAATCATGTCCTCGTCACCAACAGTAGGTAGTGTATCCAAGCTTTGACTAGGTTTCTCCTATGCCACATTTCCCTCGTCTAATTCACTTAGAATCTCGAACGCGTTCGTAGTTTCAATATGTTATTATCCTTAGTTGGTTGTCTTGATGTAGATGCCTCCATTGTCTTATCCTTTGAAGTACGAGCCTTGTTTTTCTTAAGTTTCACAACCGACTGATACTCTACTTTCTTGGTCATAGAAACACTTGCAGACTTCTTTGAATTAGATTCTTTTCAATTAACTTCAGTAAAACCCTTATTTCGGTAAAACCCTCATTTTGGCCATTATTCGATGTTGCCTTAGGTTTAGCAATAACATTTTTTGGACATTGCGAATTGGTGTGACAAAAAATCTTGCAAACATCATATCATGGTGGTGTCCATTCGTACTCAACTCAAATTGTCATTTTCGTGTAACCATTATCATCAAGCAACGAGACCACAGCCACCAAACATTCTTTGAAATCATTTTCAGCATTCAGTTCGATAAGAGCCCGAGCATCTATTCCTCCCCCACTATTCCTGACACATGGTAATAGTATACGAATTAAGAAGTACGGGGGTCTCCTGTTTCGATGCGATCATACTTAACTCATCACCCGTGTATGCGGCCATAGGGACATCATGTAATTTCACCCACACGTGTATCTTTCTCAAATCCTCTTTAGCTAAACAATGTTTTGTGAATAATAGGTATCACAAGAATCAGCCATGGTCCATTAAGAAGTACAACCTCCATGTTCACTTACGAAGAGAATTTAAAGAAGAAAAAACCCTTGCGAGTTCATCATAATATGTTAAAGGCTGTACTTAGTCCAGATAGTGCTAGCAAAGTGTTTCAAAACGGGAAATGCCAACCTCTTACCAATAAAATAACCATACAAAGTATTCACGCAACGATTTTCAACCTCCTCAACAAACGATTTAGAAATAATTATATCAACATCATTAATTATTTCAATAAAATGAAACTTTGCTTTGCTTGTAGTGGCATTAGTATTAGTAACATTTACATATGAAGATTTATTATTACTCCTCATAGCTTCCTCAAAACTCATACAAGCTGAAGCTGTTACCAGATCAATAGTAGCATCAATTACCTTTGGTTTGTTTTCAGCCTCATTATTGTTACCAACCTGTTCATCTCAAGTAGTGTTTACATTCTGAGCATGACTACTTCCAGCATCAATTTGTGTAACTCCATGTGTAGCATTAGTCTTAGAACTTGACCCCTCAACAGGTCTAGGTTTAAGTGGTTGCCCTTCTTCATCTAATAACACTAATTTCCCTTCAAGCAATTTATTTTCAAGGTTACGAATTTTACCAGCTAAATGCTCGTTCGTGACCTCAATATTTAGAGTAACACCATTACGAGTTCCGGTGTCCATACTATGATTAGCCAAACATTTTTCTTTTTCCTTTTCCTTCTCCCATCTCACTCCCGAATCCAAAAACCCACTTCTAATACTGGAACCATGCACAACAATCAAACACAAGAAGCATGCACAATGTCTCAAGCTTCAGTAGAATGTATAAACCCTAATAAAATTAGCACAACGAAACCCTACCTTACATGATGGAAACGGTAGCAGAAGTTAAGTTTTAATAATGGAGCCCTGGAGACAATTAAAATAGCGAGTTAAAAGAACATTGAAAGATTTATGCTGAAAACCCTAGACGATTAGTAGACAAAAATCCTAAAAATGATATTAAATCCTAACGACTACAGGATAATGTGTAACAATAAACTAACCAAGACACGAACCTGAATTAGGAATGTTAAAGATTAGTTGTAGAATGAAAAGAGTAGAATAACCCGGTATGATCTCATGATTTTTTTTATTCGATCATTATTCTTTGCGTCATATCTCTGTATGAAACTCATGGCCCAAAACATCAATGCAGAGGGTTTAAATTGCTTGTATCTCATGCAATCCACATTGTTGGACCTGATTCTAGGAAGCAAGGACACGCTAGAAACCTCGGAGTGGCAGTGTCGGACACGGACACGGCTCGGACACATGTCCGACACGTATGTGCCGTGTCCCATGTTTGGGCCAGACACGGCTGGACACGGTCAAAATCGGTCAACCATCCCTCTGCAGTCCCTTTCGCGATCTAAGGTTTAGGATCTATTGAACACGATATAATAGCTTCATAGATCTGTTGAGATGGATTTAGGTCGGAAAATGGAAGTGGATTTGCGGCATAGTCAGCGTTTCCGGGTTCCATTTCTGGTGTTATGATTTTGGGCTTGAATCCGTTTCTGGTGTTATGATTTTTGTGGTGATGGTTTTTCCGGTGGAAGCTCTGTTAAAGGTAGGAAGATGGTGACTGATGAAGGAGGGTAGAAGAAAGTGACGGCTAATAAGAAGATAAAAGATGTATCTATTGTTTTTATTAATCTAAAGGGCTTATTAAACTAAAAGATTTTTTTTTTTTTTTTTTTTTTTTTTTTTTTTTTTTTTTTTTGCCTCACACATATAGGCCAACTAATATTATATAAGTGGACTTTACTCACATATATAATTAAATGCATTGTTGCATACACAATGTAAATTTTGCTATATTTATATAAAATATATAATTAAAAATATTAAATATAATAAGAATAATAATAAAAAAGTCCATCCATCTTTAGTTTGTATCTTTCCACCTTGTCAACTTTAATATATAAAATACATATTAATTCCCGTGTCCACGCCGTGTCTGTGTCATATAACTTTAGATTTTGCCGTATCGTCGTGTCCGTGTCCGTGCAACCTAGACCTAATTATAATGACAATAGCAATGTTTCAACCCTATTGAGTGATGCTTATAAGTACCTTTTTAAGTAATTTATACTCAAACTGATTATGGGATCTCACATAAGCCTTTACTAAATTTTCTATTAGCATCATATTTTTTTTTCTTTTCTTTAATCTTCGTTTCAGGAATAGCCTACGTGTTGTAAGAGAAATAATATTACCTTTGTTTCGTTTCCCACCATATCTATCCTGTGGTATCTTCAGGTGAGTTTATTAAGTTTATATATAGTGCCATTCTAGTTAACAGTTTTTTCTACAACCATGTCTATAGTGCGAATATTAGTTCTGAGTTTCACAATCATTTTAGATATCCTTCGGATGAAGCTGGCATTTACTATATAAGTCCATTGGTGATTCGATGGGTACTAGTTCATTAACACAACTTGTTAATGTGAACTTTGATGAATTAAGTGCTAGATTCAAACGTTCTAAAACTCGCGAAGCTGCTAGGAGTATTAGGAACCCTAATGATGTATTTGTTTCCACTGCTACTAGTGCACATGATGATTAATCTGTTCATGGTCTATGCGTTAAGGATGGGAAAGATTCTACGGTTGCACAATCAGTTTTGAATGCATCTAGTGGTGTTGATAAGTTGGTTCCTGAACAAGTGAAGCCGGTTTCACTTGATGCTAATATGAACAACGATAATGCTCCTCCTAGTAATGGTGATCCTAGTTCAAATCAGCCTCTACATGCATCGTCTGGACCTATTATTTCTGATTGGAGTGTGGATGGTGGTGATATTGAATTATCTACACTAGTGGACAAGAATAAACAAGTGAAGTCAGTCTCACTTGATTTTTTTGTTAATGAGTCGAATGGTTCACATGGGGCTGCTAACCAATCACTGGGTTCTAAAAAGGTTGTTACGAATTCACATGGAACTCTTGGTATTGATAAGGTTGGTGTAGATGCTTTGAAACAATCTTCTATGTCATATGCTGGTGCTACTTCTAATGCTCCTAAGAAACACACGTCTAACTTTCGTAGACTGGAATGTAGCAAGAAATCAAAGGGTGTGGTTCTTTCTGTCCTTATGAAAGTGGTCGAAGAGGTGAATACTAGATTTGAGTATACTCTTTACGGATATTTCATTGGCCAACGCCTTACTTTTCCTGTTGTTGATTACTATGTACGCAATACGTGGGCTAAGTATGGTTTATAGAAGGTTATGATGAATCCAATGGGGTTCTTTTTCTTTAAGTTTAATTCGAAGAAAGATGTTGAGGATGTCCTTGAAAACGGTCCTTGGTTGATTAGAAACATTCCAATTATTCTTAAACCTTGGACTTTGAACACCAACTTAATCAAAGAGGATTTGACCAACATCCCGGTGTGGGTTAAATTCCATGATGTTCCTCTTGCTATGTTTTCTGATGATGGTCTTTGTCTCCTTGCCACATTGATTGGTATGCCTAAAATGCTTGATGCTTATACTAGCCAAATTTTCCAAACTTTCAACAACAAGAAGAAGAGTAAACAAAGTGGTTCTACTGATACGGGTCAATGAGGGTTTACTAAACCTGCTGTGGGTAAGAAGTTCATTTATCAACCCAAAAAGCCTCCCCCTGAACCTAAGAAAGTGGATGTCAATAAGAAAAAGGCTGCTGACGTGCCTAGTACAAATTGAACAAATATTGTTACATCTAATCAGTTTGATGCCCTTAATATGGCTAATACTGATGATTTTGGTATTCCTGCTAAGGAAGTGACTTTGGATGTGGCGTCTGGAAGTACATTGGAAGCTAAAGAGGATGGGTCTTTAAAGACTGCTACTACATCACAAGAACCCCCTGTGAGTGATCTGAAAGAGAAGGAACACGTTGGGACTTTTAAGTCTAGTGCTTTTTCTTCTCCGTCTACTTCTTCTACTAAGAGGGGTAACCCATTTTCTAAGGTGGGAGAGATCGTTATGTCTGATAGTGATGATGAGGAGGTTGTTAACACGTTTTATGAGTCCGCTAATCTATTTGGTGGTGGCCACGAGCGTGAATACGACTATGATGGATATGATTACGATGACTATGTGCAGCAGGTTTATGATCTTCCAGGGAATTTGGATGCTTTTAATGCCATGTATGGCACTAAGCTTCAAGGTCTTAGGAAGTAATTTTATTTCGTCATTGTCTTTGTTATCATTTGAGTAGTAGTTTGTTTTCCTTTTAGAAAATAGGTAGTATCTTGTTATGTAAGCTTTTTGCCTATATAACGGGCTGAGATATGGGACTCACCCATATCTTTTATACTTAAATGCTTTTTTTGAGTAATATATTTACCGGGTCTTTTGACCTTTTACCCAAAAAAATATAGCAGCCGGGTTCTAATCCGGATGCCTAGCCATGAGGAATGCAGCGACCTTGCTAACATGAGATGCCACGACAGCGAGGTTCCCGATATTTATTAAACTTCACTCTTCTTTCATCAGTTTCAAGGCCCGAGGGGCTTGAATCACCGAACCAAGCCGCAAGTATGTTAATCTTGCTTCAAAATATCAGGTGAGGTATGTTACTTTTAGGACCTTTGTGGGTATGCCTTCAGCAGCATCAACCATTGGTTTATATATAAATAGGTCAAAGTCGAAAAATGTTTGATACATAATGGGTCAAATGGGTAATAAAAAAGGCCGTAAGTTAGACCTATTAAAATATACATGGATGACTAGGATGATATTGCTTATCAGTTTTTTTTTTTTTTTTTTTTTTTTTTTTTTTTTTTTTTGCATCGTTGTTTACCTATTTGGAGTTGAAGGATTACCTACTCCGGCTACGACAGCTAGAGGTGGCAAATTTTGACCATTCAAAAAAAATGGCTAATTTAGACAAATTTTTAAAAGATTATGACACATTTAGCCCCCTCTTTTTTGTGAAATGGGCATATATTGCCTATTTAAAAGTTAAATGGGTATAAATGGACACACATTTTCTTTCGATTAGAGAATATTACAATTGTTTTTTAAAAAAAAGTTATAGATATAATATATTTAATTTTTAAATATAAAACGTTTGGAGGAATTTATTTTATCGTTTTAGCCTTTAGGTCTTTTCTAAAGCGATTCGTATAACATGTGCCTGTTTGGCCCGTGCCCGTTTAGCCGGTGCCTGTTTAGCCTGTAGCCCGTTTGAATCGTTGCACGTGCCCGCTCAGCCGACCCGTTTTGCTACCTCTATGATAACAATTTTTTTTTCCTGAGTTTATTATAAGTAGTTTATCTATATATTTACAAAGTTATAATGCTTTTGTGGTGTCGTGTGTGTTAGCATGATGAGATGTTTAAGATTCATAAAGAGATGTACAATGGTCAACGATATAGGTCAGATTTGCTATGTTTCATATAATTGTTTGACTGCGTTATTGCTTATGTTGATGTTGTTTGTAATTTGTTGTCTATGTTTTGGTTTTGACTTTTGAGTAACAAACTATATGTTGCATACTATTTTTTAGTATTAATCAAATTTGCATACCTTTTTCTTTCTTGATTATTAAGTTGGTAATTTGGTTTGTCACCCAGCTCTACTAATCTCCCACCATCACTTGCAAAGTCAAATTAACTATCAAGGTTAAACCCAAAACAAAACAAACTGTATCTGGTATAATAAAAAACAAATCAAAACAAATCCAAATTGTACTGGACAAAACAAATGATTTTCTTTATAACCAAAAATTAAACCCAAATTGTACCTGGTATAATCGAGTTTTTCACATCTTCAATAACAAATCGGGATTGAAGCGCTAGTGTGTATATCGAGCCGGTTGAGAGAGAGAGGCGGTTTAAGCTTATCCGGTGTATTGTATATGTTATTAAAGGCGGCAACATTTTTGGGCTGGACTGGACATCATCCTGGACAAACGTAATGGGCTGGGCCATTATGAGGCGAATCAAAACGACAACGCCCTGAAATTATATATATAGTAATAAGGGCCAATCCATTGACTCAACAACAATCAAGTGATCAGATATTCTCTTATGAAATACGATGTAATGGGCTTTAGTTACATAGATTTTAAATTAATACCAACATCAACCGTTGTATACCTAAGCGGTCAAACCCATGTTATATATTGGGCTTCGTTATTGGCTGCGAATAAGACTACAAAGTCTAGGCCCGGTAATGTGAGATAAATACTAGAAACATTTAACGTGTTAGTTGGTTCGCTTATCGGTCAGTTCGGTTTAGTAAGTTTAGTTGGTTGTTTAAACTTTTTGTTGGTAATGCCAAAAATCGAATTCAAATTGGATTTAGCCGAATCGAAAACCTATTATTTGAATTCGCTTTGATTTTTTGGTTTATTCGAATAACACGAACTACATCATTTATATATTTTTCGTTTAATTAAATAGTTTTTTTAGCAACAAAAGTGTTTCAAATTTAAAAATATTATATTTATTCTAGAAAAGAGTTTTATTGGTTTTTTTCTTTAGATAAATATATAATATTTATGTGAATTTGGTTTTTGATTCAGGTCGGTTTTCATTTTGTTAAAATCATTTCAAACTGGAAACCAAATATTTAATTCGGTTCGGTTTGGTTCTACCGTTCGGTTTGATTACAAATTCAATTCGATTCTTTTCGGTTGAGTTCGGTTTCAGTTTTCTGTTCATTTGACTATTACCCGAACAGCCGTAGAAACATCCCGTTCATGTTCAAACTTCAACCCGTAGCAATATGGTTTGATGGATATCTATTTATTGTAATTAAAAACAAGTAAGTTTAGATAACTAGTTAACATAAATGTACAATCACTTATGTAATTTCAGTACACAAGTAACTATACCAATAAGCTTTGGTCCAGTGGTATCTATTCATGTCCAAACTATGTCGGTGAGCTTTCGCTTCAGTAGTACGAGTGAGATGGTTATAAATTAACAAAAAGTACAAAACATTCGGCCATTTCATGTTTTGGTCATAATTTGACCTTTTTTTTTCAATTTGGTTATGCTCAACTGCTCGACTGATCAACTGGCCTCAATGTTCACGTGAGATACTTTTACTTTTTTATTACTATTTTTGTGTACCACAAAATCTCTTACAGAATCTTTGTTACTATTCTTAGTGGATGTATTTTAATATAAAATATTGCTCGACTGACGGTTTACTTTTTGTCATTGAGAAAGTAAAAAGCTGTCAGAAAATCTTTTGTTTAGATTTGATTTGTACTTTCCAAATCTCACTCGAATATTTTTTTTGTACCATTATTTTGTACTTTTAATTAATATTTTATTAACATTATTTTTTTTCCTCTTTCATTATTTCAAATTAAAAAAAAAAAAAAAAAAAAAAAAAAAAAAAAAAAAAAAAAACATTACACACGATATGTGTTGGGAAACGTGCATGGTTTAGAAGCCAAACGGTGGCGACAAAGTAAGAAATCGATCACCCCCAATCGCTCAGTCAAACGCTCAGTACCATCACGATCACCGCAAACGCTCAGGCAAACAGATCTGGATCACCGGAAACACTGAGACAAAGATATCGTCCATCCTTTGCGTTTGACTGATGGATGAAATACAAGTAAGTAAATCTATCTAATTACTGTTTAGGGTTGCGTATTTTACATGGTTTTCGTAATGACGAAGCATTTAAACTTTAGAAGTGCTTATCACTATTTTCGATTGCTTATTACCGTTTAGGGTTTGCTTTATTTTATGTTTGATTGTGGATTTCATGTTGTTGTCGTTCAAGTTATTTTAGTTGTGCTTATTACTGTTTAGTAGTACTTATTATGGTTCATTAGGTTGATTAGGTATTGGAATATGTAATGTGAAAAAGTTTTGATTATCAAGATTGCCCATCTAGTTTTTATCGCCTGTTTATAGGTGTCATTTGCTGCTATAAAATTTGTTTTGAATCATTGAGCAATTTAAATGACTAATGAAGCTAGAAAATTTGTTTTGAAAGTGCTTAACTGAGACAGAAGGTTTATGCAAAGTTAAGGCTAAATTAGACAAACAAAATGAAAGTAGTGCGCTTGTAGATATGTATGCAAAGTACGTTTCCACATGGTTTCAGTTTTCCTTTTTCCCTGAGATTACAAGTACTCGGGTATATAAGAGATATATGATATTATGTAGTCGAAAAAGGCATTTCAATAAAGGTTATATAACAGATATATGATAGTATGTAGTCGAAAAAAAGGCATATCTCCTTACCAGGACATACCTAAAATGACATTTGCCCGAATAAGTAAGGATAACATATTCATGTTCCATTTTAGATTTGGCATGCTTGTAGTCAAAAGAAAAAGGTCTACTGGAGGTTCCCGAAAGTGAATAAGTATATAGCTTCTACTACTTCTGATTTTGAGTTTTATTGGATGTTTATCTTCACAAATATTAGTTGTTAGCATGATGTTTGGGTTAGCATGGGAATTGTAGGCTAGTAACATGTATGGAGGGATTCTGTGTATTTGTGTAAGCTTATAAGTAAATAGAGATACTATCTGCTCCATTGTGTTTTAATACAACAGAAACTGATAAAGCTCTTTTTGTGAACAAGTATGATATAATGTAAGCAGTCGAACTGTCGTGTGTGTGAGTAAATTGGAAATGCAAGCTAAGGCTAAATTACTTATTGAAAATGCTAAAATTTACTCATCATAAACTACTTACTAGGATGAATTAGAGCCGAGCCAATTTGATTTATGAACTAAAAGCTAGCATAACTCACAGAATCTACTAATGCCAAACACCCCCTTATATTGCAGTCTTTGGTTTTGTAAGTGTAACCTGATAATAGTAAGGTACATATGAATATTGAGCACCTAACTCTATGCCTGCATAGGGTTACATGAAAAACATTTTAGTGGCTTATAGATTAATCATGTGGTTAAAAGAGTTTAAGCCATTTTCAAATAAGTGTAACCTGATAATAGTAGAAACATGTCTGCTTCATCACGTCAAGACAATAAACAATTAAAAGTTAAAACTAAAGTATTCGTATATACCAAAATGACTTGGTTGATCTAGGAGTTAGGATGGGACTTGCTTAAAGCCTTAAACTTTGTTATTTCTTATTGTTTGTGATATCACATGCATGGCACTTTCTCATAGTGATGCATACCATTGAAATTTATTCTTGTGATGTCTGATGTAAAGAATATAAACTAAATCCAAAAGCTGGTTAGGAATTATAGAGTTAAAAAAGAATCCGGAAACAACTTTTTCAGCAAGAAGTACTCATGCGTGTGCGTCCCTGATGGCACTTGAACCCAAAACCTAAGCTTGTTTTCACCTTATAGTGTAGTCTTTAAGGCTGATTCATACCACTTTAAGCTTGTTTAGGGTAACCAACACTTGAGTGGATTGTGTGTCTTTGCTTCTTAAGATTGTGTTAATTGGTTTACTTTCTATTAACCATAGTTCAAATAAGAGGCTACTACTGCTATAGTGTAGTATTTTTTTTCTCCCATCATGGTTGTTTATACACATCTTCATTACTTGAAGCATAATATAAATAACGAAGCATAATTTTACTTACGCATTTACTTAACCCAGTTAGATAAGTCATAATCATTATATGTTTTGTTGCTTTGTGTTTATAGTTGTATCGCGCCAAGGTCAGTACCAGAACGAAGTTGCACTATCTAAAGACCATAAGGCAAAAGTTGAGCACAAATAAGGAACATCTTTCCCTGTTTAAAAGCACGGTTTTTGGTGATTAACTAAAGAAAAAAACATATTTTCATGATAACCACTTGCTGCATTATTTACTTCAACATCAACGTCAAGTTCAGAACCATGATATAAACACTCCATTTTATTTTGATATCGGGCAGCACAGTTTAGAATTTGGTCGATAGGAAATGTGTTTGATATTAGGGTTTTGATTTGGTGATGTTTCTTTTGCTCATTGTCAGAGGCGTCAATCTGGTTTTAAAGCACGTATTTTAAAGATTCTTAGAGAAAGTCTAAGTGAGAGAACAAGTACTATAAAGGCCGCGCATCTTTTAAAGATACTTAATGATCCATTTGAGTTTGGTTCGCTAACGAATGATGATGTTGTACGTCTTTGCTTGTTGTTAATTTTAGAGAACGTTTTTATGGGCAACCAGGAAAGATGTTTAATCTCTGATGAAATCCTAGTCTTAGTAGACGATTTATATGTATGGAATGCGTTTCCATGGGGCGAGTATATTTGGGTGGAGTTTCACAACAAGATATACAATTCTGTTTTAAAGGTTAGGGAACGACACTTGACAGAAATTGCCGAGAAAGGTCCTAGTTACGTCGCAACATACACGCTGTGTGGATTTGCGTTTGCTTTGAAGGTTAGTGTTAGTGTAATTAATTAATTATGCTTTTTTTTTCTCATTGCTTGTTGTTTACTTTTTTTTTTTCCTTTCTTTTAGGTTTGGATTTTGGAAACCTACCCCAATGCTACCAATTGGTGGTTAAAGATGACAGTGTGATACCAAGAGCACTTGCATGGGAGGATGGACAGAAGTTTGAAATTAAATATTACGATCTTCTTTTTGGCAATAACTACCGTGTTCGCCTCTTGCCGATAGGGAAGAATTTTACATCAGTTGTATATGATTTTTTTAAAGCATGGGGTTAGTGGATAATACTTATTTAATATACAGATATTGAGAGAAATCAACTATGGTGGAGTTCGAGTCTAGACTATTTCGGGAGGTTTATGCCATCAGGGTCGTTGAATGATGTACCACCTAGTCCAAACATGAACACACCAAAAGTGGCGTCAGGATCACGGGCCAAGATGACACCACATAAAAGTTGTTCTGTCGTTCGTACCGAGATTCATCGGTCGACACATATCCGTACAGAGGTGCGAAGGTATGTGGAGGAAACCATGCCGCAAGTGTATGAACAGATGCCATCTAGCGCAGCAGTTGCAACGCAAATAGATGATATGCAACAGCAGATTAATCATCTTCGTCAACTTGTTGCACATTTGAAGCCTGATGGGTTTACTCACATGACGGATATGGAAGCGGACATACCTCCTAGCGCATCACTTGTAGCTCAGATGGCTTGTATGCAACGGCAGATTACCGGACTTCAGAATTTTCTCCATTATATCATGGCTGATGGGGTTAGTCAGGTGAATGGTGGTCCGTCCGACACTACAAGAGTTTTTGTTGAGAAGGTTATATTACTTACTTACACTTTTAAACACACACACACACACACACACACACACACACACACACACACACACACACACACATATATATATATATATATATATATATATATATATATATATATATATATATATATAGTGAGGATCACGTGCGGATACAATTTTTAAGTGCGGACGTGCGGATTGATCTGGTCCGTCCAATCCATATTTGATCTTGACTTTTTAAAAAAAATCAAGATCTAGCGCTATCATCACGGTACCAATTAACCATGAAAATGATTTTTTTAATTTTTTTTTCCTTTTGAGCGATCCTTAATATTGTTATCTTCTTTCATTTTTTTTATTTTTTCAGATTTTTCTGAGAACTTTTTGTTTTTTTTATTATGAGTGCTACCGTGATATTAACCATATTATGAGTTCTACCGTGATATTAACAATATTATGAGCCGTGATATTAAAAACCCATGATAGCTACGGTGATATTGTAAAACCAACGTGATATTAAACTTTTTTACATGTAAAAATGAACCGTGATATTAGTGAAAAGTTTAATATAATTGTTTTTTTTATTACGATATTAAAAAAACTAACGCTGATATTAAAAAAACTAAAAAAGAATGTATGAGTATTAAAGTGATATTAAGAAAGCATGATAGTTATGGCGATATTAACAATTTTTATTAAGAAAAAGTTTTTATGATATTAAAAAAGTTATTGTGATATTAAACTTTTTATTAAAAAAAAATTATGTGATATCAGAATCTGATTTTGACTTTTTTACAAAAATCAAGATCTGATCTTGACTTTGTCAAGATCAGATCTTGACTTTTGTAAAAAAGTCAAAATCATACGCTAATATCACAATACCTTTAACGATGAAAACGATTTTTTTTTGAAATTTTTTTAGCGATTTTTAATTATTTGTGGTCCTCTTTATTTTTTTAATTTTTTCATATTTTTTTGAATTTTTTTCAGAAAAAAAAAGCTAATACGATAGTAACGATTTTAAAAAAAGACGGGATTTTTACGATATTGCCACTCCGCCTTTTTCAGATGGTTGACTAGATGGAGGGCTGAGATTCGTCCGTACCATCCGAACTAAAAGACAAAAACGTACCTGATCCTCACTATATATATATATATATATATATATATATATATATATATATATATATATATATATATATAGGGTGAGGATCAACTTTTTACTTTTCCACTAAGAATAGTAACAAAGATTCTGTCAGAGATTTGTTAGTACACAAAAATAGTAATAAAAAGGTAAAGGTATGTCACGTGTCGAACAATGAGGCCAGTTGAGCAGTTGAGCATGACCAAATTGGGAAAATGGGTCAAATCATGACCAAAACATGAAATGCCTGAATGTTTTTGTACTTTTTTGGTAATTTCCTCTATCTAAAATAAAAGGGTTTACAAAGGTGTTATAGCAGTGATCTTGTGATAAAATATATTAGTTATAATGCCCACGCACACGCGTTTTTTTCTTTAATTTTTAGAATCATATATTTTTATTTATTAAAAAACAAATAATTTAATCTTTGTTTTGTTTGATTTATGATGTTTAATTATAGTTTTTTATTATTAAAGATAATTATTTAAAAATTTAATCTTATTGTTAATTGTATCTTATCTATATTTTTGTATTTATCTTCTACTTGTGTTATGGATAAATATAAAATATTACCTAATAAGAAAATAATCTTTTTTTTTAAATAAAATTATTACTAAATAAAATATGAATCTATTTTTTTGAAGTGAAAAATTACCGATAAAGGTTTTGTTTTATTATATAAAATATTGTAATTGTGCGTGAGTTTGAGTTTTTTTTAACAAAAATAAAAAAAATAATTGGACGATCACTTATGTTACGTAGTATTTCAGTACGCACGTAACTTGTCAGAATTAACCAAGTACCTAGCCACCCTATTTGTGACACTTTTAAGGTGGTCATTGTATGGAGTAAAAGAAGAGAGAAAAGTTTCCTGCTAAAAGATTTTTGTTTCTACATTTTGTTAGTTGTAAAAGTACTTTTATGTTATGTATTTTTATATTTACTAAAGTTAATGCCCTCCCATACCGTAATAATTCTTATCTCAACTTTATAATAAAGAACATTCAAAGGTTAAAAACCAATTTATATTCTCACGAAAATGTCACATTATTTCATAAGCTTATACAAGTTAAAACACTACAAAACAAGATCAATCAAGCGAAAACACCATTTCGCTCTCATTTAAATCAAAACAAAAATGATACTGTGGAAAACTACAACCATTTATAACATCTTTCAATAACGATAAAATAAATAAGATGTTAGATATCAAATTCAAACCTTTACTATGTATATTTAAGAATACGTATATATTTTTCTTTATTCTTTTGGTTTTAATGTACTCTAACAAAGAAAATACTCAATTCTTGACCATCTTCAGCACCTTCAGGATTAATCATATGAAAAGCTTCTGAATGTTTACTTCCTGTAACTCTTTCGAACCTTGCTCTCATATACGTTAACTCTCCATCGACATCCTTCTCCGACAACCCGGGAAGAACTCCAGCACCCATCGATACTCCACGTAACGATTGCATGACATGAAGCTCATCATCCGTCATTTGTTTCCTTCTTATTGAGTACCCATATTTCCTACCATTACAATAAACTGCCCACACAAACTCCTCCAACACCTTCTTTTTGTGAGTTCTTGTATCGCTTTCTAGCGACAATCTGACTATATCCGAGGCCATTTCTTTTTGGAACATACTTGAGTTCATTGGAAGTTCAATGACAAACACTGGGAGGCGATGTGGATCCTCTTGTATGGCTACACTCACTCTTCCTCTCCGGTATCCAAATAAAGTTATAGTGGTTGCATGATCGGTTAGTAGTGGTTTTCGTGGTCGTCCTAACAAGGCTACCATTTTGCAACCGGAGGTTAACATGGGAAGAAGCTTGAACATACGAAATATCCCTCCTGTGCTACTACTTTTGGATCGCTTTTCGCTACGTGTGGTGTGTTGTAGTAATGATATTAGGGCAGGGTTTTCCATTTGGTGAAATGGGCTAGAGTAAACTGAAGGCATTATGTTAAAAAAAGTATGTTATCACCAAGAGGTATGCTTAGGAGATATATAGAGGAAAAGAAGTTGGCCCTATATATAGCATCTTTTTTAAGTGGGTTGGTGCTACAACTATTAGTCACCATATGATTCCATATGATTAATCTAACATTAATGCAATCTATACATAAACGTCTAATTGTCTAAAAACAATTTTTTTTTTTTTTTAAAGGGGAGTAATCCTGCACCCTGGTAAATATATTAAAACCCAAAACGTTTAAGTACAAATAGAATGTGGCTGAAGTACCACATTAACCTCAAGCATAAACAGCTTGATAGACAAAAAAAAACCTAGAGTTTATGACATGCCAACAGCTCATAACAACTCTAGAATCAAAAAAATGAACCTAGAATAAGAACTAAGCAAAACAAGCTAACCAACTGCTGTCGTGAATGATGAACTACCATCAGTAGTAGAGTTAGGAAATAAATTAGTCGATTCATCAAACACGTTTTCAACAAAATCTTCATCACCGCCTTCATCAGTAGCCAAAGCAGCATATGAATTTGACGTAGCTATATCGCTTTCCTTAGAGGATAAACCTTTAGAGTTCAACATAGATGACGATTTAGGCACATTATTCCTATTAGTAGCTCCCTTGTTTGGCTCACTAGTAGTCTTCTTAGGCTCATACCTGAGATTCGGTTTGACTGAAATACCAACATGACTTACATTACTAGACTGGGCTTTACCTTTCTTCTTCTTATGATATACCTTTTGGAAACCATCATTAAGAGGCTCTGCAGGAGTAGCGACACTGGGAGTAGAAACAACAGGAGGACTGACCACGATTTTAGGACAATGATCCTGGGTATGCCCAAAAATCTTACATGAAGTACACCTTGGAGGCCTCCATTCATACTCGACTCGGATAGTTTCTTTAGTAAACCCATCCCCTATAAGAGAGGGGACACCAATAGTAATAACCTCTACGAGCTCAGTCTCAGAACAAACCTCGATTAAGCACCGAGCAAAACTACTTCTACCCCAAGAATCCTTACACATGGAGCTAGTGTACGAATCAAGCATAATAGGTTTACCAAGAAATGAAGCAATCAAGCTAATACCATCATCTTCAAAAACTTGAATGGGCACATCATGTAATTTAACCCATACCGGAATACGGGTCAACTCTTCCTTACATAATCTAGTATCAATTGACCATTTCTTGAGAATGATCGGTGATTTGCGTATCAACTAAGGGCCATCTTCCAATACTGCTTCTAAACCAGCCTGAGTATCAAATTTGAAAAAGAAAAAACCTTTTGCATTCATCATAATCTTTTTCAAACCATATTTAGCCCAATTATTTCTAACATAGTATTCAACCACTGGAAACGCCATTCTATTACCAATAAAGTAACCATATAGAGTGTATTCAAGACGTGCACTAACCTTTTCGACCACTCTACGTGGAATAGAAACATTAACTCCTTCACAAACTGAATCAATAGCCAAAGCACTCACCGTAGTATTTGGATTGGCATCCACATTTACACCATTGGGCGTTGGAACTTTGACACTATCTCCAGAATTAGAAGTAGTAGCATTAGCCTTCCTTTCAATCTCGTAAGCCTCAAACAATCCATACATAGAGTCATGCACATGTGAACGAGTAGCACTATCCAAATTAGACCATTTTGGATATTTGCCGGCTTCAATCTCCTTAAGGAATAAATCAATATCCAAAGATGATTTCAGCGAGACCCCAAACACCAATTCAATAAAATCATGCTTACTTTTGATAGTGTTCAAAGGAGACACATGTGTTACTGTCGACCCAGCATTAGGATTGCTAGGAGGAACATTAGCATTTACCTTATTAGCATCAAGAAACTCTTGAAACAATTTAAATTGTGCTTTTGTTGATGTTTACTTTTTGATTGGATTGAAGTGATACTAAAAAGTTTATGATGTAATTATCCAATTTTAATAACATTCATAAGGGGTTAACTTCATTTTTAGATTGATGTGACAAAGGTTAGTAAATAAGTAGGACCAAACGTAACAAAGAGATAAGGGTTGGGTTAGATCGGACCACATATGAAAGAAAAATATTGGCCCTGGTTGTAATGGAAACTGGGCATGTGATAGCGATGAGATAGAAAAGTTCATGTAATTAGTATCGACATAAGAAGGTTGCCAGTAAATATAAGTATAATAATTAGTATCGATTAATATCTATTGATTATTTTCTGTAGATATTTTCAACGAGTAATTGCAATTTTTTTTTTTTTTTTTTTTTGAGTAAGGAGCTAATTTTCTACTGTAGTAGATATTTTCACCAAGTCGCAATGATCTTTTTTCAGTAAAGAGCCAACATATTGAGATGGATCAAATTTATATATTTATTTTTGGTAATAAACTATATACTACAAAAATGAAAGTTGGACAATGAACATTCAAAAATGAAAGTTGGACAATAGTTTGTGACACGTTTAACATTTGTGAAATGTATAGGGCGTGACTTCGATCATCAAATAAAACGATAAAGAATAAAATTTTGCTATAGAAGAGCGCTCAGTATTGTAAGATCTATAGTAGGTTATAAGGTTGTCACGACAGCTTTTTCCTTATAACACAATCCTATAATACACAACCAAAAAACGTACTCCCTATCTATAACATGTTATGTGCTACATGAGACTCATAGATAACGCAAACACACAATCATTGACTAATGACGAAACCAAAAATCTTATGGGAATCATTGCACGACATCACAAGAAAATTAATGACATTACGAGTAAGATTGTCAAAAAATACCACTGGTGCAAGGCAATTCCGATCGATAATGAAAGATGGAATGGCCTTTGGGCATCTTGTAACCCAAATGTTGATCTTTGTGATGGAGGGGGTGACCAAGATAGGCTAAGAAGACGGATTCTTGTTTATGGACCTTCACCAATGACAAGGATAGGAGGAACCTTGCGTGGGATGGAACGTTACTGTTCGATGACTAGATTCAGATTGTATATGGCAAGGTTGATCGTAGTACTAAGATGAGAATTTTGGCAGAATTGAACCAAGACCATGATAGTAAAATCCCTATCACCAATGACAGCCTTGAATCACATAATGAACTGCACAAAGACAATGAAGATTGTAGAAACTAGAATGGTGAGTTGAATAGTTTCACCGTTTATAATTACGTTTTAAAACTTTTAACATTTTTATGTTCTAGTTGTAAAACCGTTAGATTTGTTAGTTATGTGATATCAGTGAATTCTACAACAATAAGTAATGGAAGTAAATAAGAAAGGAAAGAACACAACCAAACCAATGCGCCGAGATTTATAGTGGTTCGGCACGAAGCTCACTCTTCGTCCTACTTCACTCCCCGAGTACCACACTCGAGAGTTTTCAATCACTATGTCAACACACTCCTTTCAGGCAGAGCAAACCGTACACAAGTTTACACCAAGTTTAACGATACTAAGCGGAATGTCGAGTCATAATCCTAGCTAGAACCAATCTACACCAAGGCCCACGTGGCCACCCGAATAAGCACTCTTTGTCCTCCTAGATCGACACACAATCTAGGTCTTCACACGGACGATCACCCACTCCACTTCTTCACACGAATGAGCACTCCCGTTCACTTGAATCTTCACCCGATTCAAGCCTTCACACACGGACTTCACTAAGTCCCGATCATCATACTAGAACTACACTAAATCCTAGCCTTCAAACAACAAAACACAAACTATGACAAGTCCTAATCTAGATACAATACTTCTCGGACTTACACCTTTGTCCGGATACACCCTAACACATCTATTCACGACTCACACACAAGTCAGATCTACAATCATACAATATACACACAAGAAAGAGTAGGAGGAAGAAGAGAATCATAACACTTGTTACGTTTTTGTGTCGACTCAATAACACATCGATTCTTGACGATTTCGAGTATTCTTCTCTTGCACTTTGTTGTAGAGGATGAGAGAATCACTTATAAACACTAACCGACATGTTATAGTGATCAAAGAAAGCAAGGGAAAGAACAAAAAGTTTTCGTGCAAAGAGGTTTGTTTTTCTTAATGAAAACAGTTTAGTATTTATAGCCATCAGGAGGAGCGGGGGATGGTCCCTTAAAGGCGGACGGTCCTTTATCACTAAGGGACCGCCGTCCCATTTAGGGGACCGTCTCGAAAGACGCACCCATTTTTATCCTGATGTGATGAAAGTTTATTTATCTCATTTAGGTGGGAAAAATGACTGTTGGAAGATTTCAAATTCAAATTTATTTTCTTTAATAAAATATTTTTTTTAATTACAAAAATATTTTTGTAAAAATGTTATGTCACATAAAAATGTGAAGTTTTGAGAAAATAAAATCTTTCGTCACTTTACTAGTGTCGTTATCGTGTTTGTTCATACCTGAAGTGACGTTGCAGTAGATACATTGACAAATTAATTTTCTAGATTAAAAAATTATTAACCGTAACTTTACGTATCGTGTTTTTACATTTTGTGATTATCAAAATGTGTAGAGACCGAATAATGCAAATAACATTTTTGACATTATTTGTATTAACAAAGATGATAATGGCCGCACTAAAGATGCAAGTGATAATGCAAATAAAAAATTTGAACGTAAGCATTGGTGTGAAAAGATTATGACGGAAGAATGAATGTTTTGGGCTTCTTGTGACCCTTATGACGAAGATTGCAATGGAGGAAGTAGTGTAGAAACTAGAAGGGGGGGAGGTTGAATAGTTTCACCGTTATTAATCACGTTTTTATAAAATTGACTTTACAAATTATGTTTGAAAAAAAGGTTCGATTCGAAGCTTACGTGAAATCAACACAACAATAAATATAAGCAATGATAAGTAAACAAGTAAAGATAAAGAAAGGAAATATCAAACCGGCACACGAAGATTTATAGTGGTTCGGCCACGAAGCTCACTCCTTCATCCCTACTCCACTCCTCGAGTCTCACACTCGAGAGTTTCACAAACACTATATCAACACGCTCTCTTATGGCGGAACAAACCTTACACAAGCTTACACAAGTTTATCGACACTAAGCGGAATGTCGAGTTCTAATCCTAGCTAGAACCAATCTACCAAAGCCCACGTGGCTTCACACCTCGTACCAACACGATGGCACGATACAACACAATACACAATATAAGACTTGCACTCAAGTCCTATTACATACACGAAACAATGAATGAAAGTAATGATAGATCCGCAACAATAAGATGAGATGAGCAAAACTCTTCTTCAACACTTCGTTTCTTGATTACAACGAATGTTCTTCTCTTGCACTTAGAGGAAAGATGAGTGTGATCACTTGTAAACAACTAGAACTTTATAATGTGATCAAAGAGTATGTTTTGGAAAGAATTTCGGAATACAGAAGGTTTTGGTGCATAAGAGGTGAAGTTTTCTGGAGGAAAACAGTTTTGTATTTATAGGCATCAGGAGAGAAACGACGGTCTTTTAAATGCCAGACGGTCCCTTATTGATAAAGGACCGCCGCCCTATTTAAGGGACCGTCTAGACAGACGCTCCCCGTTTTGTCCTGACATGGTGAAAAACTATCTGGTGAAGTTTTGTTGTCGGTTTTGAGCGGGAAATATGGCTGTTATGATTTTGAATTTTGAAAACATTTTCTTAATAAAACATTACTTTAAATTATACAAAAATACTTTTGTAAAAATGTTTTGTGACATGAAAATGTAAAATTTTTAACTCCTTTGATCACATACACAAGTTGGTAGGAGTTTGTACATACCTTAAATGATGTTGATGACGAAAACGAGTTTTCCCCATTAAAAACTTATTAGTCGTAGTTTTATGTAACGTGTGTTTGTATTTTGTGATTATCAAAACTAGTAGAGACCGATTAATGCAAATGACGTTTTTGACATTATTTGTATTAATAAGTAGCATGATTAGAGTTGGGGACGATCAATTTCGATGGACCTCAACAAACGACAATCAAAGAAGTGAACTACCATGGCTAGATCGGTTAGGTTTTGATGATTGGATAAGAATCAAGCATGGTAAACTTGATGCTATCACTAAAGAAAAAATTTGGAGAGGATGCATAAAAAAGGGGATCCAAGCGAGGATGAGAGTCCTAATGATGAGAAGGACGAAAACGAAGAGGAGTACAAGTCTAGCTGGATAAAAGAAAAAGACCGATGCAAGCAAGAACTTATTAAAGATAAGCGGGATAACGATCGGTTTAAGGGAATGGAATCCGACGATGATGATTTGGATAGAATCATGGATTACCTTGAGCTGGAAGGACATGATGAATGCTCAGATCCAGACGATGAAGCTTACGAGCAACGGAGGTATAAACTATTAGGTATTCCTTACAAGATACCTCCCCTAATTGTGGCAGAAAAATTTGAAATTACTAGGTACCATTTGGGACCTGATGAAAAGTTTGCCAAAGTATGGAAGATAGAAAGTAAAGAGTTTGCTCGTACCGCCACAAACTTTGCATGGGTACGACATAATTTGATGCGAGAAATGGATGAGCTTGGTCAAGTTCGTCGCCCACCCACGTGAAGACCCGTGGCTTTGAGTCTAACTTAAAGACTCGTTAAATAAACAAAAGTTCTATTTTGAAAGACAACCCGATTTATCCTTTGTATTTCATTTTTATAGTGTAGTTTGGCTTGGTGTGTTTGTTTTCATATTTTGCAGGAATTGGAGCAAGGAGGATTGAGTTAAGTTCATTACTGCTGGAACTTAATCATTTTATGCCGACTTTACGGCGTAACCTCAATCTTTGGTTACACCATAACTATCCTCCTCACATCTGAAGACTCCCAGGTTTCACTGATTATGACGTAACTCAATAATGAGGTTACGCCGTAAACCTTGCCTGTAACAAATTTTCATTTAAAAAAAATGTATACACCATAACCTTGTATTAGTATTAAATGAACTTTGTGGGTGTATTCACTATAAAACCTCATGAGACTACACTTGTCCACTAGGGAAACCAAGTGGTTTAAAGGCTTGTTATATATGCTAAGTGCAACTGTGATTCCTATGAAAGTGAGTTAGATTTTATTTGTTTTAATTTTTCCTTTTTATTTTTTAGATTTATGCTTGTGATAGTATCGTGATTTCAGGAAAGTGAAGTTTGCTCATAGAGGCAAGTCAAAGGCACGCATTCTCTACGTGATCCTTCTTTTATTTTGGAGCAAATTTCAGGGAAGTTCTCGCTCTAATTTTACTTTCACCTCATCTATATTTCATTTTTAGTACAAAAGAGACTTTGTATATTTCAAGTGGGGGGACGGGAGTAGAATTATCACTTGAACTTGTTTGCCCTCATTTTTCTAGTTTATTTTGAAAAAATATGCCACTTTTAAAATTTTGACATGTTTTTCCTAACATAACTAGAATAGACCTTAGCCGGCACATTTAACCCTTGAATTCTATGGTGAGATTTAGCCTATCCATTTCCCCTTATTTACCCCAAATCCACCAAATATTGAGTTTGCCGGTAGTTTGTAAACTTTAAAACTTGGCATTTACATCATTCGAGACCATAGACGAGTAGTGTGTCGAGTTAGCTTGATACATTTGGAAGGAACAATTCATGAAGGCAACATTCTAAGATTAACACCCAAATAGCCCATATATGTATAATAGCGTACGCTTATCGATTAGTCACCTTGACTTTTTGACCCCCGTGTTAAACCCTTTGTTGCACTCACCTTTAGTGCAAGATACCCCTAGATACACCCTTTTAAGCCATTCTTTTTGTTTCATACCCTTATAATTATTATTTCGATACACCTATTCGCTTTAGCCTATCGTGTAGTCTTGGTTTATGATTGGGAAGTCACCATTTGCTCAGGTTTAAGGTCTATGTAGAAAGATTCGGGAATCACGCCTACGTCGAAGACATATGTTTGAAGATCATTGAAGACCCCCAAATTTTCTCATATGATTCATATCAAATGGGGGGATATTATTATTCTTGCATTTAGTTATGAAAAAAATGTGAATTTCTGTATGTAAATAGTAGTATTAATGGTGCAACTCTTGTAAAGCACAAAGTTTATGAGCTTATCAGATTTAGCATCGAGGAGGCCACTTCGATCACATTTGAATAATTGAGTTAGTGAATTGTATACACCAACATGAAGACCAAGTAATGTGTCCATCATGATGTCCGCTAATGGCACACTTGTTGTATTATGATCTGGTTTTTAAGTCTTAAAGCTTGAACTTTGGATGAACGGCAGATGGTGATGACTTGGTTGTAGGCTAAGACTATTTGCTTCTTTATTTTTATTTTTCACCCATTATGTGCATTCCCATGTCTTATCATACCCTTTAGTCATGAATCATGCCTAGGTGAATTTCGAGCAGTCATTGGTGTCTTGGCCAGCGTTCTGGTCATGTATCAAAGGTCTTTGTCACTTTTGCCGTGGTATATTAGTAACGACATTACACCTTAGCCTTATAATTTGTGCACCCAATATTGCCTTCGAAGATTGTTTTGACCTTAGCTCTAGTGGTGGAGATTTGTGTAACCGCCGAGCCTATGATAGAATACATGCTATGACTGTGCGTTGAATGATCACTCCAAAATTGACACTTAGATTAGAGAGAGTATTAGTGTTTGTTTCCCTTTTCGTTAGGTGTTCGGCTTTGAAAATTCTAGCATAAGAAGTTTTTAATCTCATATTTCCCGAGTTACTTGTGGGATAACTTTTTAGAAATGATTCTAATAAAGTCTACTTGAGGGCAAGTAGAGTTCAAGTGGGGGATATTTGATGACATCAAATAGTCCTGATATTTAACTGTCAACTTCCCCCTAATATGCTCATTATTTGTATTGCTTATAAGGATATATGCTTTGATTTATTTATATTTCGTTTCCATGTTATAAATGAGCATAGGATCTAAAGAGACGCGGAATTGGAAAAGATCTTAAAAAGATACATATTTAAGTATGCTGAGAAGAAGCTACGGCGTAACTCACACTCTCATTTACGCCATAGCTATGAATTCAAACTTGAAGACTAAGTCAACGTTGATCAAGAGTGATTTAGTCGTTTTAAGTATAGGTTTATTTTCCAAAAAAATACTTAGGAAAGTATTTCCCCGGGTCGTAGTCCCGTGAAGGTATGAATGGAATCTCAAATAATCGATTCGTGAACCGTGTAGTGAAAAGTGAATAGTGAAAAGTGATGGTGAAATTCAAATTATAACAAACAAACACAAACTATGCAAATTGTACAAGCTAGGTATGCACTAAAGTTAAAAATGTAAAAACGGAAATGCAAACGCGATTATTAAAACGTAACGTACGAAATAAAACGTAACTTTTAACAAAATATGATCCTATAAATGTGAAAAGATTTTCTAAAAATCTTAAACTACTTAAAATAATTTTGAGAAAAAGAAAATTATTTTTTTGACTTTCTATTTATTTTCTATGAATTTATTTATATTTTTGTATTTTTTTAAATGAATTAAAAATTAAGCAAAATAGAAAAATAAAAGGGAAAAATGAAAATTAATTTTGAAAAATCTAAAATATCATAAAAGAATTTCCTAAAATACTTTTGTATTTTTTTTAAAGCTTTTTCTGAATTTTTATACATTTTTGTTTATTTAAAAGTATTAAAAATTGATTTAAAACTAAGAGAAATTAAGAAAAATAGTAAACTAATTCAGAAAATTATGAAAAATTCACAGAAAATCTAAAATATTATAAAAAACTTGGAGAAAATTTTTGAAAAAGAAATAAGCTAGAAAAGTGCTTATTGGCTTAAAATCAGCTTATTACAAGTGCTTATTAATAAGCACTTGTAACAAAACTGATTGGAACTTAAAACACAGAAGCATTATACTCAATTAGGCTCAAATGCATATGCTTATGATCAAGTTAAGCTCAGAAACTCAGTTATGATGTAATAAGCACTCCACAACAAGCACTATATTAAGCAATTCCACACAGAATTAAGCCAGAAACTCAGGAACAGTAAAAGTCACTAAAACAAACTCACAAGCAATTTCAAACAGGAAAGCTCAAACAAACCACAAGCTGAATCAGACCTAAGCTGAGTTTTCCAAACAGCTTAAAACACCTGTTTACAGTCCTGAATAAGGCAACCTAATAAGCTCTGAGTACCACAAAAAGCACACAAATCTAAAGCTACCATTATAAACTATAAGTAAAATGAAAATGGGGCTGAATAAGACCTAGATAATAAGTAAAGTAAAAAAAATCCTACTCAGCTATTCTGAGTAGGTGAATGCAGAAATATAGACTAAACACCAGATTGCAGGCATCAAAATAAACTCCTAAATAAGCATTTGGACCTTAAACAAGCAATCACAAATCAATATAAGCAGGGAAGGAACTAGACTACCAATTTTCAGTTAATAAGGAGCTTATATGAAGGCTGGTTAAAAGGAAGGAGCTGAGATAGAATAGAAGTAGCAGCAGTCTTGGTTATGGGTTGACAAAGGGTCAAACTGAGCATCAACCTAAAAATATGACTACAGAATTAGAGAACATGCTATAATAGACTAAAATGATCAAATAAAAGTAACGTAGAACTCCTAAATCCTACTGATTCCAACTTAGTTCAGTTAAAAATTAACTAAATCCTAGAAACTTGCACCACTGATTCAAAAGTTGAATTACTAACCCATACTACCAAATTTTAACTCTAAACAACTAATAAACTCAAATTAGGACAGATCTAAGTTCCCTAAATGGCCTAAACAAAGTTTGACTTACAAAAATCAATCATCCCAAACACTACCTAAATAGACTAACTGTTTTTGTGTTTTTACTGTTTTAAGCTTCCTAATGATTTCTACTTATTCAGATTACTAATATAAGCTAAATGCACTATTATGAAACTATAATGACTGAAAATTAACAGGATAAGCCAATGACTAAACTATCAATTATAGCTAATATTTTTGGATTTTTATAGATTTTAGGCAAAGATGTAAACAACTAAGATATAAGCTAAACTAAAAACAGCAAACATTATCAATAAGCTAGAATAAACTGAACAAGCATAAAGTTGTGCAAATTAAGCAGAAGCATTTAATAAGCAGTAAGGTAATAAGCAGTATTTAAACAACTAAAAAAATAGGAAATAGAATGTACTCACAATCTCCCTAGCTCAATTAAGATTGTAATACTAACGCGAACTTATCAACAATCTACTCCAACCAGGAAAATCACATGAAACCCTCTCTGAATCAGCAAACACCCAATTGAAACCGTTTTGACTTTTGCTTTTATTATTTGAGAATTTTTAGCTTGAAACTATGATTAACCAACAATAAGCTCACAAAAGAAACGAGGAATCTTCTATGAGCTTATACAAACAGGAAACAAAAGCTTATCACAGTTTAAAATACTAATCGATGCTTAGAAATTAAATTGAAATTTTATGAAAACTTTAATTGAAACTGAATTTTATTAAATTTGCAAACTGATTACAAGTGTTTGGAAAAGAAATACAGAAGATTAAAACAGAAATTACAATAAGCTAAAGCTATCTAAAAGCTACATTAAGCTAATTTATCCTACTCCTAATTTGCCCTAGAATCTAACAGCCCCAAATCGTGAGGAGAATGAATCTATTTATAGCCTTGAAGAGGAGTGAGGGTTCACGGATTGCCAAGTTGGCAATCCATGTGCCTTGTGCTTCTTTTGAGCTCATCAACACCGTACAAATCCATTCCAATGATCACAACCATTGGATCACTTAATCATGACGTGGTGTGTCCAATGGTAGACTGCCACGTAGCCCATATGTGCTTCTTTCGCTTCCTGACACGCTCTTGACAATCTTTTAGAAGCATTTAATTTGACCAATTAGCCCTTACTCACTGTTAATTGAACTTGTGTGAAAACTAGGGTTCATGTTATCCTGGTAAAAGGGATGAATTGGGGGCGGGGTTAATTTTATATATTAATTTGACTATGTTTAATGGTGGGTTGACCGGGTATAATAAAAAAGGGTGGATCGGGTTGTGTGAAAGGGTTGTGGGCTTTGATTTTATTAAATGGTTTATTGGATTGGGCTTTTGGGTTTTTGGTGTTGTAAATGATAAAAGTGTTTATGGATCCAGTTGATATGTAACAAAATAATCATAAGGATCACAAGTGTAACTTTTGGGATTTAGAGGACCACTTCTGCCAATTATCAATAATATTAACCAAGGGCTACTTTTGACAAACTAATGCTTCTTCAAGGTTGATTTAGACACTTTGAGAATAAACTTGATCTTCTTTGTAAAAACCCTTCCTCGGCTTCGACTCTTTAACACCCATTCCATTTTCCCATGCTCGTGTTTTGCCGTTTTCTCGTGGTTTTTGTCCTTTTTCATAACATCCATACCTGCACATGTAAAAACACAAAAACAACATATATTTGGCATTTATAATCGGGTTTTTGGTCATTTAGGTCCGGTTTTGGTCGAATAAAAGATGTGTAAATTAATACACACCAAAGAGTTACGGTGTAACTATTACGTAAGGTTAAGCCATAATAATTTGAAGACTTAGAGGAATTCGATAGCCATGAAGGCTATGCCGTAACCATACTATGGAGTCATGGCGTAGTTTTGGAATAGTACAAGATCCAAGATTTTGTCAAGATTACGACGTAACCTGATACGGGGGAATCGCACCAGGCTTTACCTCTCGAGGGATCTCGAGAAGCTTACAACCCCCACCAGGCAGTGTACCTGATCATTGGAGTATAGTATAGTGACAAGTACCGGGGGATTGATCGTTCAATGATTGGTTCCAAACGGTCAACTAAGTTTTCCAATGTGATTGGTCAACCAAGTCAAACGTCTAAACCCAACTAACCAAGGAGTACAGTGTATTCCCGGGTCGTTATGTCCCAGCGAGGTAAGCAATTGTATTAAAAAACGTTTAAAGTGATCGGGTGATTTAACAGGAGGATCAGAAATTTGATTTGAGTGATTATACTACGAGATTATGATTGAAAATGACTTAGAAACACTATTGGGACAATTACTGAAGATCAGATTACCTAGAAACGTAAGTTAACCTAAAAACGCGCGTTTGAATTAAAAATAACGCGAACGCGCAAAATAAAAAGTGAAACGAGAGCAAATAAAGTCCTACGAACGTGAAAATTATATTTTTACAATCCTAATGACTTAAGAAAATTTTTAGAAAAAGAAAAATAATTTTTACACCATTTAATTAATTACTAATTACTTTTTAATTAACTAAATTAAACAAATTATTAATTAATTATGAAAATTAACTAGAAAAATGAAAATTAAATTTAGAAAAATCTAAAATATTATAAAACTAATTTTAGAACAGAAAACCTATTTTTTCTACTTTTTAATTATTAATTATTAATTAAAACTAATTATTTAATTAATTTAAACTAAAATAAATTATAAAAGACGCCAAATGAACAAGGAAAAATCTGGAAAAATTCCTAAAATTATTTTAACTAAAAAGAAACCTGAGAAAAATTTAAAAATGAAAAGTGCTTATAAATAAGCAGAAAAATAAGCCAAAGGGCTTAAATAGAAGCTATCACTTTTTGTAATTTTGAATTTTCTTGATTTTTCTTTTACACAACTGTTTAAATACCTAATTGAACAAACTTTAATAAAGGAACTTTGTTGGAATCACAAGAAATAAGCACTTGGGAAGGCCAAGTGCTTAACAGGTTGTTAACTTAGCTTATTAGGATTTGAGATGTGTTGAAAAAGCTATTATCAAGTTATCTTAATGCTAACTAAGTTAAGACAGACTGAGACAGACTTGAGATGAAACAAAAGATCCCAAAGAAGCACAATAATAAGCTGAATCAACCAAATAAGCAATTCCAAAACCAATCAGATGCAAACAGGCCAACAAGGGTCTTTTGGGACCTCTGTGGGGTCCACAGAGGTGAAAAGAAGTTCAAATAAGCACTGGATCTATAAAATAGGACTAGGGGACTACCAAATAAGCTAATAAGCCAGGCTTATAGCTTATTTGTGAGCTCTGAGTGAGCCTTGGAAGTTATGGTCTAATGCTGAGAACTCAGTATAACTCAGGTAATGGGACAAAAAGATGGGACATGCAGCCCTACTTATTGAGCAAATAAGCAAACAACAAGCTCAGATTCTGAAAGTATGGCTTAAAGGCTTCCTAAAAATCCCAAACTCTCACTGTGGGTCCCAGAGATGAGCAAACTATGGCTAATTGAAAATGGTGGTGTGGACTGAGTATGAGTACAGGGCATACCCTTGCCCTGCAGGGTATTTTGAACCCACAAATAAGCTACAAACAAAAATCACTAAATTAAGCTTTTGGTATATTCTTGAAGATAAGCTGGGTGGTTTTAACTTCTGAAAGTTTCAATGTCTAAATCCCAGCACAAAATTCACTAAAATTCCCACAAAAATTAGATTTCTTACCAATGAGCAATTTTGACTTTTCTGATTTTGCCAAAAGTTTGACCAAACGGAAATTAGACTACTCCTAGATCACTGATTATGCTGAGATAAGATGTAATTTAACTACCTAAAGCTATGTTATCAGATTTAGAAACTAAATTGAAGATTTTGATACCCTAAGCCCTAAAAGTTAACTGAGTGTACAAGATTCAAACTAATTTTGACTTTCTGCTTTAAAACTACTAATGCAAATGTTTGACTGTGCCATTTTGAGCCTGAGTATGAAGTCTCAACAGACTGTACCCACAGAAAAACTTAAAAGTTTATGTGACCTCCCAAATCCAAACACCCCTTTTACTTAACTATTTTGAGATTTTTGAACCAAATGGTAACACAGATTGATGAAACCAATTCTAAACCATTTTTTATTAGTTGTAAGGTGTATATGAGCTGAGAAACACAAACTTAAACAACCACTACTACTTATGCTACTTTGCTCTAATTAACAGTTAACACTAAGCAATGGAGTAAAACAAAGTTGAGTGATCCATTACAACCTAATGAGCTATAGTCTGACTTAATCAACACAAATAATCACAAATAAGCTTATACTAACAGACTATGAACAAGAAAAAGTGAAGTAGGGAAAAATCAAGGAATTTCCTTACAAAAGCTTTTCCTGCTGAACTGAGATGAACCAAGAACCAACTTAGGTGACTCCCATGAGTCTCTAATACCAGGTCCATCCATTATTCAACTGCTCCATGCTTATCTTCTTCTTTTTGTAGTTTTTGGAATTTTTACTAATTTTTTTTTTTTTTTTTTTTTTTTTGTATTTTCTAATTTATATATCTAAGCTGTTTCATATGGCTCAAAAGCTTATAACATCTAATAATTAAAACACTGTGAGTCCATGGGAACCATAAACAACATTATCTGATAATGACTAAGCTTAAAATGGAATTTCACAAAAAAATGCAAACTTAAATTTTAAACTGAAACTTGAAATTCTTATTAATTTTCTTGAAAGTTACACTGGAACTAAGCTTAACAATACACTTGAATTAAGGATTACACTAAAAATAAGGATTACATGAAATTCGACATAACTACTTTTTTGCTAAAAACTTCACACTTCAAACTGCAACAATACACCCTTTTATATTTGAAAATTAGGGTTTCTTGGGGCTTCCTTGGACTTTTCCCAGCTTAATCCTAGCCCTTGAATTGCTGACACTTGATCCTGGCCTTTACTTCGTTTTGGCGCCCATTTTGGAATTTGTCTTTTTGCTTCTGATAACTTGTGCTAGGGAGGGTTGTTTGGACTGATATGTTTGTTTTGGATAGCTGTGATGATGGAGGAGGGTTTTGAGTGGGAGGGTGATGACGGAAGTAGCAGGGCAACTAGGCAGGTCACGGGTGTGTGTTTGGGGGTGGAGGTCAAAGGTTGGGGGTGGTTTGACCGGTTATAATATTAAAACGGGGGAAATAAAAAAGGTGGAGGTGGGCTTTGTGGAATTTGGGCTTGGAGGGTAAGGTGGTGGGCTGGATTATTATTTGGATTGGATTGGGATGGGAGTAGTAAAAACATTAGGATCCGTTTGGTATTTTAGTGTGAAATTCACAAGGACCAAAAATGTAATTACTGAAAGTTAGGGGTCTGGTTTGTAACTTTTTCAAAGTGGTAACCAAGGACCAAATTTGCCATATAATAATAACCAAAGGCCTTAATTTCAATTTTCCAAATTTTGAAACCCCGAGGACCAATTTTATCATTTTTCAAACTGCAGGGACCAAACGTGTAATTTTCTCAAAGTTTTCACCCAAGGATCGTTTTTGATAATTTTTGACTTTAGAAAACCTTGGGTTGACCTTTCTTTCATTTTAAACTTCCAGGGACTAGTTTTGTCAATTTTTAAAACTTGAGGGACTGAAACTGCCAATTATGCAAACTTTGTTCATTTTTCATTTGTTTTTAAACATTTTGCATCTAAAACATATAAAATAGATTTTTTGAATAATTTCTGTATTTTGATGCGTTTCTGAGTGTTTTTAGATGTTTTGGCAGTTCAGATACGATAAAAATGATGAGTATTTACACACTCATCAATCCCCCACACTAAACTATTGCTAGTCCCTAGCAATCTTTTGAGAAAAACTTAATGGATTTTAAACTCTTTACCAAAAGCCATCACTTCTGGAGTAGCCAGGTGTGAGAACTGTGGTACACCTGATAACCGTGTGATTTTGAGCAAACCACCAGCTATCAACGGATTTGATTAGTCTTTACCAAAAGCCGTTTGCTTCTGGACTAGCCAACTCTTGATGGAATAGTCAACATCTTGGTGAGCTGATTACCAATTATGGTTTTTCCACTGCCTTTACCACAAGCCATAATCTTGCGGGCTAGCCAACTCATTTGCTCTTGAGGATATGGGGAGTTGAGGAACCATACAATTTTGGGCAAATTGCAAGCCATCAACGGATTTGAGATATCTTTACCAAGAGCCGTTTGCTCCTGGATTAGCCAATCCTTTTTGTCGTTTAGGCACGGCGGACTGATTACCACAAAAATTTTGAAATAAAGTGAAAAATTTTTGAAAATTTTGGGCCAAAATGGGGGTATTTGAAAGTATTTTGCGATAAAATTCGCTAGAATTCCCCCCCCCCCCCCACACACTTAGAATTGAATATTGTCCTCAATATTCAAAGTCCCGGCGATCATGCCGACTCTTTGAACGTAAAAAGATAATATTAAAAGCTAACTGTGGAAATATTGTTTTGTATTTTTCACTTTATTTATCTGTACATACAATCACACATTTTTTTTTTACTTATATACATATATACATTTTCAAACAGCGGGGGGTTGGCCATTCCCCCACACTAGGGTGGTAGAAAGTAGAAAGAAATCAGAGACACGGGTGAAAACCCATGTTGTTGCTACTGTTTTTGTTTGTCGAGTCGCTAGCTTGACTCGATCCTCGAATTCAATTGTCCTTGGGGAAAGTTTGGAGATCCAGGACAACCATGGATGGTATGTCCTCTCCAAAGTAGTGCTTCACACGATGTCCATTCACTTTGAAATTAGGACCGTCATTTTGAGATAATTCGACGGTGCCATAAGGATAAACCTTAACGATAGTGAATGGACCAGTCCATCGGGTTTTTAGCTTTCCCGAGAAGATCTTGAGTCTAGAGTTAAAAAGAAGGACTCGATCACCAACGTTGAAAACGCGGTTTTTGATTTTGGAGTCATGAATCTTCTTTGTCTTTTCTTTATAGATCAAAGAGTTCTCGTAAGCTTGATCACGAAGTTCATTTAATTCATTCAGTTGAACTTTCTTGTGATCACCCGCGGTTTTGAGGTCAAAATTGGCATGCTTGAGAGCCCAATAGGCTTTATGCTCAAGCTCGATCGGTGGATGGCATGCTTTCCCGTACACAAGCTTGTAAGGCGCACACCCGATGGGTGTTTTGTAAGCCGTACGGAAAGCCCAAAGTGCATCATCTAATTTATCCGGCCAAGATGCACGATTTTCACCAACGGTTCTTTCCAAAATTCTCTTTATGCCTCAATTGGAAACTTCTACTTGTCCACTTGTTTGAGGGTGGTACGCAGTAGAAAGTCGGTGAGTTACACCATACTTTTGCATGACTTTATCAAATTTGTCATTGCAAAAATGCGTACCACGATCACTAATTATAGCACGTGGAGTTCCAAATCGAGCAAAAAGAGCTTTCAAAAATTTCACAACTACTCGGGCATCATTAGTGGGTAAAGCTTTCGCTTCAACCCATTTTGACAAATAGTTAACAGCCACGAGTATATACTTGTTTCCATGAGATGACGGAAATGGCCCCATAAAATCGATGCCCCAGACGTCAAATATTTCACAAACTTGGATTGCATTTTGGCATTTCATTCTTTTGTGAAATATTCCCGTGGCGTTGACACGCGTCACAGGATTTGACTAATTCCTGGGCATCCTTGTAAATCGAGGGCCAAAAGAAACCGGAATCAAACACCTTTTCGGCGGTGTAGTTTGGATTGTGATGGCCCCCTGTGGGACCAGCATGGCAAGCCTTAAGAATTTCAGTGGCTTCTTGACCATATACACACCGCCGGATGACTTGATCCGCACAGATTTTGAAAAGGTAGGGGTCGTCCCAGAAATAATGTTTCACATCCTTAAAGAACTTGTTCTTTTGTTGGGACGACATCCCTTTCACAATAAAGTTACCCGCAAGGTAGTTTGCAAAATTGGCAAACCATGGGGTAACAGAATCTCCACGAAAGGCAACCGCATTGAGTGTCTCGAGAGGGAAGGTTTCATTAATTTCCTTCTTTTCGGAGACATCTTGATGGGGGTTTTCCAAACGGGAGAGATGATCAGCAGCTAGGTTCTCATCTCCTTTTTTATCACGAATTATGATATCAAATTCTTGTAGGAGGAGAACCCAATGAAGTAGTCTCGGCTTTGCATCTTGTTTTGCAAAAAGGTACTTCAAAGCCGAGTGATCCGTATACACTATGCTTTTGGTCAAGATCAAATATGACCGGAATTTTTCAAAGGCATACACCACAGCTAATAATTCTTTTTCAGTGGTGGTGTAATGACTTTGAGCCTCAGTCATTGTTTTGCTTGCATAGTGTATAGGCTGAAAGTGTTTAGACCTGCGTTGCCCCAAGACTGCCCCTATAGCATAATCACTAGCATCACACATAAGTTCAAAGGGCAAGTCCCAATCGGGGGCAACAAGAATAGGTGCCTCAGTAAGCTTTTTCTTTAGAGTTTCAAAAGCTTCTACGCACTCAGGTGAGAAGATAAAAGGAGCATCCTTTTCGAGGAGATGGGTCATAGGCCGGGCGATCTTAGAAAAATCTTGAATAAACCTACGGTAAAAACCGGCATGACCCAAAAAGCTCCTAATACCTTTGACGGTAGTGGGATGAGGTAATTTTGCAATGACATCAATTTTGGCTTTGTCAACCTCAATCCCATTCTTTGAAATTTTATGACCGAGGACAATGCCCTCTTTGACCATAAAGTGACTCTTCTCCCAATTTAGACATAACTTTGTGTCTTCACAACGTTTGAGCATGTTGTCTAAATGGGAGAGGCATGATTGAAACGAATCCCCAATGACCGAAAAATCGTCCATGAAGACCTCCATAGTTTTCCCGATCATGTCGGAAAATATGGACATCATACATCTTTGAAACGTGCCCGGAGCATTACATAAACCAAATGGCATACGTTTATAAGCAAAAGTTCCATAGGGGCACGTGAAAGTGGTCTTTTCCTGATCTTGCGAATCAATGGGAATCTGAAAGTAACCCGAGAAACCATCGAGGAAGCAATAGTACTCATTCCCCGCTAATCTCTCGAGCATCTGATCCATAAAGGGCAGAGGAAAATGATCTTTGCAGGTGGCGTCATTTAACTTACGATAGTCAATACAGACACACCAACCCGTAACCAATCGAGTTGGAATCAACTCATTTTCCTCGTTTGTGACAACAGTAATGCCACCCTTTTTTGGAACACAATGTATTGGGCTAACCCAAGGACTGTCCGAGATAGGGTAAATCAATCCGGCCTCAAGAAGTTTTAAAACTTCTTGTTTAATGACCTCATGAATTTTTGGATTCACCCTTCTTTGGTGTTGGACTGCTGGTTTGAAGTCATCCTCCATTAAAATCTTGTGAGTACAAAATTCAGGGTCAATGCCCTTGATGTCGGAGAGTCTCCAAGCAATTGCTTGTTTATGCGACTTCAAAACCTTTATTAGAGCAGTCTTTTCCTCAACACTTAAATTTTTAGCAATTATGACCGGTAATTTATCATCACCCTCCAGAAATGCATCAAGATGAGGCGGCAAGTCCTTAAGTTCAACCACAGGAAAGTCATCAGTTATTTCAACATTTTTGACTTCCTCTTTATGAAGTACTTTTGGAGGAAGAGGGGGAGATGGATCTTCGTTTAACAATTTTTCTAGCAAAAGAATATCCCCCTCAGGATCAAGATAGTCCTCATCAAATTTACCCGAAATTGAACTATCTTGGGCGAGAAAAGCCTCGACCTCTTCCAAAAGGAAGTCACTTCCCTCAAAAGGAGTGAGAGAAGGGGAAGAGTCGGATATGATAGGCTCAGTAGATGGAGTGGGACTGCCACTCGGAACGTAACCAAGAAGTTCTTGAGAGTACTCCTCAGACGCAACATCAATGACATTAATTCGGTTTACCGATTCGGCGTCATAATTAGAGGAGTACCTCGAAGTTTGATCGAGGTTAAACGTTACTGCTTCATTACCAACACGAAGAGTTATTTCCTCTTCGTGCACATCGATTAATGCACGACCCGTCCTTAAGAATCCTCTCCCAAGAATGAGAGGAACTCGCGGGTCAGCATCGAAATCGACAACCACAAAATCTTCCGGAAAGTGGAAGTTCCCCACCTTTACAAATACATCCTCGGCAATGCCGAGGGGACGAGATGTTGAGAGGTCTGTAAGCTCGAGAGTCATGCAGGTGGTGGTGAGTTCCGGAAGAGAGAGCTTTTTCTATATTGAATAAGGTATCAAGTTGATGCTTGCACCTAGATCGGCCAAGGCGAAGCACTCAACCATTCCGGGGAAAACACATGGAATGAGAAATTTTCCCGGATCTCCTAGCTTCTCGGGAAGCTGTTTCAAAAGAACTGCAGAGCAGTTTTCATTGAGTGGAGTTCGTGCCATCTCAAATAGCTTCTCTTTATTGTTCAACAGATTTTTGATTGTCGATGCGAATTTAGGCATCAAAAGGAGAGCATCCGCGAAACTGATATCAAAATAAATATCTCGGAAAATTTGAAAAAACTTTTCCATTTGATGATTTGCTTTTTCGCGGAGCTTCTGGTCTTGTAACCGAGATGGATATGGTAGTGAAGGTTTGGATTTAGGGTTCTCTTCAGGAGTTGTTGGTGGTTCAAAGACAACTCCTGGGTTTGGTATGGTTTCTGGTACAACCTGAGGGTGTACTTCGTAGGCTAGTAAATTGCACCTTGTCCTTTGTCACCTCAGGCTCACTTTCTACTACCTTGGGAGGAGAAGAAGAGGTAGTAGGAGCTTTGGGTCCATCATAGGAAACACCACTTCTCGTTGTGATCGCTTTAACATCGCCCCTCGGATTAGCGATCGTGTTTCTAGGTAAAGTAATACCTGAGCCCGAGGGTCGATCATTTAAAGACTTCTTAAGGTCTGCGATCTGAGTCATCATTACCCTATTCATTTCCTCCTGAGATTTCATGAATTATCTCAACAACTCATCATGTGATGGGCCAGTTGGAACAATTGCTTGAGTATGGTTAGGAGGAGCTTGGTTAGGGTAATTCTGAGTAGTTGGAGTGATGGCTTGATTTTGATTGGGAAAATTTTGAGCCCGGTTATTTTGATGAGAACCATGGTTTTGAAAATTTCCCTGATGTTGGTTGCCATGTCCATGAGAATTGTTTCCCTGATAGTTGTTTTGACCTTGGTTTCGATTGTAGTTTCCTTGATTTTGGAAACCTTGATTTTGGTTATAATGGAAACCTTGGTTTTGGGTTTGATTGACATTTCCTTGGTTTTGGTAACCTTGGTTCGTTCGATTCTGATTTTGGTTCTGGTTACGGTTTGGGACATTAGGGTTTTGATTGAATCCGGGAGGTCCAAGGAAATTGTTAGAACGATAGCTAAGAAGATTGCGATCCCCTTGCGGTTGGTAGTTATTACCTCCCGAATTATAGGAACCTTGAGCAGCATATACATCCTCATGAGTGTAGCTACTAGTGGCTGGACACTCGGAATAAGCATGTGGACCTCCACAAGTTTCACAACTTGGGTTAACGGATTTGGCTTGTTGATTTTGGACTTGTTGATTTTGGATACTTTGGTTCATCCTCAACATAGCCGTAGCGAAATCATCCATCTTTTTAGTGAGGATCGCTATTTCAGAAGATGCTGGAGTGACAAACTTACATGACTCTTCCCTCTCGGCTGAGGAGTCCCAAAAATTATGGTGGGCAGTCATGTTCTCAATGAGATCATAGCACTCTTCGGGGCGCCTTTTCATAAAGGTCCCACCAACAGCAGCATTGAGAATATCACGGTGTCTCAAGGTCAACCCATTATAGAAAGTATCTATTTGGGTAACGAGTAACATGTTATGGTTAGGACACCGATCAATTGAGAGCTTATAGCGTTCCCATGCCTCAAATAGAGACTCATCGGGATGCTGACGAAAGTTACTAATGTCATTTCATAACTTGGTAACCATGGATGGTGGAAAGTATTTGGCTAAAAATTTTGTCACCATTTCTTTGAAAGTGTGAATCGAATTCTTAGGAAGTCGATCAAACCATGCAGTGGCATGATGGGTTAGAGAATAGGGGAAAAGAGATAGACGAAGGGCATCATCGGAGACACCATTCTGTTTCATGCTTTGGGTGACGGTAAGAAATTTATCAAGATGCTTGTTTGCATCGTCACCAGGTAAACCATGAAATTGGCACGAATTCTGGACTTGTTGTATCATGTGATGCTTAAGTCCAAAATCAGTGGCAGCAATGTTGAGAGGGGCAATGGGCCCGCCTCTTCCAAGCATTGTGGGTTGACACAACTCCTCCATCGTTCGGAGATCAGGAGCTGCATCATCTATGATGGGTGGGTCTTGATTACCGTCCATTTTCGGAACTGGATCCTCAACAATAGGACGTAACTCAGTTACGTTATTCAGTTGACGATTTCGTTTTGTTTGTGAACAAGTGCGCATGCACTAACAACAAAATTTCAATAAAACAAGATCGAGGCAAATCAACAGTGAACTTAAACCAATAATCACAAGCAAGTGGCTTCTTTAAGAAAGGTACACCACTCACAGGGATACAAAGGCAAGTTTTTATCTTTGGTTTGGAAACTTATTATGTCCACACTCCCAGTTGGTAGGTGTTCTGCCTTGGTTTGTGACGGTTTATTTTTATGTAGAATTATTATTCACAAGAAAGATATGAATGTTTTTGGGTTTTTGTGTATAGGTTAAAAACTTTTGGATAATATTTTTGGTATCGCTTCGTTTACCAAAATCGTATTTCTTTAAGAATCACCTTAAAAGAAACGCGATATAGAAAACGCGATATGAAGTTTTTGTTTTATGATTTAAATTTACAAAAAAGTGGTGGGTTTATACAGTGATAAATGAAAAACCACTAATCTCTAAGAAACGTTTTAAACACGTAGCTACCTCCCCGACAGCGGCGCCAAATTTTGATTGGTTCCAAACGGTCAACTAAGTTTTCCAATGTGATTGGTCAACCAAGTCAAACATCTAAAACCAACTAACCAAGGAGTACAGTGTATTCCCGGGTCGTTATGTCCCAGCGAGGATAGCAATTGTATTAAAAAACGTTTAAAGTGATCGGGTGATTTAACAGGAGGATCAGAAATTTGATTTGAGTGATTATACTACGAGATTATGATTGAAAATGACTTAGAAACACTATTGGGACAATTACTGAAGATCAGATTACCTAGAAACGTAAGTTAACCTAAAAACGCGCGTTTGAATTAAAAATAACGCGAACGCGCAAAATAAAAAGTGAAACGAGAGCAAATAAAGTCCTACAAACGTGAAAATTATATTTTTACAATCCTAATGACTTAAGAAAATTTTTAGAAAAAGAAAAATAATTTTTACACCATTTAATTAATTACTATTAATTAATTACTAATTACTTTTTAATTAACTAAATTAAACTAATTATTAATTAATTATGAAAATTAACTAGAAAAATGAAAATTAAATTTAGAAAAATCTAAAATATTATAAAACTAATTTTAGAACAGAAAACCTATTTTTTCTACTTTTTAATTATTAATTATTAATTAAAACTAATTATTTAATTAATTTAAACTAAAATAAATTATAAAAAATGCCAAATGAACAAGGAAAAATCTGGAAAAATTCCTAAAATTATTTTAACTAAAAAGAAACCTGAGAAAAATTTAAAAATGAAAAGTGCTTATAAATAAGCAGAAAAATAAGCCAAAGGGCTTAAATAGAAGCTATCACTTTTTGTAATTTTGAATTTTCTTGATTTTTCTTTTACACAACTGTTTAAATACCTAATTGAACAAACTTTAATAAAGGAACTTTGTTGGAATCACAAGAAATAAGCACTTGGGAAGGCCAAGTGCTTAACAGGTTGTTAACTTAGCTTATTAGGATTTGAGATGTGTTGAAAAAGCTATTATCAAGTTATCTTAATGCTAACTAAGTTAAGACAGACTGAGACAGACTTGAGATGAAACAAAAGATCCCAAAGAAGCACAATAATAAGCTGAATCAACCAAATAAGCAATTCCAGAACCAATCAGATGTAAACAGGCCAACAAGGGTCTTTTGGGACCTCTGTGGGGTCCACAGAGGTGAAAAGAAGTTCAAATAAGCACTGGATCTATAAAATAGGACTAGGGGACTACCAAATAAGCTAATAAGCCAGGCTTATAGCTTATTTGTGAGCTCTGAGTGAGCCTTGGAAGTTATGGTCTAATGCTGAGAACTCAGTATAACTCAGGTAATGGGACAAAAAGATGGGACATGCAGCCCTGCTTATTGAGCAAATAAGCAAACAACAAGCTCAGATTCTGAAAGTATGGCTTAAAGGCTTCCTAAAAATCCCAAGCTCTCACTGTGGGTCCCACAGATGAGCAAACTATGGCTAATTGAAAATGGTGGTGTGGACTGAGTATGAGTACAGGGCATACCCTTGCCCTGCAGGGTATTTTGAACCCACAAATAAGCTACAAACAAAAATCACTAAATTAAGCTTTTGGTATATTCTTGAAGATAAGCTGGGTGGTTTTAACTTCTGAAAGTTTCAATGTCTAAATCCCAGCACAAAATTCACTAAAATTCCCACAAAAATTAGATTTCTTACCAATGAGCAATTTTGACTTTTCTGATTTTGCCAAAAGTTTGACCAAACTGAAATTAGACTACTCCTAGATCACTGATTATGCTGAGATAAGATGTAATTTAACTACCTAAAGCTATGTTATCAGATTTAGAAACTAAATTTAAGATTTTGATACCCTAAGCCCTAAAAGTTAACTGAGTGTACAAGATTCAAACTAATTTTGACTTTATGCTTTAAAACTACTAATGCAAATGTTTGACTGTGCCATTTTGAGCCTGAGTATGAAGTCTCAACAGACTGTACCCACAGAAAAACTTAAAAGCTTATGTGACCACCCAAATCCAAACACCCCTTTTACTTAAATGTTTTGAGATTTTTGAACCAAATGGTAACACAGATTGATGAAACCAATTCTAAACCATTTTTTATTAGTTGTAAGGTGTATATGAGCTGAGAAACACAAACTTAAACAACCACTACTACTTATGCTACTTTGCTCTAATTAACAGTTAACACTAAGCAATGGAGTAAAACAAAGTTGAGTGATTCATTACAACCTAATGAGCTATAGTCTGACTTAATCAACACAAATAATCACAAATAAGCTTATACTAATAGACTATGAACAAGAAAAAGTGAAGTAGGGAAAAATCAAGGAATTTCCTTACAAAAGCTTTTCCTGCTGAACTGAGATGAACCAAGAACCAACTTAGGTGACTCCCATGAGTCTCTAATACCAGGTCCATCCATTATTCAACCTGCTCCATGCTTATCTTCTTCTTTTTGTAGTTTTTGGAATTTTTACTATTTTTTTTTTTTTTTTTGTATTTTCTAATTTATATATCTAAGCTGTTTCATATGGCTCAAAAGCTTATAACATCTAATAATTAAAACACTGTAAGTCCATGGGAACCATAAACAACATTATCTGATAATGACTAAGCTTAAAATGGAATTTCACAAAAAAATGCAAACTTGAATTTTAATCTGAAACTTGAAATTCTTATTAATTTTCTTGAAAGTTACACTGGAACTAAGCTTAACAATACACTTGAATTAAGGATTACACTAAAAATAAGGATTACATGAAATTCGACATAACTACTTTTTTGCTAAAAACTTCACACCTAAAACTGCAACAATACACCCTTTTATATTTGAAAATTAGGGTTTCTTGGGGCTTCCTTGGACTTTTCCCAGCTTAATCCTAGCCCTTGAATTGCTGACACTTGATCCTGGCCTTTACTTCGTTTTGGCACCCATTTTGGAATTTGTCTTTTTGCTTCTGATAACTTGTGCTAGGGAGGGTTGTTTGGACTGATATGTTTGTTTCAGATAGCTGTGATGATGGAGGAGGGTTTTGAGTGGGAGGGTGATGACGGAAGTAGCAGGGCAACTAGGCAGGTCACGGGTGTGTGTTTGGGGGTGGAGGTCAAAGGTTGGGGGTGGTTTGACCGGTTATAATATTAAAACGGGGGAAGTAAAAAAGGTGGAGGTGGGCTTTGTGGAATTTGGGCTTGGAGGGTAAGGTGGTGGGCTGAATTATTATTTGGATTGGATTGGGATGGGAGTAGTAAAAACATTAGGATCCGTTTGGTATTTTAGTGTGAAATTCACAAGGACCATAAATGTAATTACTGAAAGTTAGGGGTCTGGTTTGTAACTTTTTCAAAGTGGTAACCAAGGACCAAATTTTCCATATAATAATAACCAAATGCCTTAATTTCAATTTTCCAAATTTTGAAACCCAGAGGACCAATTTTGTCATTTTTCAAACTGCATGGACCAAACGTGTAGTTTTCTCAAAGTTTTCACCCAAGGATCGTTTTTGATAATTTTTTACTTTAGAAAACTTTGGGTTGACTTTTCTTTCATTTTAACTTCCAGGGACTAGTTTTGTCAATTTTTGAAACTTGAGGGACTGAAACTGTCAATTGTGCAAACTTTGTTTATTTTTCATTTGTTTTTAAACATTTTTGCATCTAAAACATATAAAACACATTTTTGGAATAATTTCTGTATTTTGATGCGTTTCTGAGTGTTTTTGGATATTTTGGCAGTTCAGATACGATAAAAATAATGAGTATTTACACACTCATCATTCAACTCAGGAATAGTGTCACTAGGATTAGAAAGACTAAAAACTAGGTCTAGAGGTGAGAAATGATTCTTTTTGTATTTTTTTTATATTTTATAAAAGCAATTAAAATCTCGAGTTTTGAAAGAGTGGGCGGAATTAGTTGCTAATGAACTAACCCAATAACTAAGATGCAATCAAAATAAAATAACAAAAATGAAATGAAATCTAATTAAACTAGTGGTGTGAACAATAATAGGGAAAGTTGTGTTTACTTAGGGTTCATTACTCCCTAGATATCTTTTATAGGTTGATAGTTTGTTACAATTGCATGGATGACGGGTCGTATTCCTTAATACCAGTCGTAGGGCCGTGTACAATATTCCCTAACTCTATAGGATCCTACTTCACTCCTATGTCGAGTCGTTAGAAGCTCCTAACACGGGATCATTAGAATTCTCCTACGCATTAAATACAACCAAAAATCATAGTACACCTCTGATCATGTTTCTTAAGACGTTCAAGCATGTCACCAATGGAAGTCTGCCAGTTTTCTTAAGCCTAACATCGAATACAATCATCCGTAACAACTATAAACAAACAATCAACCCATAATAAACATCTAGGTTTCACTACATCTAAGCAAACACACAAGAGATCTAGCCAAGCATGTTAAATTCAAGACAAGTGTAAGATATATTCAAACAACACATAAACATATTGAATGAATTGAAAGAGTACTTATCTCAATTGAACATGAAAGGTTTCAAAGGGTAAAAACCCTTGAAAAAGCTGTAATATTCGGACTAGGGTTTCTCTCCAAAGTTACACCCTAATTGTTCCTCTCTAATGAATAAAAATTGCAAAACTATATATAGATTTTACAGGGTGACGGCGTCAAGAAGGAATTTCTGACGCCGTCAACTCGCCGCCCATAATGAAATCGAATTGCCTAGATCCAGTTATGACGCCGTCATGTGCGCTTCTACTCTGCGCCGTCACTCGTATTTGGACCATGACGGCCTATGGTGACGCCGTCATGTCCATAGTGTAAAACTCTTCTGGATCGTCACGGACTTTATCCACTTCCACCTCTTGTATTACTCTTGACGCCGTCATTAAGGAGCATGCGACGCCGTCAGGTATTGTTCCCAGCAAGGAAAATTAAGACTTTGCCGTTTTCTTCACTATTATACTCCAAAAATGTCCAAAATGCTTACTTTTCTAGATTTCACTCCAAAAGTACCTAAAATGACAAAAGGAACGATTTAGGGCAATATTTGATCAAATAAATTCGAGTTCGGGCTAAAATGACCCCCCTAAAAACGGTTCATTTTTCGCCTCATCAAATACCCTTACACTTGAGATTTGCTTGTCCTCAAACAAATGCGCTTTTATTCTAATCAAAATACAAGTTAGGGGTCATTTAACACTAATATAAAAGTAATTACAACAAATAATCATTCCACTAAAGACCAAAGACAACCATGGAGGTCATACACTAGCACCTCACAAATAGTGTTTAGATACTCATATCTCTCGGGTGTAATAAAGTATATATCACAATATGGAAATGGAAAACATCTCTCACTACCTGTCATAGCAAAATAGATTACAATAGGCTTGGGAAAGGATCAAACCTCCACCACTTGGCGTAAGCACCTAGGATAAACTATCAAAGAGGTATTTTAAAGGGTTATAACGTTAGGTGTAGGGATATGGAATATACGGTTTTGTTGGATAAAGGAAATCTTTACTGGTGGCGAGTTAATCATCTTGGTTAATTACATGTACAATATGGCGTTGCTAAGCCAAGATTAGACTCGACTTAAGCTAATAAATGAAAAATAATAAAAACATAAAATGAAACGGGATGGTAGTCCGTTTTTTTTTTTTTTTTTTTTTTTTTTTTTTTTTTTTTTTTTTTTTTTTGCATACACTCTTACCATACCATCCAAAATAATACATCATAGGGAATAAACATTTCACTTACACTTGAATTTTTACATACTTTACAATAAACTACTCTAATGACTTGAATCAAGATAATCAAAACACTTGGAGTACTTTTAAGATGCACATATGGGGGTAATAATATGATGTTCTTCCCCATTATTCCATGACATAAGTACTTTACCCATGAGTCCCAATCGTCCCAAAACAATATGTACAAGGATATGACTCGACTTAGCAACCATGTAAACAATTAGATAATTAACTAAGGGTTTAACAATAATGCACTAAAGATGAGTGCATACACTGAAGGCTAAGGCGATTTAGGTGTACATTTAAGTGGGTTGTAACAAATTCTTCCTTTAAGTAAGATTCTTAAAGTTAGAAACGAAAAGATATGCTCGAAGGGGTGTACTAGGGGTTTCATGTACTAAAAATGAGTACAACGCTAAGGTGTGGGAAAAATTAGTTGACTTTACTAGCCAAGTAATATGACTTAAATGGTCAAGTAATTATGATACGGGTTTAACACAAGGGTGATCCTAATGCCTCTTATCATGTAGTAAATCCTACCACACGAATGTAGTCTCACTAGCGGTCTCGGGATGCATCACTAACGCAAGTTCTAGAATCTAAATGTTACCGGTACACTCATAAGCACTAATAGTAAATGCTTTTCCTATCAAATCTAAAGGCGAATCTCACATGTTTGGGTGGAAAATTTTTCTGAATGGTACGGTTTTGTGCTAGTCATACAGCTCATATCCATGAGACGCTTGCTAAGGCTAAAGTTTCACTCCTAAATATTGTAAAAAATTTTAAATTTGGCGCTAAAATTACACTAACAAGTATTTCTCATAGTTTTATTACACACCTACCATCAAACAAACAAACTCAAGTGCAATAGTATCCTATAAGGTATCATCATTTACCCTCCCCTTACACTTAGGATGAACATTGTCCCCAATGTTCAATTAAAGAATGTAAAAGTGATTCAGGTAAAAGAATGAAATCAAATACTCCCCTGATTCGTTCGATGTGGATAGTGTGGTAACAAGGTTAGATCTTCCTCCAAGAAAACGAACATTCAAAGCTTCCCTTCCATAAATATAAATCATCTTCTTGTCATATGTAACCTGTTAAACCTGAGAAAACAAACAAGGCAACCTCGCGTAAAATCGGCGGCAATCTATATATACTAACAAATCCTAGAAAACAAATTAAGATATAATGCTTGTGGAATGAATGTTTGCAGATTTCATGGAGTTTATAAAACTAAAGAATTAACAAAAACTTCAAGACTCCGTTAGAAAAAACAAAACTAGCAAAATTTCCAAAATTTTACACATGACGCCGTCAGGAGTAAACTCATGACGCCGTCAGAAGTGACCTGCAGAAATCTTTATGTTAAGTTTCCGGAAAATTTCTGGAAAAACTTATGTCCTACTTCCTGGAAAATCCTGCAAAACATCATTATGACTCGATACAAGCATTTGACTCTAACAAATACTAATACACATGTTCATTTAATATTGTGGAGAATCATGATCAATTTCGTTTCTTAAAACATATTTGGGGTTTCCCCTTACACTTATCTTTTGCGAAATACCTTTTTATGAAGTTAAGACGAAGTCAAACGACAAAATAAAGCATTTTCACAATTTAGTTTGAAACATGATCTACCAACAATAAAAATAAGACATGCATACGGAAACAAATAAAATAAAACAAACAATCAAACAAATAAAACAAATAAAACGGGCTTGGGTTTCCTCACAAGAAGCACTTGTTTTTGTTCGAGTCACGAGCCTGACTCTACCCTTATTTAACGAAAATAGGAGAGGTTTTCCTTACACTTAGGATTAAGTGCGGGTGGAAGTAGCGATACACACATTTAGGGTGGAAATATGCCTCGTGAGGAACGTGTGGTGGATGAATTATATGTTTAAAGGGGTGTGCTATCATCATAACCTTACCAAATTCAATCGGGTTAATGGGTGGATTAAGATTTTCTCCTAGAAAGGGAACATTTCCTATCAACTTCAAGAGACTACTAGTTGGGGATCCATCTTAACCTAGTAAACCCGGTTTAAACCCATAATGTTTCTTCTGATCAATCATAAATGGGTGATGTAAGCATGTAAGGTCATTTTCCACTCCTATATTGGCTTCCTCTCTACAAGGCTTACAGTCCACTACCTTTATCCTAAGACTACCCGGACTATATGGTTTGATGGGTGGATCGGAACCTATTTCAATTCCTAAATTAATATCTAACGATAGAAGATTAGGTAATGGTTTTGGTTGAGGCTCCAGTTCATCAAAACTAGGAACTTCCTTAGAACTAAGAGAATGGTTGTGACTACAAGTATTCAAACCTATTTCATCTAGTTGTGTTTGGTCCAAGGGCTCTACCTCAATTGGGGTTCCTATAGTCTCTTCTACTTCTTCCAGGTATGTCACGGGCGGTGTGTATGCCTCAAATGATGGCGGGACTTGCGGGGTACTTGGTGGGCTTAGATTTTCCACTCTATCCTCCATCTTATCAAGATTACCAATATGCTTAGCTTGTATTGTGGTGAAATCAAACCACTCTGTGCACCTAGGTATCTCATCTATAGGTTTATTATCCCCAAACAAACTTCTTGCTTGTTCCCTCAAACTTGCTATCAATTGATCCGTAACAACATTTGTTGGGTTGTCCATTTTTTTGGCAAGTATGGCACAATTCTCTAGGGTTTCCCATGCTTCATAAGCACTTAATCCCCAAAGGTCCCCATCTGCGGCATGGTCAATGTCCATTTTGGTATAGTGGTCGACACGATGGTAAAATATTTCAATTTGGGACCACAGATCGAAACTATGATGAGGGACTTTTCGGAGTAAATTTTTAAAACGAGTCCATGCATCATAGATAGGTTCATCTTGATGTTTTTTGAACATCAAGATATCATTTGGAGTAGGTGAATTTCGTGGTTGGTAGTATGGTGGATTCGCGTTCTCCATAATGGCTAACGGAATAGTCAATGGAAAAGTTTTTACGAACAAAGACACAAAGAAAAGATAGACTAAAGAAAACCTAAAAATAAAAAATAAAAATCTTACTAGAAAGGAATCTAGCAAGTAGACCTAATAAAAAGAAATCTTAACCTAGACAATAACTTTTCCCCGGGCTGCGGCGCCAAAAACTTGATACGTGAGAATCGCACCAGGCTTTACCTCTCGAGGGATCTCGAGAAGCTTACAACCCCCACCAGGCAGTGTACCTGATTGTTGCAGTATAGTATAGTGACAAGTACCGGGGGATTGATCGTTCAACTCAGGAATAGTGTCGCTAGGATTAGAAAGCCTAAAAACTAGGTCTAGAGGTGAGAGATGATTCTTTTTGTATTTTTTTATATTTTATAAAAGCAATTAAAATCTCGGGTTTTGGAAGAGTGGGCGGAATTAGTTGCTAATCAACTAACCCAATAACTAAGATGCAATCAAAATAAAATAACAAAAATGAAATGAAATCTAATTAAACTAGTGGTGTGAACAATAATAGGGAGAGTTGTGTTTACTTAGGGTTCATTACTCCCTAGATATCTTTTACAGGTTGATAGTTTGTTACAATTGCATGGATGACGGGTCGTATTCCTTAATACCAGTCGTAGGGACGTGTACAATATTCCCTAACTCTATAGGATCCTACTTCACTCCTATGTCGAGCCGTTAGAAGCTCTTAACATGGGATCATTAGAATTCTCCTACGCATTAAATACAACCAAAAATCATAGTACACCTCTGATCATGTTTCTTAAGACGTTCAAGCATGTCACCAATGGAAGTCTGCCAGTTTTCTTAAGCCTAACATTGAATACAATCATCCGTAACAACTATAAACAAACAATCAACCCATAATTAACATCTAGGTTTCACTACATCTAAGCAAACACACAAGAGATCTAGCCAAGCATGTTAAATTCAAGACAAGTGTAAGATATATTCAAACAACACATAGACATATTGAATGAATTGAAAGAGTATTTATCTCAATTGAACATGAAAGGTTTCAAAGGGTAAAAACCCTTGAAAAAGTTGTAATATTCGGAATAGGGTTTCTCTCCAAAGTTACACCCTAATTGTTCCTCTCTAATGAATGAAAATTGCAAAACTATATATAGATTTTACAGGGTGACGGCGTCAAGAAGGAATTTCTGACGCCGTCAACTCGCCGCCCAAAATGAAATCGGATTTCCTAGATCCAGTTATGACGCCGTCATGTGCACTTCTACTCTAGGCCGTCACTCGTATTTGGACCATGACGGCCTATGGTGACGCCGTCATGTCCATAGTGTAAAACTCTTCTGGATCGTCACGGACTTTATTCACTTCCACCTCTTGTATTACTCTTGACGCCATCATTAAGGAGCATGTGACGCCGTCAGGTATTGTTCCCAGCAAGGAAAATTAAGACTTTGCCGTTTTCTTCACTATTATGTTCCAAAAACGTCCAAAATGCTTCCTTTTCCAGATTTCACTCCAAAAGTACCTAAAATGACAAAAGGAACGATTTAGGGTAATACTTGATCAAATAAATTCGAGTTCGGGCTAAAATGACCCCCTAAAAATGGTTCATTTTTTGCCTCATCATAACCACACAAGAGGATTACGGTGTAAATGGAACCCTAAGTTAGCTACGGCATAACCATATACCACTATTATGCCGTAGCCAGTGCCAATGGATAAGATCGTTTCACGATAACACTAGTTACGGCGTAACCAATTCATGGAGTTACGTCGTATCTGTGTCGGGCCTATAAATACCAACCCTAAATTCTGCATTTTACACAACTTCCGCACGACCAAAAGTTAGAGAACGAAGGGAGGTTTTAAAGGGACGATCTACAACAACATACGAAGCATTTCCAAGGGAGAGATCACGTCATAACACTATAAGTTTTAGCGATTATTTGTTTTAATTACATTTTTAAATTCATGTCTTTTTAATATGATCGGCTAAGCACCTTTGGTGCTAGCCTAGTTATGATTCCTATATTGTGTTGCTTATGTTTTCATACTTTTCATAATGCTTCTAGTGTGTGCATGCCTAGTTTATCGTTAGATCCTATAGTTTTGGTAGTTTTGAAGAACCGGTTGTACTTGGTACACTAGGCAAATCGACCAAAGGACCCTAGTGGAGTTAGGTTGCGAGGGTTGGGAAGGTTGACGGTAAGAACCAGCCATTCCTCGTGTGATAATTGAACACATGATCACCCTCCGAGTTGGATAAACTTAAGAAGTTAGATGTGTGGTCTTAGATTTGAGAGGCCGGGCTTTACAAAGATAAATCTAGCATGTAGTGGCACTTAATGACTCAAACTAGTCTACTATGCGTCCCCTTACTTAAAGAGGGTCATGCCTTTGGTTCTAGACAGGATTCTAGGGAGATAGGCTATGGAAATCTACAAAAGGAACCTAGTGACTATTGCGCCCCACTTGAAGCGTTAGAATAGTTTTATAGAAAACATAGCCATAGCAATATAGGATGACCAACTAGGCTAGTACACTTTCTCCCTATTGCTCACAACTTTAGTTTAATTTTCGTATTTTCATTTCAGTTTATTAGTTTAATTAATCATTTCTACTCAGACCATTTTAAAACGTGACATAAACTTAAATTAGGATCCATCACACATTGTGTTGACATAAATTAATGCCTAAAAACATTATTAACATGTTATCAATATCTCTATGTTTTGATTATCACAAAATATAAACTCATAGAACTAAAACTTGTGACATAAACAAGTATTTAGTGATTAATATTTCTCTTTACATCCAAATCACTTAAGGTATGAATAAACAAAGTGTTTAGTGCAATTTATGATCAAAGGGGTATTTAATTAACTAATGCAAAGTTTATTTAATTATATAAACATATTATATATTTTTGAAAAACACTTTTGGTAATAAAGAAAAATGTTTTATTCATACTAAATATATGAATTCAAATTTTTAACCAAAAACAGTTAGTTTTTCACCAAATAAACTTTCCCCACTAAAAGACAAAGAATCTGGCCGTTTCAGCTGGGCGGCCCCCTTAATTATAAAGGGCGGTCCCCTTAATTTTAAGGGGGCCGGCCATGAATTAAGGGGACCGGCCACGCTCCTCTGTCAGATTCTTTTGCCTATAAATACCACCTTAAATCTGGATTTTTTTCTCACCTTTTGCACCCCAAAACTTTCTGTTCTAGATCTCATTTCTATTCTCCAAATCCTTTGATCATAAATACATAATCCTTTGTTTCAAAGTGATTCTTACATCATCCTCTCAAGTGCAAGAGAAGAATACTTCTATCCTCCAAGACAAGAAGTATTACAACTTGTTGTGACCTCCACATCCAAGTTGTTGGTGCATCATCAAGAATATCTACATATATCTTTGTGTAGTGTGTTGTGAATATTTGATTGTAGATAGTTGTGATTAGGAATATAGATAGTGTGATTGGCTAGTAGATTGTAGTGAAGATTATTGGTGTGTAGAAGATAGGCGTGAACTAGATTGTAGTGAAGACTATTGGTGTGTTGAAGATAGGTGTGTAGTTAGTTGGTGTGAAGTAGTTGTGAAGAAGGTGTGATTTCGTTGTGACGAAGCTTTGATGTGTAAGTGGTGTGTATATTGGTGTGTAAGGTTTCTCCGCCATAAGGAGCTTGTTGACATAGTGAAGAAAACTCTCGAGTAGGTGACTCGAGGAGTGGAGTAGGGCAAGGAAGGTGTCCTTGTAGCCGAACCACTATAAATCCTTTGTCTCGCGGTTAGATCTTTCCATATCTTACTTATTATCTTGCTTATATCGTTATTACATTTGTAGACGTAGACGTATATATATAGTTGCTCATATAGTGCTAGTATTGATTTTACTTAAAGATCAAACGAAAGTTTCATTCACAAAACAAAGTTTTTAAAATCAAACTAAAAAGGTTACATACATATAATTGATCATTTCGATCAAGTATAGTTTTCATACAAAATATAACTAAGGATTATAAGATAAACGATTACGTACTTATCTCTTGTATATAGCTAAAATTGTTTATATTATGCATGTGTTGATTTCACATACTTAGCTTACATTATTATTATTGTTCATACTTAGATATACTTGTTCATATTGTTCAAGATTTGAGTTCACATAAGATTGAATCAAAGTTTTAAAAGCAAACAAGGTTTTAAAACTAAACCAAGTTTTCATAATAAAATTAAAAAGACGTAAAACTATTCAACCCCCCCTTCTAGTTTTCCACAATTGGTATCAGAGCCACGTCTAGCAAGATTTTTAAAATATATTGTATTTTAAAACTTGTAACGATCTATGGAATCTGAAAAATATTTAGAAGGGCAATCTATGCAAAGACCACCACTATTTGAAAGTGATGGATTTCTATATTGGAAAAATAGATTCGAAACTTATGTGAAATCAAAAGATCTTGATCTTTGGCATGTCATTACCTTTGGTGATTTTCCCCCTATTCAATATAATTTTGAAACTAAAATGGACGAAATTGTATCTTTTGAAAAACAAAATGATGATTTGAAAAAGAAACTAGCAAAAAATAATGAGGCTAAAATGGTTATTTATAATGCCTTACCACGCAAAGAATATGAAAGAATTTTTATGTGTAAAACCGCAAAAGAAATTTGGGATTCTTTACTAATCACTCACCAAGGTAATAGTCAAGTTAAAGAGAACAAAATAGATCTTCTTGTTCAACAATATGAACAATTTACAATTCCGGAGGAGGAATCAATAGATAATGCTTTTGCTAGGTTTAACACCATCATCACAAGTTTAAAAGCACTTGATGAGAATCTTTCTAGTAAGAATTTTGTTAGGAAATTTCTTAGGGCTCTTCATCCAAAATGGCGAGCTAAAGTTACGGCGATTGAAGAATCGAAGAACTTGTCAACTCTTCAACTTGATGAGTTGATCGGCAACCTGAAAGTCTACGAAGCAATAATAAAGAAAGACTTCGAGATGGTCAATGGAAAAAGAGAGCAAAGCAAGTCAATTGCGTTGAAAGCTAGGAAGGAATCTAGTAACGAGGATAGCTCAACCTCCGAAAGTGATGACGAAGAATATGCGATGGCCGTAAGAGACTTCAAGAAATTCTTCAAAAGGCGAGGAAGATTCGTTAGACAACCGCATGATGAAAGGAAAGCAAACCAAAGAAATAAAGATGACAAAAATGGCAAAAGTGATAGGAAGTGCTTCAAATGTGGTGATCCAAATCATCTCATCGGAAAATGTCCAATGATGTCAAGAAATCAAAAGGCGTTTGTTGGAGGAGCTTGGAGTGATAGCGATGACGATGAGAAAGAAATCACAAATGAGGAGAAATGTCTTATGGCTAAGACATCAAGCGAGGTACGTTCCGAAACCAAATACTTTAGTGACGAAAATTTATCATTAGACAAAAAAGACCTAGATAGTGAATATAATAGGTTATGCAAATTAGGTCAAAAGGTTATAGCTAAAAATAAGTCACTAAAACATATTAATAATCTATTAGAAAATGAAGTACTCGAATTAAAAATTAGACTACAACATATGGAAAAAGGAAAAGAAGTTTTTATAGAATGTAAAACATGCATAGAGATTAATAATGAAAATGAAAAACTTAAAGATGAAATTTTCAAACTTGACAAGTTTAAAAATAGTAGTAACCCACTTAAGAAAATAATAAGTGCTCAAGAAACTTCGGGAGATAAAACCGGTCTAGGATTAACTTCAACTAATGTTTCAACTAGTGAAAATAAAAGTATAAAGTTTGAATGTGAATCTAGTAAACAAAAATCATTAGAATCAAATCCTAAGTATATACTTACAAAAGATAGAAAAATACCTATTGCGAATGATGAAAAAGTAAAAACTTTTTATAAACCATCCTTAAAGACCGAAGTAGGATCCTCTAAACCTAAATTAAGATCTAAAACTCCACCACCAAGAAAACCTAACAATCATCATCCAAGATCTAAAAAATCTCAACCTAGAAGAAATCAAAGTAGACAATATTACAATAACACTAGAAATCAAATGTGGAATTATCAACCAAGTTACAATCCTTGGGAAATATTACTACAATACATGCATCCTTGCCAAATGTTAAATATGCTTGGACCAAACAACTTTGGACCAATGAGACAATGGGGACCAAGTGGCTAAATTGTCAATCTTGGAAGAAGTTGGAATATCATCTATAAATGTCTTCTATAATTCAACATGGTCACTTGAAGTGCTTGAAGATATTCCATTGAAGACTAAAAGGTACGCGTTTCTTTTAAGTTCATCACTATAATTTGCATGCTTAGATAAATGATTAGTTAGATTAATGCTTAGTACATAATTGCTTATATTCTTATAACCTAGAAACATCATTGGTTGACTTTCCTAGGAATAAGATAAAATTGTTCATTGCCGAACAAAATAGAAAATGGAAATCTTCTATATCCACTATTAGGAAACTCATGGTGATGAAGTGAAATGAGTTAAGTGGATTAATCGTTAATATAGAAGTAGGATTAGATCCCTCGCGTAAGAAAACTATGGATGAAACAAGCTCTCATAGACTATGGCATTAAGTTAGATAAGCGTGCAAAAACAAAGGAACTATAGATGTTAGGTTATACCCCATTCAACCCTCTCGCATCTAACATATATATTTTAGTCATCACTTCCTTTAGGATCATAGGATTTGTAGAAACGATAGCATGAGATAATAGTAGGCTTAACCAATCCTCTTGAGCATGAGATCTTTAATAAACATCTTTTAAAATATATGATTAATGATATTTGTTGTCCAAAATCTAATATCGTTAAAAATATGCAAAAACCTCATATTTTAGAAAATAGTTTTTCAAATAACTATCCCACTTTTAAATAAGATGTTTTCACTATATATATCCACAACAAAGATTTAGAAAATTTTCTTTACCTTTCATTAACACATTTTGAAGTAAAACCGAATCTATTTTATTCAATTAACTCTCATATCTACATGAAAACCTACTTTCAAACAATGGGCTGAATCGATTCTCTTGAAGTATATCTTTCACCTGGAATTTCTTGATTATCAAAATCAATACATCATATTTAAAAACTTCTCTCTTTGAGTTAAAACCCTTCGAATATCTATTTTATGCTTTTTCGAACAACATGCTTAATCATAAGCTATCATAACATTATTTTGATCTTTATCAAGATAGAAACATTTTTCTTTTTGAAACAAAACAAAATTTGTTTTATTAGGATACAAACTTGAATGTATTTCAAAACATTAAGCCAAGTATTAGTGAATCAAGAAAACTTCATATTTGGTAATCTTCGATAGGTAAATTTAGGAACTCGATTTCTTCTAAAAGGAGAATGACTACTGGAGAATCTATTGACTAGAAATTCAATTTAACCTAACGGTTGAATTGCTTCTATATGAGAAGTTGGGTGTGTGTAACCCGTAAAAACGGTCGTGTTTAGCCTGAATTGAGCACCACTAGTAATAGTCTCATACTCATTCTCCAACTTGATTAAATTGCACTTCCTATATATACCTAACGCTAGTTTACTTTTATGAACCTTGCTTCTCATTAGATTCTTTCGTTCCCAGATTTATGGCATTAAGTGAAAACTTACTTTCAAACATTGTTGAATAATGCTAAAAACGTCTCTTTAAATCATGCATGGTGATCTCATATTTGTCATCTATATTTATATAAATGACACTTATAAGTGAACTAAATCAAATCAAGAGGACCATGGTTTGTCTATTAAGACTTTGTTTGTAACAAGTCTAGAAACCCATGCTATCATAATACATATTAGGTTTAATCCTCCTAGTTATGTAGTTATGAAATACTTGATGTTGCTTATTGTTTCCTAGCTCTTATATTTTGCTTGCTAGATGAGTATGTTTGCATGATAGATGAAATTGCTTGATTTCTTAATCTCCTTGGTTAACATGCTTTAGCTACATAATTGCCTACATAATTAGTCTATGTTTAATTGCCTCAAAGAGTTGGACTTGTTTGAAACCAAAAACACAACCTTTCTGCAATTCACTACCAAAAACCCTTTTCTGGCAATCTGGGAATCACCAGATGGGCGGCCCCCTTAAATCATAAGGCGGCCCCCTTAATTATTAAGGGGACCGGCCTCCAATTAAGGGGACCGGCCATCTGATGATCGAAGGTGTTGTTTCCCTTTTCTTCTTTTTAGCCCATTTCATCATACACTTCCCAAAATTCACAAACCTATTCTTTCCTAAACCTTCCATCAAAGTTTATCCATCCTTGATCCCACCAATCCTACATTATAAACACTCTCATTCCTCACAATCTCCAATCATCTCATCATTTCCTCTCCCATTAAACCAAAACCACCAAGAAACTTGTTTGGAGAAGAAAGCCTAACTTCCTTTAAAAATCCGTCAAACCAAATGACGTTGTCAAACATTCAACACCAAATTCCACCTATGTTTTCAAACAATACTTACCTAACACCTCACTCTCCTTCTCACGAACATTACATATCAAAAACCTTTACTCACCCATATCCTTCTCCATTACACTCAAACCTCATAATCTTTTCACAACTCAAGCGATGTTGTTCATAATCAACCAACACCTAAACCCCACTCTCACACAAATGATCCATTTAACAACAAATCATCCATTCGTGCTTCGACTAATGTTCCTTATTATGATGAGCATGCACAATCCCAAAACAATAATCCCAACCTCATTACCAACATTTTATATGTTGCTCATTCAAGAAAAACACCATCCACTCATGAAGAATGTCTTCCACCCATATCATGTTTTCATGATTACCCAAGCTCAAACATGTCTCCACCACCAAGAGTATCACCACCACATCCTACAACTTCACATGCCATTCCTATGTTGCATGTTCAAACCCTCACCCAAGACAATTATCATGCTCCACCACCATCACCTTCCTCCGAACACTTGAAGTTCGTTGAGGCGCTAAAAGAAGCCCATGAGCTTAGTGCTCTTTTAGTCTTACATCTTGCTCAACGCAATTTGGATCCACCTTCATCTAGATCACCCTCATCACCACACAACATAAATCAACTTGAGAAGCATGTCAACAATTAACCTTGTTGCATCTTTCTCCTAAAAACGATTGCATTCGATGAACACTTCACTTGGATTGAATATCTTCTCACTAGATCACATCCAATACCCTCACTTGAACAACATCCAAAACCTCAATCAACCTCTTCCGCTACAAACTCTCCACCACCAAACTATCCAACATTCATGACCCGAACATATACCTCCATTAATCCAACAACCTCCATTAATCCAACAATCTTACCCTAACTCAACCATCCTCATTCCAAACACTCCATCATCAACCATCTAAGCATACCATATGCTTATGATGTTCACTTTCAAATACGAATCAACCAACCTTTGGTTGCAAGCAAGTCCAAGTGCTCTCTTAGGCAATATAGGACTATGTCTTTTCCTTTGTGTTATTTTTATCAATATGCTTCAAGCATATTGAGTGTTGTAATGCTTTTCATTTCTATAATGCTTGAATGAATCTTTGTTTAGTTGCATAATTGTTGCCTTGCATATATGTGTATCTTGCTCTCTTAAAATATTTTTGTAGCAAAGATCTCCATAGCTCGTTCCCTTGGTGCTCTCAAATGAGGGGGAGCATACATCAAGGGGGAGCATTCTACCCGTTTAAACTTCCCTCGCGAAGCTTACTCGGCTTAACCTTTTTGATTTTACAAAAAGGGGGAGAAGAGAAATGTAAACTCTATAATACTTGTCTAAAAACAAGTTTTAGATATATTGAGTTTAAGGTTTTGTAATAATCAAAAAGGGGGAGATTGTTGACATAAATTAATGCCTAAAAACATTATTAACATGTTATCAATATCTCTATGTTTTGATTATCACAAAATATAAACTCATAGAACTAAAACTTGTGACATAAACAAGTATTTAGTGATTAATATTTCTCTTTACATCCAAATCACTTAAGGTATGAATAAACAAAGTGTTTAGTGCAATTTATGATCAAAGGGGTATTTAATTAACTAATGCAAAGTTTATTTAATTATATAAACATATTATATATTTTTGAAAAACACTTTTGGTAATAAAGAAAAATGTTTTATTCATACTAAATATATGAATTCAAATTTTTAACCAAAAACAGTTAGTTTTTCACCAAATAAACTTTCCCCACTAAAAGACAAAGAATCTGGCCGTTTCAGCTGGGCGGCCCCCTTAATTATAAAGGGCGGTCCCCTTAATTTTAAGGGGGCAGGCCATGAATTAAGGGGACCGGCCACGCTCCTCTGTCAGATTCTTTTGCCTATAAATACCACCTTAAATCTGGATTTTTTTCTCACCTTTTGCACCCCAAAACTTTCTGTTCTAGATCTCATTTCTATTCTCCAAATCCTTTGATCATAAATACATAATCCTTTGTTTCAAAGTGATTCTTACATCATCCTCTCAAGTGCAAGAGAAGAATACTTCTATCCTCCAAGACAAGAAGTATTACAACTTGTTGTGACCTCCACATCCAAGTTGTTGGTGCATCATCAAGAATATCTACATATATCTTTGTGTAGTGTGTTGTGAATATTTGATTGTAGATAGTTGTGATTAGGAATATAGATAGTGTGATTGGCTAGTAGATTGTAGTGAAGATTATTGGTGTGTAGAAGATAGGCGTGAACTAGATTGTAGTGAAGACTATTGGTGTGTTGAAGATAGGTGTGTAGTTAGTTGGTGTGAAGTAGTTGTGAAGAAGGTGTGATTTCGTTGTGACGAAGCTTTGATGTGTAAGTGGTGTGTATATTGGTGTGTAAGGTTTCTCCGCCATAAGGAGCTTGTTGACATAGTGAAGAAAACTCTCGAGTAGGTGACTCGAGGAGTGGAGTAGGGCAAGGAAGGTGTCCTTGTAGCCGAACCACTATAAATCCTTTGTCTCGCGGTTAGATCTTTCCATATCTTACTTATTATCTTGCTTATATCGTTATTACATTTGTAGACGTAGACGTATATATATAGTTGCTCATATAGTGCTAGTATTGATTTTACTTAAAGATCAAACGAAAGTTTCATTCACAAAACAAAGTTTTTAAAATCAAACTAAAAAGGTTACATACATATAATTGATCATTTCGATCAAGTATAGTTTTCATACAAAATATAACTAAGGATTATAAGATAAACGATTACGTACTTATCTCTTGTATATAGCTAAAATTGTTTATATTATGCATGTGTTGATTTCACATACTTAGCTTACATTATTATTATTGTTCATACTTAGATATACTTGTTCATATTGTTCAAGATTTGAGTTCACATAAGATTGAATCAAAGTTTTAAAAGCAAACAAGGTTTTAAAACTAAACCAAGTTTTCATAATAAAATTAAAAAGACGTAAAACTATTCAACCCCCCCTTCTAGTTTTCCACACATTGCTCTTAGGATAGCCTCGGTTTTACCAATTACTACTCTACATACGATCGGATACACTGCCCGTTAGTGCATTTAGGTAGACCTTAGGTAAACGAGACATAACATAAATTTAAGACCTGGTCAGTAAAACCTGCATCAGTGCTCTTCTTAGTCGTGGTGGATTTAGAGATGGTTTAAGGAGTCATCATAATAATCGGGTTATTGATTCACAAGGTTTTAGTTTTGATGAATTGGAGTGCTATTATTTTCACGAGTTAGGGAACGCTATGCATAATTTCAAGATACTCTTAGCTAAGAAAAATGGCTTCAGCACGTACTCTCGCGATCTTTGATAAAACTGCCACTATTTATGCTGAGAAATACGCTTTGTATTCTACTGTTTCTACTGCTGCTACTACTATTACTTGAACAAAATCTTTGACAGCATATGGTAACTCATGTATGAAAATCTAGTTTTAAATTTATAAAACAAGAACTTAACCTACTACATAATACACATTGGAAGTGTACCTTCCGGATCCAACAAATGAAACTAAGTAATATACAAATTTCAATGTTTAGACTACTTGGTGGGAACTTTGCCCTCGTTTAATACATAGTAATTATACTTATAATAGGTAAGAACATTGATGCGTGGAATTGCGCCCTCGCAAAAGGTTATACCTCTCAAGGGATCTTGAGAAGCTTGCAATCCCCACCAGGCAGTGTACCTGTTTGTTGTAGTATAGTATAGTAACAAGTACCGGGGGATTGATCGTTCAACTCATTGAATAGTGTTCGCTAGGATTAAAACTCACTAAAACTAGGTCTAGAGGTGAGGGATGATTCTTTTTGTATTTTTATATTTTAAGGAAAGTAGGTAAAAATCTTGGTTTTGGAAGGATTGGGCGGAATTAGTTGCTAGTCAACTAACCCAATTATCTAAAGATGCAATCAAAATAAAATAAACTAAACTTAAACTAATTTGTGATGTAAACAATATTGAGAAAATTGTGTTTACTTAGATTTCATTACTCCTTAGCTATCTTTTATAGGTTGATTAGTTTGTTACAATTGCATGGATGATGGGTTATATTCCTTAACACCATTCGTAGGGCCATGTACGATCTTCCCTAACTCTATAAGCTTCCACCTCAATCATATGTCGAGCCGACTAAAAGCTCCTAACATGGTATCTTTGGAAGTTACTTATGCATTAAATATAACCAAATAATCATAGTACACATCCGATCATGTTTCTTAAGACGTTCAAGCAAGTTGCCAAATGGAAGTCTGCCTGTTTTCTTAAGCCTAACATCGAATTCATTCATCCACAACAATTATAAACAAACAACCAACCCATAATCAATATCTAAGTTTCATTACATCTAAGCAAGCACGAAGAAAACCTAGCCTAGCATGTTAAAGAGAAGACAAACGTAAGATATAATCAAACAACACATAGACATATTGAATGATTTGGTAAAGTACTTATCTTCAATTAAGCATGGAAGAAACAAGGGGTTGAAACCCTTGAAAAAGCTATAAAATTCGTCTAGGGTTTATTCCCTCAAAGTTGCACACAATGAATGAAAACTAGAAAACTATATATAGATTTTGTCTCCTGACGGCATCAAGAGTAAGGTGTGACGCCGTCAACTCGCCGCCAAAATAAACTCATATTGTCTAGATCCACTTCTGACGCCGTCACTCTATATGGGTTCTGGGCCGTCACTCTTTAGGGTTACTCTTGATGCTTTGGAAATTTTGTACGTGACGCCATCAGATCCCCTTCACAAAACATTCTGGCGCGTCATGTGTATTTGATTTATCCACCCCTTTGTCAACTCATGACGCCGTCACTAACACCTTGTGATGCCGTCAAATGCAATTTCCAGAATACTTTTGAGACTTTGTCATTTTCTTCACTTTTTCGCTCCAAAAACATCCAAAATGCTTCCTTTTGTAAAATTCCTCTCAAAAGTACCTAAAATGACAAAAGGAACGATTTAGGGCAATATTTGATCAAATAATCTCGACTTTGGCCTTAAATGACCCCCCAAAAGCGGTACACTTTTCGCTTCATCAAATACCCTTACACTTGAGATTTGCTTGTTCTCAAGCAAATGCGCTTTTATTCTAATCAAAATACAAGTTTTGGGTCATTTAACACTAATATAAAAGTATTACAACAAATGATCGTTCCACTTTAACAAAAAACAAGCACGGAAATTATACACTAGCACCTCACAAATAGTGTTTAGATACTCACATCTCTCAGGTGTAATAAAGTATATACCACAATATGGAAATGGAAAACATCTCTCACTACCTGTCAAAGCAAATAGATTACCATAAGATTGGGAAAGGATCAAACCTCCACCACTTGGCGTAAGCACCTAGGATAAACTATCAAAGAGGTCTTTTTAAAGGGTTATAACGTTAGGTGTAGGGATAGGATATATATGGTTTTGTTGGATAAAGGCAATATTTACTGGTGGCGAGTTAATCATCTTGGTTAATTACATGTAAAATGTGGCGTTGCTAAGCCAAGACTCGACTCGACTTAAGCTAATCAAAAACTAACAAAAATATAAAATAAACATAGAATGAAACGGGATGGTAGTCCGTATATTTTTTCTCTTTTTTTTTCTATTTTTTTTTCTTTTTCTTGATTTTTATTATTTTTTTTTTATTTTATTTTTGCATACACACTTGCCCTACCATCCAAAATAATACATCATCGGGAAATTACATTCCCCTTGCACTTGAACTTTTACATACTTTACAATTAACTATTCTAATGACTTGAATTATGATAATCAAAATACTTGGAGTACTTTTTAAGATTAACGCACATATGGGGGGTAATATATGATGTTCTTCCCCATTACTCCATAACACTAGTACTTTACCCATGAGTCCCAATCATCCCAAAACAATATGTACAAGATATGACTCGACTTAGAAACCATGTAATCAATTAGGTAATTAACTAAGGGTTTAAATATGTAACAATAATGCACTAAAGATGAGTGCATACACGGAAGGCTAAGGCGATTTGGTCGCACATTTGGGGTGGGTTGTAAACAAATTCTTCCTTTAAGTGAAATGCTTAAAGTTAGAAACGAAAAGATAGGCTCGGAGGGGTGTACTAGGGGTATCGTGTACAAAAAATGAGTACATCGCAAAGGTGTGGGAAAATTAATTGACTTTATTAGTCAGGCTAATTGACTTAAATGGTCAAGTAATTATGATACGGGTTTAACACAAGGGTGATCCTAATGCCTCTTATCATGTAGTAAATCCTAACTACACGAATGTAGTATCACTAGCGGTCTCGGGATGCATCACTAACGCAAGTTCTAGAATCTAAGTACTACCGGTACACTCATAAGCACTAATAATGAATGCTTTTCCTAACAAATCTAAAGGCGAACCTCACATATTTGGGTGGAAATTTTTTTTGAGTGGTACGGTTTTTGTGCTAGTTATACAACTCCAATCCATGAGACGCTCATTAAGGCTAAAGCTTCACTCCTAAATGTTGTAAAAAAAATTAAATTTGGCGCTAAAATTGCCCTAACAAGTATTTCTCTTAGTTTTATTACACACCTACTATTGAACAAACAAACTCAAGCGTAATTGCATTCTATAAAGTATCATCGTTTACCCTGCCCTTACACTTAGGCTGAACATTGTCCCCAATGTTCAATAAAAAGATGTAAAAGTAAATAAGGTAAAAGAATGAAAACAAATACTCCCCTGACTCGTTCAAATGTGGATAAATCGTTAACATGGTTAAATCCTCCTCCAAGAAAATGAACGTTGAAAGCTTCCCTTCCGAAATAATAAATCATCTTCTTGTCCAATATAACCTGTTAAACCTGAGAAAACAATCATGGCAACCTCACGTAAAATCGACGGCAATATATATATATATATATATATATATATATATATATATATATATATATATATATATATATATATATATATATATATATATATATATATACATATATATATATAAGGATATAATGCTTGTGGAATGAATGTTTGCAGATTTCCTGGAATTTCTAAAACTAAAGAATTAACAAAAACTTTAAGATTCCGTTTAGAAAAACAAAACTTGCAAAATTTCCAGAATTTTACACCTGACACCGTCAGGTGTTAATCCTGACATCGTCAGAGTGTTCTGATAGAAATCTCATGTTAAGTTTCCGGAAAATTTCTGGAAAAGCTTATGCCTTAATTCCTGGAATTTCCTACAAAACATCATTATGACTCGATACAAGCATTTGACTCAAACAAATACTAATATACATGTTCACTTAATATTGTTGTGGGTCATGTTCAATTCCGTTCTTAAAAACAAATTTAGATTTCCCTTACACTTATCTTTTGCGAAATACCTTTTTATGAAGTTAATATAAACAACAAGGTAAAGCATTTTCACAATTTAGTTTGAAACATGAGCCACAAACAATAAAAATAAAGCATGCATACAGAAACAAATAAAATCAAACAAACAAACAAAACAAATAAAACATGGGTTGCTTCCCAAGAAGCGCTTTTCTTTATTTACGAGTCTTGTAGCTAGACACAAGGTCATGGGCTATTACGTGACCTCGTCTCGCAATATGATGTAACCCTTATCAACAGAATCCACGTCATTCGGGTGATAATGTCTCAATCATTCGATATTCACAGTTATTTCCCCAACCCTTTCGCTATTCAAGAGTGCTACTCCATTGTGACCTAAGTTTTCAATTGTGAATGGTCCATACCACCAGGAGTTTGACTTATCGGGAGGCTCCTTCATCCCTAAATGCCTTAGGAGTACTAAATCTCCTTCGATGAACGGGGTATGATTCTCTATCGGCTGATTGCGCTCGAATTCAACATGAATTTTATCGCTACCTTTGCATTTCTCAAGCGTAGTTTCTTTGTAGCCTTTAATCCTTATTTCCCATGCAAAGATTTTTTCTTGAACATGATTATGCGGTGTGCCGGCGTTATTTTTGAGACTCCTTTCCATCATGATTTCTCGCACATATTTTGGGGTCATGGGGAAGTGAATCTTCCTTTTTCCTGACTTAAGTTCAATTTCCCCTTTTTCATACTTGATAACAACCCTTGCTGTGGTAAGGAATGGTGCTCCAAGGATTATTGGCATACACATATTTTCTTTATCATCGATAATCATGAAATCGACGGGATACATGAAACCTGCTACATTGACCAGCACATCCTCTGCAATTCCTAAAGGATACACATAAGAGTGACTAGCGAAAGATAGCCTAACGCGGGTGGTGGCCGGCATTTCATTGGTGAGTTGGGCATAGATAGTCAAAGGCATCAGGTTCACCTCTGATCCTTGATCGGCGAAAGCATCCAAATATTGCAATTTCCCAATGCTAGCTGGTATTTCAAAGTTCCCATAAGCCATCTGCTTTGTAGCCACTTTTTGCTTAAGTAGCTTTTCGTATACTGGTCCCCCAGGTACGGTGTCAAAATCATCCTCCCATACTTCTTCTTCAGAGTCCTTTTTGGAAGATCGATTACGTCCGTCGCACTCTATCCAGTTGGTTATTGTTTTCTCATTTATCTCATGCTTTAGATAGTACCCTAATGATTGGGATCTTGGGGGTTCCTCAACGGTTTATGCAATGGGGGTCTCTTTTTCTTCACTGTCCTCGTGGACAATGGATATAGAGTTAACAAACTTGGTAGTAGGGGTGACGTCTTTCTTTCTTAACAACACCTTTTCTGGAGTCTTTATGTTTGAGTATTCCTCTAATAGGCTCATCATCTCCGTCATTTTCTCTTGCATCTCCTTCTTTTGTCTATAGACTGCCTCCTCGAATTTCGCTAACCGCTCAGAATGAGTGGACATATATTCTCTCATTCGAGTTTCAAATTCCGGGCTGAGGTTTTGAGGAGGGGGATAGGGCCGAGCATATTTTTGAAAGGTTTCGGCATTCTCTCTAAGGGGTGATTCACACAACGGTGTTGGGTTTACGTTTGAGATAGAGTTGACCCACGCATGTCTAGGACTTAAAGATTTTTTCCGTTTTTCCATGTGATAGTCAACTTTTTTCTCAAGTTCGCAGAGGTTTTCTTCGGAAAGTTGAGTGGTCCCTCCTGACGATGAGATTGCACTGACGGCAGAGTCTACGACATGGGCAACCTCCCATAACTCGTTATCATCGAATGCAAGTTCATCAATGATTTCCCACGACTCTTTGGCGTCTTTGTCACGCAATCTACCGCCGGCGGCTTGATCAATGGTACGTTTGGTATGGAAGTCGACATGGTCGTAAAAAATTTGGATTTGGAGCCAAAGATCTATGCCATGATGAGGGACTTTTTGGAGTAAGTCCTTGAAACGAGTCCATGCTTCATAGAGAGTTTCACCGTGACGTTGTTGGAACATCAAGATGTCATTTCTAAGCTTAGTAGTTCTCCCCGGTGGGAAAAATTGAGCAAGGAAACAAGTGGTGAGATCATCCCAAGAGGTGATGGATCCCGCGGGTAAACGCTCAAACCATTGACTAGCTTGGTCACGTAAAGAGAATTGGAAGAGACGCAATCAGGTCGTCTTTCGAGTTACAACATCAAGGTCTATGTAATCTACTATTTTGAGGAAATCCTTGAAATGTTGACTAGGATCTTCGGAACGAAGTCCATGGAAGGCACATCCGCTTTGCACCAACCGGATGGTGTTGGATCACAAGGGAGACACATTGGCTCCTTGAGTGAGCTCAATGGTGTTTCGATAGCCTTGGTGGCTAGGACGGGAGTACTCTCCTAAGGTTCGGGGTCTAGGAGGTTGGTTTGGTAGTGGTGGGTTTTGTTGTTGTGGGTTGATGGGATCAAAGAGATTACCACCTTCCATGATGGCGGATGGCAAAAGTTACGAACAAAGGAACGAAGAAAAAGATAGACTAAAGAAAACCTATAAAAATGAAATAAAAATATTACTAGAAATGAATCTAGCAAGTAGACCTAATAAAAAGAAATTTTAACCAAGACAATAACTATTCCCCGGACTGCGGTGCCAAAAACTTGATGCGTGGAATTGCGCCCTCGTAAAAGGTTTTACCTCTCAAGGGATCTTGAGAAGCTTGCAATCCCTACCAGGCAGTGTACCTGTTTGTTGTAGTATAGTATAGTGACAAGTACCGGGGGATTGATCGTTCAACTCATTGAATAGTGTTCGCTAGGGTTAAAACTCACTAAAACTAGGTCTAGAGGTGAGGGATGATTCTTTTTGTATTTTTATATTTTAAGGAAAGCAGGTAAAAATCTCGGTTTTAGAAGGAGTGGGCGGAATTAATTGCTATTCAACTAACCCAATTATCTAAAGGTGCAATCAAAATAAAATAAACTAAACTTAAACTAATTTGTGGTGTAAACAATAATGAGAAAATCGTGTTTACTTAGATTTCATTACTCCTTAGCTATCTTTTATAGGTTGATTAGTTTGTTACAATTGCATGGATGACGGGTTATATTCCTTAATACCATTCGTAGGGCCATGTACGATCTTCCCTAACTCTATAAGCTTCTACCTCAATCCTATGTCGAGCCGAATAAAAGCTCCTAACATGGTATCCTTGGAAGTTACTTATGCATTAAATATAACCAAATAATCGTAGTACACATCTGATCATGTTTCTTAAGACGTTCAAGCAAGTTACCAAATGGAAGTCTGCCATTTTCTTAAGCCTAACATCGAATTCATTCATCCACAACAATTATAAACAAACAACTAACCCATAATCAATATCTAAGTTTCATTACATCTAAGCAAATAGGAAGAAAACCTAGCCTAGCATGTTAAAGAGAAGACAAGCGTAAGATATGATCAAACAGCATATAAACATACTAAATGATTTGGTAAAGTACTTATCTTCAATTAAGCATGGAAGAAACAAGGGGTTGAAACCCTTGAAAAAGCTGTAAAATTCGTCTGGGGTTTATTCCCTCAAAGTTGCACACAATGAATGAAAACTAGAAAACTATATATAGATTTTGTCTCCTGAAGGCGTCAAAAGTAAGGTGTGACGCCGTCAAATCGCCACCAAAATAAACTCGTATTGCCTAGATCCACTTCTGATGCCGTCACTCTATATGGGTTCTGGGTCGTCACTCTTTATGGTTACTCTTGATGGCTTTGGAAATTTTGTACTTGACGCCGTCAGATCCCCTTCACAAAACATTCTGGCGCGTCATGTGTATTTGATTTATCCACCCCTTTGTCAACTCATGACGCCGTCACTAACACCTTGTGATGCCGTCAAATGCAATTTCCAGCATGCTTTTGAGACTTTGTCGTTTTCTTCACTTTTTCGCTCCAAAAACGTCCAAAATGCTTCCTTTTGTAAAATTCCTCTCAAAAGTACCTAAAATGACAAAAGGAATTATTTAGGGCAATATTTGATCAAATAATCTCGACTTTGGCCTTAAATGACCCCCCAAAAGTGGTACACTTTTCGCTTCATCAAACATACGCCTAGTCCAAGTGGCCCAAGGCCAGATAGTTACTCAATAACATTTACTGTACTAGCTATAAAGCGTTTCATTTACTTAGATCTATATAAAAGGAATATGAGGCTATTAACCACACAATTAACTTCAATAGTTAAACCTCTAAATAGTAGGAACACAAAAGTAAATGTGACTGAATCTTGAAATATACAAAAGACGTGTACGACAGGTTTTAACAACAATAAACGTTAATCATTAACTACACAACTAGTTTACATAATCAAACGAGTGCACTAGGGTGCTCTGCCAACAATCATCGTAACACAAACATTCATACTTTCATTGATTAAAGAATTCATAGTTGCAATACAAATGATTGAAAGATTAAACAAAAAAAAAAAGTAAAACGTGTTACGGGATTTAGGAATTCTTGCAACACAACGTAGGATAACGAAATGGCTCTTCGTTACCATCTTCACGTCCTTCAGGAACCTCAATATTCTTTGTGAATTTTGTGGTTACAAGTTGATTTTAGGGTTATGAGGTTACATGGTATATATAGATGAAAAGTTAGGGTTTTTAGCCAAATCCCCGTTTCGTGACGCGAATACCATTTCACGGTTTGCAATAACGAGAAATTTAGGTCGCGACAAGTTTCAAAATCACTATGACAGACGTCACGACATGAGCATGAATTTCGCGTCGCGACAACCTCCTTCCTCAAAATTCTTCATCTTTTTTTGAAGTTAATGCTTTTGACCAGGACTTCATTCTTTTTTACAGTTGGGAACGTATATAGGTGTTTTCGTCTTTTATCCCTTGCCCTATCATCATGGACCTAGAATTATCATTTCAAGCAATTAAGTACCAAAAGTTCACAATAATCGTACTAAATAATGTATAAACACCAAAATACAAGTATACAAACAAATACAAAATACGACTTATCAGTCAAGAAGATTGTATTTGGTGACTAAGAAGATTTCTATTCTTAAGTAAGTTGAAGCCTTTTGTTAATCATCAGTTATTTGTTTAGTTGAGACATGTTTTGACATCTTTTTCAAGTTGATGCGTTTTTGTATATATATTTTTTGTTAGTTGTGACATGTTCTGACATCCTTGTTTTAGGTTGCTTTATTTTTGATTTTTTTGTTTAGTTTCGTTTTTGGATTTTTCTTTGGTTAGTTGAGACATGTTTTGTTAGGTTGCTTCGTTTTTGGGTAGTTGAGAATGACTTTTTCTTTTTTCTTTTTTTTTATAATTTGGGTTCAGGTTGCTTCAATTTTTTTATTAGATCCTAAAAGGATAAGGAGTCATAACATGAGTTAAAACCAAATTCCCCGCCACATTAGTGCCACATCATTTCAACACTAAATAACCTAACACAAAAAATCACCCGTTATCATAACACCAAATAACACCACCTTTTGGGACCCACCCGTTAAAAAAATACAATTTAATTCCAATCACTAAATAAACCCTTTAGTAATATTTCATTCATAAACATAAACATTAAATAAACATTACATAAAATACAATACGAAATACATAAACATATCTTAATCTGAGTACTCCCCGCATGCAGAATCATATGAAAGAGACTCGACATACCCATGAAATGCCTCAATGAACGTCGCCCGTTTTGCTTCTTCCTTCCTGAGTTTCTCCTCCCACTCTTGTTGAATCCTTGCTTATTCTGCTTCAACTTCTCTTAAAGCCTCTTCGCCACACATAACTTCATAATGCTGTTTTGCAGTTAAGCCATGCTTATCAACTGCCTCGTCTTCATAACCCGTAAATTGATGATGTTGCTGCTCAACAAATCCATGTGCATCAGATGAAGTTGATGCACCTAGCCCAAGTTGATTCAGCTGTTGTGATACCGAACCAACAATTTTGTTTTCTTCATAATTCCAACGGATTTTGTTGCTGATGTTGTCTTGTATCCTTGAAACACACGTCCACAATGTTTCACTAATGGCGTCATCTTTCCTAGCTTCATCGCTAAAAAATTTGTCGATCACAGCTTGTCTTTCCGGCGAAATGTCTTTGCATTTCGCGTATCGTTTTCTCAAACGTTCTCTCTTTGCCTTTGCGAGCTCAAACTGCTTGATAATGTCGACAATAGCCTTTTGTCGAGACGCATCGTCTTGATCACATTGTTTTTTAATATACACTTGCATTTCTTTGACGGAATGAGTGAGACAACAAGCCATAATGTGTAGGGTTTATAATTATTGTGTGAGTTAAGTGTGAAATTATTGGGTAAAGGGGTGTTGTATTCTTAGAGGAGTTAAAAAAAAAAAAAAAAAAAAAAAAAAAAAAAAAAAAAAAAAAAAGTTTAACCCCGAAAGGGGTGTTTTGAAAATATTTTAAATTTGAAAATGTTACCGTTGAGTTTAAAAGTTTTTTTTTTTTTTTTTTTTTTTTTTTTTCATCAAACATTACAACGCACGTTGGTAAACCAACGTGCCTTTCAAACGCCAACGTAACGCATGCAAGCTCGGAGTTGATAACTTGAGTATACATATGCCATGTAGACCATAACGCACGATTTGTGTTACCACTCTTTTGCTCTAAGAGAGATCTTTTGAGACTTGTTTGGTTGCTTTGTATTTTGGTCAAGGTGAGATCGATGAGCTTTGCGCTTGTTGAAGATTGGACTATTCCTTCGAGGTAGACTATTGCTTAATAATTGTTGGGTTTATATTTGTAACAAGTATCTATGCTCCAGCTTTGAGGGATGTACCAATTAGTCTTTAAGCTAAGCAAAGTTTTTTTTATATTTTCTGTAATTTTAGTTATCATGATAAATTAATTACTACCTCTGTCATAAAATTATTGTCCCTTATTGACTTTTTCGGTCTTGTTTTCTCAACTTTGACTATAAATATTTTTATTTGTGTTATACAATTTTTGATAAAAATTATACCAAATGAAAATACATTTAAAACTCAATCCGTTAATATATTTTGTATCAAGTATTATGTAATATAAACAAAAATCCTTAAAATCAAAGTTGAAAAGTAAAGACCGAAAAAGTAAATAGGAGACAATAATTTTAGGACGGAGGGAGTAAAAGTCATTTCAGTATTAACATTTAAGAACTTTTTTTTTTAGGTATCATGATAAATTAACTTTAATTATCATGATAAAAAATAAATACTAATAATAATAATAATAATAATAATAATAATAATAATAATAATAATAATAATAATAATAACTTTAACTTTACTGTAGATGAACAATAGAGTTCAGCAAATCCAAAACAACCCCTCAACTTTAAAAAATTGATAACCGAGCCCAAAGTTGTTTAGCAAAATCTCCAAAGACCCTTTTATTTTTAGTGAAATAACAATTAACTCCAACTCTATAACACTCTCTTTTTCCAAAACTTTGTTTACATTTTTTGTTGAAAAGCGTTTGGAGGAAGAATAATATAAAACTCAAAATCAATTAGGGTGGTGGCAATGGTCACTACAAAAAAAATCCATACCTCTCAACCCACCAATAATATCATTCCACCTCACTCATACTTTTTCCTTACCTCCCAACCCTTTTTTTAGTAGCAATGGTCAATTTTTTCATACCTCCCAAACCACCAACTTTTTATTTTTTTATTTTTTATTTTCATAAATAAATAATTTAATAAAAACATAATATTTCATTATTAATTAAAATAAAAATACATAATACTTGGAAAAAAACATAATTAATAGAAAATTACATAATACGTAAAAAAAAAAAAGAATAAATGGCCAACATCTTTATTTTTTTGTTTTTAGCTCCAACGTTCTCTTTTCCAATGGATAGTTTTTGCCAAACCGCGTAGGTGAAATACCCCGCTCACCCAAACCGCTCACCCAAACCGTTGGGGTGGCGGCGGTGTTCCCCGGCGGTTTGGGGCAAACCGATGGCCAAACCGCCACCACTGCCACTACCCTTACCATCCTACATATGTAATAAGGTTATGATTTACGGTTTTTCGTTAGGGAATATATTAGCTAAAATTGCATTGTAGTCAATTTTTTACAATTTGTGCTACAAAATGTTCTTTTGTGGGTCATGACTTCTTTTTGTGGGTCCATGATTCATTTTTTTGTGTATTTTGGTGAAGTATTGTAACCAATTGGCTATAAAAATTGTAGTCAAGTTATCCTCTTTTTGTTATACATCACTTAAATGATGACTTTATTTATTAGCTACAAAATGAATGTTTTTAGACCCGCTGCAAGAGGGTAACAATAATTGGTTAGTTCAGCATATCAACTATTCTTTACCTCTGATACAAAAAGGTTCTAATACACATATATGTTCATCCGCTTGCGATTATGCTTACTTTTATTGTTAATAAGATATCCAAGATCATTATACATGCACAATTGGTTCGTTGCATAAGCAAGAAAATGACCAGATGAATATACACATTATAGTTAGACATGAGAAGTGAAACACAAATTATCGAACAATCATTGATGACACTAACAACTACAGAAATTATGTATCATTGATAATGAAATAATAAAACAAGCAAAAAATGGTAAATGAGAAACACATCTTAAAAACTAGAGTTAATTACATAAATGGTCACTATGGTTTGCCGGTTTTTGCAGATTTAGCCACTCAAGTTTTTTTTCACCAAGTTCAGTCATTGATGTTTCAAATGGTTGCGGATCCAGTTCAATTCTGGCAAATCTCAGTGACTATTTATGTAATTTTGGCAAACCACAATGACCACTTATGTAATGAAATTGGACCGGGTCCGTAACTATTTGAAACCTTAACGACTCGACCTGGTGAAAAAAAGATGAGCGACTAAATTTGTAAAACCGACAAGCCACAGTGACCTTAATTCACTCTAAAAACTAAATCTGTCAATGTCATTATCACTTAAGGTAAAGTTTGTAATGGGTACTAGAAGTTTTTATGGAATTAAGAAAACAAGGTAAACTATCATGATTGCTATAAGCAAATAATTGAATAGAAATGTGATAAAAAGTTTTGGTGAACACTTAACATGGGAGTCTTATCAACATCAGTTTAGCTTTGTGCTTTTCTTTCTTTTTGCTCATGGTCCTGCCCCATGACCCTCCCTGTGTGCCCTTATACACCAAATTGTAACCAAATCAGTTTTCTTAAGATTACTTCAGTTTTAAACAATATCGACTTATAGCTGTAGAGACTAAGACAGATGATCTCGATGTGTCAACATTTGAAATCAGACATTACAAAACAACCTTTGGAATTTGGAATGGAATTCCTTGTTCTAATTGAGTTGTGGTCTTGTGGATCACACAAGGAGCTAGCAAAAAGCTTTGTGATAGCTTCGTAGTTTTATAGTTGCTTGTTCAAATTAGACATTTAGACCCATTTTTATGTTTTATGCAGTATATTATGAAGACATGTGCACAAAGAATCTAACTGTTCTTGGACTTTCTAAAAGCCTAAAAGAAACGAATATGGCGTACTTCAAATGAGACATACTAGCAAAGCAACCATATCGGGAAAAAAGAGGATTTCCAAGATTGTCCAAACAAAAACTATGGCACTGTCTCAGCAATTAAAGAATGAAGAAACCATTCACCCTTCAACCAAAATGATCACCATTTAAGAAGAACCTTAAAATGAGGGCATCCTCATCCATGTCCTCAAAGGCATGCACCATGCATTTGGGGGGTCAAGGAACTGTTTGAAAATGACCCGTTAACTTACAACCCAAACTATATACTGGCATACAATAAACATAATAGCATTCTTTTGGTTTTACAAACTAATAGCTCTATGAAATAAATTACAGTAACGGATGCTATGCAGGCTTCTCGTCCCAGTCAAAAATATTATGTTCACGCACTATCATCAAAGTTAGGGCCACGGAACTACGGAAGTGTTTAAGACTAGCTCTAATTTCGGGCCTGTTTCTACAGGTTATATTTTTAAAGGAATGAATGCATTAACATGGTTTGAATCAAGTACAACCTTGGAAGGATAGCGGGCCACCTCAATTATAAGATAGAAAGCAGAGATGACTAACCCACACTGTAGGATGGTCCCTTGTACGACTTTTAACACATAACAAATGAATCATTATGTATGTGGGTCTTAATTTCAAGATAGATGCCAAAGGATGAATAAAGGTCGAGTTTAGTTCACCTTTCAGAATATATTCAATATAGTTTCACAAAATAACGACTCAAATTCTACAACATCATGGTGACGTCAAACTTATTGCCTTAACTTTAAGCCTGCTATTCGTGTCCCAACCGACATATAACCGATCTACTTGGGAAGTTTTAAAACAAAAAAGTGACCCCAACTCATATTTGGGGCATATACGAAGTTCCCACCCTATATGTAAATAGAAAAACAAGCAGAATCTAAGAAAGTATTTTGTTTCTCTTGTAGAATTTGAAGGACCAGATAATCTAGGATGGGTCCGACTCCATGTGCTTGCTTTTTAAGAATTAGACGTTACATACTTTGAACTAGCCTAGTGCTGTTGGTTTCAATAATTCCATAACAATGACATTTGTAAGGAACCAGCTAGCTAATCTCCTTTTCTCTTATATATATTATCGTTATATATATAATATACAGTATGAGTTTATGCCTTTGTACAAATAATTGATCAATTATCCTCATCTAATTGTAGGGGCTTGAAGTACTTTCCATCTATGAGATAAGTACCAATGGCAAGTCGAACGGCCCATACATCCTTGGGCTTCCTTGACATAATCCTGCGCATGTTGTAAGCTAGTCATGCAGGTTTAATACAATTCAACGAAATTTCGCTGTCTTCAGTTTGGTATTATTGAAATAGTTGTCGCAACAGCATTGGCGTATGGGTGTAGAAAAATATTTTGACATTGTACACATTCGTTGTAGTTATAACTGAACAGAAACTAAAATCATACAGTAGTTATTTTTATTTAAGCTAACCGTTTATTATACAAATAAAACATAGCATCTAAATAGTGTCTGCCACTTTTAAAATGTAAGGAGGTATCTGATATGTGGCCTCACTACGCATCTCTTTGCGCACATATAAACCTACAAATACTCTTGCCAGAGGTGTTTTGGAAGCAGTCTCTCTACTCTCGGGTAGAGGTATAACTGTCTACATCCTACCTCCCCCATACCCACTCTGGCAGAATTGGGTATGTTGTTGTGTTATTGCGTCGATCATCTCTTTGTGAATCCTAAGAAGTTCAAATTTGCATATACTTCTAGACTTCTAGTACATAAAAACCACAGGGGTTTATACAAGTCTCATGCTCTACTACAACTTCTATTTTTGATAATTCGAAACTGCATCTTAATTTAGTTAGCCACTAATACTGTAACACCAACTATATACCGAGTATAGATACATCAAAACTTATGACAGATTGCTTATGTGATCTATATGCCTAAAGTTTCATTAGTATTAGGTTCACAGGCTAGGAAAAAAGAGTTGTGAGTGACAATATACTTCTACTCAATCCAAAAGTATAAAAATTGCTTCACCTAGTTGACTGATTGCAAATTTATTAAGCATACATATGCAACAATGAAATATGACGTTACACCATATAATTCCTATAAAATGATAAAGTGTGTGTCTGTGTGTGTGCGTTATTGTGTACGAATTTGGGAGAAAATTTACCTGCCAACATCACCGGCTTTGACTAAATCAGAATTAACCCTGAGACAAGGAACAGAAGCTGCCGTCTTCAGCATTTTAGGAGCTTCCACAATGATGATTGGTGACCCTATCTCTAGTGCATTAGAATCTTTTTGTGTGAGCCCTATCTCAGCTGATGGCTCTTTCGATTCAGACACAATTTTACCAGCAAAACTCTGATTACTTCTGATGCCCAAGCACTATAAGAATAAAGAAAAATATTTATAAAAAAAATTGTGATAATCCATATCTAATGTACAGAACAGGACTGTCAATTTTTAGTTAAGCAGTCGAATGAAACATATTATCTTCTTACACACAGATGAAGTTTACTGTTAAAATGTTTACATGCTGATTCATGAATTCTCGTACGCAAAACCATCACCTTCAAAGTGAGTACCCCACAACGTCAAACATACAGTACAACAACAACAACAACAACAACAACAACATACCCAATCCCGCGAAGGCGAGGTATGGGGGAGGTAGAAATGTAGACAGGTCCTACCCCTACCCCAGGTAAAACCTGGGAGTAGAGAGACTGCTTCCAGGGAGACCTCCGGCACGTGCACCAGTGCGAGTGATAGAGAAACAAACGAAGCAAGTAGCCAAAGAGCAACAAGTAAAAGCAAATAGAAGCAAGCAACCAACCAACAAGGGGCCAAGAACAAAAGACAACATATAAAAAAAGCAAACAAACAGAGCACCAAAACAACCAACAAACAACAAACAAAGGGCAAGACAAACAAATCATGCATACAAAGCAAGAAGGTCAAAAGAAAGAAAGCAAAAGAAAAGCCAAAAACAAACACTAACAGAGAATAGTACACACATCCTGTTAGACAAGTGTCCAACAGCAAACGCTGAAGTTATACTCAGCATGTAAATTCAAAAGGTTTGTACCGTTTACCCACAGGATAACAATCAATCTCATTGAATCAATTGATCAAAATATTGCTTCTATAAGATGCTATACATATGCTAAGGAACTGAAAACGATTTTCAAAGGAATTCGCTGGGAGTTGGTTTTGGACAAGGCTCGTTTAGAAAGTATACGAGATACCTTCTTTCTATGCTTCTACAACACTACTTTACAGTTTTCCGACTAAGTAGCTTGGCAAATAAATTAGGCATACAATTTACATCTATGGTAAAGAGGTGATGTAAGTGCTCTAAGGCTCCTGAATTCACAAGCATTAGGAAAAGAAATTTAAAGTCTTTTCACACAACATCCTTTAGTGTAAATGACGCAACCCAGTAATATGAACCAACATGTAGCACCACTGTCTTCGTCATCTGAGCTATCTCAGCAAATTCAAATATACGTAAAATATACATCCTAACATGATCCTTAATATCTTGATTCAATATTTACTTTACTGAGTAATTCACATTAAGAATAGTACATTCTACTTATGTTTATGCCTATAAGCAGAAAAAGACAAGCAGACTAAACATAAACAGTTTAGGAAATAGTGTCTCGATTTGCTTATTTCAAGTTTGATTAAAATTAACCACTCAGGGGTGGCCTAATGGCAAAAGGGCATGTGACTACCACACTACAATGTGTCAGGTCTCAAGTTCAATTCCTGCTAGGTGCAAACAACCCTGAAGTGGCCACGAACAACCTCCTGAAAAGGGAGGGATTTACCCGGTTTGAGTTTGTGTGGCATTGGATTCAAACCTTGTGGATTAGTCTGCCAAAAGGTCGGAAACCATGGTTATCCCCCAAAAACTTGTAGAACTATATTGTTCCCGCGCGAATATTATTCATGAGTTTATATAGTGTAGTAAATACAAAGGCGACCAAACAACGGTTTTATTGGACTAGGCCTAACATAATAGTACAAAACTTCAACTAAAACACGTCAATTACTTAATAATTTCAAATGTAGCTCATAAATAAAGAATTGTAGCAACTCGCCTTATTTTGACGAGGTGAGGATGAAATTAGGATGCGTTTGGAACGTGAAGAGAGCGGAACTGAAATGTGAAGAAGAACAAGAGACGCCATTGTTGCTCAAACTTTTGATTTTCCGTTGGAGATGATGATATGAAAATTGAGCGGTTACAATTGTTTTAATATTTTTGCCTTTTAAGACCTTGAGGTTTTGATATATTGTAAAGGGGCAATTCCATATTTACCCAACTTAAACATGATAATGTCATATTTACCCAAAACATGCTTTAACTGCATTGTAAATCATGCATTCAAAACTTGTATTTTGGGTATATATGACATTTTTATATTTAGATTGGGTAAATATGAAATTATCCCTATTGTAAATTTTTTCAAAAGGTCATATGAGTTTAAAAAATAAAATGAGAATGATTAGAAGAAATACAATCAGTCAATCATACATTTCAGATGTATATAGAAAAATAAATGTATTTTTTTCTCTCTGTTGTAGTTAAAATGTGTGGATAGAAATATTTTTTATTCTTTCTCATTTTACTGTAGTTTTTTTCTCATCAAATCACTTTCGTTAAACCCATAAACATTTTTTTAAAAGCGCTCATTTAACTAGTCAACCAAATGTTATTCAGTTTCCACAATATATATCCTAACATATTAAAGAAGATCCCAAAAACATATTTTTGATGTTTTATGCGTCACATTTGTAACCTAAAATCTCACTTCCTGTTTTAAAACTTAAAATAAAACCACACCAAAATAGTTTCTTTCAACTAACCACACCCAAATTGTTTGTGGACCAAAAATGAAACTAACCCGTTGTGTATTGTAATGGACATAATCAACAAGTCTACTGATCCGAGTAACAAGCTAGCAACCAACTATAATTTGTTTTGGGTTATCCCTTCAGAGATCCATTAAAATTGAAATATTTGTTGTGGGCCTTTTGGCCCAATAATAACTTTTCAGCTGGTTTGGTCGATATATAAGTTCTCATTACTAGAGGTGCAAAAAAATTGTTATTTTCGGTTTTCGGTTTTTGAATAACCGGTTATAAAAAAACCGGTTTTTCGAATAACCAGTTTCGGTTTTTCGGAATTGGTTTTCTTCAGTTATAAATGTTCGGAATCGGTTTTTTTCGGTTATAAATTTTTGAAATCGGTTTTTATCGGCTTTTTACCGGTTCGTTTTTTTCGGTTATAAATGTTCGGATTCGGATTTTTTATCGGTTATTTACCGGTTCGTTTTTTTCCAGAAATTTTACTAAAAACTGTGTGAAAATGTAAGTTGTGAAAATGTAACATTATATGTAATTGTGTTGTAAATGCAAGCATATTAAACATGGGAAATTAAAAAATTAAACTAAGCAACGGAAACTAAAACAACGATTACAACATTAAACTATGAAACGAAAATTAAAAACCCTAAATTACCATACGATAATAAAATTACGAATCACTTAAATGATTCAGTCTGTGACATAGCCCTCGTCAGTTGAATCGGAGGCTCTGGAATCGTCCTCACTCGATGGCACACGGGGTAATCCCAATCCCCATCGCCGTATAGCTCGACGGTTTCTCCGATCCTGTTTAGCTCTTGCTCGCTCCTCACGATCTCTTGCCACACGTTCTTCCTCTGCTTCCACCTGTAACACTTCTTGCATATCTTGCTCATATCGTTCTTCATCAGTCAACGCACGTGCATTGGGTTGGTTTTGTGGTGGATAGTTTGCCAGTGGATTGTAGTGGGGTGGATTGTTTGCCGGTGGATTGTTTACCGGTGGAAACAGAACTTTCGGTGGAGTGTTTAAATTTGAAATTGAAACGTTTATCCCGCTCAGTTGTTGAAATTTGAATTTCTAAACACCCCTATATAAAGCATCACATAACATACTAGGCTCTTCACTACACTTCACTTTCTAAACAAGTTTACAATGGCTAATCCTTGGTCCGTTGAAGAAGAAAACTTGTTCGCCGACATGTGGCTAGTCGTTCACGAATTTCATGCTGAAGCTCCTTTTTGGAATACGGTTACAGAAAGGTTCAACAACCTATCTGACGGTCCTATTCGTAACAAACATATGATAATTAGTAAGTGGACAAGAATGAACTGTGAATGTCAAACTTCAATGATATTTACTTGAGCGTGTAGGGTAATGACGAGTTCAATGATGTCACACCCTCGCCGAAGGCGGAAACACGAGGTGCAACGAAATCGATATACATCACCAAAGAGAAATAAGACAATACCATAATTTACATTAAGGAAAAGTATAACATTACAACATTGTTATTGCCGACATTGGCAATTTAAGACATAAGTTTAGTTTCCAAAAGATGGTATTTTAGTACATAATGAATAGTAGTGACATGTGAAAACTTCATTATGCAAGACCTTGATGACAAGCTTACTGACGATCACCTGAAATGCATGAGAGAAAACGGGTCAACTATGAAAATAGTTGGTGAGTACAAACGTTTTATATAATACTAAAACCATTTGAGAAAGTTCGCCAGGCAAAGGCATTGTAAATCCACTCAGTTCCAAGTCCCGCCATAAGAGACTTGTAACCTGTGTGTTTACAACCCACTGCCAAAAGTTATATGTCTGATAGTCAAGCGCATGTGGTCAATATAGTTCACAATATGGGTACATAGTATATAATAAAGTATGTGGCAAGGCTCCTAAAATAAATAATATGCGTTCCGTAGACAGGGGAACGAGAGGTTGGCCGACCTCAAATAGCGCTATCCATACTACCTACTGCTCCACACAAGGAAGCCGTACGAACGGTACGTATAAACTGGAGTGCGAACGGCAAACCAGTCGGAGACTAACAATTGCGGATGTACGAACAGTACATCATTCACAAACTATCATATATTATTAAGTCAAAGCTACTCCGTAGACAGGGGAGATTTTATATTGTTGCTCCGTAGACAGGGGAGACTTTAGGTCATAGTACGTACGGTACATTAGTTCAAAAGTTTGAGTTAAGTTCAAGAGTTCAAACAAGATATACGGTCAAAACAAATTAAAAGAGTTCATAATAGTCAAAGGGTTCAAAACAATGTTCAAGGAGTTCAATTAATAATTCATGCATCCACCCCAAAACGATTAAAATAGTTAGAAAAAGGGGTTCGTAAATACTCACCTGATATAAGCGATATGATAACAAAAGGTATGAACTAAAGTAAGGCGCGCACTCTATCTGCAACCTAAATGAATGATATGATCTACTTTAGATCATGAAATGAAGAAAGGAATGTACATGCACATGTTTCCTATACCACTCTTAACTTGAAAAATACTAGTTGATAACAAAATTATACATTTTCCAAGACTTGGGAAAATAAGGCAAACTAGAAAATAAAACTAGTCGAAATATATATATATCGTATATATAAGTCTTAGTGTTGAAATCCTCGATTTGAAATCCTTGAAATAACGTCTTGTAGCCATAAAAATATACTTGAAAACACTAATACTTCATTAGTTATGAAATTGGGCACTTGGTTAATATTTTTAGAAATCTAGAATTTACTACGTACTAAATGTCATTATTATTTCTAGTTAAAGAAAAGCTGTCAAAATAATATAAGTTTTGCCGGTATTGAAACGTGAATATCTTTGTCGTTATAAGTCCGTTTTACTCGTTCTTTATATCCATGGTTACGTCTTAGTATGTAGTAATATATTTTGGAAAGCTCGGCTCCTCCGGGTTATGTCTAAAGCCTCGTTTTGCCCGTCGAAAAACGTCCAACAGCATGTATTTTCAGAAAAATAGTTTTCGGCGTTAAACTTTGTAAAAATCATATCTCCTTCGTTATAAGCTCTTTTTAATCGATTCTTTCGCCTACGGCTTCGTTTTTGAAAGTATTTTCTAAAATTTTTGCCAAAGTGGACCTTAAACTTCCTGATTTTTCTGGGTTTACCAAAATGGGACAGTAGGTATTTATACTTGTTCCAAATCCATTTTCAATGCTCAAAACTAGTTTCTAACATCACCAAATCCCTTGTAAACATCACAAAGTTAATCTAATCCTACCATACACCTTCTTAGGATGCCATGGGTTCCTAATCATCACTAATCAAGTTAATTTAACAAGGGAACCTATAAAACAATTTCTAGGGTTTGTATGTTCAAAAAGTTAACAAAAATAATGTGGTATAACTAGTATATGCATGAAATTAAGCATGAAAACCATATGATACTAGCATATATATAATGAAATCATGAAAATAAATTTGATAACTTACTTGGATGATTGGGATGATTAGATGATGAAAACCTTGTAATTCTTGTGTTTATATTACTAAACCCCAACAATAATCACTAAATAAACTTGATATAAACTTGTTCTTTGAAAAAAAAATGGATCTTGGTTGGTTTGGTTTGTTTGCCGTGGGTTTTTGGGGAAGAAAGGAGGAAGACAAATTGAATTTTGCAACTAAAATTATAATGAGGTGTTTAGGAAGCTAGTAGATATTTTTGTAGTGTTTAATTAGTTTAGTTATAATCGGGTACTGAGTTTGTTAGAAATAAATATTAACGAAGTTATTCGGGTCAAAATAAAGTTATAAAAATGATAAAAATTTGTTGGGTGCAATTATTTAGTGTTTGGATAATTATCGTTTAGTTTTCACGAAAACCGTCGTAATATTAATAAACTTACTATATAAATAAAATAAATTTCTAAAATACTGGGTAAATGAATTTTATAACTTTTAAGATGTTATAAGGGATATAAAAATATGTCGGGACCATAGTGGGAATATTTAGATATATTCGTCGTATTTATTAATCGCGTGTTAACGTTTAATTATAAATACTTATACGTAAAACGTTAAATATACTAAATATATTAATTTGAAAATCCTAAGAGTGGTATAGCATGTAAATTACATTATGATGATATGCAGACTATTCTAGTCCGTATGAGAGGTCCTTACTGATAATGCACGTGAATAGTGGAATTTCTTCCGGAATGAATAGTGTTCTGTGAATAGTTAAATTTTCAAATATTTCTCAGAATATCAAACGGACATAAAAAACGATGAATAGTAAAATGATGAATAGTGTTTTGATGAATAGTAATTGATGAATAGTGAATTTCCAAAGTTTGGGAATAAACGTAGACGTGGAAAATATCAAGTTGTTACAAATGATCGTCTTCACACTGCAATGAACAATTTCAGAGAACGCTTTGGTGGGCAAGGCTTCAGATATCTTAACGTGTGGATGATTTTGAGAAGGAGCCCCATATGGAACAGATATAGGGATTAATGGCTTTTGTGTTTGTATTTCCGTATCGTTTGTGTTTGTATTTCCGTATCGTGAGTATTTGTATTTCCGTATCGTTTGTGCTTGTATGTCCGTATCGTGAGTATTTCAATAAAAGGCTTAACGGCTAGTTTCTCTCATTAACCCTAGCCGCCCTTTACCATCACCTTCCCCACGTCCTCCATCTAACCATACACGAAAAGATTCAAAAGTGCATTCATCCAAGGAAAAATTAAATCACAAGTAGGTATGTGAAATGATTTTTAATATATTTGGTTGAGTGTCAAAACTTCCTGTGTGTTGCTTATCAAATACATGGGATTGGATGAAGATTTTTTTTTCCCACCTTTTGTAAAGCTTTTGAATCTGTAAAGCGCTTTGTTTATTTATTCACTCGCGATCATTTTGTGTCCTCGACGTAAAACGGGCCAATGTAAAAAAAAAAAAAAAAAAAAAAAAAAAGGTTAAAACCGGTTATTTTTAAAAACCGGTTATATAACCAGAAAAAACCGGTCTGTAGAAAAAATTAAAAACCGGTCTAACCTGTTCGGTTATAAAAAACCGGTTCGGTTTTTTTAAAAACCGGTTTTGTAAAAAACAGGTTACGGTTAAACCACCGGTTAAAAAAAAACCGGTTATGTATTTTCACCTCTACTCATTACTCACATAAACAACTTACTCAAATTAGTGCACTTTCGTTTTGGTCCAAGACTCCAAGTCTAAAAGTTTTGTAATTTTTGTGTTTACTCAGGATGTTAAACAGGTTTTCAATGGGTCGAGTTCTAATGTCAACCATGAAATTGCTAGTTTTTTTGTCCACAGATTACTTCAACGTTTTAAAATATAATAAACAATGAATTGGAACAATACATGCATGTAAATATACTTCATGCACATTTTGTCAATGTAACACATTGCAATAGGATCTATATTAAACGTAGTCGTAGGACCACTAATATGGCAGTATTAACTTGACCAACCCCGGCCATTCACTTTCATGTATTAACAACTTGATATCTATTATAAGTCTTAAAATAATTAATTGTTTGTCTTATATGTTTAGCTAGGCCCCCGGATATTTATTCATCAAGGATCACGACAATTATATAATTCATTTCTCTAACAATAATATAAGCATTATTCCATTATTTTTTTTGTTAATGAATTTTTTAGTAGTCTCATGGCGGCCTATAAGGTGTAACAAATGTCCAATTGTATAAAGCTGAAGATTGTTGACTTTTTAAACCAAGAAACGGTTCATCCGTTTTTCAACTATTGAAAAAATCGGTTTTGTAAATATGAGATGCCAATTGCCAAAGTTTTGTTTAAACAAATTGATTTTTGCCGATAGAAACCTTCGATCTTATGTTGTGTTCCAGAAACCGGAAATCGTGAAACCGAGTTGAAATGTGCATGCTTGCACTATAGCTAACTGGCCGTTAAGTACTCATGCATATATCTTAAATTGCTAACGGATAGAAATTGATTCAGTACTTACAGAGTTGCAGATATTCGTTTAATGACTTTTATCTAATTTACTTCATATGTGTTCAAAGACCACCTCCTAATAAGTACAGTCACTGGAACAGATGCTCATCGCCTGAAGCCGGGTCTTTGGGAGGGTCCGATTGGCATTCTTAAGATGCATGAGACCAAAGTGATCCTACCATTTTTTACCTTTGGAGACTTCATATGTGTTGGTTAAAAAAAATTCGGCTTTAAAGTGCCGTAGTATGTTTTTGTATTTTCATGTGTTGTAATTATTAATTTGGATCCTTCGTTGAACATTTTGGAAAATCTATTGAATATTGATTGCGCGATTATAATTACCTATATTTTAATTTATTTGTTTAAAGAAATAATTTTTCCCTCCATCAACAGACGTGTCATACAAGCGTTTGCCTTAGAACACTCCAATAATAGACTATTGAATTGTCACGTTGTTTTCATAATCTCATCCTTATCACGAATTAGTATAATTTATTGTTATTATTTCCAATGTGACGAGTATGATGATACAACATGTTTTGACTATTTTAGGATTGTTAATTAGTTAGATCATCAAGATATTTTATATAATTATATTCATAGATTATCCGTAATCCACTGATTGATTGATACTAAATTACTAATCTATCATATATCCATGCTTAATGAAGTTGAAGTTTTACCTTTATACGTGATTCATGCTTATTGGTACCAAAAATAAAGTCCTCAATGGCTAATTTACGAAGAGATCGAGGGAACATGAGTCACGTTCAGGCCAGATTCTGAGCTAGTGCCGGTCCCAGACTCTGGCCATGTAACGTGAGACTTCCATGGTGACTACTTGAGCTTTAGAGCATAACCGTAAAAAGAAAGTATAAGTCATGACTACTTTGATATGAACATATGTTTCATGATCATTACATGATGTTTACAACATCCATGAACAAAAAAGTTCTCTTTACAATAACAAAAGAACAACAAACAAACCCACTGATAAATAGTTGAATATCATTGGATTGATACATAATTTCATATGGAATCAAGATTTACTAGCACTCAATTATTATTTTGATGATGAGAATACCCGAATCCATTAGAAAGTGCATGAACCGTTGGATTAAACGCCAATCTTCCCAAAATACCTTGCTTATACGGGAGAAACGTTTTCTTCTTCATATCATTAGCAACTGCTCTATTCACCGTATAGTGCAACTCATGAGCCGAAACCTTACCCCGTCTCTTAGATGACCCCGACCCATTCGGGTCTCTAAAACTCGAGTTTCTTATATCCTCATCATGTTTTCTAAAAATCTCCGAATATTTCCTCAAAGGGTCGTTAGCCATAGCTCGTCCGTCCGAAGCACTTCTAAACAAAAAGAAATTCATAAAACTCCACTTCTTCGAGCCCTTTCCTGACCCAGAAGCCGTAAGAGCCATTGAAGTTGTCGTGTTCGGGTTTGTAGGCCCTTGTGGCTGTTCTAACACTCTAACGGGTGGTAAGGAACGTGTTCTTCTACTTCTTGATGAAGATGAATTGTAAGAAGTACGATCACGTCCCCTTTCTTGCATGGCACGTTCATTTTCGACATGTTCATCATTATGACCACTTACATCAAAAGCAAATTCGTCATTGAATGAGTTATAGGCCGATTTAGGAACACCGGGCTTTTCTTCCCATGCAAACGGAACGGATGCTAAGTTGTTACGACTAGTGTCCTCCTCGATCAACTGATCATCAAACTCAAGGTCTAACTCGGGGATTCTTGTGGGACTATTGGGTGCACTAAAGTAACACTCGCCTAAAAGTTTAGGTGTCGATGGTGCGCTAGCGTATAACGATGAATTGAAGTCGAAATCAGGAGTGTTTACGGGTAGTATAACCTCCATGACTATGGTTCTTTTGCTTTGATGGCTTGAGAACACTTGGAGTTTATGGTAAAGGGCTTTTTATAAAATGAAGGGGAAGGTGGTTGGAAGGTTGATAAAATTGACTCGAATGATAAGTCTAATATGCCGTCTTATGGTTTAATAACTTATTATTACGTAGTATTTAGTATTATACTTCTAGAACAATGTTTGTCAAATGTCGTATATACATGCATCTTGTGTTAGTCGTTGATAACTGTTAAGTGGTAGATTTTTATTAATTTTTTTGTTTCTAGAGGACCCAGAGGTTTTATTTTAAGATATTTAACAATAAGAAGATTATTAGCTAGGAGATATGATTGTCATATAATGACAAATGAGCAATTATTGAAGTAGAAATTTTTTGTTTTAAACACCCATGCCAGTAAATTCTATCTATGCTATCACTTGTATTAAATAGATAATAAAAAAAGAATTGTTACAAATTGTGATGCAAATAGACTTTATACGTCTAGGATTCTTAGAAGGTTTATTACAACTTCATGCACTTTTTTAGATGCCGACTTATGTTTCTTCAAAATGTTTACATATGTAAGATTGATTAGATTATAGAAACAAATCCTTTACGGCTATATACTACTATATAGTTTATGATCTTAAGCTCCTAACCCATTGTGTGATTTGGTCAGTGTTTGGACTTGTAAGCAGCTGTTGTTTGGAGTACAGGTTATCCATTTGAGAGTCGTCCATGCCAAACATTTTTTTTTTTTTTTGGTAAAAGGTCAACGACCCGGTAAATATATTACTCCAAAAAACGTTTAAGTATAACGGATATGGGTGAATCCCATATCTCAACCCGTTACATAGGCGAAAAGCTTACATAACAAGATACTACCTATTTTCTAAACAAGAAAAACAAGCCATTAATCACATGATAGTAATGACTCTGACAAAAGATAAACTACTTCCTACGACTTTGGAGATTAACACCATAAATGGCATTAAGAGCATCCAATTCCCCTGGAAGATCATAAGTGTTCTTCGAATAATCATCATAGTCATACTCATCTTCACGCTCATGACCACCAAAAAGATTTACTGATTCGTCGAACGTGTTAAGAACCTCATCTTCATCGCTTTCAGAAACCTCAACCTCACCCACCTTCGAAAATGGGTTAGTCCTCTTAGTGAGAGATGTAGACGGAATAGGATGACCAGAATCATCCACAAGAATAGCTTTCCCATCGATCAGTAGCTCTTCAAGCTTACTAATTTTCTCAGCAATAGGAGTAGATCCAACTTCCATAGTTTCCATTGAATCACTCACAAGTGGTTCTTGCATATCACTCACAAGAGGGACTTGTGATGTAGTACCAGTCTTAACCGACGCATCATTATTAACTTCCCTTGTACTGCCAACATCTACATCCATGTTAGTAACAACTTTAGGAATACCAAAACCATCTGTATCATCCATATTAAGAGCATCAAACTGATTAGAAGTGGTGATCTTGATTCCACTCGTATCATCCATGTTAGTAACAACCTTAGGAATACCAAAACCATCTGTATCATCCATATTAAGAGCATCTACGTCCATGCCAACATTTTGGTATAGTATTGTCGAGCTTATCAGTTCTCACTTCTTATATTCTTCATGTTCAATCTATGTCTTATAAATTTACTGATTTAGTACAAGAGGGGAAGATCGGTTGCTTAACGTTTCTATCGTCGGGGTGGTGGCTGCTTTTGAGTTTTGTTTTCTCAATTAATTGTATATCAAAGTGTTACCAATAAAAAGTTAAAATAGTAAACGAATGCGAGGACTTTCCTGTTCAAATAATTTGGGGAGGGTCACTCTTTAACTATGATGTACATGGTCTAACCAGTGTATCCTTACGACCGTTAATGACCCTTCCTTGACTACTCAGATCTGTATCTGATGAGTTTTGAACCTTTAAACTCTTATCACTAACTCATTTACGGTTGTTGACGAAAAAAGAAAAAGAAAAAAAAAATACTATATTAAAATATAATACGGTTGTCACATATGTGCTACTCCGTATATTATAATTGCGCATGCCAACGTTATGCAGTTTTGTAGTTTGTATGAGTCACGTTGATGACAAGTTGATCGAGATATATATATATATATATATATGAAAAAGATTGGGAGACCTAAAAGATATGACTAATTTTGTGCCTAACTTATGTGTCATTACTTGATTGGATGTGAGGAAGTGGATCATGTTGATACAACCAATGAATTAATGTCACACATATTTAGGCACAAAATTAGGCATAACTATTAGGTCTCCCAATCATTTCTCATATATATATATATATATATATATATATATATATATATATATATATATATATATATATATATATATATATATATATATATATATATATATTGGTTTTGGTCGATCTAGAACGTTAATACACGATTATATAATCCGTAAGTTTATATCACAATATTTTTCAACACGGTAACCACTTTGGGTTTACAAATATCTTAAACTAAGCGCATACCAATATTCTTAAAAAGATGCTTAATTAGCTAACAAGTAAATGAATACTATTCCAAACACTCCATATGCTTAGCGTGTTAAAATGAATGACATGGTATGTCCTACCCGACAAAAAAAAAAAGGTTGATTTTTACAGCATATTATAGCTGAAAATTGTAAGACACTACGGTGTGGAAGTTAACTCGATCATTAAAGTTACTAGACAAAAAGAGCAACCTATAATCTTAGAATAGACCTAAAGTCCGTATGCCACTTTTTTGCTAATAGATTAATATTATGATTAACAAAAACAAAAAGTAACATTTGAAAACTTTTCACGAAACTCAGATATTTAATAAATATTTTGATATAAAATAAAGACTATAACAACGTGCTTTTATATATTATACCAATAATTTTCATAGAATAATTTGATTAATTGGGTTTGGTGTTAAAAAGTCATGACAAGAAAGTTCCTTTCAACCAAATAAATTAGACGAAATAAGTTGAAAAACTAATTTGCCAAAAGATGTAAAGGCTCACTTAGTCGTATGTATGTGTCCCACTATAAAATTATGTTATTTTTTAAAACGTTTTTGTTCACTACTTTTTGAACATATTAGATTATTTGTTTAGGCTGTATAAAGTCATGAAGAGTACTAAATTTAATGTCCTATCAACCATTTTGCCATTTTGGTCAAGACAAGCACCCTTAACCAGCCCAACTACTTTAAAAGCCTCAGTCCAGCCATGTGATGTCTTGATCCAACAAAAGACGTAAGTTCGAATCCGTTCCACAGCATGGTTGGGTATTGGGTGGGGGTATTGGGTGAAGGTATTTCACACGCATCAAACTTTTGCTGGGTAGGATTGATGGGTACCATTATGGCACATAGAGTTGAAGTGTCTCTGCCAATCTACACTTTTTTTTATCCAAGACAAGCATCCTTTTAACCATGGTAAATGGTTGTGTCCCAAATGAACGAATTTAAACATGTAGTAGTATAGTACAAGTTGCATGTGATCATCATTAAATGAATAGTAAGAAGCAACTTTGAACATATTTGAACATATAATCTGTTCTAAGTTCTATAGGTTTGTGTTGGCGTGCTAGCTGGTAACGAGTGGAACGTGCTAATATGCAGCCTTGCAGCCTTGTTGGCTATCGCAATATCACAACTTATTTTTCTCGCGAACCATGCTATGCACTAGCGGTAAAATAAGCTATTAGCCAAATTGGAAGATTTTGATCTTTGTGACTTGCCGTTATGGGATGTTAGGGTTGAGCTAAAAGCACAAGGGTCTAATACTCAGATCCAAAACGGTTTGGCTAGCATTATGTTTAACATAAACTCAAGTGGTTAATTTTCCAAAACTACGCATATACTCTCGTGTAACGTTTTTTTTGGAAAAGGACTCTAGTGTAACTTAATATGAATCTGCAATTTTCTTGTGATAATTTTTACTTGTTTGACCCGTTGCATATCACACTCTGTTCTCTACTTTTTATGTAGAGGAAAAGTAAAGTAAATGGAATGTATAGAAAGTAGTGATGAAAGAAAATGAAAAATTGTTAAAAATTTGATAGTGTTCTTGAGTTGTAAGGAGAAAAGTAGGAAAGTAAAGAAATAAATGTAATTTGACAATTATGCCCTCAATCATGTACTTAATTGATGCTTAAGTTAAATTAAATAAAGGACAATTTTGTCATAATACATGTATTGATTTTGTGCCATTCACTTTCATCCCAAAAATGAGATGAAAGTTTACCCACCACTTTACTTCCAATTTTCACACTTTCCTTTCACTTTCCCTCTCAAATAAAACTTAAGAACACTTCATTTTTTTTGTTTTCTTCACTTACTTTCACTTTCCACCTCAAATCACAACTTGAGAACATAGTATACGTTTTTTGCACCGTTTCAATTCATTATAATCCACACTATATGTTTGAGATATTTCTTTTATGAGAAATGATATATGGATATAAACTTAGGCCTAATTGTAGGCCTAAAAACAAATGTCAGTATTTTAATGGGTTGTAAAATAAGTTGGTCCATGTCTGCAGCTATCAGGATGCTGTCACTTGTTTTTAGGCCTACAATTAGGCCTAAGTTTAGGTCCACATATCTTTTCTTTTCTTTTATTTCATGATCTTTTTCTTGGTGACTTCTGTGGATGGTGATTTCCCATTGTTAAAATTATGTTGTATTTCTGGAGATTGTGGTGTTGGTCATAACTGGTATTCAACATTGTTAACTGTTTCTGACCCTTTCATGGCAACACCCAAATGTGTACCTAGTTTGAACACTTGATCTAGCCGCCACGAAATGGACCTTGGCGGCTGATTTAGGTGTGGCGCAAAAAGACGTAACATAAGGCGAGAAAAGGCGCGCCTTTTGGTAAGGCGTGGCTTTACTTTTTGAATAAGGTTTCTTTTTTTTTTTTTTTTTGAACCAGTACTTGAAATTTGGGCTATTTGGTGTATAGGTCTGGTAGTTATATAGCAAGTAATAGTCTAAATGTCTAATATAGTACGAGTAATATGATCTAAAATTATAAATACATAAATCTATAAATATTTTTTTGCCACTTTTGTGACGCCTTAAGAAACGCAAAGGCTCCGTCAGCCGCGTAAAGTTTGAGGCGCAGCAATACCGCCACGCCACACCTGACGCCTTTTATAACCTTTGTAAAAATCTCATCACCAGCTAATCAGATATTAATTTGGCGAAAACCACCATCACTCCTTTGATTGGGTTCACGCTACTTATAAAATCATCGTTTGATAAGTGATGGCAACCTACTATTGAAGAAAAACTTTGTTAACTCAGTTATACTTATTTGGCAAGTTGGCAACGAATTTTGGACATCATAGTTACTATAGAAGGTCAAATGATGATTTTGATACCAGTTGTTTACTGACACTATAACTGATTCAAAAGGACATATTAACTTTAAACTAAGAAACCCAATAACATGTTACATTTACTTATAACAAATGTGACTTTCTCACAGCACTTTATAAGTCCCAAATCCTACAATTCATAGATATCCAATTAAATGAAAATAGACAAGACAAGATGAGCTTAAAAGTTGTTCCATGTCTATTGTGCAGAAACAAGTTCAGTCTTAACTTATCACTGGTTTTGGTTTACAAGGCCTCTTAGTGAAAGAACACAAGTCAGAAGCAATTAGTACCCGGCTACATTTGAAAAAAATATGGAAGTCATTTACAGCATGCAAGATTTATATACGATTAGAGAGAAGTATGCCTCCCTCAAGAGGTTCTTAGCTCCTCATAATTTCATCATGTACATAATCACTCCACATAAACAAAGAAAGAGTGGTACTTTTCTTCTACTTGTTTCCTTCTCATTATGTTTCTAGAAATCTATAGGGATGCAATTTGTTTTCATTATGTGCTCCCTCTTTAGTCATGTTCATCAGCTCTAACAGTTTAGCTAAGCTAAGAAGAAATGGTACTTAAACTCAAAAACAAGAAATATAATAAAATTTAGGGATAGCAATAGTGATCATGTAGTGCTGATGTTTGAGGACTACAACACAAGAAGAGTTGTACCGCTCTAGTGGAACTTCTACACACACACACACAATAATAATAGTGACAATGGGACGCCTACAACATAGATAGAGTTTGCACCTCGTCTAATTTGCGAATTGAGCTTTAATAAGAATTGGCGTTCCCGAAATAAAAGAGTTACACGGCTTTAATGGAACTTCTTACAAGTTCATTGCCTAAACAAATTATAGCCATTCTCGTCAGCTCCAAGATTTTTGTCCCACTAAGAAAATGGTCAACGAAGTGTACAAATGTAATAGCAACTTAACTGTAAAACAAGACGCGCAAAGGTTGGTCTTAGAGCTTCAAGAAATCGATTATGACGTGAAAATCAAGATTGCTGTCAACCCCTCTGCATTATGGAAATTCATGATAACTTTATAAGCATATATAAGAATTTCTTATGCTATCAAATATGGGGAGCCTTTTTGGTAGCTGGAGATTCTATTAAGATTAGCCAAGATCCATCTGTATATAGGCAGATAAACAACTCTGATAGAGGTGTCAATTCTACCCATGTGGTTTACTTATCTCAAACACATCAAACATGTAAAGTTTAAACACTTGGTCATATATGAAATGGTCAAAGAAGAAAGTGGTGTAAAGACTTATGACATTCTAATTCACTTGATGAGTTAATTCAATAAAAGATTTAGAATATTAGATTGATATCTTGAGAATGTAGTGTTTTAAACTTTAATATAATATTTAGGACATTAAGTATTTGTAAGATTCAAGGAGATGAACAAAAATGCTGGCTTGTTAACCAGTTTTGACCCGTATTTAAAATCTACCCGTTCTAACCTGACCCATTTTCAACCTACCAAGGCTGCAATCCACCGCACCCAAACCATCCAGTTAGCCACCTCTTTGCATTTATATTACGAATGGAGATATAATTTGAGTGATTGTCTTCTTGCAGCCAAAAAAAAAGTCATGTATCCTAAGACAAGCAAAAGTCTTACTACGTTTATGAACTTATATTCATGTACAGAAGATACAAGTATATTACAATTTCGACTCAAAAAAAGGAGAATTTTGGCCTGATGGTGAAATAAAAAGTGAGTGATATCTGTGTGTTAAAGTCATGCCCGCACTTGTAGTGTTCATTTATTTTAGTTTTCTTTTCGTGTAAGTATCTAATCCAGAATCTTGCCGGTATTGCTGGTGTAGGATTTTTCGAATCCCACTCTCATGGGCTTTAGATATTAGTGGCTTGTATTTGTTTGTTACATTCTAATCTGTTTTTGTTTTATTAAAATCCCGATGCCTTATCTAAAAAAATGGGAGGTTCTTGGTTTAGGTGGCATCACGGCTTAGCAACAAAAATACCAAATGAAACCCAATTTCATGTGTGTAGTTTAAAATAATGCAAGACAGTGTATTTGTGCTAACTTGGAGTTACCAAAAAAAGCCAACATTTTACGCATCTCTAATGAGCAAAAGGAAAATCGTGTACATGACTTATATAACGCTACTTTGAATGCACTTTACAATATGTACATACAACTCTAAGTTGATATCAGCAATTGTTGCAAAGAGCATGACTTGAATAAACAGGACTTGTCAAGTGTAAATGTGAAATCATAAAGAGAGGATTCAGTGGAGAAGCTTACAAGCAAAAATGTGGAATGCCATAGCCGAATTTTGTTCTGATAACAAATTTTATTTATTCGCTAGTTAATACGAGAATCCCGAGAGCAGGACAAAGAGCCTAGGAAATGACACTGTAACAAGACGAGCCAGCTGCAAGCCTGCATGGAATCTCTAAGACATTATATACACACATATATCAAAGATACCAGTATTCATACACAATTAAAATGATGCACATTTCATATTTGTTATTAGTAATTTCAGTTTACCTTCTCGCCTTTTCTGTTGCAAGCAAGGATAACCAGATCACCAACCTAAACAAATTGATTAAATCAAAAAGATCAGTGAATCCGCCACACGGAGAACCATGGACAAACCAAGATGCATCAAATTTATCTCCAGTTTATATTGTACCTCAAGAAGGGTCAATGGAAGCAGACATGATTGATAAGCTGCCAGGCCAACCAGAAGCGGATTTTGATCAGTATGCAGGATATGTAACAGTTGATGCAGAGGCTGGAAGAGCATTATTTTATTACTTTGCCAAATCACCTCAGAATTCCTCAACCAAACCTCTTGTCTTGTGGCTCAATGGAGGTAACAAGCTTATTTAGTTTCAGGACGTAACTGAAATAGTCATGCAACCAAAAGTAGTACTCCGTACTACTTAATAATTTAATAATAAAATATATTCACAGCGTATGCATAAATTTATTAAAAGTGACAACATTGCCGGGTTGGAGAGGTCGAGTAATGGGTTGATATATGTATGGTTCAATTATTATATTTTGTATACGTATCAACATGGGTTGATGGAGTTAACCCACATACATTTTCACCTTTTGGCTTGAATTTTATGAACCATCAATGCTTGAAAAGGGGTTACAAAAACTATATTAATAAACTACTTGTCGAAATTATTTGATTAAAAGCGAATTAAGAAGTTGTAAAAGTTTGAGATTTTGAATACACTTTGGCCACATTAAACTGTTCCATTTTTCACCAAGTTATAATGTTTACGGACTTGACCTGTAAGAGGTACAATTTTACCAAAATTAACCCATTTTTAGGTAAAATGGGCCTCTAGCATTTAGTATACTACTAGTCCTGTATGCACGCCTCTTGCCCAACATGATCATAGAATGAGGCTATTTTACAGGTCCAGGATGCTCATCATTCGGATATGGAGCCATGGAAGAACTTGGACCGTTCCGGGTCAACAGTGATGGAGAAACACTGTACCGTAATGACTATGCATGGAATAATGGTAATTAATAATAAATATTCTTTCAACAATCAAAGAATGCAAAAAACAATCACATCTATTTTTCCCATACAGATGATGCAAACTCCTAACCTTGATAAACTTGCAGTGGCTAATGTATTGTTCTTGGAATCACCTGCTGGAGTGGGCTTCTCATATTCAAACAGATCATCTGACTACACAACAGGAGACAAGCGCACAGCTAAAGACTCCTACACATTCCTCCTTAACTGGTTTGAAAGATTCCCGCAATACAAAAAACGAAGTTTCTTTATTACAGGTGAAAGCTATGCAGGTCACTATGTACCTCAGCTTGCTTCCCTCATTCTCTCAGAGAAAGAAAAAACAAACCAAACTATCATTAATCTTGCCGGGATTGCAGTAAGTAAAAAATCATACTTATATAGCATCCAGTCTCAATATTGTATCAACTAATGAACTAAACGGGAAGACCATCATTCACATGTACAGATTGGAAATGCTTGGATAGATGATGACACCTCTGTCAAAGGAATGTATGACTACTTCTGGACACATTCTCTGAACTCTGATGAGACAATTGCAGGAATCAACAAGTATTGTGACTATGTTTCCGGAAACTACTCAGATAAATGCTATCAATATCAGAGCCAAGGAGACAGTGAGCTTGGTGATATTGATATATACAACATATATGCTCCATTATGTGATGTTAATACACAAAAACATGGATCCCCGGGATCGGTAAGTCTATGATTACATCATATAAAGAATTCAAAACTTGCAACTATAAAAAGTGTTCATACAAGTTAATTTGCAGTGGCAGTTTGTCCAAAATCATATAAACAGTCGTCCCTAAAAGCAGACATTACTTCTACATGAACTAAATTTAATAACTTGATGTACTGCGACTAGGTCAAAGATTTTGATCCTTGCTCTGATGGATATGTTTCCACCTATCTGAATCGAGCAGAAGTGCAAGAAGCTCTTCATGCCCGAAATACCTCATGGGCCCATTGCGGGTACCTACTTCTGAATTTACTTACTAGCTATAAGTTAGATCTGATGCACCAAAATTATGACGTTAACTTGCATTCATTATTAACAAGTTTTAAGGTTACACAACAAACTAGGAAAAGATAGAAAGAATGACCATTTCTCCTCTTTTGTGCAGCGGTGTTGGATGGACAGACAGCCCATCAACTATCTTGCCAACTATCAGTCAGCTAATCACAAATGGTATTAGTGTCTGGATATACAGGTGAGTTCACATATTGTATGTGTGCACCGTCAAGTGGCACTTGAACCAAACATCAGACTAAGATGTTTGAAGCAATCCCAAACCCTAGGCTATAATCTAATAGGAAAATGTACTCATAAAGTATCCAGTGTTTCTATCGAATCTTTGAACTAAGCATGCTCTAGCCAGAAAAGTACGTTATTTGATTCATGAAAAATTTGCAGTGGAGATATCGATGGACTGGTTCCAGTAACATCATCAAGGTACTCGGTAAACAAGATGAAGCTTCCTATAGAGACTGCATGGCGACCATGGTATTATAACAAGGAGGTACATAGTATTTCAAAATTCAACCACAATGAATATAGTATAACTGTTTTAACAAGTAAAACTATATATGACAACAAAGATTAACAAATTAATGCCACCAATGCAATAGGTTGGAGGATATGTTGTAGGCTACAGAGGAGTGGTACTAACCACAGTAAGAGGTGCAGGGCATGAAGTCCCAAGCTACCAGCCAGGAAGAGCTTTGTTGATGATCTCATCATTTCTTCAAGGAGAGCTTCCTCCAGCTTTTGAAGAATGATCTTCAAATGCCACTAATTAGTTCGACAACTAAATAACTTCAATAAGCAAGGCTCGATTAAATTGTACTCCCAATTTATTATAAGATGAAAAGGTGCCAATAGAATAGAAAGGAATGCATCTCAAACCTGTGACGCAGATTTTTAATGGTTTGAGTTGATCCAATTGGCATGCCAGTTGAATAAATATGATACAAACATCCTAATCAAAATAAATGTTTAAAGAGTGAGAAAAACAAAGTAGAGATCAGTCTCCGTGCATCACCTGAATCCTCCTAGTAAACTCAAGTTATATGAAATCCAAATTCTTTATGACTGAAACATAATTCAAATCTTCATTTATTATTGATTTTCTTTACAACAACTCTTACAAGACTACAAGTCGAATGCCTGATCTACCCAGTTACAATAAATCATATATATAAAATGGGTGGTTACAACATGGGAAAATTTAGACAAGTAAACAAGATTTCCTTTGACAGAGATGCTTCACTTATCTAAAAACTCGATCTGTACATGACTACTGCTCAGAAGCAAAAGCACAATATCTTTCTGCCATTACATACTTCTCGTGGTGTTGTTAAGATGTACAAGGACAAAACTTCTCATAATTGCTCTTAACGTGAAGATGTGCATCAGCTCTCGCATTTTACTAATACATGGTCAGAGTCTCAGAGATGTGTACAAGTCTAATGGCATGTTACCTTGAACACACAAAGTCAGACCTTCGAAAATTGATTATGGAAACGTAAAGCATCAAGAATGCTGTCAACCCATCTGTTAAACACATGTATGTGCAAAAGAGTAAATAACTCTGTGAATGTCTGATAACAGTACACTATCATAAGTAGAGTTTCAGTATGGTATGAGAGATGAATTAGTACCCCTGGAGACCAGGACTGGATGGGTAATACACACTTCTCAAGCCCAATTTTCTGGCAGCTGAAGCAGTTGTCTCACCGATGCATGCAACTGATCCACCCCAATTTTCTGGTTCAGGTAGAAGATTGACCCAAGCACTGTAGCAGGGTGAGATTATGATTTAGAATGTCAAAGCTGAACTAAAGAATATACATTTCATGTGTAAACTGATATGAAATTTTGTACAACATAAAAACCATATCAAGAAAATTTAGCATAAGATCATGGAACAGAATCAATACCGAATTGCTGAAGGCGATGCAACTGCAACTACAGAAGCAGAGAGTGCTTGCTGGAGAATCATTTGATCAACATGTTGGACAGGCTCCTAACATACAAGGTAAAATTTAAATCAGAACAGATATTAAACAGATACAAGTGCTATGGCAGGGTAAAACTCACACAACTATTTTATTTTATTCTGAACGGAAAATATTCGACATAATACCACACTATGTCTCAGCTGAGACTTGAACCCACAACCTCTTGGTTGATGGTCACATACCGCTAAGGCCAAAGGCCCTATAAGCTAATAACATACACCATCATGTGTGCAATGATTTTGTAAACAGAGTTGGTAAACAGTCAGTAATGGACAAATGACTACATAGTATTGAATTGATTAAAAAATAACAGACTAAAAGACTATATAACCTTTCCTTAGCTGGGAAACTAAGGTAGGTTTATACTAACGGGCTTGGCCCTAATACGACTCAAGTAACCTAATAGTAAATACTACTATAATTCTAACACTCCCCCTCAAGCTGTTACAAATGATTAACCCAAAATTAACCTAACTCCCCTGAGCAATAACCTTCCTATTATCAATCCAAATCTTGAACAAGCGCAAAGTTAATCAATCTCACATGGGATCTAATCAAAACAAGAATAAGAAGCAACCTAAACAGGTCTCAACAGATCTCACTTGGGATCTAATCAAAATATGAAGCAACCTAAACAAAACATGTCTGAGTAGATCTCACTTGGTATCTAATCAAAATAAGAATCAACCAAAACAGAACAGGTCTCAACAGATCTCTCACATGATCTAATAAAATTAAAAAAAAAAAAAAAAACAAAAAAAAAACAAAAAAAAACAAAAAAAGCTAATCAAAATCAGATGGTCTCACTCGGACGAAACTCAAAACTGTCAATAACCAAAAGCTAAAGTAGCAACCAAAATGTAATTATTTAAGATACCTCTTATTGCTCCTCGACATTATACCTGAAGAACTCAATCAAGTAAAATACAAACCGCAAAATTAGACTTCTCATCAAACCACAACTTAACAAATAACCAAACTTTGACTTAGTAGAACAAAATCAAACTCCTTACTAAGAATTAACAGAAAACCAACTCGTAGTTATAAATCATAACCTAAACAGATCATCTTTCCCATATTCATAACCAAATCTGAATACAAATTGATCTCACATAGACCAAAATCAAAATCCTCAAAACAAACCAAAACCCTAATCGAGTTGAGAACCAAATTCAGATTCAATAACTATTAACCAAAATCAAAAACCTCAGTCAGAATTAACAGCCAATAATCCTCCTCACAAGTCTTTTTTTTTTTTTTTTTTTTGAACTTAAACATTCATTAAAAGAAAAAACTAACATCCATACATATCACTCCTCGAAAGAGAGGAAAGTTCAACAAGGAAAGTGACATCCCAACTAAACTCTAAAGTGTTTGAAAACGCATAACGGGCAACCCAGTGAGCTACTTGATTACTATCTCGATTAACCCACGAAAAGGAAATATGCATATTTTTTGCCCATAAACGAATGTCATCCACTAGAGCAGCTAAATTCCATGGCGGAGGAGATTCTAAAGATGATAACGAGATAGCCACTTGGGAGTCAGATTCCACAATAGCATTAAACCACCACGATTAAATGCTAAAGAGCAAGCAGAATGCACCGCGATGATCTCGGCATGGAGAGGAGATATGGCGTGGCAACGATTGCCAAGGACATAACGGAGGCAACCTGCAGAATCACGGACTACAACACCAAAAGCAGCATTAGGATCCTTGAATGCAGCATCACAATTTAACTTCACCGAACTACCGTGGGGGGGTATCCACCGGGGAGAAGTGAGTGAGTTGGATTCAAGATTAGGAGCTGCTGGGGTGGGCCTTAAAGTAGATTGAGAGGCAACAAACTTCTCAAATTCATTAAGTTGAGCATAAATTGAGGCCAAGGTGTTATGTGGGGATAAATGCACATTATCAAAAACAAAACTATTACGAGATCGCCATATAAACCAACAGGTTGTGGCAACAATCGATAGAACCCGAGAGACATCATGAGCAGAATAACGATCAATAAAACTTTGAATAAGACCACATATGTTCATACCTGGTAGAGGAGGCCTCAAGCACAAAGGGGAGCCAAACCAAACACGACGAGTCCAAGCACATTCAAAAAGCAAGTGTTCAATTGATTCAACAGAAATATTACAGATTGGACATGTTGGAGAAGGAGAACAATGTCGTCCGAATAAATTCTCCTTTGTGGCAACTGAATTTGAAATGGCCTTCCATAAGAATAATTTGATTTTTGGTTGTACCGGGATATGCCAAATCATCTTCCAAAATTTTGAAGACATATTTGAGCTTGACTCACCTGTTGCAACTCGTTGATTCACCAATGTGAGAGCTCGCTTGTAACCAGACTTAACCGTATATCGACCCTTCGAATCAAAGTGCCAAACAAGCTTGTCAGGAGAGTTAGTTATCCTCCTCACAAGTCACAAGATGAGAATCCGTAATCAGAACCAAAAAATAACAAAACAAAAAAATTAAAATTAAAAAATTTAAAAAAAATAAAAAAACCTTCACAGATCCGACTAAATCTCACTGGGGATCTGATCAGAATCTCCCCAAGTACAAATCTGGAAATTTTGGTTGGCGAAAAATAGCTGCAGCACTATTCACATACCAACGCGTCTGAAACGGCAGCTGAGCTACGGCAGCATGTGGTGGTTGACGAGAACGAGGCTTTTATGGTTTACTAACCGGAGGAAGCTGGGTTTGATCTTGTGGGAGGTGATAAATAATAAGTGCTCTCCTAAACGGCTGATGATGTACTCACCTAGCTTACCATGTAAACAGAGTTGGTAAACAATAGGTAATGGACAAACGACTACCATCTTGAATTAATTAAAAAATAACAAAGATTACAAGACTGTATATGTTGGTATCGATTCACAGGCCTTAGTTGAAGCCAATTACTTTCCATAACACGCTTGTAATTCACCATAGTTTGTATATGTGTGAGACTGAGTTTTGTAGAAACAAATATATGTAAACACTTTGTATTGATATAACTAATAAGGGACATTAGTTGTTTACAAGGACTCGATCTAGACCTATATATAGTTTATGAAACGACACACTTAACAATGTCAACCATTGTGTCGTTTCAATGATAACCGACTCTAACTGTCAATGTAACTGCCATAACAAATAACTAACTTATCTACAAGGCTGTTTGGGTTAAGGTTCGACCCAACCCATTACATGTGCCTTTTGAACTATTCGACCCATACATACTTAAATACATAAAAGTAAATTGTCTAATAACATTACAAAGCATTAACTAGTTTACATCTCCTCCCTAATGCTTGAATGTTATGCTTTCAATGCTTCTTGGTTTCTTTCTTCAAGTGATGATGAAATCATCACTGCTTGATGTGCTTGCTTCTTTATCTTCATTTGTTGCTTCCTTGTTGCCTTCCACTTTGACATCTTCTCTTGCAATCCTGCTTTTCTTCCTTGGAGTTCCATCTAGTGTATCCGCTATTTCAACACTCATCTTTGCAAAAGCCTGTGGTTCCTTTATCCAAGCACTGCTATTCCCGACCTGCCTTCTGATACGAACCTATCCCATACTAGGCTCGTATCGGTTCATAAGTCCAAGTGTAGAACTCACTCAAAAAGCTAGCTTTAAAGAGGAGGGGAGACATAGACTTATAAACCACTACCCAATCCCATACTTGGGCGATGTGGGATCGTAACAATACCCCACCCATTGAAGAACCAACGTCCTCGTTGGTCACGGCTGTGTTGGTCACGGTTGGCACCCCTCCTTGGGTCCAAGCCACGACTCCACAGGCCACCACTCCGAGTGAACCTCGAACGGTAAACCTGGCTCTTGATACCAATTGATAAGAACCAATTCAATATAGAGATAAAAAGAACAAAACACGATAAATAGTTTATATTAATGGGATAACCCGACCCCCAGTGGTTTATATTAGTGAGATAAACCGACTCCCCAATTGATTAACAAATCAATACTTCATATTCCTTCAACATAATAAGAATTACAACCCCAATGCCCTATTTATAATAAAAGACTCCCTAATACTAATCTTGTAGAACAAGATATAATCTTTACTATAAATAAACACTATCTACTAATTAAATAGCGATTATACTTATCTAACTAATAAAATACTAATAATAACTATAATAATAGTGTAGGGTCGTATCACCTTCCCTGCTTCGATCTTTGTGCTCCCTCATAGTATATCTTCACCATTCCTATGTACTCCTTGTAGCATTCCTTGACTGCCTCTTGATCTTCTTGTGCCAATCCTAATAAGTGTGCAACTTTGTTCCATTTGTTGTTGAGTGTAACGTCCATATATCCACCCAAACTATCTACAAACTTATATAATCCCAACAAATCCACTTTTGTCACCCCTATAACGGGTGGCAAACTTCCTAACACATCATGTTTCAAATAACCTATGTAGAACCATTCTAGCAACTCCATGAATTTTCCTCTTTAACACTTCCCAATTTCTATACACCAATTTGTCTATCTTAATTAAATCTAAGAAAGACAAAAACCTAGGGAAAGTGTTTACTTTCATGGCGTATAACGTCCCATTTAAACTCAAGTATTCGTTATCAATATAATCTTGAACATCTTCCTTGTTCATCTTTAGATCCTCCATGCCTTTGATCAACGAGCACTCATCCTTTGGATCAATCGACTGAAAGTACTCATCTAAAAACCTGTTGTAACTTTCGACCATGTTTCCTTCATCCTTTGCCATCGTGCCTTCATCTTGCACTTCCAATGGCCTTTTTCCATTATCAAACATGTACTTTAAACTGCATGTGTGGTTTCATACGTCACAATAAAACCCTGTTCTTCTAACTGATCGATGCTCAATACGTTAATGTGATCTCCGGTGTATAGAGCACATTGGGTATCACCAAACTACCCTCCTTCGTTTCCACAGTCGCCTCACCAACCCCATAAGAAAAGATGAATTTTTTTTCTCGTTCTTTAGTCCCTTCCATCTTGAACCTTTCTATCATCCTTCTGAATAAAGTCCTTGTGGGACTCATATGCCTTTTGTAAGCGCTACTAACGAACCAAATATTATTCCAACTTCCTTGATCCGAACCCTCCACCATGTAATCGGTGGTTACATGCACACTCTTCGGTCCATATTTGAGACTTTCTTTGACTTCTGGTGTCGTTGGATTTGCCATGCTTGGTTCGTGATTCTTGGTGTTACTCTCCTTGTTCGTACACTTCCAATAAACGTGCCCTCGTTTCTTACATATATAGCAAGGCGCACGTTTCTCCTTTTTGGACAGCCGAATGCTTTCTCCTGTTTGTTTGCAAGTCGGTTGTGATTTTGAGGAATTGTAGGACACAACTTCCTCAACCTTCTGACTTAGTAATTGCTTTCCTTCAGGGGATAAGTACTTTTTCTGTTTGGCCCATCGTGGGGTATTGGGGGGAGTTACCTTTTGCAAGTGTTTTTTTGTCGAGAGTAACTTTAGCGTGCCTTTGCAATTGCTTCGTCTAGGCATCAGAACCTATTCTCTGATACCACTGTTGGTATCGATTCACATGCCTTAGTTGAAGCCAATTACTTTCCATAACACGCTTGTAATTCACCATAGTTTGTATATGTGTGAGACTGAGTTTTGTAGAAACAAATATATGTAAACACTTTGTATTGATATAAACTGATAAGGGACACTAGTTGTTTACAAGGACTCAATCTAGACCTATATATAGTTTATGAAACGACACACTTAACAATGTCAACCATTGTGTCATTTCAATGATAACCGACTCTAATTGTCAATGTAACTGCCATAACAAATAACTAACTTATCTACAAGGCTATTTGGGTTAAGGTTCGACCCAACCCATTACATGTGCCTTTTGACCTATTCGACCCATACATGTAAACTAGTTAATGCTTTGTAATGTTATTAGACAATTTACTTTTATGTATTTAAGTATGTATGGGTCGAATAGGTCAAAAGGCACATGTAATGGGTTGGGTCGAACCTTAACCCAAACAGCCTTGTAGATAAGTTAGTTATTTGTTATGGCAGTTACATTGACAGTTAAAGTCGGTTATCATTGAAATGACACAATGGTTGACATTGTTAAGTGTGTCGTTTCATAAACTATATATAGGTCTAGATCGAGTCCTTGTAAACAACTAATGTCCCTTATCAGTTTATATCAATACAAAGTGTTTACATATATTTGTTTCTACAAAACTCAGTCTCACACATATACAAACTACGTTGAATTACAAATGTGTTATGGAAAGTAATTGGCTTCAACTAAGGCCTGTGAATCGATACCAACAGTCAGAGCTTCGGTTCTCATGCATGGACGAAGCAATTGCAAAGGCACGCTAAAGTTACTCTCAACAAAAAACACTTGCAAAAGGAAACTCCCCCCAATACCCCACGATGGGCCAAACAGAAAAAGTACTTATCCCCTGAAGGAAAGCAATTACTAAGTCAGAAGGTTGAGGAAGTTGTGTCCTACAATTCCTCAAAATCACAACCGACTTGCAAACAAACAGGAGAAAGCATTCGGCTGTCCAAAAAGGAGAAACGTGCGCCTTGCTATATATGTAAGAAACGAGGGCACGTTTATTGGAAGTGTACGAACAAGGAGAGTAATACCAAGAATCACGAACCAAGCATGGCAAATCCAACGACACCAGAAGTCAAAGAAAGTCTCAAATATGGACCGAAGAGTGTGCATGTAACCACCGATTACATGGTGGAGGGTTCGGATCAAGGAAGTTGGAATAATATTTGGTTCGTTAGTAGCGCTTACAAAAGGCATATGAGTCCCACAAGGACTTTATTCAGAAGGATGATAGAAAGGTTCAAGATGGAAGGGACTAAAGAACGAGAATAGAAATTCATCTTTTTTTTATGGGGTTGGTGAGGCGACTGTGGAAACGAAGGAGGGTAGTTTGGTGATACCCAATGTGCTCTATACATGGGAGATCACATTAAACGTATTGAGCATCGATATAAGAACAGGGTTTTATTGTGACGTATGAAACCACACATGCAGTTTAAAGTACATGTTTGATAATGGAAAGAGGCCATTGGAAGTGCAAGATGAAGGCACGATGGCAAAGGATGAAGGAAGCATGGTCGAAAGTCGATTGATCCAAAGGATGAGTGCTCGTTGATCAAAGGCATGGAGGATCTAAAGATGAACAAGGAAGATGTTCAAGATTATATTGATAACGAATACTTGAGTTTAAATGGGACGTTATACGCCATGAAGGTAAACACTTTCCCTAGGTTTTTGTCTTTCTTAGATTTAATTAAGATAGACAAATTGGTGTATGGAAATTGGGAAGTGTTAAGAGGAAAATTCATGGAGTGGCTAGAATGGTTCTACATAGGTTATTTGAAACAGGATGTGTTAGGAAGTTTGCCACCGGGTGACAAAAGTGGATTTGTTGGGATTATATAAGTTTGTAGATAGTTTGGGTGGATATATGGACGTTACACTCAACAACAAATGGAACAAAGTTGCACACTTATTAGGATTGGCACAAGAAGATCAAGAGGCAGTCAAGGAATGCTACAAGGAGTACATAGGAATGGTGAAGATATACTATGAGGGAGCACAAAGATCGAAGGAGGGAAGGCCAGGAGAAGATGTAGTCGGGAATAGCAGTACCACATGCTTTTGCAAAGATGAGTGTTGAAATAGAGGATACACTAGATGGAACTCCAAGGAAGAAAAGCAGGATTGCAAGAGAAGATGTCAAAATGGAAGGCAACAAGGAAGCAACAAATGAAGATAAACAAGCAAGCACATCAAGTAGTGATGATTTCATCATCATCACTTGAAGAAAGAAACCAAGAAGCATTGGAAGCATAACATTCAAGCATTAGGGAGGAGATGTAAACTAGTTAATGCTTTGTAATGTTATTAGACAATTTACTTTTATGTATTTAAGTATGTATGGGTCGAATAGGTCAAAAGGCACATGTAATGGGTTGGGTCGAACCTTAACCCAAACAGCCTTGTAGATAAGTTAGTTATTTGTTATGGTAGTTACATTGACAGTTAGAGTCGGTTATCATTGAAACGACACAATGGTTGACATTGTTAAGTGTGTCGTTTCATAAACTATATATAGGTCTAGATCGAGTCCTTGTAAACAACTAATGTCCCTTATCAGTTTATATCAATACAAAGTGCTTACATATATTTGTTTCTACAAAACTCAGTCTCACACATATACAAACTATGGTGAATTACAAGCGTGTTATGGAAAGTAATTGGCTTCAACTAAGGCCTGTGAATTGATACCAACAATACATACTTAAATACATAAAAGTAAATTGTCTAATAACATTACAAAGCATTAACTAGTTTACAGTATATAACCTTTGTTTTAGCTTGGAAACTAAGCCAGGCTAATACTAATGGGCTTGACCCTAATACGACTTAAGTAACCTAATATTATTCCTAGCATAATTCTAACATATTATATGCAGATATTAGTAGTCGCTTAAAACTCTCAACTAGTAGATAATAAATGTGAAAACATGATATCTTGTAAATGTTAAAAGGTGACAAATTGCAACATGATATTGGAAGCTATCATTTCAGAAAACATCACAATTTTGTAGTCATAAAGTGTAATTGTTAAAAGATATTTTCTAACTTTACAAACTTAGGTGACCCAAAAGCTTGCACTATAAAGCACTCCCAAAAAAAGGCCGCATATGTCCCTCTTCTCATTCTGATAAATATCAAGCCAAAAATTTTCTTCATTTAATGTGAATTACATGGCCTCCCAACTCTAAATTATGAGCTTTGATAAAGCAACATTTAAACTGATAGGCCTTTGGTCTAACATTTGAATGTGAGTGCTCCCAACCAAATGGCAACTGGGACAAGTGTGTGGTTTATATATAGTGTAGTGGGTGTGTGATATGCCATTATAAAGAAACCAACATTGTCAAAACTAGGATACATACCGTTGTGTATGTATTCAGTCTTGTGATGTAAAATCCACGCTTAGAAAGGCCTTCCTCTGAAATACAGAACCCATGGTCCGGAGTTAGTATAACTATGAAGAAGAGCTAACTAAAGTATATATTGGTAAGAATGGCAACAGAAGATTATACAATAAGCACATTATTACAATAACGATAAGGTAAATGACTAAATTCTATCAACTTATACGGAGTATTTTTTATGGGCAAATGACAAAAAAATGCATCGAACTTTGACACTTTTTGTGATTGTGTGTAGCCAACTATTTTTTTCGTATTGTGTGTACTAAACTTTCAAATTTTGATCATTGTGCGTATTTTATGACTTATGCCATGTAAAATGACCATTTTACCCTTTGAAATTTGAAAAAATTAAGGGTAAAATGGTCACAAAATACACACAATGATCGAAATTTGAATTCAATACATACAATAAGAAAAAAAATAGTTGGACAATCACAAAAAGTGTCAAGTTCGATGCATTTTTTTGTCATTTGCCCTATTTTTTATATTAATATAATTTTGTACCACATAATTTATGTTTTATAATACTGGTGTGTACTGCTCTACAATACAACGCATAATTCAACTTACCAACTACCAAGATAAAATTCCAAGGAAGAAAATGCAAAGTGAATTCTTGTAATAGACCTACTAGAGTGCGGAAATAAAAAGTTAAAAAAGCCACCGTACCAACCTATATCATGACTAGCTTTTGCAGAGGCAGGATACAAAACAGTAGATCTTTCACTCCCATGCTTTGGCAGCTCTGAAGCAAGAACCTTGCCGGTTGCTGCAAAAGAAGTTCGGATACGTCTTTTAGCTGACAAGGCACAAGCATATTGTGTAATAAGTACTTTATATTGCAAAGTGAAGAAAAACATAACTACCTTTTGATGGAGTGAATGCAACGTCAATAAATTGCTTAGATGAAGGTGTAATTTCATGAAATATATTTGCTGTACCAGTCCCAACCACAGCTACCTTGACACTTGGAGTCTCAGCAGCTCTGAGATGGAAGTTAAATAGAAAATTACTGATCAACTTTCTACAAGTTTTCCAAAAATAGACCTTTTCCTTTTCATCCAGTGGTGGGTAAGAAAACGTTCTTAGGATCAAATAAATGAACAGAAGCTGAGATAGAGTGAAAAAAACATGAATAGAGACTGTGAGTAACATTCATTAAAGTGATGAATATTTTAATTTTATGTAGATTGAGGCATTCAGAACATGAAAATACACTAAATAAAAGTAAAGTAACTCCCAATACCGTCTTTCAAAGGTTATGGGTCCCAATACCGTCTTTCACGGTGTATGGGGGAGGTTGAGACGTAGACAACCTTACCCCTACCAAAGGTAGAGAGGCTGGTTCCGGTTCTACCAAAGATAGAAAAGGACCTCCGGCCTTGCAAGGGGTGAGGATCGAACCCTTGACCTCTGTCTCCAGAGGCAAGGGTGTTAACCACTTGATCCAACCTTGCTCTTTATGAAAATACACTAGATAGAAGTAATAAATAAGTTTGCATGGAATGCTTGCAACTCGAGATTATAGATTTATAGGTAGGCACGATTTCTATACTTACTTCCAAGCTTGAAGAAAGACCAGAGCTGCCTCAGGTGAAGTTATAATGATCCAATCAAAACTAGTTGCTGCTACCAAAAGATCGTAGAAAGAAAATAAATAAACACCATTGAAATAAACAGTCGGGGGTTCTATCAATATAAAAATTTCAATGATGTCCATGGAAACATGTTTCAAACAGAACTAAACATCATGTAATCAAACTTATATTACTCTAGGAGAGATGTTTTATGAACAATTTTGTAGCAAAATTACAGACAATCGAGAAGATCCGATCTACTTTCCATTAATAGAATCTTCAAGGGAACGCGAACTTATATTTGAACTAATTGGCAAATATTACTCTTGAAAAAAACAAGCACCTGCAGCAACAGCTTAAATTAAGGAGTTTGAGCTTACTGCTTAATAGGGACACCAGTTTGTCCAGATCAGGCAAATGACTATGCTGAATTAGAGGAAGCTCCAAGCTCTCGATCCCATGTTTTCCCTACCAAACAAAAAATGTATATATACAATCTCAAAAACTTTGATGATTTGAAACAATAACTAATAGGTTCTAGTTGGCTTTTTTCCTACCTTATTTATGCATTGTTAGCCTCTAATTTATTAATATCAAAGTTAAGTTTGTATTATGTTTTATTTGGGTCGAATTAGCAGCCTGTAAACATTAGATATGGGCTGGGTCTTAAATGGGTCGTTTAAGGGTAATAGTTACAACGGTTATTAGTTTATACCGTTTATGAATCGGCATAACTCTTCCTGTGGCACCGATTCAATAAGTATTTATAGTTAGGATTTCTGTAATCAACATTCAACCCTTCGTTTTATATCAGATTAGTTAAAGGGTTCAAACCCAAACTCTTGTTCTTATATTATTCTTGATGATGATGCACACATGATGCTTGTTTGATTATTGATGATCCTGAAGAACTTTGAAGTATATGAACCTGTGAAAAACCAATATGCATATTGTACACTCCTTTAGTCCTTATCTATATTAAAAGTTTGACAGTTCGTCTTCGTTAGGTACCACTAGTTCAAAATTTATATGTCAACGAAAAGCATAAAGACAAGCAGTGACGGAGCTAGGATTTGGATGCTGGGTGGGCCAAAACAATTATTCGCAAACCAAAAATTTGTTTAAAAAACTTACTACATCCGTTGCTACATATATATAGGATGAACTTAATTGTAAACCACAGATAATGTATATGCACATGTTAACTTAATTAAGTACCACAACATTCGGATATGAAACTCTGTTAATCTTGTTAACTTAAACTTAAGTTTGATATAAATATATTTCATGATAGCAAAGATTTACAGAAACCACATATAAAAAAAGAGTTGATCTTTGAAAGTATGACAAGTTTGACTATTGAATGGGTGGGCCAAAACTTTTTGACATGAACCAAAATACTAAATAACATAATATGTATGTTATGAAGGTAGAGGTTTTGGGTAGGCCATGGCCCATCCCAGTGCAGGAGTAGCTCCGTCCCTGAAGACAAGACCATCAGCCAAAACTAAAGAACTAATAGAACAAATATGCTTACAGCAATTATTGACAATCTCCATGGACGCCGTACAATTCTAAATATCGAAATATACCTTCTTACAGAAGAATGGAAACATATCGAAGTAGCACTAATGCACTATAGAGAGCATGGACTACTGCATGACGACTCTGTTGTCTTAATTTTATGGGAGATGATTTATACGCATTAACAACAAAAAAATTCATTTGACAATTGCATCCTCACATCAAATGAGGTAATCAGATGAGGTTTTCCTTGTTCAGGACCCGTGGAGGCCGAGTCTTTGACTAAGGTGTATGCAGCCCAACCGGAGTATCCCCGTGACCGTTTCCTACCATTCCCTAGCCACCGTCAAATGTGTATCTAGTGGGGTATGAACCCTTGACCTCTTGAGAGGAGGTGAAGTGCTTTACCACTAGGCCATTTGGTGATGGTTTCACACCCTCATATCAAACAGACAACAAAAATGAACTGTTATACTTGAAGGGTAAATTTTTAGTCCGAGTACAAATCACTTAGGTTATGTACAAATCACCTTTTTTATTTTTATATTCCATTTATGCACAAAAGTAGTAACCATTATCTAAATTTAATATTCTCATCCACACTAAAATGACTTATGACTCATGCAGCAGCCCATGTTCTCCTTTTATTTATCCAATAACTATGTTCAGTACTTGAGTCCTTATTCCTTAAGCATCATTTCTAAATTTCAGCGTAATAACCTAAGTGACCTCTTGCTATTCCAAAAGGCATATTACCAATAAATTACCTTATAATTTATCTCCACTCATTAGTATCTGATAAAGTAAACTTAATTCTAGCTTGAACTGTTGGTGATAACTTTAAACATCATTTTTTTGAAATAAAACTAACCGTTACACACTAAATTAATGCATTATAAAACACGAGTAAACTCTGACATACATCCACGTGGTTTGCCAATTTTGACAGTTTACATCCTTATCAAATAAGCTGGGACATCTACATCCCTTCGTCAATAAACGTTAGACAATATACAACCCTAGAGAGAAACTATGCTAACTTTTTCCCCTACACGTGCTTATCACGTGTAGCATAAGAGGAAAAAGTTAGCATCGTTCAACCCTAGGGATGTATATTGTCTAACGTTTATTGACGAAGGGATGTAGATGTCTCAAGTTATCTGATAAGGATGTAAACTCCAAAATACATCTATGTTGTTTGCCAATTTTGACAGTTTACATCCATATCAGATAAGCCGGTACATCTACGTCCCTACGCCAATAAACATTAGACAATATACATCCCTAGGGACGAACGTCGCTAACTTTTTTCCGTTATCTGCCACACGGACACGTGATAAGCACGTGTAGTGAAAAAAGTTAGCATAGTTCGTCCATAGGGATGTATATTGTCTAACGTTTATTGACGAAGGGGCGTAGATGTCCCGACTTATCTGGTAAGAATGTAAACTGTCAAAATTGGCAATAAGTAATCCAAACTTTGTACATTTAAATAAAAAAAAATGATTACGAGAGCAGTGATGAGCTTATCGTTTTTGCCGCGTTCTCTGGTAACAACAACACGGTGATTCAAAGAGGTAGAGCAAGCACGGAGGTGAAACGGTTGAAAATGGTTGGAGCGGCGGTGGTTGAGAAGCGGTTGCGGTGGTGGAAGAGGAGAGAGAGAAAGAAGTGATAGTACTTTCATTTTGTGATGTGGTTGTTGTTGTGTTGGCGAATAGGGGTATCTACGTGGAGGAGGATAACTTATTGCGATGGTTATAAATAGCGTTAGGCGTGGCGTGATGGCAAGGTCAAGCATCAAATCTTAGCGTGAGGCGTGGTGGCATAGCATTTCTAAGGCGTGAATTAAGGCGGCAAAAAGTATTTATAGATTTATATTATATTTCATTTGTATATCATATTTTATATACATCGAGTTTATAAAAAGTGTTATACATAACCAATAAAGTCAAGAAACTCTCTTTACATTTGTAATTTTCTTCAAATACTAGTAAACCTCTAAACGCCAAATGCCAGTAAACCTCAAATACGATGCCCAAAATTCAATTACTAGTAAATCCCCTAAACGTCTCAAATACCAGTACACCTTATCGCGCCTTATCGCACCTCATCTCATGTCAAGCCTTAAGACGATGCCTTGGTCTATTGTGTGGCGTGGAGGTGACGCCTCGCGCCTTTGCGAGGCCTTTGCGGCGCCAAGGCGCGCCTCTTTGTTAATGTTTTGTTTATTTTTGCTTGGGTTTTGTCACTTTTCCGTTCTACTTTTCCTTTTTCCATGTTGTTCTCTCTTGTTTTTTATACGGAATAAGATCCTCTCAAGTTAGAGGATCAACTTGACTCAAGTTGCATAATTCTGAGCTATTGGATTTGACAATAGCTCATAATGTCCCAACTTGAGTCAAATTCATCCTCTCAGCTTAAGAGGATCTCATTCCTTTTTATACATCAGGGCTTATTTGTTTAACCTTTGAATTAAGTTTGTGTAAATAAAATATAATTTAGGGTATGTTTGATAAGAGTAACTGTTTCTGAAACTGTAAATGGTTTTGAAGATGAAGATTAAAAAAAAAAAAAAAAAAAAAAAAAAAAAAAAAAATCTTTATAGGCTACATGAAGTAACATTTGATTTTTAGAGATATAGTTTTATCATAAACAAATAATTTTTATTAAGTCATAAACAAACAATTTTTATATGATTTTTTTTTTCAGGATATAGTTATGTCTATATTAAGACAATTAAGTAAATTTCAAACACTGCCTTGAGTTATGCAAACTACTTCAATGTTAAGACTTAAAAACCAAACTAATGCGACTACAATTAAGTTTTTATAGGGTTTTGCAATCCAATGCCTTTTTATCTTTGTATAAATGTATAATTCAAGAGAGAACATGTTGCTAGTCGTCTATGACACATGATCAAGCATAATTTTACCGAAGGTCACTCTAAGAATAGTTTTTTTTTATTTTTTTACCCTCGAGTAGAAGTTTGACTGTCTATACATCCCTCATACCCACTCTGGCAAAATTGGATATTGGGGTATGTTGTTGTTATGTGATAGTTTAACGTTGTGCTCTCGAGCCTTTACGGTGAGAATAGATTTGATAGTTAAAGAAAAGTAAATAAAATAAGTGGAAAGGAAATAACATTGCTTTTTTATTTCATTTTCTCAAGTTGAAAGGAAATGAAAAGAAAATTAAAAAAGTTGTGTTCTCGAGTTAGAAAGAAAAGAAAAGATAACAACATGATTATAGTTATGTCCTTTTAAACATACATAAAACTATATTAACACAAGAAATATAAAATAATGAGGGTTATGGTCATTTTGTAATAAATAGTTTTGGTGTACGTTACTTTCCTTCTCAATCTGGTCATATTTGGGCGGAAAATTTTAAGCTAAAAAAAGCTTTAAACTTTTTTGGCTTTTTCTTTATCTTCTTTTCTTTTATATTCCATAAAAATTTAAAAACGTGATAACTTTTCAGTTTTCTTGCCTTCTATAGACAAAATTTGAAAACGCAACAAAAGAGATAGAGGAGGGTTTCTAAACTTGTAGAAAGAAATGATGGGGTTATCGTTTCAATAATTCACTGATGAGTAAATAAGAAAGAGTTTTGTTTTGTTATATCTGCTATTAGTTAATAAAAGCCCGTTTGGTTTGATGATGGGTTTATGATTAGGATTTGAATTTAGATTTAAATTTGGTTTTGGATTTGAAATAGGAGAGGGAAAATAATATTTAAAAATATATTATATATTAAAATATAAATTTAAAATTATTTATATTAATAGTTGAGGGATAAAAAGAAAAATGCGAGAAAGAGATCATATGTGGTCCTACATTTTTCATAAACCCATCAACCCCGTAACTTTAGCACACACCTTTATATTTTGGATTATAATCTAAACTCAAATCTTAAAAATGCAACCAAACAATTAAATTTAACTTTTAACCCCAAACACAAGAAAACCCCTTCAACCAAACGGGCCCTAATTAATTATGTAAAAACTTTGCAAAAATGTTGGTAATCGGTATCGCTCATTGATCCATATGTCATGTCCAAGGTCTGTATGCAAAACCATAATATTCAAACTGTAACGACCAACCCATATCTTACTCATGGCTCGCAGCTTTTGAAAGAAACATTAGAAAATTGGGTTTTCTTAAAAAATAGCAAAACTCATTGCTCACCGTCCTATAAAGCTCTGCGCCAAACGTACATTAAAAATTAAAAAAGTTCATTGCTCACCGCCCCAAAAAGCTCTGCGCCAAACATATTCACAAACCCAATACTTTTTCACTTCTAAATAGCTAAAGGACTGATTGAAAAACAAACAAAATTGTCAAGGGACCGAAATTGCGTAATCATAGTCCCCGTCCCGTAGTGCTTCATTGCATTTACGGAGTATTCAATATCGTAGTGCTCTACTTTATAAAAGCAAACAAAAGACAAGGAGGGCAACCCACGTTGTTTAATCTTGGCCGTTCATTGATTACAAAATCAACATCTGTTAACTTTTGATTTGATCTAACGGTCAAATAAACTGCAATGCAGGTGATAATTATCTACTTATATTGTTTTTGATGCAGAATATTTCTAGATCCACTCATAGTTTAAAAAAAAAACTCACTCGCTGACGTGTCAGCGAGCTGATTGGTTGGTTTTTTGTGGGCCACAAAAAACCAACCAATCAGCTCGCTGACACGTCAGCGAGTGGGTTTTTTTTGGTAAACTATGAGTGGGTGTAGCACACCTCTTTGATGCATCCCATGACGAAACACACTTGGGTATTTTTAGTGTATTTATTTTACCAAATTTGGTATTCTTTTTGCAACTTGTAATATATTTTTTTTTCTTCTTTCTAACAAGAAATATTGGTCCAAGTTAAAAGGAGCTTTTTTGTATTTTATTTTATTATCATTCAATTGCTGTGATTTAAATTAGTGATAACTAACTTTATAGTGTGTTGTCAATCTGAAGATCCTATTAGCTCGTTTTATAATTCAAAGTACAATTTGAATATCATATTAGTTCATTTTATACCATTTGCAAAAGGTATAGCTAATCCATATTGATAACATTATATGATATAATCTAGGATACACGGAAACGCCGCCGGGATTGCATACTACGTACCCGAAACGTCTTGAAAATGTCGATAAACACTCAGGAAACATCCATTTTTCCGGCGATGTCTTTGCAGGCCCGGCCCTGCCCTGGCTATGGGCGGTACGGGCAATGGCCCAAGGCATCCAGCAAACAGGCGGCATCATTTTTATAGTGTTGTGTATGATATTTATTTATGCTCTCATGATACTTGTTCTAAGTTTTTTGTTTGTCATCAATAGAAAAAAAATAAAATAAATAAAGAAGAAGAGTATGAGAGAGAAGTTAAAAAAAGTAAGTAGTTGCTGTAGCGTTTTGATAAAAGAATAAATATGTGAAATAAAAATAGTCATATTTCTATTTTCAAGATAATTTGTTAAATGGAGTACTTGCTTTTTCATTTTATATTCGATGATATACAAAATGTTACAATTAATAATTTGTTTTCCACCTTGTACTTTTATTTTTTGTGTTTTTTTATTACGTAACACAATGTAATGTACGAAAAACAGAAAAAAAAATATATTCGTAAGTTGCCAATATTAAACTAAATTCACACAATAGCTTCAACTAGATATTTGACATTCATGAAAAAGGGTTTGATTAAAACTTATACAACTTATATATGTATAAGTATAATATGATTATGAGTAATATTTGTTTTGATTTTTAACGTTGTTTAATTTTTTCTTGACATATACTAAAATATCATAAAATATATAGACATTTGTGCGCTGTACCCGTTTTTTGAATTTTAAGATGTTGCCGTTTCCCGGTACCCGTCCCCGTCCCTTTTTCCGTCCCCGTGCAACTTAGGATATAATATTGTCTTAAGAACAATTAGTAGGTGTAACCTGCGCGTTGTGGCGCTTAAATAGTTTGAATAGACAATGCAAAAAATATATGTAAATCAGTAACAATGAGTGACAAAATTCCGTAGTTAGTTATTTGTAAAATATTACTGTAGTTACGAAAAGTGTATACCCGCTTATAGCGTTTAGAATGTTAATCCAATGGAGTGAGTTTATTCCCGTACATCACAAATGAATCGTAAAGTATATACTATTAAAATCCAAAGACAAATTATAAATATCTCATAAAAGGTTTAGCAAAAAAATCAGTAAAAAATATTTACTTAAAGTTTAAGGGTTATACTTTCTGTTTTATAAATATATGAGTGCTTTATAAAACATTTATAACTTTAAGAGGTGTTTAGTAAAAGATTATAACTTAAAGGCCGTTTTGTTAATTCTTCATAATAATTATATTATATTTGTTTTATTGTTAATAAATTTTATTAAAATTATCTTTTGATGCAATAAATTAAAACTAGTACTACTGTTCATTGTAGTTCGTAAATGAGTAATAGTAATGTTGCTTGATAAAGTAAACAACACTTGCAAGTCATGTACTCTATAAAGTATATTTACCTAATTACTTATTCATTTTCTGTCAATGAGGAATATTTCAATAGATATTGCTAAGTAAGAGCTAGGGACAATTAAAGTTGACAAGAAAAAAAAAAAAAACAATGAAATCAACGACTCCTTTTATTAAATCCGAAAGTCGATGGTTAAGTCTTTAGTTGATGCACATGATGCAATTTTTATAATCATACTACTAGGTTCAATACCTTACTACAGTTAATAATACCATAGTATATTTTATCTTGCTCAAAAAGAAAAGAAAAAAAAAAAAAAAATAATAATAATAATAATAATAATAATAATAATAATAGTAATAATAATATATTTTATCATACAAAAATGCAATTGCGTGTTCCTAAACATAAAATGGTTTGTATTGTCAAATGAAATTAAATCTTATTATATTTAAGAAATTTCTTCCACAACATGTTTTAGATAGGATCAAATACTGAGCCTTGTACAATCAATACTCATCAATTCCACCAAAATTACATCCAAGGGATACAAATCACATTTGTACTATTATTCAACAAAAAGGTTTAATCTAGTATCAAGCCACAACTTTATTTTTGCTTTAAGCTTCATGACAAATTTTATATGCACGTGGCTAAAACAATTAACCGACTTTTTTTTCTTTCATTTTTTTTTTAAATATATTTATGTATAAGTGAGAAATATTGAGTGGTGATGTTGATTTGTGTTATTACATTATGTTGGTGATGATGTTGGTAGGGCTGAGCATCGGGCCGATCTCGACCCGTCCTAACCCGATCCCGACTCATCCCGAAATCGACAAGCTGAAAAATTCTAACCGAATCCTGACCCGAGTCTAGTTCGGGTAATCCCGAATCCCGTCCCGAGTCCCGAAACGAATCCGGTTTGTATGGTTTTCTTTGTAATCCCGACTTCCGTCCCGACTTCCGACCCGACCCGAGTCTCGACAAGCTGAAAAACCTAAACCGAGTCCCGACCCGAGTATGGTCGGTTCGGGATTCGGGACGATTCGGGACGTCAGGATCGGGATGATTTTCGGGTGTCGGTCAGGATTGCTCAGCTCTAGATGTTGGTTAAGAAGAGAGAAACTGATGAGACGTTAAGTTGGCAGACAAAGAGGGCACTAGAAAAAAAAGTCATCAGATGCGTTTAGAGAAAATCAAACAGTACTAGATATAAAATTTTTGAGACATGGTGCATTTATAAAAAAACAAGGTGGGTAACGGTCCACCGCGTTGCGACGGAGCGTTGTTTAATGTCGTTGATTATTGCACGGTATTTTTTTATTAAATAGAAAGTGGGTCAGGTGTTCGGTGCGAGGTTAAAAAGTCCAGAAAAAAAAATTGAAACGGCGTGGTTCTTGATGGCGTTTTGCGGCGGGGCTCGCTAAATATATGTTTGATAAAAGTTTAAAGTAGTTTTCGCAAGCCATTATATAGTAGGGGTATGTTTCGTAAATAGTGTTTTGAGCTGTTTTTTAACCCATTATATAGTACAGGGTATGTTTTGTAAATAATATTTTGGGCTTTAACGTGAGCCAAAGGAGGTTGCTGTTGAGCCAAAAAAAAAATCTGCAGCCCATGTGATATTGTGATGTCATCCTGCTTCACTTGACGCTCTATTACTATATATAGTAATTATGATTTTTTAAATAAATTAACATTTTCCCAAAAAAAAAAAAAAAAAAAAAAAAAAAAAAATCTATATCCCTACTCCCCCAAATGAACCCATCCGGGTTCCGTGTCTATTGGTAGTCACTATTATGACCTGCTTAAAATTTAAGATTGATTTCAAGACTCTTCCTTCACAACTTGTGGATACAAACACACTTGAATATATGTTTTAAACAACACTAGACGAGTATCCGTGCATAGCAACGAAATTTTATAGCGATAGATAGTTTATTGATAAAAAAGTTTTATAGGTTATAAACGAAAAATAATAAAAGTTTGAAGATTTGGGAATTAAACATAATGTTTTGAAACCCGGTTCGACCCGGGTGGTTCAACCGGTTGAACCGTTCCGGGTGAAAAATGGGTCGATTTAAACCAGGTCAACTTGCTAGGTTGGGTCGAAAACGGGTCAAATTAAACTGTGTCAACCCGCCGGGTTTGAAGCGTTCCGGGTCAACCCGGGTTGTGTTTTAATTGGTTGTATTTAATTTGATAGATTTGTTTTTAATTGGTTGTACAATGTAAATAAATCATTGTACTTTTAAGTAATGGATAATGTTTTGAAACCCGGTTCGATCCGGGTGGTTCAACCGGTTGAACTGTTCCGGTTGAAAAATGGGTCGATTTAAACCGGGTCAACTTGCTAGGTTGGGTCGAAAATGGGTCAAATTAAACCGGGTCAACCCGCTAGGTTTGAAGCGTCCCGGGTGAACTCGGTTTGTGTTTTAATTGGTTGTATTTAATTTGGTAGATATGTTTTTAATTGGTTATACAATGTGAATAAATAATTGTACTTTTAAGTAATGGAGTGTTTTAATAAGAGTATTAATTATATTTCACTTTTCTCTCTCATTTGACCATTATTGAAACTCAACATTTCTTGAAAACTCAACATTTCAATTGTTGATCATTTTTTCATTATGGCTATGTTTGACAGAAAGCTTTTTGGAGCTTTTTTGGACAATGAGCGGTGAAAAATGAGCTTTTTAATTTTTAGTGTTCGTTTGGCATGAGAGCTGTGGTCTTTGCTATTTTTTAGGAAAGCTCATTTTCCCAATGCTTCTTTATGAAGCTGTGAGCTTTTTTGGCTACTGCTTATAGCTCACTGCTACTGCTTACTGATACTGCTCACAGCTACTTTTGCCAAACATAGCCTATATGTAGTAAAGATATGATGTAAGTGGATACAACAATAAACATTCTAATGCTAATCCAATTAATTACAATAATTACTTCGTGCTTTACAAAGTCAAACATAAACAACAAATTTTGGGCATAGATACACCTACCCACATGGTAGTTTACTCGGATGAGGTGACAATGAGTAATTGGGAGAGAAAGAACAATATTCTCCTCTTTCATCTAACAAAACATTAATTGTGTTTTTATTCACAATGGGTAGACTCCTAGTGGGTAGCTTAAGTTTTCTTCACAAATTTTTGTTCTATGTTTAATATGAATGATAGATAATTTATTACAGTATTAACAACATAGCATTGATAGAATTAATAACTTATTTAGTTGTAGGCTTATAGCTCTCGGGTAGTTTAAGGGGGTGCTTGGTTGGGGGTTTAAAGAGGGTGGAGAATGGGTAAGTTATTTAAAAAGGCACACTTCCCTCATTATATTGTGCTTGGTAAGGGAGTGCAAAGGGATTGATTACCCTAAAGTGGGTAATCAATCATTATAGAGTAAATTTGGGGTAAGATATTGATTACCCACCTCACTCATTCCTTTGCATTTTTTTTCCCTTTCTCTTTCCCCACTTTGAACCAAGCGAGCCCTAAGTGTTTATTGTCTAGGTTATGTGGTTGTATAATTTTCGACATCACACTATCTCCGTGTGTCTTTTTCAGTTTATTGAAATATTTAATCATCTTCAAAAAACATTATGTGTAATTTAGTTAATATGTCGCATTGTCATGTGTTTATATGATTCTAAAAAAAAAAAAAAAAAAAAAAAACTTTGTGATACATATGAAAGTGAAAGTAAAAATCATTATCAAAGCAAGTAACTAACATACATTCTGCATACCAAATATTTGAATTTATATTTTTCTAAAAAACCATTTGCCTATGTCTGCTCCATTTGATCAATACTTAATGTAAATTACCGTCAAGTCCTTAACATGACAAAACTGACTATTAACCATAATAATTATTAGCATCACACATTCACACCTTTTAACAAGAGTCACACTATACATACTCGGAGGACATATTCAACTATTAAAGAAAATTATTTGGAAAATCGCACTTGTTGTTCGTTTACACTTTAAGAATTGGATGACACATTTTTTCGTATATTCAATTGAGGATATCGGGTCACGTGAATAAAGAACATCGCGATCCAAACATTCGCTAAGACTAATCACATTCCTACGATCCTACATATTCCAAAACTACAAATGACTAAAAAACAACAAAAAACTCGAAATGATGTTTATGTTGTCACATATTCGCACGAGGAAAATGTATTTATGCGACTCAAATATTTTATTTTTTCTGTCTTTCTTTTTACGTTTAACGTGTAATAGTAGGATCGACCAATGTGTGAGTCACAAGGGCACAAACATTTATTCATGCGACCAATTAGCCAAAATGAAAACCAATTCATTTGTGTCAAGTTTGATAAATCTTTTGGTACATATATTTCATCTGCTGTCATTTTTTTAACTTTTAACCCTGCTTGATAGAGGTGATAAATAATATTTTTGTATCTTTAACAAATCATTGACTTAAAGTACAATATAAGAAAAACTAATTGAGTAAAACGGTTCATGATTAAAAAAAAAAAAGAAGTCTTATATAATAAAGGAAAATAAAAAGTTAAAAATAGGTGTTTCACATTAATGAACGTTAGAGCTCAATTAAGACTTGCTATTGGTCAATTGACAAGTCAACATCGATTATTTATTTATTTTTTATTTTTGGGTAAACATTGCTTAGTTTTTTATCTAGTTAAAAAAATGCATAAAAGTACATTTGTCAAAATTATAAAAGAAAAAGTAGAAAAAGAAGAAGAAGAAGAAAAGAGTTATTTTGAAACTTTAATGGTTAAGTTCAAAATATTCGATTATGTAATTTGATATAAAAATAAACTAAAAAGACTTGGTGTAAATTGTCAATAAAGAAATTAAAAAAAAAAATGGGGTAATTAATTAAACGTGTTAAGTTTGAAATAATGTCATATTATGACTAGTTATAATACCCGCGCACGCGCGGGTTTTTAAAATTTTTTTTTGAATCATATATTTTTATTTATTAAAAAACAAATAATTTAATATTTGTTTTGTTTGATTTATGATTTTTAATTATAGTTTTTTTATTATTAAAGATAATTATTTAAAAATTTTAATCCTATTGTTAATTGCATATTATCTATATTTTTTGTATTTATCTTCTACTTGTGTTATGAATAAATATAAAATGTTATCTAATAAGAAAATAATATTTATTTTTAAATAATATTATTACTAAATAAAGTATGATTTAGTTTTTTTGAAATGGAAAAGTCCCCACTTGAGGTTTTGTTTTATTATATAATAAAAGATATAATATATTTAAGATTCAACCACTAAAGTTTTATTAATTAAATTATCTTTTTATAAGTTTTTGTTTTTATAAATTTGACACATATATTTTTATGTGTTTTTTTCCTCAATTAAATTCTCTATCAAATTTATTAAAGTTTGACCAAAATTAATTTAATTTTGACTTTTTATTAGCCAATCACGTTGCTTGATTTTGCATATGTGTTGAAATCGAGCTCTGCTATTGGTCAAATTTATTTTTCAATGAGAAGGGATTTGCAAAAACACTCTGAAATGATGTAATTATTTTATTATATAAAAGATTGATTAATAAAATTTACATCTAAGTCTAAAACTTTATAATATATCTAATCTTAATTTTCATATAACAAATACCTCATAAAGTCTACAATTTTTTTTTTTAATTTTTTTTAAAGACATTTATTGTTATTGTTGTAGTCTAAAATATTTTATTTAGAGGATAATAAAAAGGCAAATAGAATTACGAGTTACATTGCGAAAAATATCTAAAACTAGTTAAAAGGAAAAAAAAAAAAAAAAAAAATAGCGTTCATTATATGATGTGTTTATCTTATATAGAATCCAAAACTAAAATTGGTTCATTTGATATGTAAATTTAAGATATTGATGACAAGGTAGAAATTGATGAAAATGCCCTCATATGCAGTGATTTAACGAAAAGACACTAACGATCGTTTGATCAAAGGACTAGTGTGTTAAAAATGGATAATTACAAGGACGATTTCTTTATCTATAAAATCTAAAACTAAAATTGAATCATTGATATGTAAATTTCATCTTGATCTTAGTTGAACCCCTAAATAGTCAAAACACATTTCTTTGAACTAATCAAATGTCTCATCTCCTAAGCTAAGCAAAACTCAGATTTCTTCGAAATGTTAACACACAACCTCAAATAAAATAAAATAAAATAAAATAAATTCAAAGTACACGTCAGACGATTTAATCCAACGGCCATTAGATAGTCTCGACAACACAACAAGTTTGATAAATCTTTTTATTTTTCTTCTCATGTGCGTCGTATCCATAAAAATCACCACATTTTATTTCTCTCCATTATAAATACTTCCTACATTTGGCCACCCACTTTAAACATCTGTGCCTGTTTTTATAAAACCACCGAATTAAAAACATATTACACATTGGTTGTAACTTTTTGATCTCAGGTAACTTAATATGTAATACATATTCTTTATTATTAATGTTATGTATGTTACTGTTTGATCAAAATTGATATCTAGTGTATATGAATTGAGTAATGTGTGTGTTTTTAGGTGCTTGATTACTGTTTAGGATTTTTGGCTTAACTAAACCCTAGGTTTGTTATTTTAGTAATTTGGATTAATGAAATGACTTGTAGCCTAGTGGAACCCGGACATAAAACGATCAGGTGCATTTAAACACAATTTCTTTAGACCAGGTGCATTTTCGAAAAACCCAGTTTTTTTTTTTTTTTTTTTTTTTTTTTTTATTTATTTATTTTTTATTTTTAAAATTAACACTAGGCCGCGAAAATCCATCCCGGGATTTGTATACAGTGTGAATCTTAGTTTGCTATTAAAAAAATAGAGTAATTTGTTATTATTTGAAAACTGTGATGATCAAAGGAAATGAAATGAAATGTATGAGTTTTCGAAAGAGCTTGTAGTCTAGTGGTATATGTGAGAACGTGCGAGATGTTTCCCCAAATTAGTGGTTGTGGGTCCTGTCAAGGACGGTGTGATTGTTAGTTTGCATTTGGTAATTTGTTATTTCTAGAATAATTGTGACAGTGATTGTTATTATTGTTACTGTAACAGAGGGTATCTTATTCAGGTGTTTTGTGATGTAATTGTTACTTTAATAAGGGGGTAGGGGTCTGTTTGGAATTGCTTATTTAGGATTATTGCGTTTTTTAAAAAGGAGATAGGCAATTTTTAGTGTTTGGATGAAGAGAAGTGCTGCTTATTTTAGGGGTGAAATAAGCCTATTACAGATGAGATTTATTGATTAGGAGTTTGGGATTGCTTATTTCAAAAACTGATTATTTTTTATGGATTCAAAATTACGAGTTTACCCTTCTGATGAATAAGCTGTATTCACAGTAAACTGATCAGCTTTTAACAGAAACTATGCCAAATACTGCTTTATTAAATAGTAGCCTGTTTCCTTTACGGGAATGATGAAAAGGGTAGATTAACACGATAAATGTGTTTAAGTTTTGATTTCGTTACAGTACAACTTTAATATATTGAAATGCACTCAGAAGTCTAGAGCTGGTTAGTACTTACTATATTCAATTGTAAGTTAAGAAGTTTACCCTTGTAGTGAAATAAGCTGTTTTTAGTACGCTGATTGCAATTTACCAATGGCTATGCAAAACATGCTTTCTTTATTGAATGGTAGTCTGATTTGTTCATGGGAATATTGGAGTGGATGACATGATAAATTTTAAAAATTTGTGTTTTGATAAAATCTTATTATCGAAATGCACTCAGGATCCTGGAGCTGGTTACTGTATTGGATTGATTTCACGTACATGTAAAGATTGTGATCAATTTCTGGTTAAAGATAAAATCTTGAATATGGGTACCGTCACTACGGTGCAGCAGCAGCCTGTTGGTATATTAGATAACATCAACATGGAGACAGTTCGGACGATTCTAGCTCATCCGTACCCATACCCACATCAGCATTCCCAACACGCGATTATTGCAGTGTTTGTGGGTTGCCTATTTTTTATATCGTCAGACAACATGCATACACTCATTCAGAAGCTAGACAAGAACTTTAAATGGTGGTCTATGTATGCGTGTTTACTTGGGTTTTTCTATTTCTTTTCATCACCATTTGTTGGGAAGACGATTAAACCAAGCTATTCAAATTTCAGTAGATGGTAATTTACTCGTATCGTTCTTTTTAATTAGCCCACTTGTGTTTTTTTTAGCTAATTTAAGTATTATGACGTGTAGGTATATATTATGGATATTAGTTGCAGCTTTATACCATCTTCCGAGTTTACAGTCAATGGGACTAGATATGAGGATGAATCTTTCGCTATTTTTGACGATCTACTTTTCTTCCATTTCTTTTCTCCTTGTTTTTCATTTAATATTCCTTGCCCTTTCGTATATTGGCATTGTTTCTCGTGAGGCTAGAAGGAGACCTGAGATTTTGACTATTCTTCAAAATTGTACTGTAAGTCTTATATTTACAAACTTTACTAAATCCATTTTTCGTTTCAGAAAAAGTTTCAGTAACGAACAAGTACATCTATTCAAATATTTGTTTTTACTTAAACTTTTTACAATGATCCCTGAATTAGACTTTAGGCATATTGAGCATATATAGACGCCCCCTTGTTGTACACTCCCCATGTTTCTTGAAAAAATGTTACCATGCTGTGACATTCTGCAACAAATTTGTTTTCAGGAACTTTTCGTGTTACAATTTCCGATTTCCAAATTTGTCATCATCATGAAATGTTGTAGGTTGTTTTGGCACTAGACAACATATTTATTAAATGTTAAGTCGCTAGTTTAGAGATTGCAATTTGGTTGGACAAAGGAAGTATGATTTATACGTCATCATTGTTCATTGTATTTGTAATCATGGGGTTGCTATATGCGTGTAGGTATTAAGTCTGGCATGTTGTGTATTTTATAGCCACTGTGGAAATCATGCTTTAAATGAAAAACCATTTGGACGAAAAGATTCTGGCTTGTTTTCATTTTGGAAAAGAGAAGACCGGAGTGAATTGCTGGCCAAATTTCTCAAAATGTATGAATTCAAAGATGAAGTATGCAAATCTTGGTTTGCCCCAGTTGGGTCTGCCCGTGACTATCCACTCCTATCTAAGTGGGTTATATATGGAGAAGTACGCCTTCTGTACTCGGTTTGGAGGATCTAGTTATGATGCAACTTTAATAATCTAATCTTGTTTCCCATATATTTTTCAGTTTTCTGGCACTGGTTCATGTGAGTCATCTGATGAAATTTCTCCAATATATTCGTTATGGGCGACGTTTATTGGTCTGTATATGGCTAATTATGTCGTGGCAAGATCAACTGGGTAAGTGGGTTTATAAATTTATATCCTGTGTACAGACTAAGTCATCTTTTCATGATTATTGGTTTTATTTATCATCAGATGGGCTCTTACCCACCCTCTACCAGTCAAAAAAACTGAGAAGTCGAAAAACAAGCCTAAATTTTTGGAAATGGTTCCTTGGTACTCCGGGTATCCACTATCTTTAGTCTTTACACATGTGTATTGTGTGTGTGTGTGTGTGTGTTTTTTTTTTTTTTTTTTTTTTTTTTTTTTTTTTTGTGGGTGTATATAAGATTGTTTATGCTTATGTATGGATAAACACTGTGTTGCAGGACATCAGCTGATTTATTTAAGACTGTTTTTGACCTACTTGTATCTGTAACTGTTTTTGTGGGACGGTTTGATATGCGCATGATGCAGGTTATATATTTTCTGTCCTTTTTCTCCTTTGAGTATGACCTTTTTCCGCTCTATTAATTTTGGTCTATTGTACAGGCGGCAATGAGTGGTGCTCATGTAGGGGCAAAGCAAGAAGATTTTCTTTATGATCATTTTAGTGAAAAGGATGACTTTTGGTTTGACTTTATGGCTGATACGGGTGATGGTGGCAACTCTTCTTATTCTGTTGCTCGACTGCTTGCTCAACCTTCACTTCAAGCCTTAAATGATGGCTCTTCAATCAATTTACCTCGTGGGAACCTTCTTCTTATTGGAGGTGATCTTGCGTAAGTCTCACATTTCTTATTAAGCTGTTATACTATCATACAGAATTTTTAGTTGTAATCTCTTTGGTATGTAATGGTTGTGTTATGTTGGGTTTTATGTAGGTACCCTAATCCATCAGCATTCAATTATGAAAACCGTTTATTTCGGCCTTTTGAGTATGCTCTTCAGCCACCTTCATGGTATAAAGACGAGCATATAGCTGTAAACAAGCCTGAATTACCGGTTGGCGTTTCTGAACTAAAACAATATGATGGCCCACAGTGTTTTGTTATCCCTGGAAACCATGGTACGTTTTTTATTTTGTTGATTGCAAGACTGTCTCAAAGTATGTTTCTTTAAGTTGATAGTGGTTGTTTTGCTTCATATTTGTTATTTTGTTTTATTTATTTATTCATTTATTTTTTTCAGATTGGTTTGATGGGCTTCAAACATATATGAGGTACATTTGTCACAAGAGTTGGTTAGGTGGATGGTTAATGCCCCAAAAGAAAAGCTACTTTGCGTTACAGCTACCAAAGGGGTGGTGGGTGTTTGGTCTTGATTTAGCTCTTCATAATGATATCGATGATTATCAGTTCAAATTCTTCTTAGAGGTCATACAAGAAAAGGTTAAAGAAAATGATTCTGTGATAGTTATGACACATGAACCAAACTGGATTCTTGATTGGTACTGGGATGAGGTGACTGGAAAGAACGTGTCACATCTTATTTGTGATTATCTAAAAGGAAGGTGTAAACTTAGAATGGCTGGCGATTTGCATCATTATATGCGACATTCATATGTTCCATCAGAAAAGCCTGTTAGTGTGCAACATTTTCTTGTGAACGGTTGTGGTGGGGCATTTTTGCATCCAACACATGTATTCAGTAATTTCAATAAAGCATATGGAACAACATATGAGACCAAAGCCGCTTATCCATCCGTTCAAGATTCAAGCAGGGTATATTATATAATAGAAAGTCAAACTATGCAACGTATATGTGGGCTATTTCGACCCTTTAATATCTAACGGGTCAAACTGGTAACATCATGTCAAATGGGTCGAAAGTAACAGAAAATGTTTTTTGAATGCTTAAAAAGTCCTAAATCAATTTCTTTTATCCAGATGATCAAGAATGGTTATAAAATAAACTCAGTTTTATATTATCATGTTTGACATATTTTTATTTATTTATTTATTTTAATTTTTTGAAAAGTTGGACAAAAAGTGTTCTGTGACAACTGGACCTGTTTTGACCCATTACCTGACCCAAAAAACATTTTGCCATTCCCAGCATAGTGTTTGTATCACATAATTCTCACCATATATGTTTTTTTGTTGAATGCAGATTGCTTTGGGTAACATATTGAAGTTCCGAAAGAAAAACTGGCAGTTTGATTTCATTGGCGGGTTCATATACTTCATCTTGACCTTTTCAATGTTTCCACTGGTAAGTACTTTTTGTAACTAGATCTTTCGTTTGGTAAACAAACTGACTATTCTTTCATTTTCTATATTTGTTTCACAGTGCAAGCTAGATCATATCCTACAAGATGATACATTTTCTGGTCATGTAAAAAGCTTTATTAGCACAGTGTGGGACGTTTTTATGTATATGCTTGGGCAATCATATGTATCTTTTGCGGGTGCTATTTTCTTGTTGGTGGCTGCAGTTGCATTCGTTCCTTCACAAGTTTCCAAGAGAAAAAGGTTGGCAATTGGAGTTGTGCATGTAGCAGCCCACTTGACTGCAGCGTTAGTCCTTATGTTGTTAATGGAACTTGGTGTTGAAACATGCATTCGGCATAACCTGTTGGCAACATCAGGCAAGGTTTATTTATTTATTTTTCCCACTAATTACTGATAATTGAAAGTGTCTATAGAAGTTACATGGTATAATATTTTTCTATGCATAAATTTCCTTTCAGGTTATCACTCCTTATATGAGTGGTACAGATCAGTTGAAATTGAGCATTTCCCAGACCCGACTGGTCTTAGGGCACGTATAGAGCAATGGACTTTCGGTCTTTACCCAGCATGTATTAAATATCTTATGTCAGCTTTCGATGTTCCAGAGGTTTGACTTTTTGGTACTTTTCCTATTATTTTTTAATTGCATTCTAGCTTCTCACCTTTTTTTTTTTTTTTTTTTTTTTTTTTTTTTTTTTTTTGTAATTATTAGGTAATGGCTGTTACGAGGACTAACATATGCAAGTATGGGATGGTTTCACTGTCTCGAGGGGGTGCAATTATATACTATGCCTCTGTTTTTCTTTACTATTGGGTGTTTTCGACTCCTGTGGTGTCTCTTGTATTTGGAAGCTATTTGTACATTTGTATTAATTGGCTTCACTTGCATTTTGATGAAGCATTTTCATCACTACGCATTGCTAATTATAAGTCCTTTACACGGTTTCACATCAAGCAGGATGGAAATCTTGAAGTTTTCACTCTTGCAGTCGATAAAGTGAGAATCGTTAACATCACATTCCTTTTTTTATGTATTTTTTTCCCATTTTTATCTATTACTTATGCAAATTTGATAAGTAGGTGCCAAAGGAATGGAAGCTGGACTCTGATTGGGAAAATGAATTAACACAACCGCAACAGATGAGTCACCACAGAAAGTATCCAAGTACATGGAGGGCAAAGTCTATTCATCAGGACCCGATTAATACTCTCCGAATTGTAGATCATTTTGTTATTCAAACTGACAAACCAGAGTATGTCAAAAATGGTCTGTATCTCACAGATGATGTATCTCTGTATACTTTACTAGCATAGAGTCATCGGTAGTCCATTGTTACAGAAAATAACAAAAAAAAAAAAAAAAAAAAAAAAGAAAAAAAAGAAAAAAAATACATGCCGTTATTAGAGTTGAGAGGAATGATGTAAAGTTTAGTCATTTGGTTTAAAAATTGTTGTATCACTTGTTCGTTGTAAATCATTGTGTAAATCATGCGAATGAAATCGTTACATTTTCTCACCTCAAAGTGAGATTGAACTTATGAGAGGGGTTCTGACTGAAAGGATCAAGAAATAAACGATTTCTAGCCAACTATTGTATGCACATCTATATGAAGCTATTTGTCTTCATTCCGGAACTGCACAAATGATTGCTTATAGTTTGATTGCTTTCAATTGTAGTTAAACTATATTTGCTATTGTCTCTTGTTTCCTTCTATTTAATATCAGTTTGTATGGTATTGATCGCAGGCTTATAGTTTGCTAGTATACTAGCCTGCAAGATAAATTTACAGAGCTGTTACGTGATGATATTTCTGTAATGTGTAGCATTGCCATGCTGTTAAAACAGTCCTTACCTGATTTAGCTTCTGGCCTTCCAGCACCAGCTGTGCATTCGTTTCTGTAAGCACTTGCTGACAAATAATGATCGAGACTGTGGCATGGTTGATACATTACCCCTGCGTCGTTTGGCTGGAAAATTTTGGCATGGTTTCACGTTTTGTGACTCTTTAATAATCACTCGAACCATCTGCTTCCAGATCTTTGCATCAACATGATCACAAACAAACTCAAGGGACTAGCACATTTGCCTCCCAATGTGGCACCTCCATAGACACTTGACTATCTTCGTCTTTGGATTCTAATTATGGGATAGAAGCGAAAAGCAAGAAAAGACTTTTCACTTCATAAAAAGTTTCCATGCATAAATTAGTACTCGTAATAGAATTAAATACTACAACAAAAAAACCGTGGATTTTGCCAAATGTAGACATAGAATCGAAAAGCAAGAAAAGACTTTTTGCTTCATGATATACAAAGTATTACAGAAAGAATGACTTTAAGATACTTTGCACAATGCATTCAGTCGTTGCAAATGCAGATCGTTACAATGAAAAGGTTGATCTGCTTCTCTTATTTGTTTCTTAAAGGAGATATGTTTACAATACACTACTCATACTGCAGCGGTCCACAACTGCAGCCCTTCTTCTGAAAATATACGAAGAGGGCAATACAGGGGTAATATAAAGTAACCCAATGTGGGTAAATATGTCATCTCAATGGTCTCTATAGCTATAGCTGTATCTGTTCTTCAACCATTGGCAGAGGCAACTAAGTTTGAGGCTGCAACTAGTCTGATTTAGCATCGTACATCTATATTACAACTCAAGCAGCAACACAATCATCCTAAGAGCTTATGGGTCAGTAGTCTGTACATGACTATTTACATGGTTTAGAGGACTATAATGTGCATCTAGACTGTCTTCTCACGGATACGTGCTCTAAGTTTTTGTAAAAGATGTAAAGTTTCACTGTAAGAAGGATCGTTTCTGCTTATAGGTTTGCATATATTTACATGATCCGTTGACTCTAACACCTGTCGTGAAAAAGAGCAATAGAATATCAAAAAACCATCCACCTTTTCAAGAATGATATTTATTTTTTCCTTTTTATTATTTTGTGACCAAAAAACTTACAATAAGTTTTCCATATCCAGGATATGATGATTCCATCGGAACTATTTCCAATCTGAAGGCCCAACCTCCATACCCTTCAACAATTGGAGTTACTTTTGTCTGCAAACAACATAAAGTTTATTAGTCAAAATCTGCATGCAGACAAATAAAATCAACTGCAAAATGAGATTGAGCTTATGGCGCTACCTCACAAAAACTGAGAACATCAAGAGCCCCTTTTTTATGTAATCGTCGAATAAAATCATTAAGCTTCACTAGTCTTGGAGAACCACTTCTCAGTTCTCCTATCTGAAAAAGGAAGAATTGCAGACTAGTCAATTACAATATTTAAGTATTTTTTATGTTAACGCACAGCATAAATAGCAAGATAGTACAAACCGTTGGTGCAGGGCGTAGAACAAAACCCATTCGCCAAGGCAAATCTGCAAGTTTGCTACCAAAGTGTGGACAGCTATAGAACACCTAAAGGAGATAAAAGTATAAACCATTGGTGCAAGTGTTTAATTTTCTATAAGAGTCATTTAATGTACTTGAAATTTAACATACCACACCAACGGTGTTGCTAACGATTTTATCTCTATTTTCTGTTCTAGCCTGGTGCAGCATCTGTTTTACAACCAACCCTCCCATGCTGCAGAATAATCGTACTGTGTCATGAAGCTATTCCACGATTTCAAAATTAGAACAACAGAGCTACCATTTATCACACGCACCTGTGAGTTACAAATACAACTGGTCGATCTCCAATGCCTGCAGTAATTAGCTTTTCCAACAGCATGGAGCTCACTTCCTGAAGGGGCAAGCTTGATCCAGACCACTGTGTAAGATTTGTCTGCAAAAATAATATCCAAAAAACGAGGTTATGATCATGTCAAAAGAAAAGACTAGTTCTGTTCATGTCAATAATCCCAAACCTTGTATTTTAAAGTAAACAAACGAGCATGAGGGAAATCAGATGAAAGCCATTCTGCAGGCCAAAAAGTTCCTTGCTTTCCTGCCTCTTCATCAATCTTTTCTACAAGTCCAGATTTAGATGAGTACTTGCACTCAGATAATCTCCAAGACTTATATGGCCCACCGCGCAGGCCATGAATAAACACAACATCAAACAAAGGATCTGAATGACTCACTGATCCAGTGTTATCCGATGATGTCTCCACAGTCGATTCCATCCTTTGTTTTACAGGATCTTTCCAGTGAGGTAGGTCAGGGTTGATTAAATAAATCATCTCAGTAAAATGAGGACACCTATGTTTATGTTCTGAATCACTATTTAAATCGTTATCATTGCAGTAAATATTTAACAATGTTGCTCTTGCATAGCTTCGAGTCTTGAGGTCATTGCATCCAGGGATCTTACCATTTGCACAATTTTCAAGCCAATCACACCATACTTTGTCATTTAATATGTTTTCTTTCACTTTTGGATGGATTGAAAGAACAGTTAAAAATCGAGCTGCATGCCTACGGATATGAGCTGCAGGCGGAACTTGGACTTTGGATGGATCATGAGCATTGGGAACACTTTCAGGTCTATCAACAGATTTTATATCTTTTGACGCATTATATGCTTCACTTGCTGCTAATTTCTCATAATCATCTCTCAATAAGAGGCGGCGCAGCAAAGATACTACACCATTATCAATGATTCTGGTTTGACAAAGTAAGTCATCACTACAGATTTCGGACATAGTTTTGATCCCTTTAAGAGTTGCAAGTGCAGAATCTGCAGCATTCACTTTCGGCACACTGCCTTTTTTAATATTTTTAAATGGTACAACAAAGGGCTCGATGCACAGAAGATCTTCCAGAGACTCTTTTCCCAGCTGATTAACTGCTAAATTAACCACAGCACCAGCCAATTGGTTAGCAGCCTGTGTGCCATATACAACATTTGCTTGATCGATTTTAGTCTACAAGAATTAGATAACTTCATTAATAACCATATATTACCAAAAGATTAAAAAAGACTCATAAATATAAAATGAATAATAAAGCTACAAACCTTCACTTTATCCTTAGGCTGAGCACTCCCATTAAGTTGCGAGATCCTAAATTTTACAATGTCATTCAGCAATATAGCCAACCAACCTTGAGAAATTGGTATCGAAGACGGCGCATAGTCTTCAAGAACATGAGAAAGAATATTTATAGCAGAAGATCTGGTAGCATCAGATGACGTATCACCAAATACCCACCGTAGCAGAATGCTTGTCCACTTTTGACCTTCATCAAGAGTCAGATGTACGTTACCTGTACATAATGATTCTAGACCTTTCGCTAATGCTTCTTGTATAGATTCATGTTTCCACATTCTATTAGCAGTTCCCCTCATTAAGTAAAGACTCTTTTCCATAATCGCCTTTTGAGCCCCATGACATCTTTCAAGTGATAACAAGAATGCAGATAAAGCTACACGGGTCAAAGGAACATCATCACTTTTGCTCGCTTGGGACACAGCAGAAAGAAGGCAGGAACTCCAGTCAGAAACAAAATCGTCTGAAGGCAGATTTCGGTCTTCTAACAATAACCTAGCCACTAAACTCCCGTGCCATTTCACAGATCTCTCGGGTGCCACCAAAGCAGTCATAATAGCATGACCATTATGGTCTAATTCTTGGATATGTGATCTATTCACATTTGAAGCCATTGCCCAATTTGCTAAAGCCCATGCAGCAAAAGGAACCGCTACATGTTGAGAATCCAAATCATCCCATAAACCAGGAATAACGGTTGGAGAATTTTCAGTTATTTTGTTAAACAATATTCTCCTAGTTTTATTAGTACACTTAACATGTGGTTTCTCTAGCTCCATCGACCCGTTACTTCTTGTAAGGCCCACAAAGTTAATCCCAAGGCCATTACCTCTCGGTTCATCCAAATACATACCACCTTCTTCAACAACCTCAAGTGCAGCTGCGATATCTCTCATTGCAGCTTTTTTTGATAATATAGGCTTCAGACTGACCTTATCCACATTGTCACATTCTGTAGTCACAATATCCATAATTGCTGCAACAAGCATGCTTCTACCTTTTAAAGGATCAGCAATATCAAACGAATTACGCATCTTTTGCTGTTTACATGAAAATGCAGCTTGTCAATGTCAATGAATGTTCCTTATTTTCTTTTTTGTTTTATTTCTTTTTTATTTTTATTTTTATTTTTATGTGTGTGCATATATAATGGAGAGGGATCGTGTATAAAGCGCTAAAAAGGGCACCGGTGAACAAAAAATTTACATAATTACATCACTAGTAAAGCTTAAAGACCTATGTGCAACACCGTGTCCTTTGTCCAACTTATATGATTTTTGCTCACCGGACACAATTGTTCATCAATGTTATAAACTTTGTTCCTCATGCCAATTTTAGCATTTTGACGTGTTGTAAGCTAAAATTGTTCTTTATTGGACGTTGATCGAATTAAAAGGTATAAACTTTGTTCATTGATATGATGATTTTGCATATGTTTATGCTAGTTTTGCTAATAAGGCCTTTTATTTGATCATCACATTCACATCCCTATTAAACATCTTATACTCCGTACAATTTGTTCATTAGTACTACTCCCTTTTTAGCAATTTTTACGCTAGCTACTCTAAATAGGCTTTGTATTTGATCCTGATCCTATATTGATCGATCATCTTGATGCTAATAATGCTTTTTATGAGATTTCAATCATATGAATCAATAATACCTGTTCCCAAGGATGGGGATGAGCTGAGAAGATAAACCTAAGCAAATTTGGAACCGCTTTCGGCCTCTTAAGAACAGCTTCCGCCACATTACAATCAGCAATCAAATAAGCCAAAGCCCTAGCTGATTCCGCTTGAGTTCCATAATATCCACCACTTTTATTCAATGCAACCGAATCCAACAACCAATCAACCACCACACCTCCACCAGCACCAACGATAGCAGCCCTACTTCTCTCATCAACAGCCACAATATCCGCTAACAAAGCTGCAACCCTAACCTCAAACCCTAATCTCACCTCATGGTTTATCAAAACCGAACTCAACGACTTCCATAACACAGAAACCGCCACATGGGTATGTTTCACCGTGTCCATAAATCTCTTAAGAGATTCATGCAAACTTTCTAACATAAAATCATGAAACACGGGCTTGTTCTTATTATTCTTATATTTCTCATCTTTATATTCATTGTCCTTATTGAGAAATGTTGTGGCTGCAAAGGTAGCAGATATTAAGGTTGATGTTATGGCAATATTACGCAAGATGGGACCACGTGGGATTTTGATGATGTTAAGGTTTCTGGCTTTGTTGGTGGAGTTTGCATGGTTGTTCGTGGTGGATGAGGAGGACGAGAAGCGGCGGTGGAGAGGTGAAAATGATGGTGCATGATGATGGCGACGGTGGTGGTTGATGGTGGTTTTGATTATGAATATGAAACGGTGCATGGTAATACGTATGCATGGGAATTAATTGAAATTATGGTGTAATAAGATCTTTATGGAAATCTTTTAAGAACAAATAATAGATGTTTTTGAATTGGTGTGAGCGAAATTTATGGGGAAGATACGGTATTTATACGGTGCTCATATGTTAATATCTTTTCATGATCCGTTTGTACATCCAACACTAAAAATATTACTCCTTCCGTCCTGAAAAGAGTGTTAACAAACAAAAAAATAAGCAAATTATGATATGCGTAATTAATGCAAGTTTTGAGTGATAAAAAGTTACTTGTGACCTCACACTCAATAAAAAAATTACTACCTCCGTCCCATATTAAATGTCCACTTTGAATTTTCAAAGTCTTGTTTTATTAACTTTGACCATAAATATTTTTATATATAATATATAATACATGATGCAAAATATATGAATGAATTGAGTTTTAAATATACTTTTCATTGACATAATTTTTATCAAGAATTATAAAATACAAACAAAAATATTTAAAGTCAAAGTTAAAGAAAAAAGACTTAAAAAGTCAAAACTGGACATTTAATAAGGGACGGAGGGAGTACTTTATAAATGAGCGATTAATGCAAATTTGATTACAATGGCAAAATAAGAAAAGTAGTCATAATTACTATTGATATATTCAAATTGAATATTTTTTAGGATAAACATAAATAGTAAGGTGAACATTTTTATTGGACGGAGGGAGTAGTAAGGTGTTACTCGGTTACTACTTATAATAAGGTGTTGATTTGAGTTAACTCTTGTCTAAGACGTGTGAAATATACTCTAACAGTTGGTATGTGTGAAAAACATTTTAAAGGCCTAACCTTTAGAGGCCTAGTTGCAAAGTGAAACCCATTGTTGAGCGGCTTGAGCTGGTCCATAAAAGGCCCAATTGGGTCATAATGCAATATGAACAAAGAAAGTACTGCAGTACTGGTTAGCTTCTCATTACTACAAAATAAAAGTAGGATAAATTAATAGTATTCCACATTTTATAACACTTTAACATACTCAAATAGAGCTCAACAAATTAATGGAATCAACTTCTGTTACTCGGATGACTTTGTAGAATAATGAAATCAAACAAACATGTTTTATACGACATAAAACATATAGAAAAGCTCCAAACCCGAAACTCCTAATCGTTTGGCATTTATCAATCGCTTTAGCCACGAAATCGATCTTTATTCCCCTTCTAGCGAGAACATATAAAGGATTTCTTGATGCTATAAGTCTTACTTTAAGTGGTATCAAAGTTTGGTACCAAGTCAGCTTTACCATCACTTTAGATTGAAGTAAAAAACTTAAACAACTACAAAGCACTAAGCATAGTATAAGCACAAAAATCACATTCCTACACAAATCAAGCACATACAGAGACAGCACTCACAAAAATGTCGTTTTCGCTTTGGCATCAAATACTTGTCAAAGGATCATATGATGAATTGTAAGATAATCTTTTTTTTTGGATTTTCAAAAAGGTAGTTTACTTAGTCTTCAACCCAAAGGATGAAGAAAACAACCCTTTGGATTTTACTAATCAGCTACTAGCATTAAAATGTTGTATACAAAAAGTAGTATATATACTTGTTATGTAAAGTTATAAACCATATGCTTTTATTATAGTCATGGGCGTGTTTCATCATGAAGAACCACCACCAAACCCCTCAAAGAGTTGCAAATTCCTCAAGGATGCTTTTTCAATATGCCATAATTTTTGCATAAAGATTTCTTCTCATAACCTAGACGAAGATGATGATGTCAGCGATTTCGATGATGAACAGGAAGTAATATACCTCTCCATACTCTAACGATGTTTTTTATTTTATTTTTGCTTCCTCATATTTTTTGGTTTTTGATGGTTGGAATTTCAACCCTTATAACAAAATATGTAAAAAGATGCAAAAAGTCGTTCAATGCTTATTGTATATAACTTCTTGAATTGATAAATTTTAACCGTGTATAACAGAGTTCATTTAGTCATAACCGCATTAGTTATGAGCAAATTTCTAAAAAAATGGGACAAAGAGGTGTTTATGGCTCAACCGGACCTAAAACGACCCATTTAACCAACAAGCCATTTTGCCACCTCTGGTTATGTTTTATATGTGTATACTTTTCCTCTTCAGGTTTATGTTTCAGCGGTTATAAGTAGATACATGGAAGCAAAGTCAAAAAGGAAGCTTGGACTAGCATTAGACAGCTTTATATGGGATTACACCCCAATTGGATCACCTCCCATGAAAAAAGAAATACATCATGAAGATGATGTTGTAGACAAGGATGAATTCCACTCTCCTTGTAGTCATCTTTCACGTTGTTCAAGTGCTACAACTGCAGAAGAATTTATGTCTGTTAAGACAAATCTTTCTCGTTGTTCAAGCATGAGTAGGATTGAGTTCCCGGTCTTTAAAAGGAGGCGCTCAATTATGCGAGAGCTTTGTCATCATCAAGGGTGGCCTTTTGGTCTTTGCAGAAAGGCTCTTCTTGTTCCACCTCTGCCTAAATCGCCATCTGAATCTTGGATGTGGCGTAAAACAACCAGAACAGTTAAAATACCTTGATTAATGTAATAGATTATGTTTTTCCATTTGAGATTAAAATAAAGGAGGGTTGATACAAAAGAATTTCGATTAGAATTGTTGCTAATTCTTTAGCTTTTACTTAAATAAAGCAGCTAAATAATCCATTGTTTGATACACGTATCGACAGTCACTTATAAGCAAATAATCGCATACATCATAAGCTTGCATGTATCTAGCTTCGGGTTTTAGACCTTTAAAGAATTGTCAAAAACTCTGCATGACTACATTCCTGTCTTTTAAATGTAATTTTAGATTGAGCATATAATGATTAAGCTGTAATAGGTGTTCTTAATGTTTACTAACTTTTAATGCGAACGGCATGATATCCTAATTCTAGAAAAGCTTAAAATAAGTCTTTAATGTGAACTTTGAAGTGCTTGTCAAAGCTTATTTGATGGGCTTATGAGTTTATTTGGCAAATTGAAAAGCCAATAAGCTAAACTTTTATTTGGCTTATGAGCTTATCAAGTTGAGCATCGTCATTCGTTATAATAAAATGCCGTTAAAAAAAAAAAAAAAAAAAAAACAAGTTGAGTTCATAAGCTCAAATTAATAAACTCATGATCCATTAAAAACAAGCTTATTGTTTTTTAATTTTTCTATACGCTTCGTAAGCCCGTCAATTAATCTTAGCGTTCCCGTACAACCGTTTCTGTAAATTTTAAATCATACCCGAAAAGTTATACACTATTTTACCTTAATGATAACAGCAAATAAAAAAAAAAAAAAAAAAAAAGAAAAAAAAACAAAAAAACAACTAGTGAGACGTACATAAAGGTAACATAGTTTTCAAGCTAAAAAAGTCGAATTATTAGCCAAGTGATTAAACGTTAGGAGAATCTTATAATCAACGTGATAAGTCATGTTCCCTTACCAACAAAAGAAAGACTAAGTCCCGTAGTAGACCCTACAGTTTTGTATGTGAGGTAATATGACCTAACCTAATAGTCTCACAAAATATGAGGGAATTTGAAAAGACGGGCGAAAAGCTTAGAATAATAAAAAAAGGTAAGGGTCCATACATACAGTATTTAACTCCGCTCCTCCTCTTTCAATTTCAACAAGTAACAGGAGAGATCTTAATAATTTAATATTGTTTGTTTGTCTGTCTTGCTCCCAAAGAAAGTGAATGTCAGGTATGGAACGTTTACAAAGAATGTTCGCGGGAGCAGGTGGCGCGTTAGGTCACCCCCCACCTGACTCACCAACACTCGACACTTCTGAGCAAGTTTACATTTCCTCATTAGCTCTTCTCAAAATGCTCAAACACGGTATTTCTACTTCATTTCTATTCTTGAATTCTGCTTTTATTAGTGCTTCTTCTATTCAAATTAGGTTTTTAATTAGTGGTTTTCAAGGTAAATAGGTTTGTTGGTTAATTACTTCATAATGTAACTAGTAGTAGTTAACTTATCACTTGTTCAATGTTGTGTAGCCATTTTTTTTTCCCTTCTAGTTATTAACTTAGCATTCATTTCCAATCAAGATATCTCACTTTTTTTTTTTTTTTTTTTTTTTTTTTTTTTTTTTATTTTTTAACCCATAAAAAGGTTGCCATTTTATTTATTTTTTTATTTTCCAATTTAGATATTTTTGTTAAATATAAGTCCACAGCCGAAGCCACCACCTCTGATCACTTTTGCCACAACCAACCCTGCCCACCGCCATCACTACCAAGCACCGCCTCCACCACCAACCCACCCACCCACCGCTGCCGTCGGTGGCTGGTGATGGTGGGGGTTGGTGGTTTGTGACGGCGATTGGTTGTGGGTGGGGTTGGTGGTGAAGGCGGTGCTTGGTAGTGGTGGTGGTGGTGGGCAGGGTTGGTTGTGGCAAAAGTGATTAGAGGTGGTGGCTTCGGCTGTGGACTTAAAATGTAAAACTTACCGGATGATCGTTAAATATTTAACAAAAATATCTAAATTGGAAAAAAAAAATAATAAATAAATAAAATGGCAACCTTTTTATGGGTAAAAAAAAAAAAAAAAGGGAATACCTTGAGTGGAAATGACCTCACACTTGGTATTTTTTTGTGCCATTTACCCTTTTTTTTTACCATACATTAAACTTTTTCAATTTCGACCTCTTTGTACCCCTCGCTATTAATAGGGTGGTTGAAAACGTATTGTCACAATAATACACACAAAAGTCGAAATTCAAACCAGGTTTGGTATATAAGGAGTAACAAAAAAAGTAATTAGTAAGGGTCTAAATGAGACGAGAGTCACGAGACAACCAGTGGCGAAGCTAGAAAATTTTCAGTGGGGGTCGGGATCTAAATTTTTTTTTTCCTAAGGCTATTTTTCGGGTAATACCGAAATTTTGGGGTTCGAAACCGAATATACCAAAATTTTTCTACACGAAAACTATATACCCCCTACATCGCAAAAACAATTTCTGTAGCTGCGCCATTGGAGACAACTTGCAAACTATTCGAGATCGATGCTCAAAAAAGTTTTTGAAATCCACTCGATTTAAAACTAGTCGAGAAGTAAACCTTAAAGCGAGCTTAAGTATCCAAATGCTCGCCTCATGAGCTCTATTGAGGTTTTATTTTTATTTTTTTTGTTTTCGTTCTTAAGCATTTTTACTCGTTTATATATGTAATTTTGCATATTTCTCGTATTATAGACAAAGTTTGACTCTCGAGCCCTTATTTTCAAACCATGTCAAGCTTTGAGCTTGCTCGATTACATCCCTAGTACTTTGAGTTTAATTATTGGTTTCAAATGTAATTATCGTTTTAATTGATGGTTCTATGATGTTGTGCAGGGAGAGCTGGAGTGCCAATGGAAGTTATGGGATTGATGCTTGGGGAATTTGTTGATGAATATACGGTTCGTGTTGTCGATGTTTTCGCAATGCCGCAGAGTGGTACTGGTGTTAGTGTTGAAGCTGTTGATCATGTTTTCCAGACTAATATGCTTGATATGCTTAAACAGACTGGAAGGTGATTGATTTATTATTAATTTGATTGTTTGTGTTGATTGATTGTGACTGTGTATAGTTATGCTTAGATATGTAAGGTTTACTGCTTCGATAGTGTACTTATAATCTCATCAAAACTTGGACTCGTATTAGGATTTAGGAATAAGCCAAGATAAGTGGCGTTCTTAATTGTTATCAACTTGTTCGTGTGACTATTCATGCAAATGGTAGTGGAAAAGGTTATCATTTATGAAAAAACTGAGATGAATGCAGAGATCACCATCTTTTATGCGGTTTTTATGATTATATTAGATGGCCTCGAGTTGCAAGATATTTACTAATTGCTTATGACAATGAAAGAAAACTAGCTTGTGTTAAGACTACAGATGCTTCTGTTTTTAAGGAAAACTTAGGTCCTGCCGTCGTGCCTAGTTTCTTTGTATTTTCTAATATACTCTTAATATATCGTTTTCATCTTTGATGAAATATTAAACGTTGCAACGGGAATATTGATCTTTAATGTCTTTGTCCCTATGATGCATTCTGGATAGAATCCAGGGGGTTTTATCCCCACAAACAGGTCATTAGTTGCAGATCTTTATACTATGAATTGCGTGGCAATTATTGTGATATGTTTTGAGTGGTATTTTACTTTTTCTCACGATATTTTACCCGCTATTAAGATGATGCCTATAACCTTATTTTAGGCTTCGAAATATGTCTCATAACTTCATCAGAGCTTTCCTATGGTTTTTGATAAATTTATAGCAATGTATGTTTCTGAACCGCGTTACCGAAATATGGCTGATAACCTGGAGGGAACCGTGTTACCGGAAAATACACATTGCCTTGCCGAAAAATACACATTGCCTTCATTTATGGATGCTTCTGAACAGACTATATATAGGGAAACGATATTTACACGCTGCAACTTTGTTATGTGTAGTATCTATTTTAGTAGAGGATTTCATTTCTTTCTCGTAGTTGACTCTTTTTGTTTATTGTCACAGACCAGAGATGGTGGTTGGCTGGTACCATTCACATCCTGGATTTGGTTGCTGGTTATCTGGAGTTGACATCAACACACAACAGGTACTGAATTAGTTCTCTGTTATTTATTACGCTACTACAGTGAAAGGGTATGCTAATTTGAATCTGCTACTACCCATTTTTTCTCAGTTTGTTTAAGCAGATACATGCTTTTGCAGCATGTGAATAAAGTGCACTCATGTTCATGACATTCTGAATTTGCGGACGGTTTTAAATAAAAGGCTAAGAAACAGATCACTCACAAAGTGTTAGGTTCTGGGAACGCTTACTAAGTATTTCAAGAACATAAGCAATTTGTGAGTGAGTTTAGATCATACTTATAGTCATAAAACTTTCAACAGTTATAAGTTCACTCATATACCCCCTACTAGAGTCTTGTGCTGTCCAATAGGATAACTAAACACCACAGGGATGATCCATAGCACACCCTTTCATGTAGTTAATTATGATCAGGAAGGTCAAGCTCAACAAGCGTAAATCTATATCAGTTATATTTGATATAATCTCATCATTGTACAAAACGAGATTGATTCTTGTAGGAGTCTAGAACTACTAGAAATGAAACACAACTATAATTGAGAAAACCTTAATGTGCACCTGATAATCTTAATTTTTCAAAAACAGTTCACATAAATACTAGAATTCTCTCATGTCTCAATGGAACACAGTTATATACCTTCCTATTGATTTGTGCTCTCTAAAATAGTACATTGTTATCTGCTATACATACTGCATCATAGTTATGTAACAGTTGTCCTTCTAGGAGTAAAGCAAAAGTTCAGTGCTCACTTTCTTGATTTGCCATTGATGCCCTTGAATTTACCAAATTGCAGAGTTTTGAAGCTCTAAATCAGAGAGCTGTTGCGGTGGTGGTGGATCCAATCCAGAGTGTCAAAGGAAAGGTTGTCATTGATGCCTTCCGCTTAATCAACCCCCAAACCATGATGCTTGGCCAAGAGCCACGCCAAACCACCTCCAACCTTGGCCATCTCAATAAACCATCCATCCAAGTAAGTACTTGCCAGTCGCCATATCTCAACTCTGTATATGCTGGGGACAATTTAGTAATTCTTTTCATCTTGTTTTTGCAGGCACTGATCCACGGTTTGAACAGACACTACTATTCAATAGCCATTAATTACAGGAAAAATGAACTTGAGGAGAAGATGTTATTGAACCTTCATAAGAAGAAGTGGACTGATGGGTTGAAACTTGAACGATTTGACACCCATTCAAAAACCAATGAGCAGACTGTGGAGGTGAGAATAATCAACGCGTTAAGTTATTATGTGCCAATGATGATTTTGTCCCATATTCCTGTTGGCACTCTAGTTCATGTTAGTCCTGGCTTAGGACCATCACAAACGTACTTGAGAAACCTACATCATAAATATAGGTGGAAAAAATTTTAGGTCACGCCCATGACATTTTTTTAATAAATAGTCAGGATGTGTTTAGTACTTTAGTTATAGATTTTTTATTTTTATTTATTTATTTTTCCATCTTTAGAAAACTATTTAGAATTTGAAAAACACGTGTATTATTTTTGGTTTCCTCTTCTTTAAGTTTGTGGTAAGCGGTGTGATTGGAGGTGCTGGGTATTGACAGCAATGGCAATGGGCTGTGGTGGTGATGACAATGACGACAGTGGTTGCTGTTGACAGTGGTTGGTAGAGTTCAATGGCCGCATTGGTGGGCGATGGTTGAGGCGGTTTAGGCAAGGTCGGGGGTGGGGGCCTTGAGAATTGTATAATATGGAGAAGTTCGAAAATATGAAAGAAATTTTATAAGGAATCAAGTCTGGAAAACAGTACTTTAGTGTTTCCATGAGAACCTATTTGAACAAGTTTTCTGAAATCTGAGTTTTTTTGAAATTTTTGTAGAAGTTTCTGCAACCAAAGACACTGTTGGTTTTCTACTTCATAACTGCAATTTGAAAAATCTTAAAAACACTGTTTTACGGACTTTGCGTTTGTATATTTTCTTTGTTTTCCTTAATTTTCTCTAATAAATACTTGGCAACCGACCACCTGCCTCCATCCTTTCTCAAAAACACCACAACTATTGTCACCATTGACTCCAGCATCCTGAGCGGGGGTGCCACCATTGTTGCTGTCCAACACCATTTATCATTGCCATGGTCAATGCTGCCCACAGCTACCACCTCACTGTCGCCGCCACTAGTCTTGACACAAATTGTCGCCGCCACCACCCTCACTCTCAGCCGCCACCATCACCACTGTAACCATCATTGATGCACACCAGCTTCAATCACACCGTCGTTGGCCCTGCAACCACCACCATTTATAGATCACCTACTGCAAACTTAGTGACAGAAATCTAAAAATGGATCAAAATTCTAGTTTGAACATGTTTTTCCAAATTTTCAGTTGTTTTTGGAGATAGAAAAATGAATTAAAAAAAAAAAAAAAAAAAAAAGCCGTAGTTATGATGTAGATGACTAAGATATCATAATCGATGAAAAGCTTATTATTTTTTTGGTTAAAAGTGAGTTTCCAAGAAAGCCTTTGACGGACCCCCTAGTTGTTTATTATCACAAAAAACTATACTAATAATATGATATTGACTTTGGAGTTTGGGCCAGTTTCAAGTTTTAAACCATTTACTGGTTGGACCCCTTTTGACCCGTTTCAGTTGTATTTATGTTTTCATTTGACTCGTTAGGGATAACATATGATCGAAATCACGACATTCTTAAGCAAATTGGTTGCAAAGGCTACTTCTAAATATTTAATCCTAAACATAGAAAAGCTTGTTAGTTTTTGGTAGAATGGTGGTGTACTAGTGTGCATGGTTACCGATTATCTTTCGAGGATGAAAGTGGATTTAGATCCAAAGTTGTGCTGCATGAAAAATTAATATTTATGGCAATATTGAAGAATAGTTGTCGATGTTTGCAGGAGATGCTGAGTCTAGCCCTCAAATATAATAAAGCAGTTCAGGAAGAGGATACATTGTCTCCAGAGAAGCTAGCAATTGCAAATGTCGGAAGGCAGGATGCCAAGAAACATCTGGAAGAACATGTCTCCAATCTCATGTCGTCCAATATCATCCAGTCACTCGGCACCATGCTCGACACTGTTTCTTTCTAGACTCAAATCAATTAGTTTATGGGCAATGTATTCTGGTTATTCTCTGGTAAGCGATTTGAAGAAAGCAATTTTTTAAAGCTGAGAGACTTCTTACCAGCTCTTGTACTCGTTGTCTTGATGTTCAACCCAACTTAGTCTTCTTCAACTGATTCATGGAAAAATCAGCTGGGTTAAACTGGGTAGAAAGTCATAAAAAATGTATGCAGATTTGCAACAGCCAAAATCTGTCAGTGTCAAGGGAAATGGCATTTTAAAGTTTCTGGGCATAGAAACAGATCTCCTTTTTAGTACGTCACTTAGGAAAGAATAATCTAATGTCAAAATTTTAGCCAACGTAAAAAATTGAATATAAAAGCTTTCTGCATTAAGGTTTGTAGTTTTGTACACATCTAAAAAAAATTTATCATCAGAAAAGAGGGATCACATTGACATACGAAACATTTATAAGCAATATGCCACTTAAGCTTTTATATATGTATTGTTAGATGACTGTAAACAATGTTCATATTCATATTCGATACATGTACATGTATCAAGAACTTGTGTAAATACGCGAATATTTCGAACGGTTAGCTAGGGTATATCCCTTAATTGATTGTTGATGATATATGTACACATGTCTTTTAGAGAAATCAAACCATGACCAAAAGAATTATCTATACTACATTATCAATATATTGAATCTCTAGTTTTGCCGTTTTCCAAAAAACGCTTCCCCATTGGTTGGAGCACCGTTGGATCACTGTTCATCCAACTGTTCATCCGTTATGTACACTATGGCTGTTCCTTTTTCTCCCTTCATAGCTAGAACCTTCCTTCCCATCATTCCATTCCAGATTCATCCATCCACACATATCTTTCACAAAAACACACACAAACTAACAAAAACACTCTCTTCTCACTACCATAAATCATACTCACAGCTACCACCATCATCGATGGTTTTACACACCTCAAATCCTCTCACACTCTCTCTCTACACAAACACACGCGAACACAGACAAACACACACACAAAACGAATAATGATTCATGCCCAAAAAAAAGGATCGATCTAGCACAAGATTCACAGATGCAGAAAAAAATGAATTAGCAAAAATCAGATCCGCACATCGGGTATAAGCTTTTTTTTTTTTTTTTTTTTTTTTTTTTTTTTTTTTTTTTAGTTTGGGGTTTTTGTTATATGTGGTTCATAAGAATCACAATTTTTTTAATATATATATATATAGGGGAGGGTTAATGTAAGTTCAAACTTAAAGTTATAAAAATAAGATCTAGTCTAAACAAGCATTAAAACCATTTTATAAATAACCATATTAGCAATAATACAAAAAAATTAAAGTATTGATACGAATTAACATTTTAGCAACTAATAACTAACTGATACATGAGTTGGGATTAGTGATACATAAATATAAATTTACATGTCGAATCAAACTGTATCACCTTAACTTGATACATTACATGTCGAATCAAAGTGTATCACCTTAGTTTCGTCAATTTAAGAAAGAAAACTGTCGGAACTTTAAAAATTTTAGTTGTAATCAATAAAAAATTTAATTTAATTCTAACGAGAGTGTCACTTGTTAGATTTTCGTTAGATCTTATTTTTACAACTTTAAGATTGATCTTATTTGACCTAGATTCTCTCTCTGTCTCTCTCTCTCTCTCTCTCTCTCTATATATATATATATATATATATATATATATATATATATATATATATATATATATATATATATATATATATAGGTTGGTTCATGAAAAAAATTGATTTTGATAGAAAAGTGTACAAATCACCCCCTCCCATCCCCCCTTCTTTTTTCTCCTAACTCAAGGGGCCTTATTGTAACTTCTTGTGTTTTATAAGGGCTGTTTTGTGTTTCATCTAATTTTGTATGATTTTGTGCCAGCATTTGAGTTTTTTTACTGCTCGCATATTTGAATCACCTGATTTGATATGTTTTTATTTTGGAGAAAGTGTTTTAAATTTAGTGGCATTCAATAATAATCTTTAGGTAAATGTAAATAAGTTATTTTTTTTAAATGTACGTTCACATTATGGCAAAAACATTGATGTTTTAACAGCTTTCAAAGCTTATAATAAATGAGACGCAATCTACAATTGAATATTTTGAGTAGAAAAGTGCAATCTACTGTCTTCCAGGAACTTGAATTTTTCTTGATCAGGTACAAAAGTTAATCATGCCTTCCACCATGAGCTCGTGGTAGGTGACCGAGTCCGGTTGTCTTTGGAAAAGCGCACTATTTGGGTGTACGTAAACGGGCTGGTTCTTGACAACAGTTATGTATCCTTCTTGTGGGTCTTTACGTGCATCGTGAAAGAAAAATCCTGCTGTTATTGCCTTCCGTATCTTTGTAAAGTTCTGCCCAACAGCCACAATATCCAATTTGTACCTGAATGAAAAACAAGCTAATAAATGATAAATAACAAGAGCACCACTAACACATGACTCGAGTACCACAAAATCAACAGAAGTGACACTAACACTCTCATCAACATTGGTCAACTGGTGACTAACAGAAACAGTAGTGTTACTGTGTTCACTATCAATCAAAGTTACCAATTTTCTTTTGGTTTTCATACTTACAAAAGCAAATAATGAAAAGGCGCCAAAATAAAAGGAACTACTAAAAGGCATTCAGCATACCACAGAAAACACATGTCAGTAAACATATAAAAATATAAAGCCAAAACAAGGATAGCATACAGACATGCAAACGAACTACCCATGAAACAAATCCTAGGAGTCTACTCATACGCAACAACATGAAACATAAACAAATAGATAGTAACGCGGCCCTTTGTTGCGGCAACAACCACCGAATAAAAGCCACCATACCTGTAACACAAACCTACTTGAGAAGGGAAGCAAACGGCGAGAAATGTGCCCAGAAGACGTATATCCAGAACTTATCAACCCAAAAGGACAAAAAAAAAAAGGAAAAAAAAGAAAAGAAAAAAGGAACTTTAGCTTTTGCTGATATGTTTTAATCAATGCATCTATATTGCTACATTTACAGCAATCAAGAATATCACAGGGTCCAAAGGGGTCCTATAGGATCACTTATATAAACTCATTAACTGCTTGTTGCTTTTTTTAGAAAAGCTATATCGAGCAATCAGGTTCAAGAGGTGTTGGCTTTTACTATTATTCACTAACTTATTTGCTTATGAGTTTAAATAAGCGAATCTAAAACCTTCACTACACGGTCATTCGAAACAGTTTTAGTTACAAAAAAAAAATGTTTTCATAGGCAATCCCAATTATAACAAAACAGCCTGTTCATATAGTTTTAAGTGGCATTTGGGCCTGCTGCTAAAATAAAGTTGTGCATCAGGATACAAGTAATGGGTGAAAATGACTTTTTTTATGTTGTTCAGTATAGCAAATCCTAAACAACCCAATACTACAAATCTAAAAGCTAAAGCAAAATACCCACTGATCTTTAAGTGGAGTATATTAACAAAGAAAGAATGATCTCTGACCTGGTAGCACTGTAACCTCAAATGATTTTGTCATAGTCTGCAATAATGTGTATAATATGAGACTTCCATCAGATATTGGTATTAAATTTCTATTAGAAAAGAGCAATAGTACAACAATTTATAAAAATATTAAAAAGTTTGATCAGTTTTAATCATCAGATATTGGTATTAAATGGATGCACTAAAGTGCCTCAAACGGATGCAATAAGGTACCTCAAATGATCTATAGTGCAGACATCGTTCTATCATCATTTGAGGCTGCAAATGAATTGATCATTATGCCCCTGAAATATATACCCTGCATTGCATGACCAAAAAGATCACTTTTGTGAATAAGCAACAGTTACAAAACAAGCATTTGTTTGTATGTTATTTTTTACATATTTGTCATTTAAACAGATTCAGATAAGCATTCCCAAACACCCTCTTGTTTTGTTGCTGTCATAAAAGTGAACTGGTAATTGTTGTCACTTGTTTTGCTACTCTCATAAAAATGAACTTGTTTTGCTACCATCATAAGAATGAACTTGTTTTGCTACTATGATACAAATGGATGCAGTAAAGTACCTCAAACGGATGCACTAAAGTACACCATTTGACCCATTCTAGATAAGACAACCGTAATTGACATGGCCTACGTGTTTCACCTCGTACTAAAAAGTTATCCATTTACCCGTTACCTAACCAGCCGACCCATCTTGCTACTTCCATAGTTACTATGTAAAAAACCGAATGCGTTTACAAGTGAGCTTTTGTAAAACTGATCATACCAGATACAACTCTGGGCCTTACTCTTCCTTTTCCTCTTCCCCTTCCACCGCTACCTCTGCCAATTGCAGCTGGCATTCCGTTTGCAAAAAGAAAGTATTAATATAAATCTACCGCAGCCCAACATATTGTTACAAACAAAAAAAATTTTCATATATAAAAATATACCTCCTTCGTACTCAAACTCAGGAGATGCCTTCACCCGATCAGCTGGCATGGAGGCTCATACCTGAGAACATGTAATGGCATGACAACTGAGGAAGGTACTAGAATGCTGAATTTTCACAATCCTAAGGAATTACTAGGCCATTTTTTACAGCAAGAATGCAACATACTCGATCAAAATAGACAACACTACACAAACGTAAGGATTTGGTGTATAGTAGAAGATCACCAATTTGAAAGAAATAAAGTAGTCGACATTAACTGATCATCTTCACTAACATGTAATTTGAAAGAAATATGTCCAAACAGATGCTCTAAATACACAAAGGGATGCGCTAATATCTACCTATTCGATGCACTAATCATACTCATAGATGCCCTAATATCTACCTTTTCTTGACTCAGCATAATACATAAATATCTCAGCATAATACGTAAAGCTTATATCATATATCAATTAACGACATTCTAAATCAATAGTCCCAGTTGTTAGCATACCTCCCCTTGCGTGTATATAAGACGTTGGTTGATTAAAAGTGGCAGAATAAACTCGTTCATACGTATCGACAATCACATACTCACGAGTAGGTATCTTAGAAGCCGTTTTCTTACTAGTAGCTTGCAGCACCTACATATTAGATAACAAACATTAACCAAAATGAACAAATCAACAATCAACGAAATATAAAGAATGTAAACTAAAGTACTAAACCTATGCCTCATTATCCGCTTCTACAACAACACGAAGCGTCTGTGTCTGGGTAGCACTGGGAGTATCGTCATCTCAGAAATCTTTAACATATTTCAAAATAGGAAACTTTATGTGTATGAATAAAGGATACGGTCTAAATGATAGTCTACTCATATCAGATTATCAGCAACTCATTTCCATCGATACCAGATGTCTTCTTATTGAGTTAAGCGTTCGCGCTTCATTGCAAACAACCATACAGTAAATGTTACTCGTCCATATAACATGTTTTCATACCATAATAAGCTAATACAAACTCCCTCATTCGTATAACAAACAAGTAGTATTCATACCATAATACTCAATTTTCTATTCATACAAACGGATACACTAAATGTACATACAGATGCCTTAAAATGTCTGACGATGCACTAATCTTACTCATTGATGCCCTAATATGTTAATCGATGCACTAAACATACAAACAGATGCCCAAGTAAGAGATGACGTAACACATTTTTTTGATGCACTAATTATACAAGCAAATGTTGAAAGAAGTCGAGTGATGCCTTAATTATACTAACAGATGCGCTAATGCTTATTTTAGATGCACTAATCAAACAACAAATGCCTTAACTAATAACATGATGATCTTATCATATAAGAGATGCCGTAACACATTTTTTAATGCACTAATCAAACAAACAAATGCCATAACTTATAAGATGATGCTCTTACCATCGTAAGAGATGCAATAACATGAATCTTGATGCACTTATTTAGACAAACTAATGCAGTAACATATTATCAAGGCAGATGCACTAAATTGTAATTTAATACATACAAATGCTTTAATATGTAATTTCATTCAGCAATAACAACAATTATTTTATAATTTATACAATGATGCACTAAAACAACATATATACTTTTTTTAAAAAAAAGGCAAAATAACATATAAATTAACAAAACATGTAATTAAACACTTACTTTTATTTTTTTGACGATCGAAATTAGGTCACTTGTTATTCCTAAATTTATGAGTATCTGATGATTGGAGTGTGTCCGTTTTTTGATCGGAGTGTGTATGTTTTTGATCCGATTGAGTTGTTTCTAATCAGAGTGTGATCCGATTGGTTTTTTTTATCGGTTTTAATGGTGGTGATTTTAATGGTGCAGACGGTGGCGACGGTGGTGGTGGTGATGGTGCAAAAGGAGGAGACGATGGCGACGATGGCGGTGGTTGTAACGGTACAGAAGGTGGAGACAGAGTAGCTCATCTCTTTTGTGAATCAACTGAAAATGATGATTTGCCTCTTTTGTTTATTTATTTTTAATTTTTACCCTAAACTTTCTAGTGTTTTCAAAATCTACCCTATAACTTTTTTTCTCACTTTTCTATCTAATTACACTGTTGTCTAGAACCCTACCCTATATATATATATATATATATATATATATATATATATATATATATATATATATATATATATATATCTTTACATTATATATAACAGGAGGCGTTACACGTAGATAAATCAAAGAAACGCCACCTCATTGCCATGTAATTGTCATTAGCAGCCATGTATATATATATATATATATATATATATATATATATATATATATATATATATATATATATATATATATATATATATATATATATATATATATATATATATATATATGGGTTTTGCTAAACACTGCCCAATGGGCAATGTTTAAAATAAATATAATAGGAAATTTATACTTTATTAAATCAAAAATCGCATATATTTAAGTTAATTTTTGTGTTCATTTATTGTGTATTAAATGCATAATTACTTTAAACATGGAAAGAACAGATTGTTTAATGTAGCTTAAACATTGCCTAGTGGGCAGTGTTTAGCAAAACCATATATATCTTTACATTATATATAACAGGAGGCGTTACACGTAGATAAATCAAAGAAACGCCACCTCATTGCCATGTAATTGTCATTAGCAGCCATGTCATCACATTCTTGTCATGTCATCAGTTGTGTCCACAATATGGTGTACACATCATCACCAATAATACCAATTTTTCGCCACCTAAGAAAAGCATGCCACCTAAGCAATCCTTTTACATTCATAAATTTCAGATTTAATTTGTGTAAAAATATATGATGCTAGATTCGAACTTGGACATTGCGTAACATTAGTAACCATGGAAACCACTGGATCAACCCCCTTTTTTGTTTTATAGTTTGCAAACAAAAACTTATAAACCTTTGCAAACAAACATAACCCACTAATTTAGGAAAATAGTACGTAGTAATATTTATCTAAAACAAACATTTTTATTCTGCCTCCCATTCTAAAACCCTAATGTGATATTTTTTGGTCTTCATTCCTGTATTACACAATCAGAAAATCTATGTGATCATAATACAATTATTGGTTTTTGTAGGTTTCATGTTTCATGTATCCAATCTTCAAAGTTGAGATGATTTTTGTGTTCATGATTCTGATATCTGATATCAATTTTGATTATTTGTTAGTGATACCATGATTCAATGCCACATATTGGTAGTAATATGGTGAAACTATTTTGTAGGTTGTATTGCTTAAAGGGATGGGAACTAAGGAACACATGTTTAAGAAACATGACTAACCATTATTAATCAAGGCATGGAAAAAGAAACCATTATTAATCAGTTGGCACGTCAAACTCAAACAAAGAGGTATTTATTCATCTGCTATTTTGGAGTTTGTATAACTTTATATATTCTCAAAAGATAAACTGGCAAGAAGTTTATGTATATTCTTCAGGTGGGATATCTGAGTGATCACGGCGTATGCATGTTATTGTGACTCTGGCACATAGACTGTTTTGGATGATTTGGTACACAAAGACTACAAGCGACAAGTTCATGACACATTGGGATAATGGTTGTTGTATCACATCAAAAGCTGCTACGTGGCACCGGATATGCCCTTATTTTAAGTGTGCCCCATCAAACACCTTATCTCTACATTTGGAGCACTATGAATATCATGTATGAGAAGAACTTAACAAAACAGGTTGGTTCTCCTACATCTGCTTGAGGTTTGCATATTGCATATTTAGTTAATTGTACATGATGAATTGAAATTTACAGATTGCCTGATGATTTTGATTCCTTTTTTGAACATTCCCTATATGTATAAATGTGTTTTAGCTAATGTGAATCAACGTGTTTTAGTCCCGTTGCAATTAGAGATGATTTCATCATTATCCTTATTGTCTGTTGTAGCTTAGTTCGGACTAAAACACTCCCGAGGCTAGGGATGGACTCAAAACGAAGCTCCGCGTACTGAAGTTTCTGGAAGATGTCTTAGATTTACGCAATCAGGTAGATAAACATAAAATTAATTTTCGATACCTAAAGAAGATGTTAAAAGGTTTTTTGAGCTTGTGCATATTTAAAAGTTAGTAGTAAGTGTTGCATTTTATCACTTTCGTATCATGTTAGTTCCTATGTTTTAAAATTTATGATGTCTTTTGTATCAGGCGCCTTATTGCTTTATATATGAAAGAGGAGTAACAGTCCCTACTAAGATTGTTTGTGTAGAGCATATGGAATTGCGAAAAGAGATACTGATTCTCTTAAATCTTCTGAAACTGGCATCGTTTAGCATTATGATTATCTGTTTAGTTAGTATATGCTCATTATCCTCTTGACTTACTAATTAGTTTCTTCTGTTGTTATTTTCAGTCGCTAAAAGTTCATATACTGAAACACCAGATGCACCAAAGGTTACTTAACCCTTAAAATAATTTGGAATATTTTTAGTTGTATATATTTTGTTTTGATATGTTCTTTTTTATCTGATCTGACAGCTTTTACACCATAGCATTGATTAAGATGAAATTTGTTCATCTAAGTAAGCTATGGAGGTAATTACATTGCTTGGATTTTGTATATTTTAACTCACACACACGCCGATATCCAAGTTGGTAGGGTTTAGTATCCGTGTTGACCTGTTGGACAACCAAACTGTTAACACAAATTTCATTTTATATTCCGGTTACAAGCTATCGAACAACAGGTTCCTTAGTTACGCGATTTAGCCTATTATTCTCATGTCCCCTCAAAGGTTGAAGGTTTATCGGCTACAACCATGGAGGGTTGAATTCGATGCTAGCAATTGAGCATTCACATTCGATTCCTGTTGTATCTAAAGAACCCACAATTATTCTTGGTATGGATGTATCTTATGGTTCTCCTGGCCAATCTAATGTCCCGTCTATTGATCCGGTAAATTATTGCTCTCTTTTTGGTTCTCATATAAAGAATTTGGTGAATTTTTTTAGTAGTTTGTTAAATTCATATTGTAATGGTTTGCAAGTGGTTAGCTCAAGGCATTATCCTTTGATTTCCCGGTACAGAGCATCACTAAGAACTCAGTCCCCTGAAGTGGAGATGATTGATTCTCTATTCAAGAAGGTTTCAGATACCAAAGATGATTGCATCATTAGTTGTGATACTCTCTTGATTTAACATACTTACAAACAAATATTTAGATTCAATAGTTGGTTCTCATATGGATATTTTCTTTCTGGCAGAGTGTTATTTTTGGATTTCTATGTGAGCTCAGCTAAATAAAAGCCAGATCAGATCATCATTTTCCGATGACGGACAACAAAAGTGTTCTAACTGCATGTATACAAACAATGGTCAAATACAATATGTGCTCCAAGGCAAGTGAAATTATTGGTTACTATATACGTGTGCGCGTGCATTTTTCCTATAATCTTCTTTTACTGCAAGACATTACTACGGTTCTTTTACTAATTTATAGCTTTTAACCACATGATTACACTTGCCTGACACCAAAACCTACACATACTACAACATTAATTAGGGAATTGCACAAACACAGACGCTACTGCAGGCTCTTTTGCTGTCACACATTCTACCAAAACCCGCGACTTCAATAGAAACAAGTCTGATTTTGATACAAACCGAACCATCGATATTTAGTTTGATTATGATTTGATGCAATCCAAAATATCGAAAGCATTTGGTTGATTGGAGTTATTCAGCTGTGATTTTTTAATGTATTCGGTTTTAACATGAAGTTTTTGCATTTTCAAGTTGCCAGTGGAATACCTTCTAAGTTCTTCTAAAATAATCTGAAGTTGAATGTACTGACACATACAAACTCTGCTGAACATACATCCACAAAGAGTAACAGGACCGATATGGGGAAACGAAACACTGGTGTGCAAGATGAAGATTTAGCTTATGATACGATGGAGGGAGGTGCTCTGTGGGACATATTCTGGAGGCGAGATGTACCTAATTTGATCAAATATCTTAAGAATCACTTATTAGAATTTAAGCATGCTGATTGTTCCGTAGTTGACCAGGTAACTTTTGACCCATTTGCTTATGAATAGGTAATCTGGGATACGTTCTATTTTTGTCTGGTAAAATAGGTAAAACAAAAAAGGGTCTCGGGTCAACTCAATCCCGTTTTGACCCATACAATAGAAATTACCCGTTTCTACTCATACATAGTGTCTTAGCTACTGCTGACATCATATTTCAATATTATACAGTTGTTTCAAGTTTCCTTCAAAAGCCCATTGTTATCATACAAAGATTAATGATACTGATTTGGGTCCAAAAGATTTTAGAAAATTTAATCATTTGATGATACGCTTGTGAACGAGCATTTTTATTTTTTTGATGAATGATGCCTTTATCGTGTTTAGCACTTAATCCAGTAGATGTGGCAATGACAGGGATATGTCTTGAGAATTTATTTATGTTTCGATATGCATGCATGATTTAACGTTGAGACTATCGAGTAAAAGAACATCGGATTCACGGCATGGGCGTCTTTATTCTCCAACTGAGCTCAATATATGTTAGATTTCTGCAAGTTGAAGCAACTGACTCCACATCTTCCCAAAAATATTATAACACTCAGATATATCAATATGTTCGAGTGTCGGGTGATGAGCAAAACAACGCACACCTTTATTAGTAATATCCTTACAACCCGTCAATTTAATATACTTCAATTTCTTACAGTTGTTAGCAATTTGAAATAATGAAATATCCGTTACGTTGATCAACCAAGGCAACTTCAGTACCCCAATATTTGGGATTTGTGATTTGTGATGATAGAGCCAAAATCCCAGAATCAGTGATGTTAACCCCACACTTATACAAGCTCAAATGAGATTGACCATTTGTTTCAAGAGACAAATACCAATATCACTTATCTTATCACATTCACCCAAATAGAGTAACTTCAAACTATTCTTCAAATCCCATATCACTTATTAAACAACCTATCAAAAACAAATTTTGTCATTTTATAAGTTCTTTTCTTATTATTATTGGTATTTTGTTTATTTATTGATCTTTATATGATAATATCTGATGTTATATATCTCCTATATTTGCAGAAATGGATCCCTACCATCACGGAGCAGTGGCTTACATTTGTGACAAATATGGAACCACACGTGCAAATGCACTGATAAACCAGCACCTGTAACCTCTCAGTCAGTTTAAAGAAAGGATGCTTGCAATGAGTCCGATTCACAAAATACTCTACCCTTTTGTGGTTACCCATACAAGTGTATTAGTTTGATACATGAAGGAAGATGACAAGTTGGCGCTCATACAGTTGAAGCAGAAGGCTCAGAGACCCTTCCTAACAAGTGTGACCTTCAAGTACAATCATGCCCACTCACAACCATCATCACTACCACCACCGTCATCAATGAAAACCGAAAAGGTGGCTCACAATCACAACGGTCTTTCTACCAAAGGATCCAAGGATAACGCTTCCAGCAATGCCAAAGGTATACATGCATATATATTCTTGGAAATTTACAAAAAAAATGTATCATGCATGCATGGATTTAGATACTTGCATCAATCTTGATGATTTTCTTTATCAGGTACATCCAACAAGCACAACAAAGCTACAGAGGTCTTTCCAACCCATGTGGTTGCCAAAAAATTTGCAATTTTCTTGATGACAATAACTTTTCGCGGGTGCATAGGGTTCTTCGTATCAAGTAAGGTGCCATAGAGTGCCTGGTCAACCACTGTGTCTAATTTTATGTTACTATCTTTATACACAATTTTATGAAAAATAATTATGTACTGCAAAACATACCATTAAAACAAAACTAAACAAAAAAGGAATAGAAAGAACACTGCAAAATACTATATGTCGTTTCTTTCATTTGTATCACTTTTTTAATATTATTTTTAATTTCTATCATAATGTTTTCCTCACTTTTTTGTATGGACTGAAACGGGCGGGTCAAACACTTGTTTCCCAAAAAATCTAATATGTTACGAGGAGTTTAATTTATGTGTTTATAGCTTGAATTGGTTGGTTATATTATAATGGAGTTTATTAGGATGTATAGTTATAAAAAAAATTACGGAAAAAGTTGTGGAATTTGAGTATAGGGAATAATACGAAGGTTAATAAGAAGTTTTAATTGTTGTAGTTGAACGAGAGGTTGTAAGTGTTGAGGGAAATGGATAAGAAGGAGATCGAGAACAATAAATATAGTTCTAAGTAAGCACTTCAACTTACTTAAATATACGTTAAGTTTCCTTTATGCTTCTGCTTATCAAGAGAAGCGAGAATTGTATATGAAAAGTATGTCATATGACAGTGACATATAGTGCATTTTCTTTTTAGCAGACAAAGCAATTTGTAGACGAAGCGAAGAGGCGACTGAAAGTTGCAAGGTATGAGCAAATATTCGAAAGGGGAGATTCGAGTTTACAAGCTTGAAAGAAGTATTTCTTTAAAACGAATTACTCTATTATTGTTTTGTTTGCCAATGGAAAAAGGTATATGAGTTTTCTACCTTTATATGTTAATGCTACATACAAAGTTGGTATGTTTAATTTAATTAAGCATTTTACATTAGTATTTTTTCTTACTTTTCATAATAGAGAGAAAAGATTTGAGCTGTATATGTTTACAAGATGTGGTTTAGTGACTGTTCATTTAACGATTATAAAACTATGATTGTTTATAAACTTATTGCAGATGACAGTTGAAAATGAAGACCCGTAGACATCACATATTCATAAAGTAAAGGCTCACACTGACTCATACTTTGTACGTGTTTCTGTTTTCAATTCTTCATTTATTTTACACTCACTTATGATATATTTTTGGCTTTTGCTTTCTGCTGTTTTTGTAGCTTGCGACTGACTCCAAAACAAACATGCCATGGTTTTTGAGAAATGGCTACATTTTCGTCCTAATTTTAAAAGTAACTGAAATTACATGTTTAGCTCTTTTTATAGGCTAATTAATTAGAACATAACTCTGACAGGAAGTCCTTGAATTTACGACCAATATCTTAGATTGATTAGTTGTCACCAAGTATTTGGTGTAATTACAGGCATGTCGAATGTGATGGGTTTTAGGTCAAAACTGGTATGTTTTTAAAGCATGTCAAAATTGATTAGGTTGGTTTGGCTAACCTCAAATGCTTTTTAGTCCAACTATTATAGTTTTTTTAGTAAGTATTATCTTAAGTATGATTAAGATTATTTTCTACAAAAATATTTTTAGTTGTGAAGTATGACCTTCACTACAAACTATTTAATCTTTTTCAGTTAATAAAATATGGACATCGTGTTTGTGAGCCACTGATCGGACCAACATTGTGCCAATGGTGTTGCTACAGTAGCTCAAACAGCCACTACTCGAAATGCTCACATCACATGAGAAGACGATAAACCCAAGTTGAGCGGGATTCTAGCGGTAAGTATATGGCCTTTTAACATTTATGTAATAATTGGTCAAATTGGGATATACTTTTTTGCATACAAAATAAGCATATACTTTTTAAATTCTCAAGTTTTAGTAGTTGAAATACATTAGAGTTATTAAAAGATAGTGTTTTTTCATGTTTGGATTATTTTGTATCGTACTAAAGATAAATAAAGCTTGCCTAAAGGTGCACCGCCCAAGAAACATTTATGTTTTCCAAGTGTTATGCGCTTGAAATGGGGGTGAAAAGATAAATATTTTTAGGTAATGTCACATAATTTAGGACTCTGGAGGAATTGTTTTAAGGTATGGATATGCAAGACTTAATGGGTAACTAACAAAGTATCTGAATTCGAAAAAGATTACATCTTTGATCACGACCGACGGGTATGTCTTGGTTAGTATGCTGCAAGTATTGTCCTTAAAAGTAGACACTAAGAAACTAAGAATGAATGACTGAAGACCTACCAACATATGCATGTTTACCATCAAGTGATTTTTTCTAACTTATTATTAGCACACACAATAAGACAACAATTTAGGAAATCGATGAGTTGATTCGGCAACTGTTAAATCGGCGCAAATTCAAATTCCATTTGACTGATTTGTTATGTTAGGCTGAACCATGCACAATTATGCAGACCTATCTTGCATACTAATTAATGCTCATTCATTTTGTGGTTATTCGTTCACCTTAAGATGCTTTCATGGATTGTATTCTGTAAGGTCGGGTCGAAAATGTTCTATTTTAAAGCAAACAGAGAGAATTTGATGGGAAGTTGTAAAGTGCATCAGGAATTTAAAAAAAATGATCCATTTTAACTTTAACCAGTTTTGGCCGGATACCTGACAATGAGTGGGCTGATTTAGATGATAGTATATTTCTAGACCTGTACAAAGTTAGCCGTTTGGATGAATCACCCAACCATCGACCTGTCCATTCTTCCACCTCTAAGGGCAGTGTAATTTTAGCATTTCAATAGTACAAGAAATAAAAAAAAAAAAAAAAAAAAAACAACAACTCATTACAATAACAACACCCTATACTCGGCTTCCGGCTATTTTTGTTCCATTTCTCTTCTGGTGCTAATCAACCACTGATTTTATTTTTCTTATTTAACCAGGTATAAATGAACATCTTGAGCTAATGAGGAATCATGGTAGCGCTGAGATTGCGGCTGATGTTAGTCATGCATCGAAAAATGCCCCTGTTGTTATTCATTTAAATAATATACGCGGCCATTATATTATGAAAGTAAGTAGCTTGCCTTATTTTTGTGGGTTAAACTTGCGATATACGTCATATGGCAGATGCTTACTGTAACGTTTACTATCTATTATTTTATAAGGTATAGATGAGCCATTGCGAACCGTGGTTTTATCTAAGCTATTAAAAAGCACTTTATGATGAGTATTAGACTAACTATTAGTTCATAAGCTGCAACATAAGCCTAAATAATGGGCTTATGTTTGCATTTTTTATAATGTCAGTCTTTTTTAATTTTTTGCATCGGGTGCACCATCAACCGTTCATACTCTTCATGTTATCTATCTTTATTTAGTGTGGTTGACCTTTTACTTATTCTTGATCACCAATGCACATGAAGACATGATTATATTGTGGATATATACCACCATTACATCATAAAGCTTGAGAAGCTACAGTTTATTGCTGCTACTGTCCCGATTATGTAAGGGCAATAAATGATGGAATGTACCGCGCCATCGATATATATCTCAAGGTGATCATTAACTCATAACTTTTGATTAATGTAGAAAATTGGGTATTTTGGTGATAAACAATGGGTCAATATGGGTCCGCTCAAAACAGGTAATTTTATCTACGGGTCACCCGGGTTGACTGGAAATTACTTTGCTAAGTTAGCATACTTTTTCCCATTAGTATTAAAATTGTTAGTGTATCAATTTGATTACAAAGAATTTATGTTTTCTAATACTAAAAGTGCATAAATTTTGAATAAATGAGTTAGGAGGTTTTATACATTAAAAAGGGACTTTTGACCTGTTTAAATTGTTTCCTTTTTGGCAATTATTTTTGTTATACTTTTTTGAACCGTTAGATAAAACATAAGCATATCGTTGCATTCATAAGTAAATGGATCAAACTGCAACCATTATCATTAGTCTCTCTGTTTTGAAAATACGTATAGTTGACTTTTGATAGTCACGTCAGTAGGTGTTTCGAACTATAATAGATACCCATTTTGTTAGAGATATACCCTAAACATTCTTATACAACCACTTACTTGGTATTAGGTATGTGATCAAACTAGCAATAATCACTTTTTATTGTTTGGATAAGCCACTAATGTTTCTGATAAGACGTTGATTTTTTATTTTGCTGTAGTCTTTTTAACTACAAGCAAAAGGGTAAGTTACCCGGTATCTTTCACATGATATAGATAAAATGTCACCCAGATTGACCCGTTCATAAGTAAATGAGTTGAAGTTGTCTCCTCTACTGTATATTAGACGAATGGATTATTTTTGTAAGCGACAGAAGAGGTGGCAATGGTATTTAAAGAAATAAGTCAAGATGTTGTAAACGAATAAGAGATCGTCGCGCGCCTCACATGTTGGATTTAATGGTTTAGTAAGTATCTAATTAAGAATGCAAATTTCACTCTAATTTTATAACAAGTAACAGGACTGAATGTTGACTAATTCTTTTTGTACAACAATCAATCTCTTCCTGCGCTATACACCTTAAACCTGACTCCTTACTTCTGAATGACCCTTTTAACCTATAAGAATCTTGATAACCTTTAAATGGTATATTTTCCAAGTTATAGCAATCAAATGACCAATATACCAAGAGTTTTAGAAACATGTAAAGAGCAACGACCGAGTTGATGATGGTACCTTTTTTTCTCTGGTCAGGTTTGCAGCATTTAGTGGTGCTGTGAGTTGATGTTGGTTTTTTTATTTTATTTTATTTTATTTTTTATTTTTTTCAGGTGCCTTGAATAACATGGATGTGAGTAGGGAGAATGCCTTGAAACTAAGACATGAGATTAAATAGCAATTTGTTGAGTGAGCACTAATCGTTAGTAACTTTGTTGCTCAGATGACCCATACTTCTCCATCATTTAGAAATAAACTCAACTCAATAACTTTATAATTTAGAAAGAAAAAAAAAAAAAGATTGCTTATATCTTTGTTTGGTATGAAACATGTGTTTGGTTTTGTCACTTTGCGTAAAAGGGTCAAGCAAGTAGCATAAAACAAATACCTATGCATTAAAGTTTGATATAAAACATCGTCTACGTGGTTAATTCTTTGATGTTGTTTTATGTGTTGTTTTAGGTGTCTTTATTGTATGATGATAGGGATCCTATTAAAAGCAAAAGGTGTGCATAGAAGAGTGCTTAACATGGTCCATAGATTCTACAATGCACATTACAATGAAAAGACTTTGTTACGATTTTTTCCCAGGGCTATAACTTGGGTTTACTGTTTTGTTGGAAAATAACTCATCAACCACGTAGATGATGTTTGATGTTTTAGTCTTTTTTTATTCAATATAAGAAAACTTGATATAATTAATACTAATTAAGTTATACATGTGTTCTTAGTTATATAATATTAGCTTTGATTATTTTTTTTAAGTACGTATTTATTGCATTCATGCGCAAATGCAAAACACGACATTTGATTATTTCCTTATTGTAAGACTATAAAGTGTACATTGACGGTATCACTTAACCCGATATCATTTGATCATGTCATATCTGATTATTACCCACGGAGTATGTTTTAAAAGGTAATTTTACTACCTTCTTTTGCTATATAAAAACATTCCAACGATAATTATAAGTCATGCCCGCCCATCGGGTGGGCTTCGAAAACTAGTATATATATATATATATATATATATATATATATATATATATATATATATTTGTTTAGTCTTTAATTGTAATGAGCTGGGAAACCCGCGTGTTGCGGCGGGTGAGTTTGTTTATACATTTTATGTTTGTTGGTTTATAACGTTTATCGTATAAAGGTTGTATTTGCTTCCGTTTATTCCGATCTTCCAGTAAGAAAGGTCTCGTCACGACAACTCAATTTGTCCGGTAGTAGTTGTATACATTTTGAAGTTAAATATGTATAACGTTTACCGTATAACATGTATGACATTGCATTTATGTTTGGCTTGTGCAGTTCACATTAACAATTTTGACAAAGGAATCTACGATGAGTATGCATTGGTTCATTTAAAGTTGAGCTTTTCTGTATTGGATGTATTGCATTTATGTTTAGAATGTGTTTAGTTCATTATTGTTTTGCTGCTGTTGGTGTGCATTTTGGTTATGCTGTTTTTTTCATTAATGACTAATGGATACACAGGTAAAGTACAAATAATTGTTGGTCTTTATAAGTAGAATCTTTTGAATGTGTATCTATAGTTTTCAATAGCTGTATAATTGCAATAAGCCAAAATTGTAGCACTCATGTTCTAAAATCTATAAGTGTATCATTTGACCTTACTTTCAATGGTTGTATAATTGTAAGAAGCGAAAGGACAGGGAATCAGCTGAATAGTGTGATGTATGCAAAGAGGCTAAAAATATTGTAAAATGTAGCAAGTTTTTTCATGGCAAAATAGGTAGCATATATATATTTTTTGGTAATAAGTTATCTGTGCTACTTATACAGGTGCATAGTGTACATGCATACATAGGTGAAATAGTTTTTTTTTTTTTTTTTTTTTTTTTTTTTTTTTTTTTTTTTTTTTTTTGTCATGAGATAACGCTTTCACAACATTACATATGAACATATGATAGCTTGCATAACAAAAGATAGTTTCATGTTTCTGTTTTAGGTACAACATTTTTCGGTCGATGATTTTGCAGTCAGTTCTTTTTTTCTTTTCTTTTCGGCGGTTGTAGATTCTGCTGATGAAGCTAGCTTCTGTTTCTGCATAAGCATCAAAAGAATACTTTATCAGTGACTTAACATTTCCTTAATAGAAATCACATGTTTAAACAAAGAGTATGAAGTCTTATTTTTAATATCATCAACGGCGTACTGATCATATACACAATGGTGCATTTTGCGAGAACAATTACCAGGATGGCAAGCATTTTCCACATAAATGTTTTAGCATGTATGCAAGTCACAAAGCAGATATGAAAGAAAAGTAAGGCATGCTAGAGTAGAAATTCGAACCATTAAATGGTGCGGGCAAGGTACTAAAAAGGCTCTCCAAATCATAAATAAGTTGTCCAAGAAATAAGTTACCTAAGCCACGTTTATCCTATATCCCATGGACAGTGGAAACCATCATACTGTTTCTTTAGCAAATCGACAACTTAAACTAAAAATCAAAGTCACACTACAATTCTCTAACTTCCTATTGCATAATGGGTATTTGGATCAGCTTATTTAACCGCCTTATGAGCTTGTTTGAATCTTAAAAAGATGATAAGCTTATAGTTCATTCAACTCCGTTCGCTAAACTTTATATTTCAGAAGATCATAGGTTCGAAAAAGTCTATCTATAAGCTATTCCAGATTGAAATAAACCCATACAATGGCATAAAAATCTAATCCATACACCCCATAAGACACACTATATTTAAAAGTTTGATTATCGTATAGTTAATCCAATTACAAAAAAATGGGTGACGTAACCAACCTGTAGATAACGAGAACTGATGATCATGAGAATTGAAAGTTATTTTTGACTCTTCCGTGAAATGCATAAGCGTATCCTGTAGTAACATCTCTGGTTAAACAACAAACGACAATATAGTGCCATGAGCAAATAGTACAAAAATTGTGTAGGAGAATATGAAAATGTATTTAAAAAAAATGAAGAAGAAGAAGATATGGTGTACCTGAATCAGGCTGCAAAATATGTGTAGGGGTGCGAACAGATTCATGGTAAATCTCGCCTACTTTTGTCTTCCCCTTACCAGTGCCTGCAAGCTTCTTTGGAACGCGTGAGACACCAACACCAGCCATTCCAGTTGGATGATCCTGTTCAGCGATGGTTAACTGTTTTGACGGCCGCATATAGGCTAGCATGGTGATAGGTAAGTTGTGTTTTTTATTGGCTTAACTTCGTTGTCACACTGCCCCTGACACATGAAACCCGATGACACCCCGAGAATGTAGGAAGTCTAAGTTACGGTGTGATATCAGCAACTATAATTTTTAACAGACATAGGATTAAATAATCAGTTCAGTGTTAGCCATCCGACACCTGACCTAGTAGACATGGCCTTCAAAATGACCCGCTGACCTGGGTTGCCTCACCCCACTATTTTTCAAAGCGCCACTCGACCCATGTTGCTGCAACTAAATAACTTTACATGTGAGTCGTTTGCATTGCCGTTCTGTTTTAGAACTGTACCAACATAGTCAATTCAAGTTTTTAATCAATCGACCTTTTCCACAATTTTTAAAACCTGGTCATTTAACTACTTATGATAACAACATATGTAAAATAACTTTTGTATGTGAAGAATACGGTACCATTGTCGTATTTGTAACTCTTCTTTTACTTGTGGGTTGATGAGTATTCCAGAAGTTCCTTCCAACTCAATGAAAGACCTGTACAAAGGTACTAAAAGTAGTAAAGTCATGATGTTCATACTATCCTTTAATCGAATAGGAAAACAGTATAACATAAAAAAGAAGCGATTGAATGAATCATTATTTGAAAGTGTTATACTTACAGGTAAATGTTGTCACTTTTAACCTTGTACCTAATATCGTAGGTATTGTGCCAATGGTCCCTACATGTAACTGACTCGGAAAAATGAGTCTCAGATCTGCCTTTCCTTGGGTGACTCGACACACCCGCCATGGCTGCACCCACGTAACACTCATGGTTACCCCACCAAGATACGGGAATGTGTCAGCCACACTCATGGAAGAGTTAATTTGCAAAAAAATTCATCATCGCCTCGGAAAGCATAAGGTGAACTAGATAAGTGAAGCCTCACCCATGTGCACTTCAGTCATCTGGCTTAACACCGAACCGACTTGGGGTTCCCACCACAACTGAAAATAAAATACACAACTTATACTGGGCACACCTACTTTTGGTGCAACAAATGATAGGCTCAGATCTGTATATAGTGGTCAGGTGACTGAAGTATTGAATTCCACCAATGGCTGCAAAGAAACCCGGTTGCACGACAGCCACATATGTCATGCCATCCGGTCATTGCCCCGCCAAATGACAGTTGGATCTCGAATGACACATTTCATTTTGGTCAACTCACAACAGTCATCACAACCTTTCCGGAAAACATTATTAGGAATTAGTATGCAATCCAAACCAATTGTAGGCTTAGGTAAACAATCGACCATCAATTAGTATGCAATCCCCAGAACATTGCTAACACCTGTACCAGGAATCCTTTCTCGGAATCAAATACTGAAAGCGGTACCCAAATCCTGCCACGACTGCAACGACAGAGTTGCCATCCAAGATACAGGTTTTGGCAAACAACGCTTTCAAAGCAGGTTCCTTCTGAACGGCATTTACATGTTGTTGTCTCTAACAACGGAAAAAATTTACACATAAGTGTCAAATAAGAGGTATACTGATGAGGCAAAAAATGAACCGTTTTTAGGGGGTCATTTAAGCCCGGAATTGAATTTATTTGATCAAATATTGCCCTAAATCGTTCCTTTTGTGATTTTAGGTACTTTGGGAGTGAATTCTGGAAAAAGAAGCATTTTGGACGTTTTTGGAGCATAAAAGTGAAGAAAACGGCAAAGACTTAATTTTCCATGCTGAGAACAGTACCTGACGGCGTCAAGAAGAAAATTATGACGGCGTCAGGAGTAAAACCCATGACGACCCAGAGAAAACCTGAAGGCGTCAAGAGAAGGGCGTCAAGAGTATTTTTGGTGACGGCCTACAATTGGAATACACATGACGGCGTCAAACCTAGATCTAGACAGTCCGAGAATTTATTTGGCGGCGAGATGACGACGTCAGACATTTGTTCTTGATGCCGTCACCTCTTAGAATCTATGTATACTTTTCTATTTTTCATTCATTAAGAGAGGAACTTGTGTGGAGAATACTAAGGTCGAACCTAATAAACCTTAGGTCGTTTTTAACTGTATTTTCAAGGGTTTTCACCCCTTGAAACCTTTCATGTTCAATTGAGATAAGTCCTCTTTCAATATGTCTATGTGTTGTTTGAATATATCTTATGCTTGTCTTGATGTTAACATGCTAGGCTAGATCTATCATGTGTTTGCTTAGATGTAATGAAACCTAGATGTTAATTATAGGTTGATTTCTTGTTTATAGTTGTAATGGATGAATGATTTCAATGTTAGGCTTAAGAAAACTGGCAGATCTCCATTGTGTAACATGCTTGAACGTCTTAAGAAACATGAACCGATGTGCACTAGGTTTTAATGGTTGTATTTAATGAATGAGCAAATTCTAGTGATCCCATGTTAGGAGCTTCTTAGCCGGCTCGACATAGGAGTGAAGTAGGCGCTTATAGGATTGGAGAAGTAAGTACGCCACCCCATGAATGGTATTAAGGAATACAATCCATCATCCACGCAACTGTAACAAGTAATTAACCTGTAAAATATATCTAAGGAGTAGTGAAACCTAAGTAAACACAATTCTCCCATATATTGCTCACACCACTAGTTTAATTTAGTTTATTTTCATTTTTAGTATTTTATTTTGATTGCATCTTTAGTTATTGGGTTATTTGACTAGCAACTAATTCCGCCCAACTCCTTCAAAACCGATATTTTTAATTGCTTTTATAAAAATATAAAAATACAAAAAGAATCATCCCTCATCTCTAGACCTAGTCTTTAGGTTTTCTAATTCTAGCGACACTATTCCTAGCTGAACGATCAATCCCCCGGTACTTGTCACTATACTATACTACAACGATCAGGTACACTGCCTGATGGGGGTTGTAAGCTTCTCGAGATCCCTCGAGAGGTAAAGCCTGGTGCAATCCCTACGCTACCAAGTTTTTCGCGCCGCAGCCCAGGGAATAGTTATTATCTAGGTTAGGATTTCTTTTTATTAGCTCTACTTGCTAGATTCCTTTCTAGTAAGATTTTATTTTTATTTTTTAGGTTCTCTTTAGTCTATCTTATTTCTTCGTGTTTTTGTTCGTAACTCTTCGCCATCCGACATCATGGACGATGGTAACATCTTTGAACCCATCATCCCACCACAACAAGACCACCTACAAAACCCACCACTAGCTAACCAACCTCTTAGGCCCCGAACCCTAGGAGAGTACTCCCGACCTAGCCACCAAGGCTATCGAAACACCATTGAGCTCACCCAAGGAGCCAATGTGTCTCCCTTGTGATCCGACACCATCCGGTTGGTGCAAAGCGGATGTGCATTCAATGGACTTCGTTCCGAAGATCCAAATCAACATCTCAAGGACTTCCTTAAAATCATAGATTCTATAGACCTTGATGCTACAACTAGAGAGTCAACCCGATTACGCCTATTCCAATTCTCTCTACGCGATCAAGCTAGTCAATGGCTTGAACGTTTACCCGCGGGATCCATCACCTCATGGGATGATCTCACCACTCGCTTCCTTGCCCAATTCTTCCCACCAGGGAAGACTGCGATGCTTAGAAATGACATTTTGATGTTTAAACAACATCGGGGTGAAACTTTCTACGAAGCATGGGCTCGTTTCAAGGATCTCCTCCATAAAGTCCCTCATCACGGTATAAACCTTTGGTTATTAGTTCAGATTTTCTATGATCATGTCGACTATCACACTAAACGTACAATCGATAGGGCCGCGGGAGGTAGATTGCGTGATAAGGACGCCGAGGAGTCTTGGGCAATTATTGAAGAGCTTGCCGCCGATAATCAAGAGATATGGGAGTTTAATCATACTATAAAAGCGGCCATCAACGCAATCTCAACACCTGAAGGGACTAACCAAATCTTTGATGAACTCCTATGCAAACTTGAGGCAAAAGTTGACTATTTTGAGGAAAGGCAAAGGAGACCTTTAAGTCCTAGACGGGCCACTGTCAATTCTGTCTTGAAAATGACTTTAACGCCGTTATCAGAGTCACCCTCTAGAGAGAATGTTGAGACTTTTCAAAACTATGCCCCACCTTATTCCCCTCCCGAGAAACTTAGCCCGGAATTTGAAGCCAGAATGAAAGAATACATGGCAACTCATTCAGATCGGCTTGCTAGATTCGAGGAAGCAATTTATAAACAAAAAGAGGAGATGCAAGAGAAAATGAATGAGATGATGAGCCTGATGGAAGAGTATGCCAACCAGAGAACCCCCGAAAGGATGTTACTAAGGAAAGAAAGCGTCATCCCCACTACCCGATTTGTTAATTCCATCACAATTGTCCACACGGATAATGAGAAGGTAGAAACCCCTACTGAACAAACCGTAGAAGAGCCGCCAAAATCCCAATCCTTAAGTTACTACCTGAAACATGATATAAACGAAAACACTATAACAAATTGGATAAAGGGTGACGGGCGTAACCAATCTTCCAAACAGGGTTCTGAGAAGGAGGAAGAGGAAAAAGATGAGTATGATACATTACCTGGAGGACCGATATTCGAGAAACTGTTGGTACAAAAAGTGGCTACTAAGCAGATGGCGTGTGGGAACTTTGAGATACCGGCCAGCATCAGGAATTTGAAATATCTAAGTGCTTTCGCCGACCAAGGATCGGAGGTAAATCTTATGCCCCTAACTATCTACACCCAACTAACGTCAAAAATGCCAGCCCCCACTTGTGTTAGGCTGTCCTTCGCTGGACACTCTTACGTATACCCCCTAGGAATCGCAGAAGATGTGTTGGTCAATGTCGCATGATTCATGTATCCCGTTGATTTTATGATCATTGATGATAAGGGAGATGGATGCATGCCAATAATCCTTGGGGCACCATTCCTCACCACCGCAAGAGCTGTCATTAAGTTTGAAAGTAGGAAGATTGAACTTAAATCAGGAAAAAGAAAAATTAGCTTCCCCATGACCCCGCAATATGGGCAAGAGAGTTTGAGTGGGAGAAAGCTCAAAAACAACATTGACTCATCACCTATTCATGTTCAGGAGAAAATACTTGCATGGGAGGCAAGAATCAAAAGCTACAAGGAGGCTAAACATGAAAAAAGCAAAAGCAATAAAGTTCATGTCGAGTTCGAACACAGTCGACCAACGAGGAGCCATGTACCATTCGAGGAAGGGAACTCAGTACTCTTAAGACACTTGGAGATGACGATACCTCCCGATAAACTGAGTCCTTGGTGGTATGGGCCTTTCACAATTGAAAGCATAAGCCAAGATGGGATGGCTAACTTGAGAAGTAAGGTAGGAGGAAAGGTGATTGCAAGTATCGAAAGATTGAGACACCACCACCACGATAGTAATGACCGCAACTACAAGGGGTACATCATCTCATGGGATGAGATCACGTCGTAACCCATGACCTTGAGTCTAGCTACAAGACTCGTAAATAAAGAAAAGCGATTCTTGGGAGGCAACCCATGTTTTGTGTGATTTTTATTTTGTTTGTTTGTTATTTGCTTCCGTATGCATGCTTTATTTTTATTGTTGGTAGATCATGTTTCAAAACTAAAATAATGAAAATACTTTATTTTGTTGTTTGGCTTAGTCTTAACTTCATCCAAAGGTATTTCGCAAAAGATAAGTGTAAAGGGAAACCCCAAATATGTTTTTAAGAAACAAAACCGATCATGATTCTCCGCAATATTAAGTGAACATGTATATTCGTATTTGTTAGAGTCAAATGCTTGTATCGAGTCATAATGATGTTTTGTAGGATTGATGAGTGTCTAAATACTCATCATTTTATACCAATCTGAACTACCAAAACATCAAAAAACACTCAAATACGCATCAAAATACTGAAAATATCTTAGAAGTGTGTTTTATATGTTTCAAATGCAAAATAAGTAAAAACAAATGAAAAACGTACAAAGTTTGCATAATTGGCAATTTCAGTCCCTCAAGTTTCAAAAGTTGTCAAAACTAGTCCCTGGTAAATCAAAACATGAAAAATATCATCAAAGGTCCTAAGGGATTCATAAGTTGTCAAGTTTAGTCCTTTAAAGTTAAAAAATTGCAAAATGACAACTTTAGTCCCTCAAGTTTGAAAAATGTCAAATATAGTCCTTAAGGTTTTAAAAATGGAAAAATATAAAAAATAAACCTTGAACTATTCTTAAATGACAAAATTGGTCCTTATGATAAACATTTTGGGAAATTACATCTTTAGTCCCTTAAAAATCCAAAGTTACATAAATGGTCCCTGGAGTTTGAGAAATTGGCAGAAAAGGTCCCTGGGATTTAAAAAATAGAAAAATTACATATTTTGTCCTTGTGTTATGGTTTTATTGCAGGATTAGTCCTTGAAAGAAGTTTGGGAAAATTGCAAAATCAGTCCCTTAATTTTGGTCAAATTATAAATTTGATCCTTGTGTAACAATAAAACCAAACGGACCCTTTTTATTATAAAAACCACAAACCAAAGCCTAGTCCAAAACACACCCAAGCCCACCTTTCCTTTCCCTAAGCCCAATCCACCCTCGGCCCACACCCTTAATAATAACAAACCAGGGTTTGACCCTGGTCAAACACCCCAAACCGCCAACACTGTTCACCACCCTCACCCCCAGCCCGAAACCTGAAACCAGGGTGGTTTTCCACCACCTCATCACCTTCCACCTCATCCACTACTCCCCCCTAATCACCTTTCCACCTCACAGCCAAACCACATCACCAATTAATGCATCCCCACACCATTTTTCACTCCAAACCATACCTGCTCCCTGTTTTTCTTCCATATCACCTCAACTTGTCTGAAAACCATCTCAATTGTCCCCTGCCACATCCACATGCTTCCAATAATCTTTAATTGCACAGCTTTGGCCCCAAGTAAACGTGGGGACTTTTGGCGCCAAAATCATTTAAACGGCTAGGATCATGTCAGAGCAATGGAGGGTCTAGATTGAAGTGGGATATGCTCAGAGTCTCACAAGGAACCCTAATGTGAGCTTATAAAAGGAAGAGAAGTGCAGAAGACCAAGATATAGTATAATTTAGCTTAATTAATCTCGTTAAAATTGTAATCTGTTATTTCAGTTAATTCCCAAGCTTTTAAGCTTTGTGTTAGTCAATTCAGGTGTAATCTCAACTTTTATGATAATCAATCTCAAGTTTTAATTCAGTTCTCAGTTTATGCAAGTTCAAGGTTATTTCAAAAATCTGAATAGGTTTCATTGTTGTTATTAGTTGATATTAAGGATTCATAAGCTCATATAAGCTCCTCATATAGCTATTATAAGCTATTAGAAACCTTAAAACTCAGCTTTGGTTGTAAAAGAGAAAAATACAAAAAAACAAGAAAAATAAAGAAAAATTCAAAAATCATGAGTATGATGATGATCAAGTAGGAGCAGGGTTGATTCTGGAAGGCCTTGGGTTAGTGAATCTGTGGAGATTCTATAGGATTGTTCTTGGTTCATGGTTTGAGCAGGAAAGCATATTGTAAGTCCTTGAAATCTCATAATCTGTCTTTGTACTATAGCTTTGCTTTTTCAGTTGCTTTGTGCTTATTCAGTTCTAAATAGTGATAATACAACATAAAATTAGTATCTTGTTTGTTGGAATCCATAGTTGCTAAAATATCAAAGTTACACAGTCAAAATAGTATAATAAGTAATCTTGGTTAATTGTTGTTATTTCCTGTGTTTAAATGTTCATTTATACTTAATTAATCATATTAAGTTGTTTTGGATCTATTTCATAAGCTCTTATAATCATTTACTTCAAAAATCATAAAACAGTCAACCTTAGGTAGTGTTTGGATCAGTGTGATCCTGGGAGTTCTAGTACACAATTGTTGTTGTTCTGTGTTTACACAAGTAACTTGGGATCATATTAGCTCAGAGTATTCATAATAACTAGGTCTTATTATTAAGAAAGTCAAAATCACCAAGAGATAGGCATAATTTCCATCTGTGTTGGATTTAGAATAGCATAAGCCCCATAACCATTCATAAGTTAGTAATTTAGCTTATTTTAGTCTTATCATAGCTTATTATAACACAATCATTCAGAAAATTAAGGTAGAGTTTCATAAAAGTCAACTTAGATCATAATCTTAAAAAGTCAAATTCATATTACCTCAGAAATCCTCAAAATGGCATATGATTTATCTAGAATTTTGTGTTCAATCTTAGGTCTTGAAACTTGTTGTGACTATTGTCTACCAGTAGGACTATAGATTCATGCCATTGTTTGATTTTTATAATTTTTTCTAGTGGACCTTTTTGCCCTTGGAACACACCTGCAGGGCAACTTGAAGGTTCAGGGTTCATTTTGAACCTTCCCTCACCTCTGTGGACCCCACAGAGGTCCAAAATACCACCCTCAGGCCTGTTTGGCTGTCAGGATTTTGATAAGTGCTTATTTGGATTCCCTGGCTTATCCTGTTTGCTTATTTGTGCTTATTGACTTGTTTCATCTTGCTTTCCATCTGTCTTGGCTTATATGTGCAATTAAAAGCTTTTTCATTAAAAAACAAGCTCTAATAAGCTGAAATCAAGCTGTTGAACAATAAGGGGGTGCACACAGCTTATTTATAAGCTATTTCAAAAGTGTTTTCACAAAAGTTTTCTATTTTCAGTAGTTAAGTAAATTAGAAAAAGAAAAACCAACAAAAACCAACTTTAAATTTAGTGATAGCTTCTATTTAATAGAAATTATCTATTTAATTTTCATTTCAGCTTATTAATAAGCACTTTTCCAATTTTCCAATTTTCTTAATTTCTTATTACCTTTAAGTAGTTAAAATAATTTTCTTAGATTTTTCCTAAGCTGTTTACTATTTATTAGAATTAAAAGTAGTTTAAATAATTAAATAGGTAATATTAGTAATTAATTAGTTTTCTTTAATTTTAATTAACAACAGTATAATTTTATATTTTTCCTAGGTTTTATAAAGTAGTTAAGACTTTTAGAAAATAGTTTTATAATTTCCACTATCCATTTTCCAATTTTCTTATTTAATTTAATTAAATTAGATTTAAATTAATTAATAAGTAATTAATTAGTGAAATAGCCTAAAATATAATTTTTAGAAGTTTTTATAATTTTGTAGGATTCCTGTGATGGTTAAATAGTTTTATAAATTTTACCATAATTTTCTAAGTTAATTTAATATTATTAGTAACTTAAAATAGTTTAATTAGTTTAATTAAGATAAATAGTTTTTAATTAATAAAAAACTCATAAAAAGACAAAAATATTTATTTTCATTTTTTATACTTTCTTCAAGTTCTTTTTAAGGTTTAGAAAATATTTTTGTTAATTTTTAGTTTAATTTGTAATCCTTGTTATTTTTAGATAATTTTAATTAAGTTTTAAATTAGATTTTAATTAGTTTTATTAATTAAACAATATTTAAATAGTAAAATAATCATTTTCATAATTTCATTTTCATTTTCAATTTTCTTTTAATTTTAAGTTTTAAAAAGTTTCACTTGTACCCCCTGTAGTTTGTAACTTGTTAAAACCCACTTGTCTCTGTCTGTTATCTGATTTTCTTATTTGTGCTTTTGTGTGTATTCCTGTTATTGTTTATATCATTTCATATTATCCAAATACCAAGTAATCAGTAGTATAATCATTCCCCAATCATTTTTTGTTACTGTCCTCAGTACCACTCATTCCTCTAAATCGTTCAAAATACAATTTCAATCTCGTTGGGATTTAACGACCCGGGGATTTCCCTATATTTCCACGGTCAATTATAACTTGAACTTTCTCCTAGGTGGGCCTATCAACTGCACCCGGTTGACTGGTTGGTTTAGGAGGAGTCAAGGATTTTCCAGGAAGTAGGACGAAGTTTTTCCAGAAATTTTCCGAAAACTTAACATAAGAATTTCTGCAGGTCACTTCTGACGGCGTTACGAGTTTACTCTTGACGGCGTCACGTGTAAAATTCTGGAAATTTTACCAGTTTTGTTTTTCTAACGGAGTCTTAAAGTTTTTGTTGAATCATTAGTTTTATAATCTCTAGGAAATCTGCAAACATCATTCCACAAGCATTATATCTTATTTTGTTTTCTAGGATTTGTTAGCATATATAGATTGCCGCCGATTTTATGCGAGGTTGCCTTGTCTGTTTTCTCAGGTTTCACAGGTTATGTATGACAAGAATATGATTTATATTCTGGAAGGGAAGCTTTGATTGTTCATTTTCTTGGAGGAAGATCTAACCTGGCCACCTTATTATCCATACCGAGCGAATCAGGGGAGTATTTGATTTCATTCGTTTTACTTATTTCACTTTTACATTCTTTACTTGAACATTGGGGACAATGTTCATCCTAAGTGTAAGGGGAGGGTAAAATGATGATACCTTACAGATACACTTTTGCTTGAGTTTGTTTGTTTAATAGCAGATGTGTAATAAAACTATAAGAAATACTTGTTGGTGCAATTTTAGCGCCAAATTTAAAATTTTTTACAACATTTAGGAGTGAAACTTTAGCCATAACAAGCGTCTCATGGATAGGAGATTGTATGACTAGCACAAAACCGTACTATTCAGAAAAATTTTCCACCCAAATATGTGAGGTTCGCCTTTAGATTTGATAGGAAAAGCATTTACTATTAGTGCTTATGAGTGTACCAGTAGCATTTAGATTCTAGAACTTGCGTTAGTGATGCATCCCGAGACCGCTAGTGAGACTACATTCGTATAGTAGGATTTACTACATGATAAGAGGCATTAGGATCACCCTTGTGTTAAACCCATATCATAATTACTTGACCATTTAAGTCATATTACTCGGCTAGTTAAGTCAACTAATTTTCCCACACCTTAGCGTTGTACTCATTTTTAGTACACGAAACCCCTAGTACACCCCTCCGAGCCTATCTTTTCGTTTCTAACTTTAAGCATCTTACTTAAAGGAAGAATTTGTTACACCCCACTTAAATGTACACCCAAATCGCCTTAGCCTTCCGTGTATGCACTCATCTTTAGTGCATTATTGTTATTTGTTAAAGCCTAAGTTAATTATCTAATTGATTACATGGTTGCTAAGTCGAGTCATATCCTTGTACATATTGTTTTGGGACGATTGGGACTCATGGGTAAAGTACTTATTTTATAGAGTAATGGGGAAGAACATCATATATTACCCCCGTATGTGCGTTAATCTAAAAAGTACTCCAAGTGTTTTGATTTTCTTAATTCGAATCATTAGATTAGTTGATTGTAAAGTATGTAAAGATTCAAGTGTAAGGGGAATTTTCATTCCCTATGATGTATTATTTTGGATGGTAGGGTAGGAGTGTATGCAAGAAAAAAAAAATAGAAAAAGAAAGGAGAAAAACATACGGACTGCCATCACTTTTCATTCCATGTTTGTTTTATGTTTTTGTTATTTTTCATTTATTAGCTTAAGTCGAGTCTAGTCTTGGCTTAGCAACGCCATATTGTACATGTAATTAACCAAGATTGTTAACTCGCCACCAGTAAAGACTGCCTATATCCAACAAAACTGTGTATTCCATATCCCTACACCTAACGTTACAACCCTTTAAAAGACCTCTTTGATAGTTTATCTTAGGTGCTTACGCCATGTGGTGGAGGTTTGATCCTTTCCAAGCCTATGGTAATCTATTTTGTTATGACAGGTAGTGAGAGATGTTTTCCATTTCCATATTGTGATATTACTTTATTACACCCGAGAGATGTGAGTATCTAAACACTATTTGTGAGGTGCTAGTGTATGACCTCCGTGCTTGTCTTTGGTCTTTAGTGGAACGATTATTTGTTGTAATTACTTTTATATTAGTGCTAAATGACCCCTAACTTATATTTTGATTAGAATAAAAGCGCATTTGCTTGAGGACAAGCAAATCTCAAGTGTAAGGGTATATGATGAGGCGAAAAATGAACCGTTTTTAGGGGGTCATTTAAGCCCGGAATTGAATTTATTTGATCAAATATTGCCCTAAATCGTTCTTTTTGTGATTTTAGGTACTTTGGGAGTGAATTCTGCAAAAGGAAGCATTTTGGACGTTTTTGAAGCATAAAAGTGAAGAAAATGGCAAAGACTTAATTTTCCATGCTGAGAACAGTACCTGACGGCGTCAAGAAGAAAATTATGATGGCGTCAGGAGTAAAATCCATGATGACCCAGAGAAAACCTGAAGGCGTCAAGAGAAGGGCGTCAAGAATATTTTTGGTTACGGCCTGCAATTAGAATACACATGACGGCGTCAAACCCAGATTTTGACAGTCCGAGAATTTATTTGGCGGCGAGATGACGGAGTCAGACATTTGTTCTTGACGCCGTCACCTCTCAGAATCTATGTATACTTTTCTATTTTTCATTCATTAAGAGAGGAACTTGTGTGGAGAATACTAGGGTCGAACCTAATAAACCCTAGGTCATTTTTAACTGTATTTTCAAGGGTTTTCACCCCTTGAAACCTTTCATGTTCAATTGAGATAAGTCCTTTTTCAATTGATTCAATATGTCTATGTGTTGTTTGAATATATCTTATGCTTGTCTTGATGTTAACATGCTAGGCTAGATCTATCATGTGTTTGCTTAGATGTAATGAAACCTAGATTTTAATTATAGGTTGATTTCTTGTTTTTAGTTGTAATGGATGAATGATTTCAATGTTAGGCTTAAGAAAACTGGCAGATCTCCATTCTGTAACATGCTTGAACGTCTTAAGAAACATGAACCGATGTATACTAGGTTTTAATGGTTGTATTTAATGCCTGAGCAAATTCTAGTGATCCCATGTTAGGAGCTTCTTAGCCGGCTCGACATAGGAGTGAAGTAGGTGCTTATAGGATTGGGGAAGTAAGTACGCCACCCCATGAATGGTATTAAGGAATACAATCCGTCATCCACGCAACTATAACAAGTAATTAACCTGTAAAAGATATCTAGGGAGTAGTGAAACCTAAGTAAACACAATTCTCCCATATATTGCTCACACCACTAGTTTAATTTAGTTTATTTTCATTTTTAGTATTTTATTTTGATTGCATCTTTAGTTATTGGGTTAGTTGACTAGGAACTAATTCCGCCCAACTCCTTCAAAACCGAGATTTTTGATTGCTTTTATGAAAATATAAAAATACAAAAAGAATCATCCCTCATCTCTAGACCTAGTTTTTAGGTTTTCTAATCCTAGCGACACTATTCCTAGCTAAACGATCAATCCCCCGGTACTTGTCACTATACTATACTACAACGATCAGGTACACTGCCTGGTGGGGGTTGTAAGCTTCTCGAGATCCCTTGAGAGGTAAAGCCTGGTGCAATCCCTACGCTACCAAGTTTTTGGCGCCGCAGCCCGGGGAATAGTTATTGTCTAGGTTAGGATTTCTTTTTATTAGGTCTACTTGATAGATTCCTTTCTAGTATGATTTTATTTTTATTTTTTAGGTTCTCTTTAGTCTATCTTATTTCTTCGTGTTTTTGTTTGTAACTCTTCACCATCCGACATCATGGACGATGGTAACATCTTTGAACCCATCATCCCACCACAACAAGACCACCTACAAAACCCACCACTGGCTAACCAAGCTCTTAGGCCCCGAACCCTAGGAGAGTACTCCCGACCTAGCCACCAAGGCTATCGAAACACCATTGAGCTCACCCAAGGAGCCAATGTGTCTCCCTTGCGATCCGACACCATCCGGTTGGTGCAAAGCGGATGTGCATTCCATGGACTTCGTTCCGAAGATCCAAATCAACATCTCAAGGACTTCCTTAAAATCATAGATTCTATAGACCTTGATGCTACAACTAGAGAGTCAACCCGATTACGCCTATTCCAATTCTCTCTACGCGATCAAGCTAGTCAATGGCTTGAACGTTTACCCGCGGGATCCATCACCTCATGGGATGATCTCACCACTCGCTTCCTTGCCCAATTCTTCCCACCGGGGAAGACTGCGATGCTTAGAAATGACATTTTGATGTTTAAACAACATCGGGGTGAAACTTTCTACTAAGCATGGGCTCGTTTCAAGGATCTCCTCCATAAAGTCCCTCATCATATAAACCTTTGGTTATTAGTTCAGATTTTCTTTGATCATGTCGACTATCACACTAAACGTACAATCGATAGGGCCGCGGGAGGTAGATTGCGTGATAAGGACGCCGAGGAGTCTTGGGCAATTATTGAAGAGCTTGCCGCCGATAATCAAGAGATATGGGAGTTTAATCATACTATAAAAGCTGCCATCAACGCAATCTCAACACCTGAAGGGACTAACCAAATCTTTAATGAACTCCTATGCAAACTTGAGGCAAAAGTTGACTATTTTGAGGAAAGGCAAAGGAGACCCTTAAGTCCTAGACGGGCCACTGTCAATTCCGTCTCGAAAATGACTTTAACGCCGTTATCAGAGTCACCCTCTAGAGAGAATGTTGAGACTTTTCAAAACTATGCCCCACCTTATTCCCCTCCCGAGAAACTTAGCCCGGAATTTGAAGCCAGAATGAGAGAATACATGGCAACTCATTCAGATCGGCTTGCTAGATTCGAGGAAGCAATTTATAAACAAAAAGAGGAGATGCAAGAGAAAATGAATGAGATGATGAGCCTGATGGAAGAGTATGCCAACCAGAGAACCCCCGAAAGGATGTTACTAAGGAAAGAAAGCGTCATCCCCACTACCCGATTTGTTAATTCCATCACAATTGTCCACACGGATAATGAGAAGGTAGAAACCCCTACTGAATAAACCGTAGAAGAGCCGCCAAAATCCAAATCCTTAAGTTACTACCTGAAACATGATATAAACGAAAACACTATAACAAATTGGATAAAGGGTGACGGGCGTAACCAATCTTCCAAACAGGGTTCTGAGAAGGAGGAAGAGGAAAAAGTTGAGTATGATACATTACCTGGAGGACCGATATTCGAGAAACTATTGGTACAAAAAGTGGCTACTAAGCTGATGGCGTGTGGGAACTTTGATATACCGGCCAGCATCGGGAATTTGAAATATCTAAGTGCTTTCGCCGACCAAGGATCAGAGGTAAATCTTATGCACCTAACTATCTACACCCAACTAACGTCAAAAATGCCAGCCCCCACTCGTGTTAGGCTGTCCTTCGCTGGACACTCTTACGTATACCCCCTAGGAATCGCAGAAGATGTGTTGGTCAATGTCGCAGGATTCATGTATCCCGTTGATTTTATGATCATTGATGATAAGGGAGATGGATGCATGCCAATAATCCTTGGGGCACCATTCCTCACCACCGCAAGAGCTGTCATTAAGTATGAAAGTAGGAAGATTGAACTTAAATCAGGAAAAAGAAAAATTAGCTTCCCCATGACCCCGCAATATGGGCAAGAGAGTTTGAGGGGGAGAAAGCTCAAAAACAACATTGACTCGTCACCTATTCATGTTCAGGAGAAAATACTTGCATGGGAGGCAAGAATCAAAAGCTACAAGGAGGCTAAACATGAAAAAAGCAAAAGCAATAAAGTTCATGTCGAGTTCGAACACAGTCGACCAACGAGGAGCTATGTACCATTCGAGGAAGGGAACTCAGTACTCTTAAGACACTTGGAGATTACGATACCTCCCGATAAACCGAGTCCTTGGTGGTATGGGCCTTTCACAATTGAAAGCATAAGCCAAGATGGGATGGCTAACTTGAGAAGTAAGGTAGGAGGAAAGGTGATTGCAAGTATCGAAAGATTGAGACACCACCACCACGATAGTAATGACCGCAACTACATGGGGTACATCATCTCAAGGGATGAGATCACGTAGTAACCCATGACCTTGAGTCTAACTACAAGACTCGTAAATAAAGAAAAGCGCTTCTTGGGAGGCAACCCATGTTTTGTGTGATTTTTATTTTGTTTGTTTGTTATTTGCTTCCGTATGCATGCTTTATTTTTATTGTTGGTAGATCATGTTTCAAAACTAAAATAATGAAAATACTTTATTTTGTTGTTTGGCTTAGTCTTAACTTCATCCAAAGGTATTTCGCAAAAGATAAGTGTAAGGGGAAACTCCAAATATGTTTTTAAGAAACAAAACCGATCATGATTCTCCGCAATATTAAGTGAACATGTATATTCGTATTTGTTAGAGTCAAATGCTTGTATCGAGTCATAATGATGTTTTGCAGGATTTTCCAGGAAGTAGGACGAAGTTTTTCCAGAAATTTTCCAAAAACTTAACATAAGAATTTCTGCAGGTCACTTCTGACGGCGTCACGAGTTTACTCTTGACGGCGTCACGTGTAAAATTTTGGAAATTTTACCAGTTTTGTTTTTCTAACGAAGTCTTAAAGTTTTTGTTGAATCATTAGTTTTATAATCTCCAGGAAATCTGCAAACATCATTCCACAAGCATTATATCTTATTTTGTTTTCTAGGATTTGTTAGCATATATAGATTGCCACTGATTTTATGCGAGGTTGCCTTGTCTGTTTTCTCAGGTTTCACAGGTTATGTATGACAAGAAGATGATTTATATTCTGGAAGGGAAGCTTTGATTATTCATTTTCTTGGAGGAAGATCTAACCTAGCCACCTTATTATCCATACCGAGCGAATCAGGGGAGTATTTGATTTCATTCGTTTTACTTATTTCACTTTTACATTCTTTACTTGAACATTGGGGACAATGTTCATCCTAAGTGTAAGGGGAGGGTAAAATGATGATACCTTACAGATACACTTTTGCTTGAGTTTGTTTGTTTAATAGCAGATGTGTAATAAAACTATGAGAAATACTTGTTAGTGCAATTTTAGCGCCAAATTAAAATTTTTTTTACAACATTTAGGAGTGAAACTTTAGCCATAACAAGCGTCTCATGGATAGGAGATTGTATGACTAGCACAAAACCGTACTATTCAAAAAAATTTTCCACCCAAATATGTGAGGTTCGCCTTTAGATTTGATAGGAAAAGCATTTACTATTAGTGCTTATAAGTGTACCTGTAGCATTTAGATTCTAGAACTTGCGTTAGTGATGCATCCCGAGACCGCTAGTGAGACTACATTCGTGTAGTAGGATTTACTACATGATAAGAGGCATTAGGATCACCCTTGTGTTAAACCCGTATCATAATTACTTGACCATTTAAGTCATATTACTTGGCTAGTTAAGTCAACTAATTTTCCCACACCTTAGCGTTATACTCATTTTTAGTACACGAAACCCCTAGTACACCCCTCCGAGCCTATCTTTTTGTTTCTAACTTTAAGCATCTTACTTAAAGGAAGAATTTGTTACACCCCACTTAAATGTACACCCAAATCGCCTTAGCCTTCCGTGTATGCACTCATCTTTAGTGCATTATTATTATTATTTGTTAAAGCCTAAGTTAATTATCTAATTGATTACATGGTTGCTAAGTCGAGTCATATCCTTGTACATATTGTTTTGGGACGATTGAGACTCATGGGTAAAGTACTTATTTTATGGAGTAATGGGGAAGAACATCATATATTACCCCCGTATGTGCGTTAATCTAAAAAGTACTCCAAGTGTTTTGATTTTCTTAATTCAAGTCATTAGATTAGTTTATTGTAAAGTATGTAAAGATTCAAGTGGAAGGGGAATTTTCATTCCCTATGATGTATTATTTTGGATGGCAGGGTAGGAGTGTATGCAAGAAAAAAAAAATATAGAAAAAGAAAGGAGAAAAACATACGGACTGCCATCCCTTTTCATTCCATGTTTGTTTTATGTTTTTGTTATTTTTCATTTATTAGCTTAAGTCGAGTCTATTCTTGGCTTAGCAACGCCATATTGTACATGTAATTAACCAAGATTGTTAACTCGCCACCAATAAAGACTGCCTATATCCAACAAAACAGTGTATTCCATATCCCTACACCTAACGTTACAACCCTTTAAAAGACCTCTTTGATAGTTTATCCTAGGTGCTTACGCCATGTGGTGGAGGTTTGATCCTTTCCAAGCCTATGGTAATCTATTTTGTTATGACAGGTAGTGAGAGATGTTTTCCATTTCCATATTGTGATATTACTTTATTACACCTGAGATGTGAGTATCTAAACACTATTTGTGAGGTGCTAGTGTATGACCTCCGTGCTTGTCTTTGGTCTTTAGTGGAACGATTATTTGTTGTAATTACTTTTATATTAGTGTTAAATGACCCCTAACTTGTATTTTGATTAGAATAAAAGCGCATTTGCTTGAGGACAAGCAAATCTCAAGTGTAAGGGTATATGATGAGGCGAAAAATGAACCGTTTTTAGGGGGTCATTTAAGCCCGGAATTGAATTTATTTGATCAAATATTGCCATAAATCGTTCCTTTTGTGATTTTAGGTACTTTGGGAGTGAATTCTGGAAAAGGAAGCATTTTGGACATTTTTGGAGCATAAAAGTGAAGAAAACGGCAAAGACTTAATTTTCCATGCTGAGAACAGTACCTGACGGCGTCAAGAAGAAAATTATGACGGCGTCAGGAGTAAAATCCATGATGACCCAGAGAAAACCTGAAGGCGTCAAGAGAAGGGCGTCAAGAGTATTTTTGGTTACGGCCTGCAATTGGAATACACATGACGGCGTCAAACCCAGATCTAGACAGTCCGAGAATTTATTTGGCGGCGAGATGACGGCGTCAGACATTTGTTCTTGATGCCGTCACCTCTCAGAATCTACATATACTTTTCTATTTTTCATTCATTAAGAGAGGAACTTGTGTGGAGAATACTAGGGTCGAACCTAATAAACCCTAGGTCGTTTTTAACTGTATTTTCAAGGGTTTTCACTCCTTGAAACCTTTCATCTTCAATTGAGATAAGTCCTCTTTCAATTCATTCAATATGTCTATGTGTTGTTTGAATATATCTTATGCTTGTCTTGATGTTAACATGCTAGGCTAGATCTATCATGTGTTTGCTTAGATGTAATGAAACCTAGATGTTAATTATAGGTTGATTTCTTGTTTATAGTTGTAATGGATGAATGAGTTCAATGTTAGGCTGAAGAAAACTGGCAGATCTCCATTGTGTAACATGCTTGAACGTCTTAAGAAACATGGACCGATGTGTACTAGGTTTTAATGGTTGTATTTAATGCATGAGCAAATTCTAGTGATCCCACGTTAGGAGCTTCTTAGCCGGCTCGACATAGGAGTGAAGTAGGCGCTTATAGGATTGGGAAAGTAAGTACGCCACCCCATGAATGGTATTAAGGAATACAATCCGTCATCCATGCAACTGTAACAAGTAATTAACTTGTAAAAGATATCTAGGGAGTAGTGAAACCTAAGTAAATACAATTCTCCCATATATTGCTCACACCACTAGTTTAATTTAGTTTATTTTCATTTTTAGTATTTTATTTTGATTTCATCTTTAGTTATTGGGTTAGTTGACTAGCAACTAATTCCGCCTAACTCCTTCAAAACCGAGATTTTTAATTGCTTTTATAAAAATATAAAAATACAAAAATAATCATCCCTCATCTGTAGGCCTAGTCGTTAGGTTTTCTAATCCTAGCGACACTATTCCTAGCTGAACGATCAATCCCCCGGTACTTGTCACTATACTATACTACAACAATAAGGTACACTGCCTGGTGGGGGTTGTAAGCTTCTCGAGATCCCTAGAGAGGTAAAGCCTGGTGCAATCCCTACGCTACCATATACATATATCATCTAGTACTGGCGGCAAACTAAAATTAAATTACATTGTGAAATTTATTACCCTACAAACACAACACAACATAACACGACAAAAGAAACATACATCAGCTAAGGTAAAGTTGTATATCACGAACTCCAATAAGGGGTGGTCGTCTAAGACAATATTTTTTACTTCTGAGATTAATTTGATCATGCCTTTTATTTCATAGCAGGTTTTAGGACCTCTGAGCTTAATCTGATCTAATCTTTTATTTCGTACCAGCTTATAACTACAAATAAAAGCATTTAGACAATAGAAAAAGTTTTATTACAGATGACCTGAAATGTTATTGGTATTCAGGTTTTACAAATCCAAGTGAATGCAAAAGATCAGTGCAACTGCTATGTTACCAAAATGCAAACGGGCCAAAATCTTTTGATGAATAGTACTCAGTAAATGTTATGTTATATAATCATTTTGACCTAAGGACTACCTTAAAAACACATTAAGACCGAAACACCACTTTCCGCAAACTTATAATAAAAACCTCCCAAGAAAACTACTTAGAGGCAAACCGCAGCTTTTCGCAACTAACAACAACCTAAGAACAACTTTTTCAACTAACCCTTGATCCACCAAAACATTAGATAACAAAACCGGTGAAACATGGCATATTAAAAAAGCACCAATTGTCATAAAAACCACTTAGGCAAAAGTTCTTTATAGATCCAACTTTTAACATAGAACCCATCAAGCAATCTTAACAACTCATTTTTTTTATCAAAAAAAAATAATAATAATAAACTTTCACCCTTTTTTTAAAACTTAAATATCTCGCAAACCGTAAATCGTCAAGCTAAAAAAAAAAACCATCGTGACGAGAATTAAATTATCTTTCTATAGACATGCATTGTTATATACTTTCGACGAATTTTTTTTTGATAACTTTTTTTTCTTCAAATTTTCCGCCCAGAAAAATCATATATGATTTGTAAAAATCATATATGATTCGTTAAAATCAAATCATATATGATTCTTACGAATCATATATGATTTTTAAAAATCATATATGATTCGTAAGAATCATATATGATTTGATTTTAACAAATCATATATGATTTTTACAAATCATATATGATTTTTCTGGGCGGAAATTTTAAAAAAAAAGTTCGTCAAAAATATATAACAATGCATATCTATAGAAAGATGATTTAACTCTCGTCGCGATGGTATTTTTTTTGTAGCTTGACGATTTACCATTTGCAAAATATTTTGTTTTTAAAAAAAAGGGTGAAAAATAAAAATGGATATCTATGATTGGTTCATTGGTTTTATAGCAAATATGAAATCTATATTGATCTCATACTTAAAATTTTTGGAATGTCATCAACTGTTTGCATAATATGGTCCAACAAATAGCTTAGAGAGTTGGAACACTTCAATTATAAATTGCAACACTTCAATTAAGAGTATATATATATGTATGCATCTTTATATTCAAACACTTCAATTAAAAAAGCACCAACATGTTCCATACATTGTTCAAAATTGAACTATAAAGTCTAATAAATAACGATCTCAACATAAGCATAACCATTTTAACAAAACCCCCAAATTAACAAAACCCTAATTTGAAATAAAGATTAAAAACCCATCTAATTCCAATTTAATAAAATCCTAACTTCGATACCCAGATTTCGATTTAACCAAATTATTAAAATCCAAAAAACCCCCGATTCAATATCTCATTTTTTTTAAAGTTACTAACCATATTCAAGCAAACAAACATAATAAAGCAAAACAAAATAAAAATATAAAATTGATTATGTATATTAAAAGTAGATCTTACCCAAAAAAAAGGGTGAGATAATGGGAGATTTGGGAAGGATCGAGAGAGAGAGAGAGATCTATTGGAAGTTTCTGGTGTTTGAAGAATTGGATGAGTGTATGGATATTTATCCACCAACTGGAAGCTGGGAAATAGCACCATTACAACGTGATTACGGGTATGAACAATATCCATAACGGGGTAATTAGTTGATAAACAGTGTTTTGCACAGTTCTCCTACGGAACGGAGTAACAGTGCCCGTTATTTTTCATCCAATACATTTATGCAACATGTGTACTTTCTATAGTACTATGTACAGTAATCCTCGTACTGCTTCAACATGGACAACAATTTGGCCCATAATGTTGGTGTAAAAACTTCTGTTATAATAGTCTTATTGCAAACGCAACTTCTGCCTTTTAGTATATATAATAATTTCATTATTCATTTATTTTGGATACCTTTATCTAGAGGGATTTTTGATTTTCGATTTGATGATAGAAGTAAGATAGGAGTTTGTTTGATTTATGATGTGGGAGTTGTGTTTATGTTGTTATTATTGGATTTTTGCCCCAATTAGCACTAATAGATTTTTGATTAGATTATAGGGTTCTGAAATTCTGAGTTGATTTAGGGTATTCTTATGTTTATTGGCATATTATGTTTCTTGTCATATTCTTAGTTGGTTGAGTGGGTTTTGTTTGATAAATAATTGTCACGTGTTTGGAAAGCTACGGATTAAGTGGGACAGGTTTTGTTGCTGATATGTGGTTACAGCGTAACTCCTCCTATAGTTACGCCGTAGCTTATTTGATTTAATTTGCCGTAGTGATTCCGACGTAACTCTTCTTATAGTTACGCTGTAACTTTTGTGTGGATAATATCATCTTGAATGTTTTATGATTCTTGCAAACTTTATTTAATTATGAACATTCACTAATAGTGATAACATTTGCAGCTAAGCTCGCCAATGGTTCAAATTAAGCCTTCTCGCTCTCGACTTTACTGATTTTGGTAATGTCAACTATAGGAGGGCTCTAGAGAAACTTGAAGCATTCTATCGAGTCACTTATGATGACGGTTGTGCCCCCTTTGTCTCAAATGTTTGGTTGAGATTCAAGATTAGGGAGCCGGTGATCTGTGAGTATGTTTTGGAATTTTGGCTATGGCGAACTTCAGAGATTATATATTTGATTTGGATATAGCTGATACCCTAATGTTCCAGGTAATTCGTTATTTACATGCTGGAGTTCATCTTTTCCAATCGTTTTAATATATATTTTCTTTAATGTGTATTTGTTTTAACAATATGTGCAACAGGTTCTCATGGACTAGTGGTGTTGGACTTTGTAACGGGGACCATTGATCGAGAACTGACTGATGCAACGGCTACAGCACAGGCCCCTCAAACAAGTATCCGGGAACATTGTACCACCGTACATAAATGCCTCTCCGTAGGCCAGCCATTTGGCGATAAAAATAAAAGGCCGCTAGAAGGTATTCTTATGTTGTTATATGCATTTGTGTTGTCAATAGCAGATATGATCACTGACTACCATCTGACTCACTTACTTATGTCACTAAATGTTATCCACGCTTTCTTATTCTTAGGAGACCGCTCTTCAGATCATCGTCCTCGCAAACAGCGGTGCCAGCAAACGTCCATAGGTAGGTATCTTTAGGTCCATGTCGTTGTTGTATGGGTGGTAAGGTTGTGTTACGTCCTCAGCAAGAATACCCTGATTATATAAAGCAACTGTTATATACGAGCTTACAACTCGATGTTTGCTATGACCTTTTTAGGTGCTGAGGTAAACGAAACGGTTAATAGAGGTCGTGGCCCGTATGTGTTTTAAAGTCAGCCGCATAGATTGTATACTTTCTACGACCATGCCAAATGTAAACCCAACTTCTTTAACTAACATGTTCGCATATATTAACTGATATGAACCACACGTTGTTCTGCAGGAAAAGTGCCTCACAGCGCCGCATTAGCTGCTATAGCAAAATCTGCTGGAAAAAGACCAATTACGCAGCTTGAGACCGTACGTGTTGTAGATATGAAAGCATCAGACATCGGCAAAGCCATACGCGTCAGGGTCTATCATAAGTGGACAGTTACAACTACTAGAGGCGCTAGGCAGCCAACTCTTTGCTTCATATTGATCGAACAGCAGGTATCACAACTTTTATAACCTACCTTTACACAGTCTCTGGGATTGCTTATCAGACTGTGTTGGTCTCGTTTACTAGGTTAAGATTAACTAACGAGTTAAACTAACCAAGTTTCATGACTTATAACAGAGATGTAAACATGATTAACAACAATTAAAACGTAAAGATAAGAGACAATATTTTTCAACGTTAAATTCTTTATTAGAAGTTAATAAAAAAGAATTATACCCAAGTGTTTGCGGAATAACACTTGGGATTGAAATGACAAGTATGGTATGACTCCTCTCTAAACCAAACTATGTTTGAGTGACAACTAAAGGTCTCACTGAGCTATCTCAGGGACTGTGTTGTTCTTTGGAGGAGTAAAAGTTGTTTGTGAATGTCTAAGCATTAAGTGCACAAACTTGTCAACTTTTACTCCTCATTTATGCTACCTATTTATACACAAGTAAATTACAACTTTACTGATAAAGACAAATTGATGAACTAAGCTAGTGGAGACAAAATACTTACATATTTTGTCTCTGTTACAATAGGCTATATCGGGTAAAAGACAATGTGCCTTTCTGATGCACAGTGATGACACCATCCTGACTTTATGCCTTTCAGGGAAAGTTTGACTTCAGGTCGATAGGGACACCTGTTCAGACATTCAAACTTTTCTCGCTTCATCCTACCCATTTTTCAGTCTTCAGGTCTTCAGTCTTCAGTACTTCATTAGTTGTTGAGGAGTCCTAGGGGTTCATTGAGTTATTGTCATCCTTACTGAACCCATCACCTTCTTCTTGGCTTAGATGCCACTCGCTGAGTTCCGACTCACTGAATGGAGAACCTTTCATCTTAGCCTCATTCTAAGCATCCTGAAGATGACTCACTGAGCAACTGTTCACTCAGTGACTTGATAATATTTACGGGTATTAAACACTTAGGTTATTTTATATTCAAATCTAAGTTAGAGGAAGTTTGGGGAATTCAGTGACCCAACAGACTGCTTATATAAGAGTCTTTACAGTTTGGTTGAAGCTGCTTATTTGTTTGTCTTAGTGTAAATAAGCTATAAAAAGTGAGTGTGTTTGGTAACAAGTCTAATAAGTTAAATACGGTCAGAAGCTCATACCAACTACCTATATTATGTTTTTTGGAATTTTGAAATGAAATGGAGTCGCAACTTAAAAAGTAAAGAGTCTCATTTAAATGCTTTTGTTTTTGGATTTCTGTATTCTGATCTGTATGGTTCTATCAAAAATTTAGACTAGCTTTTGAGCTTAAGTGAACAAAATAACTAATACTAAGATCAACACCATTTCTAGCTTTTCTTTTGGGTCGAATCAGCATTACCAGCACGGTTATAAGATGACATAGGTGTGAGATAGAGTATATCGAAAATGGGTCAGAATGGGTATAATGGGTCTAATGTGGTCTTTCAACAATTATGTTGCAATTACTTCACTTTTAGATTTTTTAATCATGCGTTTGAGATGTTTGAGGTAAGTTCTATATGTAAGAACTAATAAACTTTTATAATGTGGTGGAGTTTAGTTGGTAATATAGTTGAGTCGGTCAATTTTTTAACTGTGCCTGTTTAAGTGCGTGTGTGTGTGGCTTTTTTTTTTTTTTTTTTTTTTTTTTTTTTTTTTTTTTTTTTAACATGGTGATGATTTACTGAAGTTGGGTGATTTTTTGACTGATACACTTGAGAATAAATGAAAATGACGTGTTTGAGCTAGATAATGGTATCATATACTTGGTTAGTCGATTGTGGTTTTGAGTATTAATTAGCTATTTGGTTTCAGAGTAACAAGATGACGGTGGGACATCAATTTGGAAAGTGTATTGGATTTCTCAAGTTTAGGATGAATGTGCTGACTTGGTAAGGCATAGCATGATTCTGTTGTTCATGTTTTGTGATAAATATAAGTAGCATGAACCTGAATCTTTTAATTTTTTTTGCAGCCAAGGAAACAACACATGCTTCTGCACTGTTTGTGGTTGTATCATTTACAATACTGCGCTTTCAATATGATGCTTTGCCGATACTTTTGATCAAAGTTTCATTAGAACCACGTGTTCCTTGATTTGAACCTTTTTTGGCATGGCATCAGCGATGAACTTATACACCCAATTGTCACATGCCATCAGCTATACGCTTTTACACCTCTTTCGTGTTCGTATTCAAAGATTTGTTGTGTTGAACCGGTAAGTTTGATATTGAGGTGATACTGATGTAGAACATAGTATTTCATTACTTGCAGCTCTAATGAGCTATAGAAGTAACTGTAGTGACTAACTGATGTATGTGGCTAATTGTTGTTGCAGGGTTCGTGCAAGGTTTCGTCATGATAAAACCCCAGAAGGAGCTTATATGTTGTTAAAAAAGATCACATATTGCCTTCCTATATTGGTAATGGTCTTTGAAGCTCTGATCATACTATATAGTTAGTACTGTCGCTTGATTTTAAGTTGGCATTCTTTTTGCATTCTGTTATACGAGTTATTTGTTAGGATCATTTTGAAATAGGATTTGCGATACAGAACGTAGTAACTTTTTATTGTTATGATAACCTTAGGTGATTCAAAGTTCTAACCCTGGAAGTTGTAAGTATAACATATTAGTGCTCAATGAATCTGTGGGTTGGAAATAGTCCCGTTCTGTCCAATTCTTATTACAGTTTTGCATTGCAGCCTTACTTATAACCTAGGAATTAGGATGTATATTATTTTTATCTTTTAAATCCATACCTTGGTTACTACAGGTTACTGATCTTAGTTTAAAAAGTATCAATGTTATGGTTGCTACATTGGTAAGTCAAAGATACGGTAACACTTCAAGTAACTAAACAGGGTGGCGTTAAAGTTACATTATGATGAGTTACTTCTAGATACTTTACTATATAGCTATTGAGTGAGGAATGATGTGGTAAACTGGGTAGGTTAACGGATTCGGTATCGGGTCAAAATGGGTCATTTTTTGTACATGTAAAAATGGCGCGATTGGGTGGGTTAGAAGTGCAAATTTAAAACCATGTATCGGAGTATTTTATAATTGTGATCATTTAATGGATTTGGTATCATTATGCTATTCAAAATCATTTCATCACAGAAATGAACACCACATTTGCCTTTTTTTTTCCATATCCAAGATTGAACCATAACCTTGAAAACAATTACTAATAAGTTGGTTAATCTTTGTACATTATACCACATCCAACTACTGTTCTGCATACTCCTTAACAACATATATTGTTTGTTGTAATTGTAGAAACGTATCTTTGCTTGATCTCAATGTTCGGTACAATAATAGATTATATAGAATTCAATATGGGCTAGTATAACAACGGGCCAAAACTAATCCAATCCTATTCTATTCCTAACATCTAACACTCCCCCGCAGTTTGAGCGGGAGGAGACCGAACACTCAAGCTGTCATGAAACTCAGCAAATAAGGCGGACGGTAACCCCTTGGTAGAAATATCAGCATACTGAAACCAAGAAGGAACATGTAGAACTCGAACCTGACCAGTAGCAACCAAATCATGAACAAAATGAATATCAATCTCTATGTGCTTCGTCCGTTGATGCTGAACAGGATTAGATGACAAGTACACGACACTCACATTATCACAGTAAACAATAGTGGCAGATGACAAAGGTGTATGAAGCTCACGAAGTAGATTCCGAAGCCAACATGTCTCAGCAACAGCGTTGGCAACACCACGATACTCAGCTTCAGCACTGGAACGAGAAAGCGTCGGCTGACGCTTAGAGGACCATGAGAGTAAGTTGTTGCCAAGAAAAACACAATAACCCGAGGTGGAGCGTCGAGTAGTAGGGCAACCAGCCCAATCAGCATCCGAATAAGCAACCAAGGACGTAGTGGTAGAAGAAAATAACTGTAAGCCATAATCTAGAGTCCCCTGAACATACCGTAAAATCCGTTTGAGAGCAGAGAAATGAGTCTCTCGAGGATCATGCATATAAAGGAAAACCTGCTGAACAATATATGTAATATCAGGCCTAGTGAAAGTAAGATACTGAAGAGAACCTGCAAGATCATAACCCAATTTAGACTCAGTGTCAACAGGAGTCCGAGACGAGTTACAACCAACCATATGTGCACGCTCCAAAATCTCCATAGCATACTTTCGCTGTGACAAAAACATCCCAGAAGAGTCACGCATAACCGACACACCCAAAAAATAGTTAAGAGCACCCAAATCAGTCATAGAGAACTCCTTATGCAAAGAAGCAATAATCTGCTGTAATAAACGATCAGAGGAAGCAGTGAGCACAATATCATCCACATATAGTAAAAGAAAAGCAGTATCATCACCCTGTCTGTAAATAAATAATGAAGAATCACACCGACTCGGAGTAAACCCAACAGTAGTAACGTAAGTAGCAAACCGCTGAAACCATGCCCGAGGTGCCTGCTTAAGACCATAAAGAGACCGGTGTAACAAACAAATATAATCCGGATGCTCTGGATCCCGAAAACCGGGAGGTTGATGCATATAAACAGTTTCAGCTAAATCGCCATGTAAAAACGCATTCTTGACATCAAGCTGGTGAATAGGCCAATGTCGAGAAATAGCTAAGCTAAGAACAGTCCGAATGGTACCCGGTTTAACAACCGGACTAAACGTCTCATCAACATCAACTCCCTCAATCTGCGTGCTACCGTTGGCAACAAGACGTGCCTTATACCGACTAAGAGTGCCATCAGCCGAATACTTATGACGAACCAACCACATACAATTAACAACATTGACACCCTCAGGCCGAGGTACACGTTTCCAAGTTTTATTCTTAACAAGTGCATTATACTCGTCATAGATAGCATTGCGCCAATTTGGATCAATAAAAGCATCCTTATAGGACCTAGGGGAAGGAGAAACTGTAGTCACATGACCAGCATACTTAGGATTAGGACGAATAGTCCCGACACGAGAACGTGTGACCATGGGATGAGTAGATATAACAGGTGGAGGTGTAGGAACAGGAACATGTGGTGAAGAGGATAGAGGCGTAGGAACATGAACAGGATCATCTGGTGGAGTGGGTAGAGGTGTAGGTGGTGCGGGTGATGCGGTATAGTGACAGGTGTAGTAGGAATGAGGTTGGAAGGTGAACCAATTGGTGTAGTGTTGATAATAGTGGAAATGAGATTGGAAGAATTGTCTAAAAAATCATATGAGGGTGTGGGCTTGGAAGGATGTGTTTGAAACGGAAAAACCGTTTCATCAAAGGTAACATGTCGAGAGATGATAATTTTGTTGTTGTTGAGATCAAGACAACGATAGCCAAAATGATTGGCGGCGTGTCCCAGAAATATTGCAGGTGTGGCACGGGGTCCTAGTTTATGATTGGTATCGATATGTGGGTAACAAAGGCATCCAAAAACACGAAGGACACTGTAATCAGGTGTTGCACCTAAAAGTCGAGTAAAAGGTAGTTCATTATTAATGGCACGAGAAGGTAAGATATTCAATAAATAAACAACCATATTAAGAGCCTCGGTCCAATAGTTGGGTGGTAGGTATGCTTGAAACAATAAAGTGCGAATAAGATTATTTATGGTACGAATCATGCGTTCAGATTTTCCATTTTGTTGAGAGGTGCGAGGGCATGAAAATCTAAATTGAATGCCATGTGTGGAAAATAATTTATGAAAGGCAGTATTATCAAACTCACCACCATGATCACACTGAAACGATTTAATGTCACACTTAAACTGAGTACGAACATAACTACGAAACAACTGAAATTTAGACAAAACATCAGATTTATTCATTAACGGATAAACCCAAACATACTGAGAGTAATGATCCAGAAACAAAACATAATACTTGAAACCAGAAAGACTCGGAATTGGGGATGTCCACAAATCCGAGTGAACAATGTCAAAACAAGAAGTATTAGAACTTGACGAACTAACAAACGGAAGCTTCACATGTTTACCAAGCTGACAAGCATGGCAAAGAACGGGAAGCTTCTCTTTATTACAAGAAATAGAATCACTAGACACAAGACGCCGCAACACTTCACTCCCTGGATATCCAAGTCGTTGATGCCACGTATACTGACTGGTAAGATATGCTTGAGGAATGGGAGAAGGCTTCGTAACAGGATAGAGATCACCCGTGCTATCACAACGGAGCAGTACCCGTCGAGTTAGGAAGTCCTTCACAGAAAAACCAAAAGGATCAAATTCAACAGTGCAATAATTATCACGAACAAATTGACGCACATAAATTAGATTTTTGACAATGTGAGGAGTGATTAAAACATTGTTTAAACGAAGAGGACGAAAGGGGGTAGACAAAATACTATGACCAGAGTTAGTGACGGGAATGAAATGCCCATCACCAATCGCAACAGACGGATAAATGCACTCATTAAGAATATAACTAAGACTATGTACAGAATCATTAAGGTGAGAGCTCGCACCTGTATCTATATTCCAATTGCCAGCAGCTGGTTCCTGAAGAGTGGTGGTATTAAAGGCATTTGGTAAAAGAGTCTCTTGACCCGAACCTGTGAACCTGATGCTAGTAGTTGACCCGGGTGAAAACTGGCCGGTGATGGCCCTTGTTGAACCATACCGGGACTGAACTAAACCCCAGGTTGTAAACCTGCAAACTGAACCCCCTGTGATAGACTGTGAACCCCCTGCAACTGCTGAGAACCTGCAGCAAACGGAACCCCCTGCGCAACGTGAACCCCCTATGGAAACAAACCTGTCACCCCAAACGGAACCCCCTGTGGTAGACCATGAACTCCTTGAGCAACATTATGACCTGCCCCTTGTGGTAAACCTTGAACCCCCTGTGGAAACACTTGGGCTAAATAGAGAGGCTGGGATTGGTATTGTAGTTGAGCTGGTCCATAAGGATGGTGATTCATAGTATAAGCAACAGGAGATGTAGTTTGGCTAGGCGTAGAGGTAAACCCCAACTTAGCCAACAATTGTCGCAAGGTATCCATATTCGACATAGGAGATGATGAACCGGAAGTACGAGGGAGTAAAGTAGACTTACCATGAACACCATTGTGAAGATACCGACACGCCTCACCAAAATGACAATGACCTTTAGCAAAAAAAAACAAGGTTTGTTCACTTTTCCAAAGGATTAGACGAACACCGAGCATTATTATTTGCCAATAGGACCATAGGAGAAGCAGATGTAGCATTCACAACTGGGTCTTGAACCTTATATTTCATACGCATTTCTTGCGTGGTCAATAAAGAACGAACTGTCTTGAGATCGGGAAAGGGTTCCTAACTAGCAATAACTGTAGAAATCATATCATACGTGTTTGGCAAGCCTTCAAGTGCAAACGTAACAATATCGTCATTGCTAAGAGGAGAACCAAGACCATTTAATACTGAAGCGATTGTCTCAATTTTCTGAAAGTATGCATCAATTGTCAAGTCCCCAAGCTTCAAATTCCGTAGCTCCGCCTTCAAAGCCATAGCTCTTGGGCGTTTATTGTCCTGAAAAATCGTTTGGAGGTACACCCACACCTCTTTGGCAGTTTGGGGATTAAGAACAACCAACCGCTTTTGAAGATTCGATGCAAGTGTGGAAAAGATCCAAGACCGAATAATGAAATCAACCTTTAGCCATTCCGGATCCCTAGTTGGTGGTGAAGAAGGTGTAGTAGAGGAGGACTCGGATGGATCAACAAGATGGTCCAAGATGCCATAGCCATGACAAAGATGAGAAAAATAATACACCCATGAGGAGTAATTCATCTCATCAACATCAAGTTTGATGGGAACAAAAATGGTTAAGTGATTCATGGCCATAAGTTTATCCGATAAGGTGAGAACGGGTGCAGGGGGAGTCGTATCAGTAGTCATGGTGATGGCTTAGGGTTGATAGTATAAAACAATAATACTATGGTAATTAATACTAGGGTGCAGCACGTGGGTTTGTAATAAACTATAAAAAACAAATGAACAATTCAAACAATACCAACTTAGTAAATCAACAACAGTTGACTATTTAAACCAGCACGTGGGACGGTGAATTTTTTATTGGTCTATTCATCATCATCATCATCATGGGACGTTGAGTTTCTGATTTCCTTTAATATGAAACAACCATAACAAAAACAAAGTCGACAACAAAGTCGACAATCAAGAACAGTAGGAATAGAAACTGAAGTAAACAAACAAGGTCGACAACTCAAAGGTCGACAAATGGAAACTGGAAACAACCGCCGACAACTCACACCGGTCGACAAACGAAGATTGAAAAACGGGTAAGAAAAGAAAAAATAAAAAATAATAATCGACTAGTTTAGGTTTTGTTTAAGGTATGCGGAAGCAGGAAAAGGTTTAGGGATCGTTTGTGAGGTATGATACCATGTAGAAACGTATCTTTGCTTGATCTCAATGTTCGGTACAATAATAGATTATATAGAATTCAATATGGGCCAGTATAACAACGGGCCAAAACTAATCCAATCCTATTCTATTACTAACATCTAACAGTAATTGTAGGAAAGTTTAAGGCGTAATAGCTTTTGCAATCTTTGGAAAGCTTCATCAAGCTTATGATTGATCAACATGGTGGCTAAAATGTGTATTGAAGTGGACTGAAACGATTATAGTTCGGTGTTTGTATTGCATTGAACGATTTAAGCTCAGTTTTTAGTAGCATATGCAAATGCAAAGTCTTTTGTTAATTAACTATTGTTTTTTGGTGATCCTAGATATGCTTGTTAATTTTTATGTTTATCGAAAGGAATGCGTTTAGATTTACAAATGATAACGGATAAATACGGAAAAAAAGGTCAGCAAAGCACTCTCGCGGTAACGCGCATGCTACCCCCGCTCGTTATAATGTATTTGAGATTATTCTATAATTAGAAATACTTAAAATTCAGATTTTGTTTTTTGTTTATAATGAAAAGATTTCAAAATTAATTTGTTAGGAAGCAAGTTGGTTGTTCAAATTAAAAAATTATTTGGCTTAACCATCTCTAATATCTCTACTTATAAAGCATGAAGACAACTAAACATATAACCAAATAACACAAAATATAATCACACGGTACTGCCGCCGCATTGTGCGAGTACCGTTCTAGTCTACTATTACTGATTTAAGTTGAAAGTTCAATATTGATTTTGACATTTAAGTTGAAAGTTCAATATTGATTTTGAAGCCATTGTGGGGTTTTTTTTTCTTCAAAACTTCTTCATTTAACACACTTTTCTCAATTATTTCATGTATTCAACTACGGCTAGTAATCTCTAGGAGGGAGATAATAGAGGTTTTTTTTTTTTTTTTTTTTTTTTTTTTTTTTTTTTTTTAATCTCTACCTATAAAGCATGAAGAAAACTAAACGTGTAACCAAATAACGCAAAATATAATCGCACGGTACCGCCACCCGCATTACGCGGGTACCGTTATAGTCTCTAGTCTACTATTACTGTTTTAAGTTGAAAGTTCAATATTGATTTTGACGCCATTGTGGGATTTTCTTTCTTCAAAACTACTTCATTTAACACACTTTTCTCAATTATTTCATGTATTCAACTACGGCTAGTAATCTCTTGGAGGGAGATAATAGAACCTTTTTTTTTTTTTTTTTTTTTTTTTTTTTTTTTTTTTCTTGTTGTATCTCGGAAAGAGAAGACGCGGATCAAACTGAATTCGTGCGACTGCTTATAAATAGACATGGTGACGAAAGCTGGCGGCATTCACATAATCAAAGTTGTTCATTGTTTTGCATCGAAGTAGATCTTCTGTCGGATATTTATGACACAAGTCCATAACGACTACGGATAATAATATCAGCATCGTTGAATTCTATAGGCTTCTCGATGTATAGTATAGATTGACGCGGTGATCCATTGAATCTTTCCAATGAGGAGGTGGGACTCGGGAGGATATCTAACATGTTTATATCTCATAAAAGAAACTTTGTATTGTTTTGATCAATCGAAGAAAATCAATGTGGTCAAGATGTATCTGTTTGGATCAAGAATACGTTTGAATTTTGACAACCTAACGATAAAAGTAGACTTGAATACTTAACAAGCCGCGTTGTCCTATATTTTTGTGCAAAAAGAAACTTAATTGGGCATCGATTAAAATACGAAGTTACTCGACTAGCAAATGTCTATCTGCACATATTCATTAAAACTGCAGGATTTGTTTGTGGGTATACTTGCATGTCAAGAGTCATAATACACATGGTATTGCCGTATTGTGTTATATATATATAAGTCTTTTTTTTTTTTTTTTTTTTTTTTTTTTTTTTTTTTAATATATATCATACTAGAGGTAAAAAAGATACAGTTTAACAACAATTAAGCAAACAGGAAAAAAAATGTTACTAACTTACTAGGAACTGATCATCAACCGAAGGAAGGATATATAACGCGCTCATTTGTTCATTTACAGCAGATTATGTGGTTGCGCATATACTTTCAGCTCTCTTAAGAAATAAGTACGACCTACGATTATATATATATTGATCCACTGTTAAACGTCTAAAACAAAAAGATGTATGTTTTTTGTATATTAATAAAATGTTTAGATATGTTATATTCGTTTATTTATAAATCACACCTGAAATGGTAAAGCTATCATTTTCTAGAGCAAATAAGAACTAGAAATTTTGTAAGAAAATAAAATCTAAGATGCAATATACTTTCAACTGTTTTCTGCATTTCCATGGGCATTGGATGGTGATGACTAAAGTCGATTTTGTTCTTGAGTGTTTTCGTAAAAAAAAAAAAAAAAAAAAAAAAAAAAAAACCTTTGATCTCGCGCAACTATTTTTTATGGTGACAGATTATTTTTCAAATGACCCAGCTTTAGACGTCCTAGACAATGAGCGTATGTCTCAGTAAACTTTCTCAAGAGAGGATCGATCAAACTTCATGATTTATATTTGCAAGCCTTTCTGACCTTTTTATTTTGATAGTTTGTTATATTTAAATATAAAAAATGTAAAAGTAGTTGATCATATTTCATAGTTTTGAGGGCATAGAAAATTCTTCTTCATTTCCCTTGGTACATGTGCAAAACGTTTAGATGAGTACTTTTGTCGCAATATGAGGCTTTTAGTCCAGCAGGGATGGACTCAAAATAAAAAATTTGTTTGTTATGTATCCGTGGGTTTTAAAATAAGGACTTACACCCTCCGAAGTGGGTTTTAATTTTCAAAATCCTGATGAAGAGCCAAGGTTTAAACACATCTTTGCTGCCAAAAAAGAATTCAACCACTAGTTTTATGCTACTAATTTTGTATTCTTGCTTTTGTCCTCATATAACAGAGCTAAGAATGATACAAAATGTGTAAGACACCAAACATATATGAATTTTGATATACCAATAACTAATCCTAAACTGCCCGGTTATAATCCTAAGCCCATAGTGGTTTTAGCATAGTTCCAAACACACCTTCATTTTTTGACCCAAAAGTTGGATTTTCTTGACCGAAATCGATGTTTTTGAGTTTTGACTATTGAGAGGCCAATGCAAACCAATAGTATAAATAGACGTATTCATGCATCCTTCAAAACATACCATTTTCCAAACTCACTTTCTATCATACAGTACACACGGAACAAAGCTCATATATAACATTAAACACGTACATTATTAATCATGTCTTCTGTGGAATCACCACGGTCACCTTTGCAACGACCAGCATACGGAAACTTAATCACGATCTTAAGCATTGATGGAGGTGGAGTACGAGGAATCATTCCAAGTGTTATCCTTAGCTTCTTAGAAACCGAACTTCAGGTACAACTCGTTACCATTCTTACTTTTTAGACACATTACACAATTTTGTTTAACACATTAAGCATAATTTCAGAAACTAGACGGCGAGAGTGCAAGACTAGCAGATTATTTTGATATAATTTCTGGGACAAGCACTGGTGGCCTCGTGACAGCCATGTTAACCGCCCCTAATGAAGACAACCGTCCCCTTTTTGCAGCTAGAGATATAACAGACTTTTATCTTGAACATTGTCCAAACATCTTCCCGCATGATGAGTATGTTAATCTGTTGCATAAAAACTCATACAATATGTTTTTAGCTGTGTTTCTTCTTGGATGATATCTCAATTTTTGGTTGTTTAACATGCAGCAATCCACTTGGTCATGCTACAAAGGTGATTGAAGCTCTATCTGGACCAAAGTACGATGGCGTTTATCTACATGAACTTATTCAAGAACTACTAGGAAACACACAACTCCATGAAACATTGACTAATGTTGTGATTCCAACGTTTGATATCAAGCACATGCAGCCTACCATCTTCTCAAGCTATCAGGTTAACTATATGTCATGTCTTATATATCGAACTTAGCATATGGGAAATTTATTTTTATTATAAATATTTGAACATCCTATTTTATTTCAGCTGAAGAAAAACCCAGGTCTGGATGCATTGTTATCGGATATATGCATTGGAACATCGGCTGCACCAACTTATCTTCCTTCCCATGCTTTTGAAACTGTAGATTCGGAAGGAAACCTACTTGGGGAATTTAATCTCATTGACGGTGGGGTGGCTGCAAATAATCCGGTATGTATGTTTCACACTTTCATTAAGTAACTACAAAATAACACATAATTCACATTAAGAAATTGCTATGGCTATTCGTTCATTTTGTAGACTTTGGTTGCTATAAGTGAAGTGACACAAGAGATAACAAAGGGTAGTATCGATTTCTTTCCAATTAAACCAACAGAATATGGGCGCTTTCTAGTATTGTCGTTAGGGACAGGCTCGCCAAAATTTGAAGAGAAATTTGACGCTGCCACATCGTCTAGCTGGGGTGTTTTCGGGTGGTTGGCAAGTAGTGGCACAACTCCATTGATAGATGTATTTACCCAATCAAGTAGTGATATGGTTGACTATCATATCTCTACCGTCTTCCAAGCTCTTCATTCGGGAGAAAATTATCTTCGTGTTCAGGTATAGACCACTATGATAATATTCAATTAGGCAAAAATGAAATAGAGGTTGCGTATTTCTTATTTTGAAATGGTTCGATCAGGATGATACTTTGAGTGGTGATGTGGCATCGATGGATCTTTCATCGAGAAAGAACTTGGAAGATCTTGTGCAAGTTGGCGAGGAACTACTGAAAAAGCCAGTGGCTAAGGTGAATTTGGAGACGGGCATATACGAGCCTTATCGTTGTACTAGCAATGAAGAAGCTCTAATAAGGTACTAACATACATACGATATATACTTGAATAATAAGTTATGATAATTCTAATATTTGATTACTTTACGTGACTGTTGGTTACTAGGTTTGCGAAAATACTGTCAAAGGAGAAGAATACAAGAGAACTCAGATCGCCGGGTGTTAACAATGGCCAAAAGATGAATGGACACATCACAAACAATGGTGCATTTTCGAAGGCAAAGCCATCACTTACAAATGCTATTTCTCACTCTTTTCCAGACTTGCACCAACTCAAAACTGGCTGAGAAATTGCTTTGATGTTCTTAAAATTTATATTCAGATAATTATTTCCGAATAAAAGCCAATGTAGTTCTAGTCAGATTTCTGTTCTGATTCATAAATAGTGGAAGAATAAAATTTATTTATGTAACATCTCGATCTGTTTGCATTATGGAAAAGGGACATACATGCCCTCTAAAATGATTTAATACCTCTTACTTTTTCTATTACTTTTTATTTTTATAATTTTATTTTTATTATAAAATTACGAAACTGAAAATACAAAGTTTGACAACACAAAAATATTAAAAGAAAATAAGGAACACAAATGATAGAAACTGTCAAAGGAGAAGAATAAAATTTATTTATGTGTTTTAGATATTTGTGCGATATAAAGATCCAATAGACTCAAGGTTTTCAAGATCGGTATCTTACCCAGGATCGTTTTCATGTTTGCAAGATCAAAATCGTAAGATCAGATCAGGATCCTAAAATCTTACTATAATGTCATTTTATTAGTAGTATTTGTAATATTATTCAAATCCCAAATTACAATATATCATAAACACAAAATTATATGAATGTTTCATTAAAATGTTGTCCTAAATTATAAATATGGATTGTTTAAGAAGATTAACATGTTGTTTTTTAAATTATATAAAACATACTCCATAATTTTGTAGTTTTTTAGTTTGTTGTTCGAGAAAGGTAAGACCAAATCGGATTAGATATTACGATCTTATGGTCAAGATCGGGATCTTATAAGATCTTAAGCTTGCTAAGATCCTACGTAGTATCTTAGCAGATCTGTATCGTTTTTGCTTTATACTATCGTAAAATCGTAAAATTCTAAGGTCATGATCGGGATCTTAACAACTATGATTATAGACTCTTCCTATAAACATCTCGATGTGTTTGCATATTTGGAAAGGGGACATACATGCCCTCTAAAATGATTTAATACCTCCTACTTTTTCTATTACTTTTTATTTTTATTATAAAACTATGAAACTAAAAGTACGAAACTGAAAATATAAAGTTTGACAACACAGAAAGTATTAAAAACCAAAATATGACGCAAATGACAGAAAATTGTCTTGTCTCGATAATAAATGTTAAAAATGGGTCAAAGCGGTACCAATAACATCACCATTTGAAAACATATAAAAAAGAGTTAATTGCTTAAATGGTCCTTGTTGTTTGTTGGGTATAACGAAATGGTCCATATACTTTTTTTCCCCGGATCCTCTTCCTGTGGTTTTGACCCGTAATGGGTTTGGTCCCTTGACCACTAACTCCGTTAGTTTGACCGCTAAATCAATAAAGTTACAGTCAAATATGTTAATACAAATAATGTCAAAAATATTATTTGTATTATTCGATCTCTACATGTTTTGATAATCACAAAATATGAAAACACGATACGTAAACTTACGGTCAATAAGTTTTTGGATGAGAAAACTCATTTACTTAATGTATCTACTACAACGTCACTTCAAGTATCAACAAACTCAATACCAACATTAATAGAGTGATCAAAATGTTTCTTTTCACAAAACCTTACATTTTTATGTATTATAAAACATTTTCACAAAAGTATTTTTTTTAAAGAAATGTTTTATTAAAAAAATACATTCAAAATTCAAATATCATAACAGCCATATTTCCCGCTCAAAACCGACAGGAATTTTTCACCAGATAAACTTTCACCATGTCAGGACAAAAAGAGGAGCGTCTGTCGAGACGGTCCCTTAAAAGGCTGACGGTCCCTTAGTGATAAAGGACCGTTACATGTTTAAGGGACCGTCACCTCCTTTCCTGGCGTGTATAAATACTGAACTGTTCCCTTTCAGAAAACAGAGCCTCTTAGCATAAAAACCTTCTGTTTCTTTCTTGTTCTTCTTTGATCACCATAACATGTCGGGTTGTGTTTATAAGTGATTCTCGTATCCTCTACATCAAAGTGCAAGAGAAGAACACTTGAAGTTATCAAGAATCGAGCTGTTATTGAGTCCACACATAAACGTAACAAGTGTTACGATTATATTCTTTCTCCAACTCTCTAATTTGTAAATATTGCAATATTGTGAATCCGACTTATGTAAGAGTCGTGACTAGATGTGTTAGGGTGAACTTGGACATTGGTGAAAGTCCAAGAAGTGTTGTATCTAGATTAGACTTTGTAATAGTTGCTTGTTGTGGTGTGAAGGCTAGAACTTAGTGGAGTTCTAATGTGACGATTAGTACTTAGTGAAGTTCGTGTGTGAAGACTTGAATCGGGTGAAGGTTCAAGTGAACGGGAGTGCTCGTTCGTGTGAAGACTTGGATTACGTGCCGATCCAAGAGGGACAAGAGTGCTTGTTCGTGTAGCCACATGGGCTTTGGTGTAGATTGGTTCTAGCTAGGATTAGGACTCGACATTCCGCTTAGTATTGTTAAACTTCGTGTAAGCTTGTGTACGGATTGCTCCGCTTGAAGGAGTCTGTAGACATAGTGCTTGAAAACTATTGAGTGTGATACTCGGGGAGTGGAGTAGGACGAAGAGTGAGCTTCGTGCCGAACCACTATAAATCTCGGTGTCTCTTTTGACTGTGCTCTTTCCTTTACTATTTTCTTTACACCATTTATGTTTTCTTTTGGCTGTGCTCTTTCCTTTACTATTTCCCTTACACCATTTATGTTTTCGTATATAGTTAACTTGATATCACATAATTAGCAAATTTATGAACTTGGTAATAAAAACGTAAACGGACCTAACAAAGTGAAAACCGATTTTAATAAGCATTAATAAACGGTGAAACTATTCAAACCCCCCTTCTAGTTTCTACAATTGGTATCAGAGCTTCGTCACTCAAGATATTTAAAGTATATTGTACTTTAAAGCTTGAATCGATCTATGGATTCTGAAAGAAATATAGAAGGGGTTTCTTTAAAAGAACCACCATTTTTCAAAACTGAAAATTTCATTGAATGAAAAAATAGATTTGAAAGTTATGTGAAATCAATAGATCATGATCTTTGGCATGTCATTTCAATTGGTGATTTTCAACCAATGGAAACGAATTTTGAAAGTCAAAACAAATTTTTCAAAGAAAAGTTTTGTAAAAATTTAATGGCAAAAATAATGATTTATAAAACCTTGCCAAGAGTCGAATATGGAAGTATATTCTTTTGTCAAACGGCAAATGACATATGGAAAAATCTTTTAAACTTTCATCAAAAGGATTGTCAAGTCAAAGATGATGATGTTAGTCTTAAAATACTCTTCACTTGTGAAGACAAGTCATTAGAAAGACATCTTGTTAAATTAGATACATGTGCTACTAGTTCAATTGATTTTGATGTAGGAAATGACATCGACAAAGACCCTAAAAGTAGCCTTGGAAGGAAACTCTAAATGAATCTTGGAGTGATGCGGATGAAGATGACAATGTGCATATTGAATGTGAAATATGTCACAAGATGGAAACTACAAGTGAGGTACATTCCAAAATTGAACATCTTTGTGTTGATCCATCTATCCAAGATTTTTCAAATTTAGAAAATGAATGTAGTAACCCACTAACTTCCCCATTAAGCCTCCCCTAGGTTAGCTATGCCTTACTAACTTAACTTAGGCACTCACTAAGCATCCTCTAGGATTAGAAATGCCTATATCATTTTCCCGAGTAAAATTTTTGCTTTATTACATCTCTATTACCTATATGACTCTTAGACCTACTCACATATCCACCTATCCACAACACCACTATGTTTACCTCCTGTAAACATCCAGGTATGTCAAGTCTAGGTTATAAACACTAATACACTAAGTAATCTATCACTCTAAGATACTATATCTATTAGAAAACCTAACAAAACCCTAATTGCACCCTATGTGTTTACGGTTATCTTTAGAACACTGATTGCTTATCTGAACTAGTTTGAAAGTGTTCAAGGCTTAGGTATAAGTTACTGTAGCAACTTTAGGATATCTTAGAATCCCTAGACCATAGTACAACTCCCTAGAACTTAGGTACAAGTTCCTTAAGCACAAAACCATAACTAGGGTTTACAAGTCCCAAAACTAGGTCAAACCTTCCCACAAGCTACCACCACTTAGTATAAGCCTCCTAGGACTTAATATTAGTCACTAAACACTCATAGGACCCTAATCTAGGCACTAAACCTTAGGCTAGATGATTGAGCCTAAACGGTCAACCTAAATTAACCAAGTGAATTTGGTCAACAAAGTCAAACAGTCTAAGGTCAATGCTCCGTGGATAGTATAGAGTTTCCCCGGGTCGTTATGTCCAGACGAGATTGAAATGGTGCTGTTAAACGTTTGTGGGAATGAGTGACACTGAGGACAGTAACCAATAAAGATTTGGATTTGAATTACACTACCGATTACTTGGTATTTAAGTAAATGAAACAGTATTAACAATTACAAAATCACAGATTTAAACAAACGTAAACAAGTTAACAATCTAAAATGATTACATACAGAAGAAAAGGTGAGTTTTAAACAATGTACAACTACAGGGGGTGAAATTGAAACTGTTATAAACTTAATATTAAAAGAAAATTAAATTAAAAAGAAAAATATTTTATTGATTATTTTATTATTTAAATAAAAACTATTTATTATATAATTAAAACTAATTAATTTAAAAAGCTTTATAATACAAATTTTAACTAGAAAATTGCAAAATTAATTTTTAAAATTCTAAAATGACTTAAAATAAATTTAGAAACTAAAAATATATATTTTTGTCTTTTTGTGGATTTTTTATTAATTAAATACTAATTATATTAATTAAACTAATTTAAATAACTAAAAATAGCAAAATGACTTAGAAAATTCTGAGAAAATTTGTAAAACTAATTAACCATCTCAGGAATCCTAAAAAATTATAAAAAGTTTATAAAAATTATTTTTAGACTATTTTACTAAATATTTATTTATTTATTAGTTAATATCTAATTTAACTAGATTAATTAAGAAAAATAGAAATTGAACAGTAGTAATTAGGAAACTATTTCCTAAAAATATTTTATGATTTACAAAATCTAGGAAAAATATAAAAAGGTACTGTTGTTAATTAAAATTTAATAAAACTATTTAATATACTAATATTACTTAATTATTAATTAACTAATATTAATTATAATAAATACTAAATTAAAAAAGAAAAATCTAGAAAAATTACTGAAAATACTTTGATATAATAGAAATTTAAGGAAAATTTAAAAATGATGAAGTGCTTAATAATAAGCTGAAAAGAAAAATTAAATAGATAAATCCTATTAAATAGAAGCTATCACTAATTTTAAAGTTGGTTTTTCTTTGTTTTTCTTTTTGACAACTAATTATATACTGAAAACAAACAACTTTTATGAAGGAAGTTTTGTTGTAGCTTATTAATAAGCTGTGTGCACCCCCAAGTGCTTAACAGTCTGTGATTTAGCTTATTAGGACTTGTGGTTGTTTGAAAAAGCTAATTCTAAGCTACCAAATGATCAACTATGATAAAACAGATAGACACAAACTTGAAATGATCAAAATGTTATGAAATAAGCACAATGGTAAGCTGAAGCAACCAAATAAGCCCTAAGCAAACCAAAAGACCAAAACAGGCCTTGAACTAGGATCTTTGGACCTTTGTGGGGTCCACAGAATTGAAAGGAGGTCCAAATAGAAATTTAACCTTTCAAGGTTACCAGGTCAACTTCAAAATAAGCCAATAAGCTGGGCTTATGGCTTATTATTGAAGTCTTGGTGAGTCTTGGTACTTAAGTATAAAAACTGATTTCTCAGGTTTGGCTGTGTGGACAGGTCAAAAGTATGGTTCAAATAAGCTATCTACCAATAAGCCAAGGTCCAAACTAAGCCTGGTTATGGAAACTAGAGCTGATAAGATCTTGAAAAAGCCCAAGGGGAAGGTGTGGGGTCTACTGAGGTGGTAATGGTGACCCCAAGAAACTTGGCCAAAAGGCCTGGTGCAGGGGAGGTTGCACTACCTGCAACCTCAAATAAGCATATGCATACCCAACATAAAAATTCAAAAAAATAAGCTAATATTGGAATCTTGTAGATTAGGTGGTAGACTTTAACGTCTAAAAATTTTAAGACCTAATTCAAAGTACAAAATTCTAGAAAAATCCCACAAGAAATGGGTTTTCTGAACACCTAAGAAATTTTGACTTTTTATGTTGATGAGCTAAGTTGACTTTTACCAATTTCTAATGATCATTACTGACTGATTATGCTATATTATGATATATTAAGATGAAATTAAGTTAAAATAACAACTAGTGAACTGATATGATGAAATTAGACACTAAAATTCTAACAGTGAACAAGTAAGTTGAGATCAAAGGTAAAGTTGACTTCTTTACTAAACACCTACTTATATTATGCTTCTGTTTTACTATGATGGACCTGAGAATGGAGTCTAAACAACTTTTAAACAAATAGACTCACAAGGATGCAATCAAACAGGCAATGCCAAACACCCTTTTTTCGCAAACCATTTCAAATTTTTGTGAAGCAACTCTTGTGTTAAGTTTATAAATCCATGAAACAAACATGCATAACATCCAAGGAGAGTGAATCAAACTTAGTGAACACAAAAATTTCAATAAAATCCCACAGATTCCATGAAATGTAAACTAACACAGATTTGAAGCAAGTTATAGAGACAGTTGATGAAATAATCAACAAGAAGCTATGACAATGCTTATAACTAACAGAATAAGCTATATTATACTAAACTGGAGCTAAAGTAACAGTTAACAACCAAGAATAACAAATCTACGCTAGAAATTGATAAAATGCACTTTTTAAGCTTAAAATAAAAATAGAACTCACTTGGTGCCCTAGCTAAACAAGGGTACCCAAATGGGAAGCTAAAAGCTCTAGCTTGTTATTAACAAGCTAGTAAAGTCCTTCTTTCCATATCCATTACTGGCAACTTCCTTAAGCTTCCAGTCAAATGCAAAGGTACCCTGTGGTATTTTTGTTTCTATTTTATTTTATATATATATATATATATATATATATATATATATATATATATATATATATATATATATATATATATATATATATATATATATATATATATATATATATATATATATATATATATATATATATATATATGTTTATTTATAGATATAAACAACCTAAGTGAGCTTATGAAACAGTAAAACCAAGCTTAGAAAATTGTTAAAGAAAAAAAAAGAAATTTCAAATTAAATTGCAAAAACTGAATTGGAACTGAAATGATTGGAATTCTGATTAAAGAAAGATCAAATTACATTAATGAGACAGATTACAAGTTATTTGAAGCAAATTTAACAACTAAGGACTGAGTTTACATTATTTCGACATGAAAATTTAAACTATGTGACTGTATGTCCTTCTCCTTGCATCTTCTTCCTTTTATAGCTGAGTTTCTGAGTTCTTTGGGTCCCACTGAGCTTTTCCCACTTCCATCTGAACCATTGGATCATCATAATCAATCTTGGCCGTTTAAATAATTTTTGGTGCCAAAAGATAATAGAGCCAATTGCTCTGATTAATACCAATTGGGGGAGGGGTGGCATTTAATGCTGGTTGTCTTGTTAGGTGATAAGGGTGGTGAGTGGTTTGGGCGGTGGTGATGGTGGGAGAGGTGATGGGATGGAGTTGCAGTGCAAGTTGGGGAGGGAGGAGATGGTCAACGCAAGCATTGACCGTTCTAAATAATCAAATGGTTGTGGATTGGTTTTGGGCTGGGGAAGTTGGCCCAAAGGATTGGATGTTGGATCAGGCTTGGTTGGGTTGGTTTTCTTTTTGGATTTATAATACTAAGGTCCGTTTGGTATGTAAGTTATCACAAGGACCAAGTTTGTAATTATCCGAAAGTTTAGGGGTGAGATTTGGGAAGTTTCCATGGTTATCACAAGGGTGTATCTTGCCAAGCTTAAATAGTTCAAGGACCATATTTTATAGTTTCCATTTTTACACCTCCAAGGATTATTTCTGCCAAACTTTAAACTTCAGGGACCAAACATGTAATTTCACCAAAATTTTCACCCAAGGACCATTCCTGCCAAAGATGAGTAGCACAAGGACCAAAATTTATTTTTTTTTCAAAGTTTTTACATCCCAGGGACCATTTTTGACAATTATGCAAAGTATAGGGACTAAACTTGTAATTTCTGAAACTTTATACCAAAGGACTAAATATGATTATTTGTCATTTCAAAAGGACCTTTGGTGAATTTCCTTCCAAAATAAATGCTCAGGGACTAGATTTGACAAGTTTTGAAAGTTGAGGGACTGAAACTGCCAATTATGCAAACTTTGTTCATTTTTCATCTGTTTTTAATCATTTTGTATCTGAAACATATAAAACACAATCCTGGGATATTTTCAGTATTTTGATCCATATTTGAGTGTTTTTGGATGTTTTGACAGTTCAGATGAGCCAAAAATGATGTGTATTTACACACTCATCAATCCCCCACACTAAAATATTGCTAGTCCCTAGCAATCTTTTGTGAAAACTTAATGGATTTGAATTCTCTTTACCAAAAGCCATTACTTCTGGAGTAGCCAAATGTTTCAGTTCAAGTAGGAACTATGGTACGCTGATAAACATATGATTTTGAGCAAACCATCAGCTGTCAACGGATTAGATTTGTCTTTACCAAAAGCTGTTTGCTTCTGGACTAGCCAACTATTCACGATTAAAGATATGGTGAGTTGAATCCCATACAATTTTTGGCAAATTGTCAGCCATCAACGGTTTTGAGTTATCTTTACCGGGAGCCGTTTGCTCTCGGATTAGCCAGTCCTTATGTGATTTAGACATGGTGGACTGATTACCATTTGATGTGTTTAGTGTGAAGCACTTCCACTAATTTTTTTTTTTGGCTAAAACGGGGGTATTATGGCACTTATAAGGTAAAAATGTGATCAAATTCGCAAGAATTCTCCCCCCCCCCCGACACTAGAATTGAATATTGCCCTCAATATTCAAAGTACCGGCTATTATGCCGATATTTTGAAAAACTTGGATTTGAAAATTTGAAACTTGGGCAAGTGTGGGAATAGGATTTTTTTTTTTTGAGATTACTTTATATACAACAGCATGGGTAATTCCCCCACACTAGTTTTTTAGAAAAGAGAAAGAAGTCAGAGATATGGGTGAAAACCCATGTTTTGCTAATTTTTGTTCACCGAGTCACTAGCTTGACTCGATCCCCGAATTCATATATCCATTGGGAATGTTTGAAGATCCGGGACAACCATGGATGGTATGTCCTCTCCAAAATAGTGTTTCAAACGATGACCATTCACTTTGAAGTTAGGACCGTCGAGTTGAGATAACTCAACAGTTCCATATGGGTATACTTTTGTAATAGTGAATGGTCCAGACCATCGGGTTTTTAGTTTGCCCGAGAAGATCTTTAACCTTGAATTGAAAAGAAGGACTCGGTCACCGACGTTAAAAACGCGGTTCTTAATCTTTGAATCATGGATCTTCTTTGTCTTTTCTTTGTAGATCAAAGAGTTCTCGTAGGCCTGATCACGAAGTTCCGTTAATTCATTGAGTTGAACTTTACGGTGATCACCTGCTTTATGAAGGTCGTGGTTAGCATGTTTCAAGGCCCAATAGGCTTTGTGCTTGAGCTCGATCGGTAAATGACACGCCTTCCCGTAGACAAGCTTGTAAGGAGTACACCCGATGGGTGTTTTGTAAGCTGTACGGAAGGCCAAAGTGCATCATCTAGTTTATCCGACCAAGAGGCACGGTTTTCACCTACGGTCCTCTCAAGAATCCGTTTTATACCACGGTTAGATACTTCCACTTGTCCACTAGTTTGTGGGTGATATGCGGTGGAAATGCGGTGAGTGACACCGTACTTAAGCATGACTTTCGCAAATTGATCATTGTAAAAGTGTGCACCGCGATCACTAATGATAGCACGGGGAGTTCCAAAATGAGCAAAGAGGGATTTCAAAATTTTCACAACAACTCGGGCATCGTTGGTGGGTAAGGCTTTTGCCTCAACCCATTTTGACAAATAGTCAACAGCTACGAGGATGTACTTGTTTCCACGAGAAGATGGGAATGGCCCCATAAAATCAATGCCCAGACGTCAAAGATTTCATAAACTTGAATGGTATTTTGTGGCATTTCGTTCTTTTATGAAATATTCCCGTGACGCTGACAAGCATCACAAGTTTTGACTAAGTCATGAGCATCCTTATAAATTGTTGGCCAATAGAAACCGGAGTCAAACACCTTTTTGCCGTGTAGTTTGGACTATGGTGTCCCCTGGTGGGTCCAACATGGCAAGCCTTGAGAATATCATTGGCTTCCTGTCCGTAAACACATCGCCTGATGACTTGATCGGCACAGATTTTGAAGAAATAGGGGTCGTCCCAGAAGTAATGTTTAACATCTTTAAAGAATTTGTTTTTTTGTTGGGACGACATCCCCTTCACAATGAAGTTACCCGCATGGTAGTTTGCAAAGTCGGCAAACCATGGGGTAGTAGAATCACCACGAAAAGAAACCACATTGAGTGTCTGATGTGCTCACGGTGTGTACAAGTTTTAAATTTATAAACACGATTACCGGATCTAGAAATAACACATACGAGCAAGTGAACTCGTCCGTTATAGCAAGATTTGGTTGGTAAGTCGGGATCGTTCACAGAGATTTGTGAGTGATTCTAAGCGTAAGTTTAAAAAGTAAATCTCTAACACAAGCGATAATGATTATAAGATAATTCAAATGATTAAAACTACACTTGCTTAGACTAGTTAACTACTCATAAGAAAATCATGATTGTGATAACTTCCTTAACATGTTGGTAATGAGAATTAGTTGGTGTTCTAATCTATTGTTTCTACAAGTTAAACCTTCGTCAAGATTTTAGTTTATAAAAACAAGCATTAGGTTTGGACCAATCAATTCAAGGTTCAAAAAGTTGAGTTAACAACCTTAAACACAAAAATGGTTTCTTGTTTAATCAAATACTCTTAAGAAATGGTCAATACAAAAGGTAACCTAATCATAGACAACAAGGTTACAATTGATTATAAACTACTAAAACTTTCGACCAATTAGGCGTTTACAACCAATCCGATTTGATTAACAAAAATTATTCTCATTCCAATTACACCTTAGTTCCTTTGTTTAGCCAAGAATGATTATGGTGAAAAACAATCTTTCATAGACAAAAGATTATAACTAGTTGAATGATAACAACCCTTTCGGCCAATGATATTATAAGCAACTAGTTAAACTTGACTCAACAAATGTCACATGAAACTTTTAGTCTAATTGGGTTTCAGAATTGACTTGAAATTGAATTAAAACATGTTATCACAATCATAGACTAATCATTAAGTAATTAACATCATCTAAGCAAATGCAAAAGGTAACTAGCCACTCATAGTAAACATGAACATAAACTCAGAATATTGAACATTAGAAATAATAATTCAAGTCTTACAAATGTTTGGAATATGATTACAAATGAGTAGGAAATGATTTCTTAAGTGTTGGTGTTGACTTCTTGAAAGTTTGACCTTCGAATGTTGACTTTTTGGACTTCCAATGCTTCCTGAACTTTTATGGACGAATTTTGTGAACTTTGAGACTAGTAAAGGATTGCTTTGTTGTTGTATGTTGATGGTGTATTGAGTTATGTTGAATTGTGTATACAATGCCTCTATTTATACTACTCCTCAAGCCTAGGCTCATCAATGCAGCAACTTGGCCTCCAAGGTGAATAGAAAGACCTAGAATACCAGAAAGAAGGGCCTAGAATCGGGTAGAGTGAGATAGAAAATATCTTGCAAAATATTAACGAGCTGACCAACCGATCGGTATCGGGCTCTGACCGATCGGTTGGTTGTGACCTCTGTGACTAACCGGTCGGTTGGATTCATAACCAATCGGTTGGATGTGACAATTTCTTCTGACCGATCGGTTATGATGAATACCGATCGGTTGCTTTTGTTCTGACAGCAACAAACTTGATCTTTAACTTGGCTCTTCGTTCTTTGTCCAAACTTGATTATTCCTTGTCAACAAACTTTGGAATGATGAAAACTTGGATTCTTCTTTGTGAAATGCTTGAACGAATTGAATCTCGAGATGGGAATGACAAATCCTTCATTTACTTCACTTTTTCTTCCTTTTTCCTGTTTTTGGCCACAAATGCTTGCAAACACACTTTATACGATTATGTGACAAAAGAATATAAAAATAACCGAAAAACATACGAATAACGCCACTAAAAACATGTAGAATTTGAGCATTATCAGTGTCTTCGAGAGGAAATGTTTCATTTATTTCCTGTTTCTCGGACACATCCTGGTGAGGATTTTCTAATCGGGAGAGATGATCAGCAGCCAGGTTCTCGGCTCCTTTTTTTATCATGTATTATGATATCAAATTCTTGCAGGAGGAGAATCCAACGGAGTAGTCTCGGCTTTGCATCTTGTTTTGCAAAGAGGTACTTCAAAGCCGAGTGATCCGTATACACTATGCATTTGGTCAATATCAAATACGGTCAGAATTTTTCAAAGGCATACACCACTGCTAATAGTTCTTTTTCAGTGGTGGTGTAATGATTCTGAGCCTCGGTCATGGTTTTGCTTGCATAGTGTATAGGCTGAAAGTATATTTCTTTTCGTTGGCCCAAGACCACACCTATGGAAAAATCACTGGCATCGCACATAAGTTCAAAAGGTAGGTCCCAATCGGGGGCAACAAGGATCGATGCCTCAATAAGCTTTTTCTTCCAAGTTTCAAAAGCTTTGATGCACTCAGGTGAGAAGATAAAAGGAGCATCCTTCTCGAGGAGATGGGTCATAGGTTGGGCGATTTTGGAGAAATCTTGAATAAATCTACAATAAAAACCGGTGTGACCTAAAAAGCTCCTAATACCCTTGACGGTAGTGGGATGAGGTAATTTAGCTATTACATCAACTTTGGCTCTGTCAACCTCGATCCCATTTTTTGAAATTTTATGGCCGAGGACAATGCCCTCTTTAACCATAAAATGGCTCTTCTCCCAGTTGAGACACAAGTTTGTGTCTTCACAACGTTTTAACATCTTTTCCAAGTGGGAGAGACAAGACTGGAATGAATCCCCGATGACTGAGAAGTCATCCATAAACACCTCCATGGTTTTCCCGATCATGTCAGAAAATATGGACATCATGCACCTTTGGAACGTGCCAGGAGCATTACATAAGCTGAAAGGCATACGTCTGTAGGCAAAAGTTCCGTAAGGGCATGTGAAGGTAGTTTTCTCTTGATCCTGTGGATCAATAGGGATTTGGAAATAACCCGAGAAACCATCGAGGAAACAGTAGTACTCGTTCCCTGCTAATCTCTCGAGCATCTGGTCCATAAAGGGTAGAAGAAAATGGTCTTTACTGGTGGCATCATTTAACTTACGATAATCAATGCATACTCGCCACCCCGTAACCAACCGAGTTGGAATCAACTCGTTTTCTTCATTTGTGACAACAATTATGCTACCCTTTTTTAGAACGCAATGAATTGGGCTAACCCAAGGACTGTCATAGATGGGGTAAATTAATCCGGCATCAAGAAGTTTGAGAACTTCCTGTTTAATAACTTCATGTATTTTGGGATTAACCCGTCTCTGTTGTTGGACTGCTGGTTTGAAATCATCCTCCATTAAGATTTTGTGAGTATAGAATTCAGGGTTTATACCCTTGATGTCGTAGAGTTTCCAAGCAATTGCTTGTTTGTGAGATTTCAAAACCTTTATGAGAGCAGCTTTCTCCTCATCTTTTAAATCTTTTGCAATAATGACCGGGAATTTATCATTACCCTCCAGGAATGCGTATTCAAAATGGGGAGGTAAGTCCTTAAGCTCAACCTCGGGGAAATCTTCAGTTTTCTCAACATTTTTTATTTCCTTTTTATGAAGTATTTGTGAAAGAACGGGAGGGTGGGAAGGATCTTGATTGAGTAGCTTCTCAAGGAGAAGTATATCCCTGTCTGGGTCAATCTCCTAGTTATCAATTCCTTCGGGAATTGAGTCACTTCGGAGAAAGGCATCTATTTCCTCCAAGACGAAGTCACTTCCCTCAAACGGAGTGAGGGAAGGAGTAGAATTAGCAATTATGGGATGAGAGGAGGGAGTGGGATTGCCACTCGAAGAATCATCAGTGAAACCAAGAATTTCTTGAGAGTACTCCTCTGTAGCAACATCGATGACATTGATGTGGTTAACAGATTTGGAATCATAATTCGAGGAGTATCTCGAGGTTTGATCAAGACTGAAGGTTATGGCTTCGGAACCAACACGTAACGTGATTTCCTCATCGAATACATCGATCAGAGCACGACCCGTTCTGAGGAATCCCCGTCCAAGAATGAGGGGAACCCTTGGGTCTGCATCAAAATCAATAATCACGAAGTCTGCCGGAAAATGGAACTTTCCCACTTTGACAAATACATCCTCGGCAATACCGAGGGGACGAGATATCGAATGATCTGCAAGCTCGAGAGTCATGCAGGTGGGATTGAGTTCTGGAAGAGAGAGTTTTTTCCATACTGAGTGAGGCATTAGGTTGATGCTGGCATCAAGATCGGCCAAGGCATAGCATTCAACCATTCCCAGGAATATACATGGAATGAGAAATTTCCCGGGATCTCCCAGCTTCTCGGGAAGCTGTTTCAACAAAACCGCAGAGTAGTTTTCATTGAGGGGAGTTTTTGCCATCTCGAACAGTTTTTCCTTGTTATTTAACATATTTTTGATTGTGGATGTAAATTTAGGCATTAAGAGGATAGCATCCGCGAAGCTGATATCAAAATGAAGATCTTAAAAGATTTGGAAAAAAATTTCCATTTGATGGTTTGCTTTTTCACGGAGCTTTTGATCTTGTAAACGTGATGGATACGGAATTTAAGGTTTTGGGTTTGGTTTTAAATTTTCAATAGAGGTCTCGGGAGGTTCAAATACAACCCTAGTTTTGCGGGTCGAGACCGGGATAACTGGAGGAGGGATGTCAGTGGTACCTTCGTTATTAGTAGGAAGTACCGTATCTGTTGTGTCCTCAGTTTCACGTTCCTCTACCTGAACAGGAGAAGAGGTAGACGGGACTGTGGGTCCTTTATAAGAAACTCCACTTTGGGTCGTGATCGCCTTAACATCGCCCCTCGGGTTAGCGATTGTGTTTCTCGGTAGTGTACCTGAGCCCGAGGGTCGATCATTTAAAGACTTCTTAAGTTCAGATATCTGGCTGACCAACAATTTATTCATTTCTTCTTGGGATTTCATAAACTGTTTCAACAACTCATCGGATGATGGTCCAGTTGGAAAAATGGTTTGATTTTGATTAGGAACTTTTTGAGCACGGTTGTTTTGAAAATTCCCTTGATGTTGATTATTATGACCCTGAAAATTGTTTCCTTGTTGAAAATTATTCTGTTGGAAATTATTACCCTGACTAAAATTACCATGACCTTGATTACGGTTAAAATATCCTTGGTTTTGAAAAGCCTGATTGTGACCGAAATGGAAATTCCCTTGGTTTTGAAAACCTTGGTTCATTCGGTTTTGATTAAAATTTTGATTCCGGTTTTGGTTTTGATTTTGAGACTGATTAAACCCGGGTGGTCCAAGGTAGTTATTAGAACGATAGCTCAACAGATTACAGTCCCCTTGTGGTTGGTAGGAAGAATTACCTCCCGCATTATAGGAACCTTGAGCTGCGTACACGTTTTCATGAGTGAAGCCACCGGAGGCTGGACACTCAGTGTACCGGTGGGGACCACCACAAGTTTCACAACTTGGGCTGACAACTTTGACGTGATGATTTTGACTAGACTGATGTATACGTAGGACTGCAGTGGACAAATCATCAAGTTTTTTTTAGCAAGGACAGCTATATCATTGTTTGCTGGAGTGACAAATTTACATGACGAGTCATTCCTCTCGACTGAGGAATCCCAGAAATTGTGATGGGTAGTCATGTTTTCAATCAGATCATAACACTCTTTGGGGGTTCTTTTCATAAAGGTGCCCCTAGCAGCAACATTTATGGTGTCACGATGACGAAGTGTCAAACCATTGTAGAAGGTATCTATAATGGTGACAAGAAGCATATTGTGATTTGGACATCGATCAATTGCAAGCTTATAGCGTTCCCATGCCTCAAATAAGGACTCGTCAGGACGCTGTCTAAAGTTGCTGATATTATTTCTCAGTTTTGTTACCATGGATGGTGGAAAGTATTTGGCCAAGAATTTGGTAACCATCTCATCAAAAGTGTGGATCGAATTATTAGGAAGACGATCAAACCAGGCAGTAGCATGATGAGTTAGAGAATAGGGGAAGAGGTACAAACGAAGGCCGTCTTCGGTGACGCCATTTTGTTTCATGCTTTGGGTGACGGTAAATAATTTGTCAAGATGCTTGTTAGCATCATCACCTGGTAATCCGTGAAACTAACACGAATTTTGGACTTGTTGGATCATGTGGTGCTTGAGGCCGAAGTCTGTAGCCTCAATAGTGAGTGGTGCAATAGGTCCGCCCCAACCTTGCATGGTAGGCTGACACAACTCCTCCATCGTTCGGAGATCGGGAGCTGTTTCATCCTTGGGAGGGTCACGGGGTGGTGGGGGCCCGTTGTCCATTTCTGTTTGTGGTTCTTCAATAACAGTACGTAGCTCGGGTACGTTTTTGTGACTTTTACGCTTTGTTTGTGAACGAGTGCGCATGCACTAAAAACAATTTTTCAAAACAAGATCGAGGCAAAACAACAGGGAACTTAAACCAATAATCTCAAGTAAATGGCTTCTTTGAAAAAGGTACACCACTCACAAGGATACAGTGGCAAGTTTTAATCTTATGTTTGGGAACTTATTATGTTCACACCCCCAGTTGGTAGGTGTTCTGCATTGTTTTGCGGTGGTAGGATTTTATGCAATTATTATTAACAGAAAACAAAATGTTTTTGGCTTTTTGGGTGTGTGTGCAGAAAAAACTTTTGTAAATATTTTTGGTATCGATTCGTTAACCGAAATCGTATTCTTTAAAATTACTCGCAGGGTGGCGGGAGAGAAGAATGGACTCTCTTCAGTTCGCAATTTAATATCAGAACTTCCGTATTCCACCTGTGTAGGTTGTAATCTTAAAGAAATCAAAGTAATTTAACTTCACGATTGTTTTGTTGTTTTTTGATTTTTTTGGTGTTGTTAACACTTTAGGAAAAGTGTTAATGAACTTTTTGATATGATTGAGATTTTTACAAAAACTTTTTACAAAAGTGGTGAAATTTGTACAGGGAGGGTTTTGAAAACAACTAAACCTAAAACGTTTTTAAAACACATAACAACCTCCCCGGCAGCGGCGCCAAAATTTTGATTGAGCCTAAACGGTCAACCTAAATTAACCAAGTGAATTTAGTCAACAAAGTCAAACAGACTAAGGTCAATGCTCCGTGGATAGTATAGAGTTTCCTCGGGTCGTTATGTCCCGACGAGATTGAAATGGTGTTGTTAAACATTTGTGAGAATGAGTGGCACTGAGGACAATAACCAGTAAAGATTTGGACTTGAATTACACTATTGATTACTTTGTATATAAGTAAATGAAACAGTATTAACAATTACAGAATCACAGATTTAAACAAACGTAAACAAGTTAACAATTTAAAACGATTACAGACAGAAGAAAATGTGAGTTTTAAACAATTTACAACTACAGGGGGTGAAATTGAAACTTTTATAAACTTAATATTAAAAGAAAATTAAATTAAAAAGAAAAATATTTTTTTGATTATTTTATTATTTAATATTTAATTATTTAAATAAAAACTATTTAATATATAATTAAAACTAATTAATTTAAAAAGCTTTATAATACAAATTTTAGCTAGAAAATTGCAAAATTAATTTCTAAAATTCTAAAATTACTTAAAATAAATTTAGAAACTAAAAATATATATTTTTGTCTTTTTGTGGATTTTTTATTAATTAAATCCTAATTATATTAATTAAACTAATTTAAATTACTAAAAATAGCAAAATGACTTAGAAAATTCTGAGAAAATTTGTAAAACTAATTAACCATCTCAGGAATACTAAAAAATTATAAAAAGTTTATAAAAATTATTTTTAGACTATATTACTAATTATTTACTTATTTATTAGTTAATATCTAATTTAACTAGATTAATTAAGAAAAATAGAAATTGAATAGTAGTAATTAGGAAACTATTTTCTAAAAATATTTTATGATTTACAAAACCTAGGAAAAATATAAAAAGGTACTGTTGTTAATTAGAATTTAATTAAACTATTTAATATACTAATATTACTTAATTATTAATTAACTAATATTAATTATAATAAATACTAAATTAAAAGAGAAAAATCTAGAATAATTACTGAAAATACTTTGATATAAAAGAAATTTAAGGAAAATTTAAAAATGATGAAGTGCATAATAATAAGCTGAAAAGAAAAATTAAATAGATAAATCCTATTAAATAGAAGATATCACCAATTTTAAAGTTGATTTTTCTTTGTTTTTCTTTTTGACAACTAATTATATACTGAAAACAAACAACTTTTATGAAGGAAGTTTTGTTGTAGCTTATTAATAAGCTGTGTGCACCCCAAGTGCTTAACAGTCTGTGATTTAGCTTATTAGGACTTGTGGTTGTTTGAAAAAGCTAATTTTAAGCTACCAAATGATCAACTATGATAAAACAGATAGACACAAACTTGAAATGATCAAAATGTTATGAAATAAGCACAATGATAAGCTGAAGCAACCAAATAAGCACTAAGCAAACCAAAAGACCAAAATAGGCCTTGAACTAGGATCTTTGGACCTTTGTGGGGTCCACAGAATTGAAAAGACGTCCAAATAGAAATTTAACCTTTCAAGGTTACCAGGCCAACTTCAAAATAAGCCAATAAGCTGGGCTTATGGCTTATTATTGAAGTCTTGGTGAGTCTTGGTACTTGAGTATAAAAACTGATTGCTCAGGTTTGGCTGGGTGGACAGGTCAAAAGTATGGTTCAAATAAGCTATCTACCAATAAGCCAAGGTCCAAACTAAGCCTGGTTATAGAAACTAGAGCTGACCAGCTCTTCAAAAAGCCCAAGGGGAAGGTGTGAGGTCCACTGAGGTGGTAATGGTGACCCCATGAAACTTGGCCAAAAGGCCTGGTGCAGGGGAGGTTGCACTACCTGCAGCCTCAAATAAGCATATGCATACCCAACATAAAAATTCACAAAAATAAGCTACTAGTGGAATCTTGTAGATTAGGTGGTAGAATTTAACCTCTAAAAATTTTAAGACCTAATTCAACCCACAAAATTCTAGAAGAATCCCATAAGAAATGGGTTTTCTGAACACCTAAGAAATTTTGACTTTTTAAGTTGATGAGCTAAGTTGACTTTTACCAATTTCTAATGATCACTATTGACTGATTATGCTATATTATGATATATTAAGTGAAAATAACAACTAGTGAATTAATATGATGAAATTAGACACTAAATTTCTAACAGTGAACAAGTAAGTTGAGATCAAAGATAAAGTTGACTTTTTTACTAAACACCTACTTATATTATGCTTCTGTTTTACTATGATGGACATGAGAATGGAGTTTAAACAACTTTTAAATAAAATAGACTCATAAGGATGCAATCAAACAGGCAATGCCAAACACCCCTTTTTTTGCAATCCATTTCAAATTTTTGTGAAGCAACTCTTGTTTTAAGCTTATAAATCCATGAAACAAACATGCATAACATCCAAGGAGACTGAATCAAACTTAGTGAACACAAAAATTTCAATTAAATCCCACAGATTCCATGAAATGTAAACTAACACAGATTTGAAGCAAGTTATAGAGACAGTTGATGAAATAATCAACAAGAAGCTATGACAATTGATGAGGAGAAAAATGAACCACTTTTAGAGGGTCATTTAAGCCCGGAATTGAATTTATTTGATCAAATATTACCCTAAATCGTTCCTTTTGTGATTTTAGGTACTTTGGGAGTGAATTCTGGAAAAGAAAGCAATTCGGACGTTTTTGGAGCATAAAAGTGAAGAAAACGCCAAAGACTTAATTTTCCATGCTGAGAACAGTACCTGACTGCGTCAAGAGGAAGACCCTGACGGCGTCAAGAGTAAATTCCATGACGACCCCGTGCAAACCTGACGGCGTCACAACAAGGGCGTCAAGACTTAATTTTGTGACGGCCTGCATAAGGAGAATACATGACGGCGTCAGACCCAGATCTAGGCAGTCCGAGGAACTATTTGGCGGCGAGATGACGACGTCAGACATTTGTTCTTGACGCCGTCACCTATCAAACTCTATATATAGTTTTCTATTTTTCATTCATAAGAGGAGGAACTTGTGTGGAGAAACTAGGGCCGGACTTTGTAAACCCTAGGTCATATTTTACAGTACTTTCAAGGGTTTTCACCCCTTGAATCCTTTCATGTGCTATTGAGATAAGTCTTCTCTTAATTCAATCAATATGTCTATGTGTTGGTTGATTATATCTTATGCTTGTCTTGATTTTAACATGCTAGGCTAGATCTATCTTGTGTTTGCTTGGATCTAATGAAACCTAGATGTTAATTATGTGTTGATTACTTGTTTATGGTTGTATTGGATGAATGATTTCAATGTTAGGCTTAAGAAAACTGGCATATCTCCATTGTGTAACATTCTTGAACGTCTTTGGAAACATGAACCGATGTGTATTAGGTTTTATTGGTTGTATTTAATGCATGAGCAAATTCTAGTGATCCCATGTTAGGAGCTTCTTAGCCGGCTCGACATAGGAGTGAAGTAGGCGCTCATAGGATTGCGGAAGTAAGTACGCCACCCCATGAATGGTATTAAGGAATACAATCTGTCATCCACGCAACTATAACAAGTAATTAACGTGTAAAAGATGTCTAGGGAGTAGTGAAATCTAAGTAAACACATTTCTCCCACATATTGCTCACAACTTTAGTATAATTTAGTTTAATTTCATTTTTAGTATTTTATTTTGATTGCATCTTAGTATTGAGTTAGTTGACTAGCAACTAATTCCGCCAAACTCCTTCAAAACCGAGAATTTTACTTGGTTTCAAAAAAATATAAAAATACAAAAAGAATCATCCCTCATCTCTAGACCTAGTCTTTAGGTTTTCTAATCCTAGCGACACTATTCCTAGCTGAACGATCAATCCCCCGATACTTGTCATTATACTATACTACATCGATCAGGTACACCGCCTGGCGGGGGTTGTAAGCTTCTCAAGATCCCTTGAGAGGTAAAGCCTGGTGCAATCTCTACGTACCAAGTTTTTGGTGCCGCAGCCGGGGAATAGTTATTGTCTAGGTTAGAATCTCTTTTTATTAGGTCTACTTGCTAGATTCCTTTCTAGTAAGATTTTATTTTTATTTTCTAGGTTCTCTTTAGTCTATCTTATTTCTTCGTATTTTTGTTCGTAACTCTTCACCACCCGACATCATGGACGATGGGAACATCTTTGAACCCGTCATCCCACCACAACAAAACCCACCACTAGAACCTCTTAGGCCCCAAACCTTAGGAGAGTATTCCCGACCTAGCCACCAAGGCTACCGAAACACCATTGAGCTCACCGGAGCCAATGTGATCCCCCTGCAATCCGACACCATCCGGTTGGTGCAAAGCGGATGTGCATTCCATGGACTTTGTTCCGAAGATCCAAACCAACATCTAAAGGACTTCCTTAAAATCGTAGATTCTATAGACCTTGATGTGACATTTCAAAAATTTCATGTCAATAAATTTTAGTATTTTATTATTTAACAATCATATTTTTAAATAATTAACTTCGTCGGAAGTTATCCAGGCTTCGTCATAACACGTTCAATCAATTCAACCGACACAATACTATGCCCACTCTACATTTTTTATGCATTTTTGGTTCCTTCCAATCCTATTTTAAAAGTCACTTTCAATTTTTCCATTTTTACGTAAACCTTGCACCGTTACGTTTTACCCAATTTAAATTTATATATTAAATTTTTAACAACATGAACCAACCCCTTATTCTATTACTAATTTTTATGGAATTCATTATTTTTGTTTCTAATCGTTTTATCGAAAATTTTCATCTTTTAACTAATTCCGCGTCGTGCCTTTGATATTTATTTGTTAAGTCATTTAAGAAATCAGCAATTTCATATTTTAGCTTCGAGAGCTTAATTATTTCTATTTTAGTGTTTCCCGAATTTTCTTGCGTTTTAGCCGAAATCTGTGTCAAAATAGTATTTTCAAACTTTGTAACATTTTATTTAAGTGTTTTAACACAAACTAATGTAATGTAAATTTAAAAAAAAAAAATACATATAGTTAGCCAAATACCCCTTTTATAATTTTTACTTCCCCATCAAAACCAAAAACCAAACACTCCCCCTTTGTCTATTATACTCCAACAATATGCCTAACCAAACACCCATCTCCATTTTTTTTCTTACCTTAAATCAATATATACCAAACTTCTATTTTATAAAAACATACACACACTAACACGTTTATTTCCACCCACAAGATCAAACAAAACATCTTTCTTCTCCCTCTTTCTTTCTCAGCCGAAATTCACCACTCAAACATCATCACCATCACTAAAAATCCCTCATGCAATCATCATCTTGTGGTTAAAATCATCAACCAAGATCCTATGCAAAGTTTCAAGTTTTGAATCAAAGTATTGAAGAAGTTGTGAAAAATCTTATGAAAATGAACTTGGAGGCTGAAGTTAAAGTGTTATTGGGAGGATTTGATTGTGATTGAGATCATCTAGGAGTTGTGGTCTTGGTCTATTGTTGGGTTCGAACTAAACACACCTCATAGGAAGGGTGTGTATCTTCCATTTTTCTCTATTTATATTCTAGTAAGCCCTAAACCCTTTTCATTAATTTTATTTTCATGATGAACATTATATTTTTGATTTGGGTTTTCTGTATTTGATGAGTTTTAGTGTTCTTGAGTTGTTTTTGATGATTGGTGTGGCATTGCATTGGATTTTGATGGAATAAAAACATTGTTTGAATTGATTTTGAAGTCGATTATAGGGACTGTTTTAGACAAGCAGATAAAACGAATTGGTGTGCAATATTTTTGGCTTATGGCCTGCTGGGAAATTACATTTTTAGATATATATATGTCTTAGCTTCATGTGGCGAATTGGAGGGTTTATCAACTCCTCCGAATGAATGAGTTATGGCCGTTTTGCTATAATTGATCAGTTCTGAACTACTGTGGTAAAAAGGAGTTTAACTCCAGGTTTTTAAACTAAAAGTGTTGGAATAAAAGTTGAGACCTGTAGTAGACATCTTAGGTTAACATCTCCAAGTGGAATCACTTTAATAGCTATCACGGTTTGGGAAAGATGTTAAAATTAGTGTTTCGTAGGAAAGTTGGGACTGCTGCAGACCAGCAGCATATATGGGTTAATTGCAGAAAACTTTTGGCCTAAGAAGGTCTATATTATTTGATGGTATTATTGAAATAAGTTTAAGGTACATGTGTCGAATTGGATAGGGTGATATCTCCTCCGGATGAGTGAGATATGGTCGTTTTATGGAAACATGTCAATTCTGGAGCTGCTATTGGAAAACATGTTTTTGCTCCAGATTTTTGTACATTAAGCTTAGGTTTTAAAACATGGTTCCACACTAGACATTATAAGCTTTCACCTCCAATTGGTTTCAACTTAATATCTACCAAAACCGTAAGCGTTAGAATTTCAGCGAACTTTCTGGTTGGAGTTATAGTTAGTAAAAACTCACTTCCCGTTGATTGGTAAATGATTTGATTGAATGGCCTAATGTTTTGGAAACTAAACTTAAGTATATTTACAGGGGTGAAAGCCCCATCCTTGTATCTTTTATAGGTTAAGAGATACGATGGTGTGGAGTTGACTAAAATTCAGCAACATGGTTTTTACGTCTTGTCTTGAAATCTAAAACATGTAGATACACATAGGTGAAACAAGAATTGAGGAATGAAACTTAGTAGGTGTTTTATTACCAGGTCACAAACCATATTGGGAGTAAAAATACCTTGGGTTAAGTCTTAGTGCAATGCCATGCTTATCTCGAAAACATATCTCATGATCTTTTGATTTACTTTTTCATATCGCTCTTCTTTATCATTCTAAGTCGCGTCACGTCTTTTAGGTTGTGCTTAGACGCTTCGCACTCGTCCGAAGATCCATTTTACTTCTGATCTCGTTGCTCTTAAGGTGAGTTCATAGCCTCGCCTTTACTCATTTAAATGTTTTAAAAACCTCGCGAGGGGGATACATGCTAGTTTTTGCAAACTGAATACAAGTAGCTTTTAGTATGCTAGACCCGATTGTATGATTTATGGACATCTGACATTGAGTATTCTTGCTTAAGTCCCCATCATGAACCATTAATTTTGTGTGAACGCTAGTATTATAAATATGCATATTTGGCTTGACAAGCCTGTCCGGGTGAGTAGCGCTCATTTGACATCTGTGGGTCAAACGGACATATAATATTGAGAATTTAGGGTAATTGGCAAGATTACCCTTGTGCGGGGCATCATTTAGACATAGTCAAGGTTCGGTTTCGTGAGCTCAATGCTGTAAATCTTATTTCCCGACTTGTATTTGTTACATGTCAACTTAATTATGGGCGCATAACAACGTAGCCCATCATATTTTAAACTGAATTATCTTGTATTCAAATGATTACTTATTTAAACTCTATGAATTCACTCAACTTTATCTTGACTTTTTAGCATGTATTTTCTCAGGTATTATTTTGCTAGCTGAGCATTGGGAGCAATCGGACTCGTGTGGATATCAAATATTGAAAGACTTGTTTTCTACACATTCGATAACTTTTTATCTTTAAAATATACATACGAGTCGTGTTTGAACTCTTGTAACTCAAGTTTTGAATAAAAATTGTTGGGACCTTTGTACTCTGATTTATCAAATCGAATGTGACATTTTATTAAACGTCTTATTTAACTTGTGTGTATGAACTATGAAGTGACACCCAAATTGGTATTCCACTGCGTTGTAAATTTTGGTGGTGTCACACTTGATGTTACAACTAGAGAGTCAACCCGGTTACGCCTATTCCAATTCTCGCTACGTGATCAAGCTAGCCAATGGCTTGAACGTTTACCCGTTGGATCCATTACCACATGGGATGATCTCACCACTCGTTTCCTTGCTCAATTTTTCCCACCGGGGTGAACTACCAAGCTTAGAAATGATATCTTGATGTTCCAACAACGTCAAGGTGAAACTCTTTATGAAGCATGGACTCGATTCAAGGACTTACTCCAAAAAGTCCCTTATCATGGCATAGATCTTTGGCTCCAAGTACAAATATTCTATGACCATATTGATCTCTCCACAAGGCGAGCCATTGACCAATCGGCCGGTGGTAAGCTACGTGATCTAAGTGCGGAACAATCGTGGGAACTCATAGACGATCTTGCTCTCTATGACAACGAAAGTTCGAATGATCCCCGTGATTTAAACAAAACGGTCAAGGCAATATCTTTGCCTTTGAACAACTCTAGCACTCCCGACCGTAGGATCATGGAACTTGAAGGTCGTGTCAAGTCTCTCATGAAATCTTACGAAGCTCAAAAGCCTTCAAGCAAAGTAAGCAGAATCGCTTCTGCATGTAAATTGTGTAATGGCCCTCACGAAACTCATAACTGCATGGAGCTTCCAAAATGCGCTTATAACGAATCCACATCGTCACACGTTGGTCGAGGCCCTTGAAACTCTGACGAGGCCTATGAGGCATGGAAGGATAAACCTAATTTCAGAGGGTACCAAACGCGGAGCGTATCCTTCAATGACTCCCCCCACTCAAATGGTCCGAGCATTTTCCATCACAGAGCACTCCTAGGCAAAGCTGTGAAGATGCCTTGCGAAAATTCATTCTATCTCAAGAATTGCAGCTTTCTACGCTCGAGGCTAAATTTAGACAACAGCAAGCCGATATGAACAACAAGATTTGTAATCTGTTAACTGCTATCAAAGAGCACGCTGTTAATAAAACGATTCAAGCTGAAGAGGTCAAATCTATTACCATCATGAATCAGCCAACTTCTCCTGTGAAAATAAAAAGTCCTACTAAGCTATTGATGAGGCGAAAAATGAACCACTTTTAGGGGGTCATTTAAGCCCGTAATTGAATTTGTTTGATCAATATTGCCCTAAATCGTTCCTTTTGTGATTTTAGGTACTTTGGGAGAGAAATCTGGAAAAGGAAGCAATTCGGACGTTTTTGGAGCATAAAAGTGAAGGAAACGCCAAAGACTTAATTTTCCAAGCTGGGAACAGTAGGTGACGGCGTCAAGAGTAACAATTTGATGGCGTCAAGAGTAATTTTCATGATGGCCCAGTACAGAAATGAAGGCGTCACAAGGAAGAGCGCCAAGAGTAAAATACGTGACGGCCTGGAAAAAGTTAATACATGACGGCGTCAGATGTAGATCAAGGCAGTCCGAGAATTCTTTTGGCGGCGAGATGACGGCGTCACCTATTTGGTCTTGACGCCGTCAGCCTCAGTTTTCTATATATAGTTTTCTAATTTTCATTCATTAAATAGGAGCAAGTTTGGAGAAACCCTAAGGCCGAACCATATACGAGTTTTACAGGTTTTTCAAGGGTTTTCAGCCCTTGAACCCTTACAAGTGTAATTGAGATAAGTGTTCTTCTAATTCAATCAATATGTCTATGTGTTGGTTGTCTATATCTTGTGCTTGTCTTAATTCCACCATGCTAGGCTAGATTTATTTTGTGTTTGCTTAGATCTAATGAAACCTAGATGTTGATTATGTGTTGATTACTTGTTTATGGTTGTATTGGATGAATGATTTCGATGTTAGGCTTAAGAAAACTGGCAGATCTCCAAATGGTAACATGCTTGAACGTCTTAGGAAACATGAACTGATTTGCACTAGGTTTTATTGGTTGTATTTAATGCATGAGTAAATTCTAATGATCCCATGTTAGGAGCTTCTTAGCCGGCTCGACATAGGAGTGAAGTAGGCACTCATAGGATTGGGGAGTTAAGTGCGCCACCCCATGAATGGTATTAAGGAATACAATCCGTCATCCACGCAACTATAACAAGTAATTAACGTGTAAAAGATATCTAGGGAGTAGTGAAATCTAAGTAAACACATTTCTCCACTTATTGCTCACAACCTTAGTTTAATTTAGTTTTATTTTCATTTCTAGTATTTTATTTTGATTGCATCTTTAGTATTGGGTTAGTTGACTAGCAACTAATTCCGCCCCAAATCCTTCAAACGCGAGATTTTTACTTGCTTTCTAAAAAAATATAAAAATAAAAAAATAATCATCCTTCATCTCTAGAACTAGTGTTTAGGTTTTCTAATCCTAGCGACACTATTCCTAGCTGAACGATCAATCCCTCGGTACTTGTCACTATACTATACTACAACGATCAGGTATACTGCCTGGTGGGGGTTGTAAGCTTCTCAAGATCCCTTGAGAGGTAAAGCCTGGTGCGATTCCCACGTATCAAGTTTTTGGCGCAGCAGCGCGGGGAAATAGTTATTGTCTAGGTTAGAATTTCTTTTTATTAGGTCTACTTGCTAGATTCCTTTCTAGTAAGATTTTATTTTTGTTTATAGGTTTTCTTTAGTCTATCTTAATTCTTTGTGTTTTTGTTCGTAACTTTTCACCACCCGACATCATGGACAATGGGAACATCTTTGAACCCGTCATCCCACCACAAAAAACCCACCACTAGAACCCCTTAGGCCCCGAACCTTAGGAGAGTATTCCCGACCTAGCCACTAAGGCTACCAAAACACCATTGAGCTCACGAGAGTCAATGTGACCCCCTTGCGATCCGACACCATCCGGTTGGTGCAAAGCGGATGTGCATTCCATGGACTTCGTTCCGAAGATCCAAATCAACATCTTAAGGACTTCCTTAAAATCGTAGACTCCATAGACCTAGATGTTGAAACTAGAGAGACAACCCGATTACGCCTATTCCAATTCTCTCTACGGGATCAAGCTAGTCAGTGGCTTGAGCATTTACCCGCGGGATCCATCACCACATGGGATGATCTCACCACTCGTTTACTTGCTCAATTTTTCCCACCGGGGAGAACTACTAAGCTTAGAAATGACATCTTGATGTTCCAACAACGTCAAAATGAATCTCTTTATGAAGCATGGACTTGTTTCAAGGACTTACTCCAAAAAGTCCCTCATCATGGCATAGATCTTTGGCTCCAAGTCCAAATCTTTTATGACGATATCGATCTCTCCACGAGGCGAGCCATTGACCAATCGGCCGGTGGTAAGCTACGTGATCTAAGTGCGGAACAATCATGGGAACTCATAGAAGATCTTGCTCACTATGACAACGAAAGTTGGAATGATCCCCGTGATTTGAACAAAACGGTCAAGGCAATATCTTTGCCTTCGAACAACTCTAGCACTCCCGACCGTAGGATCATGGAACTTGACGACCAAGTCAAGTTCCTCATGAGATCTTACAAAGCTCCCAAGCCTTCAAGCCAAGTGAACAAAATCACTTCTTCATGCGAATTATGTAGTGGTCCCCATGACACTCGTGATTGTGTGGAACTCCCCGGAACAGCTTTTGCGGACTACGCATCCACGCGTACCGACAAAGCGGGAGATAAGTGGTACACTTTCAAACCCGAGCCAAACCCTTACGGTGATTCATACAACCCCTCTTGGAAAAATCACCCAAACCTTAGGTGGAAACAAAATCAAGCCAATTCTTCCAATCTGCCTAATCGTTACCAACCAAACGGTCCACCCTCCAACCGTACTTTCAACAACAATCCTTTTAACAACTATGGTAGTACCAACAATCTTGAAGGATTGATGTCTAAGTTTATGGCATCTCAAGAAGCTCGCATATCTAAGTTTGAAGCCGATTTCAAACAAAAGCAAAGTGATATGACCACCAAAATTGACATATTGTTGAAAGTTCTCAATGACCGAGAAATGGGAGTAATCCTAAGCGACACGGTCAAGAATCCGAAACTAAACGTTAATTTCATATCTTCAGTTTCGTCACCCACTTCGTGTCCACAAAACTACTCGGTTAAATCAACGAGCACGTGTTTCAAACAAAACCAAATTCTTCAAAAGGACCAATCAGGTAAAACACCCGATATAAAACCGGTCAAAAGTATAGTTGAAACACCTCCTATGCAAGACCTTGACGATGAATTCAAGGAACTTCATCTTGAACGCCCCGTCATTGATGTCTTAGCTCGTGCTCCTTACTATAGCGCCCTCCTAGAAAAATATGAGAAGTTTAAACTAGGTAAAAATGGGACCGCTTTCGTTCAAAACAAGTTGCCTAAAAAGCTTGATGATCCGGGTATATTTGTTCTACCTTGTAAGATAGGAAGATCCGAAGCTTTTGACACACTAGCCGATTTAGGGTCAAGCCTCAACTTGATTCCCTTATCCCTATTTACAACTCTTAAGCTAGGAAAGTTAGAGGAAATTGAGGTATTGATAGGTCTAGCGGATGGAAGTATTGCCCACCCGGTTAGAATGATTAAGGATGTAGTTGTTCACGTAGGAAAGTTAACTATATTAGCGGATTTTAACGTCCTAGACATGGTTAGTGACACTACACGCCCATTATTGGTAGGAAGAGGATTTTTAGCAACCGCTAGCGCCATGATAGATTGTAAGGAGTCTAAGATAGCGGTAGGTGAAGGCGATACTTGGTCGGTGTACGATGTTAAGAAGCATAGTTATGATTGTGATGATGAACCGACACCGCATTGGGTAGAGATGAATAGGAGACCATCTAGATATGGACCTTGGATAGAAAGGAACTTTATAGGACCTCAATTCCCATTCTATTTAGAAAAAGATTTTGTTGGAAAGACACATTCGGTGGAACAACTCATAGCTAGAGATGAAGAGCTAGATCCCTTTGAGGACCCCTTAGTCTTTAGGAAGATGATTGAGTTCTTGAGCGTAATGCCTATTAATATAGAGATGAATAAGTGGAAAAGAGAGGGAGATAAGTGTAAATGGAGGTGGGACAAGCTACCTAAAGAAGGTGACGGATCATGGCATATGAGGATGACTTTGTATGATCCGGATGGAGAAAAGTTTGAAAGGGCATACCATACTAAGGGAACCGATAGGAAGTTGAAGCCTAAGTTTGATCCCAAAGATGTCCTCAATGAGGAATTCACCCGTATCACGTAGTAACCCATGACCTTGAGTCTAGCTACAAGACTCGTAAATAAAGAAAAGCGCTTCTTGGGAGGCAACCCATGCTTTGTGTGATTTTATTTTGTTTGACTGTTATTTGTTTCCGTATGCATGCTTTATTTTTATTGTTAGTAGATCATGTTTCTAAACTAAAAAGTGGAAATACTTTACTTTGTTGTTTTGGCCTAGTCTTAACTCCACCTAAAAGTATTTTTGCAAAAGATAAGTGTAAGGGGAAACCCCAAATATGTTTTTAAGAAACAAACCGATCATGATTCTCCACAATATTAAATGGACATGTATATTCGTATTTATTAGAGTCAAATGCTTGTATTGAGTCATAATGAAGTTTTGCAGGATTTTCCAGGAAGTAGGACCAAGTTTTTCCAGAAATTTTCCGGGAACTTAACATAAGAATTTCTGCAGATCACTTCTGACGGCGTCACGAGTTTACTCTTGACGGCGTCACGTGTAAAAATCTGGAAATTTTACCGGTTTTGTTTTTCTAACAGAGTTTTAAAGTTTTTGCAGAATTATTAAGTTTTATAATCTCCAGGAAATCTGCAAACTTCATTCCACAAGCATTATATCTTATTTTGTTTTCTAGGATTTAGTAACTTATATAGATTGCCGCCGATTTTATGCGAGGTTGCTTTGTTTGTTTTCTCAGGATTTGCAGGTTATGTATGACAAGAAGATGATTTATATTCTGGAAGGGAAGCTTTGATTGTTCATTTTCTTGGAGGAAGATCTAACCTGGCCACCTTATTATCCATACCGAGCGAATCAGGGGAGTATTTGATTTCATTCTTTTTACTTTTTCACTTTTACATTCTTTACTTGAACATTGGGGACAATGTTCATCCTAAGTGTAAGGGGAGGGTAAAATGATGATACCTTACAAATACACTTTTGCTTGAGTTTGTTTTGTTTAATGGTAGATGTGTAATAAAACTATGAGAAATATTTGTTAGTGCAATTTTAGCGCCAAATTTTATTTTTTTTTACAACATTTAGGAGTGAAACTTCAGCCATAGCAAGCGTCTCATGGATAAGAGATTGTATGACTAGCACAAAACCGTATATTCAGAAAAAATTTTCTACCCAAATATGTTAGGTTCGCCTTTAGATTTGATAGGAAAAGCATTCATTATTAGTGCTTATGAGTGTACCAGTAGCATTTAGATTCTAGAACTTGCGTTAGTCATGCATCCCGAGACCGCTAGTGAGACTAAATTCGTGTAGTAGGATTTACTACATGATAAGAGGCATTAGGATCACCCTTGTGTTAAACCCGTATCATAATTACTTGACCATTTAAGTCATATTACTTGGCTAGTTAAGTCAACTAATTTTTCCTACACCTTAGCGTTGTACTTATTTTTAGTACACGAAACCCCTAGTACACCCCTCCGAGCCTATCTTTTCGTTTCTAACTTTAAGCATTTTACTTAAAGGAAGAATTTGTTACACCCCACTTAAATGTACACCCAAATCGCCTTAGCCTTCCGTGTATGCACTCTTTGTTAGTGCATTATTGTTATTTGTTAAACCCTAAGTTAACTATCTAATTGATTACATGGTTGCTAAGTCGAGTCATATCCTTGTACATATTGTTTTGGGACGATTGGGACTCATGGGTAAAGTACTTATTTTATGGAGTAATGGGGAAGAACATCATATTATTACCCCCATATGTGCATTAATCTTAAAAGTACTCCAAGTGTTTTGATTTTCTTAATTCGAGTCATTAGATTAGTTTACTGTAAAGTATGTAAAAATTCAAGTGTAAGGGGAATGTTCATTCCCTATGATGTATTATTTTGGATGGTAGGGTAAGAGTGTATGCAAAAAAAAAAAAAAAAAAAAAATCAAGAAAAAGAAAAAAAAAAAAAACCTAGAAAAAAGAAAAAGAGAAAAAACATACGGACTACCATCCCGTTTCATTCTATGTTTATTTTATGTTTTTGTTATTTTTCATTTATTAGCTTAAGTCGAGTCTAGTCTTAGCTTAGCAAAGCATATTGTACATGTAATTGACCAAGATTGTTAACTCGCCACCAGTAAAGACTGCCTATATCCAACAAAACCGTGTATTTCATATCCCTACACCTAACGTTACAACCCTGTAAAAGACCTCTTTGATAGTTTATCCTAGGTGCTTACGCCATGTTGTGAAGGTTTGATCCTTTCCCAAGCCTATGGTAATCTATTTTGCTATAACAGGTAGTGAGAGATATCTTCCGTTTCCATATTGTAATTTATACTTTATTACACCCGAGAGATGTGAGTATCTAAACACTATTTGTGAGGTGCTAGTATATGGCCTCCGTGCTTGTCTTTGGTCTTTAGTGGAACGATTATTTGTTGTAATTACTTTTATATTAGTGTTAAATGACCCCTAACTTGTATTTTGAGTAGAATAAAAGCGCATTTGCTTGAGGACAAGCAAATCTCAAGTGTAAGGGTATATGATGAGGCGAAAAATGAACCACTTTTAGGGGGTCATTTAAGCCCGAAATTGAATTTATTTGATCAAATATTACCCTAAATCGTTCCTTTTGTGATTTTAGGTACTTTGGGAGAGAAATCTGGAAAAGGAAGCAATTCGGACGTTTTTGGAGCATAAAAGTGAAGGAAACGCCAAAGACTTAATTTTCCAAGCTGGGAACAGTAGGTGACGGCGTCAAGAGTAATTTTCATGACGGCCCAGTACAGACATGAAGGCGTCACAAGGAAGAGCGTCAAGAGTAAAATACGTGACGGCCTGGAAAAAGTTAATACATGACGGCGTCAGATGTAGATCAAGGCAGTCCGAGAATTCTTTTGGCGGCGAGATGACGGCGTCACCTATTTGGTCTTGACGCCGTCAGCCTCAGTTTTCTATATATAGTTTTCTAATTTTCATTCATTAAAGAGGAGCAAGTTTGGAGAAACCCTAAGGCCGAACCATATACGAGTTTTACAGGTTTTTCAAGGGTTTTCAGCCCTTGAACCCTTACAAGTGTAATTGAGATAAGTGTTCTTCTAATTCAATCAATATGTCTATGTGTTGGTTGTCTATATCTTGTGTTTGTCTTAATTCCACCATGCTAGGCTAGATTTATTTTGTGTTTGCTTAGATCTAATGAAACCTAGATGTTGATTATGTGTTGATTACTTGTTTATGGTTGTATTGGATGAATGATTTCGATGTTAGGCTTAAGAAAACTGGCAGATCTCCAAATGGTAACATGCTTGAACGTCTTAGGAAACATGAACTGATTTGCACTAGGTTTTATTGGTTGTATTTAATGCATGAGTAAATTCTAATGATCCCATGTTAGGAGCTTCTTAGCCGGCTCGACATAGGAGTGAAGTAGGCACTCATAGGATTGGGGAGTTAAGTGCGCCACCCCATGAATGGTATTAAGGAATACAATCCGTCATCCACGCAACTATAACAAGTAATTAACGTGTAAAAGATATCTAGGGAGTAGTGAAATCTAAGTAAACACATTTCTCCACTTATTGCTCACAACCTTAGTTTAATTTAGTTTTATTTTCATTTCTAGTATTTTATTTTGATTGCATCTTTAATATTGGGTTAGTTGACTAGCAACTAATTCCGCCCAAAATCTTTCAAACCCGAGATTTTTACTTGCTTTCTAAAAAAATAAAAAAATAAAAAAATAATCATCCTTCATCTCTAGAACTAGTGTTTAGGTTTTCTAATCCTAGCGACACTATTCCTAGCTGAACGATCAATCCCCCGGTACTTGTCACTATACTATACTACAACGATCAGGTACACTGCCTGGTGGGGGTTGTAAGCTTCTCAAGATCCCTTAAGAGGTAAAGCCTGGTGCGATTCCCACGTATCAGCTATTTAAACATCTATAACCAAAAGTAAAAGACCCTCAACCCCTAGGACCGATCCATTTCTTAAATACCATCACCACGATATCTGCTTCTACACCTAACCTGAACCAACAACAAAATGAAAATATGGGTCATACAGCTAAAGGTGAAACCTCAAGGTTGGACCACGAATTCGCCAAAAGCCCTACCAACTCATTCGAGCAGTCCGCCACGCAAGAATCTAGCAAATCGGATGAAGGGAAAGAGAGATCGGAAGTGCATACGAGAAATCCAGCCATTTTAGGTAAATCTATTGTAGAGGAACCCGAGAGAAAAATGGAGGATGTTACTAGTGGGAGTAGTGATAGGACTGAGGAAAGCAACTCTAAAGTTTTCAAGATTTCCTGCACCATTAAGAAAAAGCTCTTAACCGATAGTCATATAGATCCTAGCCTCTCCGTCAACATAATCCCCCTTTTCCTATACCACGAAGCCTTCCCAGAACGCATGGTGTGCGAGAGAGTCAATAATGCAAGGGTAATAAAAGATTTGTCAATCATGATTGGAGAACTTGTTTACAACACTGACCTCACTGTGGTCGATGACATAGACCCTTTCACTAATCAAACATTAACCAACCTTGTTCTAGGGAAACCATTTATCAATGAATCGGGAGTAATCTTTGATGAGAAGGATGGTAGTGCATTGTTCACCAATGGTGTCAAGAAGGTAATTTTTCGAAGGGGTAATGAGGAGGTGTACGAGTACCGTCCTTCCCTTGAGGGGAATCTATATGGATCAAGGGCTGGAGGATCGGGGAAGATAAGGAGGCGTGATCTGAATAATCTCATAATTCCCTGCATGATCGGTCATAAGTATTTCGATAACGTCTACATTAACGTATTCCTACCTAAGAATTTTATGTCTCTATTCCACTATAACAACATATGTAGATGGGGAATGATTTATAAGGGCGAGAAAGTGGTTGGTAGGGATCATGAAATCCAGGTGTTCGTAGGAAATATGGCATTCACTATGGAATTTACGATTGTGGACAACATCGAAGACTATGTCGACCCGAGGTTATCACGAGTTGTTTTTGGAGCACCCTTTTGTGAAATCACTAATTTGATAGTTGATGACCGAAACAGAATCATGACCTTCGCTGATGGAATTAGGAGGGTTTCATACCAAACACCGTACAAGAGAAAAGATCTCAAGGTAATCGATTGTGACGGGCTTGATAGGCTAAGTTCCCAACTTATTTTGTGTGATGAAGATGTGCGGAGAGGATATAAGAACACTTCCGATCTATCATGTGGGTTCTTTAAAGATGTTAGTAAACTTGGTTCTAAGTATCGAGAAGATGTCTTTGAGTTCGAAGACCCGAAATACTTGCACTATGAAAGCGATACTGGCTTAGAAGACGACCTAGAGAGTGAAACCAACGATGAGGTCACGTAGTAACCCATGACCTTGAGTCTAGCTACAAGACTCGTAAATAAAGAAAAGTGCTTCTTGGGAGGCAACCCATGTTTTGTGTGATTTTTATTTTGTTTGTTTGTTATTTGCTTCCGTATGCATGCTTTATTTTTATTGTTGGTAGATCATGTTTCAAAACTAAATAGTGGAAGTACTTTACTTTGTTGTTTAGCCTACTCTTAACTTCATCCAAAGGTATTTTTGCAAAAGATAAGTGTAAGGGGATACCCCAAATATGTTTCTAAGAAACAAAACCAATCATGATTCTCCACAATATTAAGTGAACATGTATATTCGTATTTGTTAGAGTCAAATGCATGTATCGAGTCATAATGAAGTTTTGCAGGATTTTCCAGGAAGTAGGATGAAGTTTTTTGATAAGGTGAAAAATGATCCGTTTTTAGGGGGTCATTTAAGCCCGAATTCGAGTTTATTTGATCAAATATTGCCCTAAATCGTTCCTTTTGTGATTTTAGGTACTTTGGGAGAGAAATCTGGAAAAGGAAGCAATTCGGACGTTTTTGGAGCATAAAAGTGAAGAAAACGCCAAAGTCTTAATTTTTCATGCTGGGAACAGTAGGTGGCGCCGTCAAGAGTAACATCCTGACGGCGTCACGAAGGTAGGGCGTCAAGAGTAAAAGTCATGACGGCCTGGAAATGATTAAGTCTTGACGGCGTCAAATGTAGATCAAGGCAGTCCGAGAATAGTTTTGGCGGCGAGGTGACGGCATCACAATGTTTGTCTTGACGCCGTCAGACCCCTTTTCCTACATATAGTTTTCTAATTTTCACATTAAAAAGAGAGAAGTTTTGGAGAAACCCTAAGTACGAACTTGGTACGAATTTTACAGGTTTATCAAGGGTTCCAAGCCCTTGATACCTTTCATGTGTAATTGAGATAAGTGTTCTTTCAATTCAATCAATATGTCTATGTGTTGGTTGTCTATATCTTGTTCTTGTCTTAATTCCATCATGCTAGGCTAGATCTATCTTGTGTTTGCTTGGATCTAATGAAACCTAGATGTTAATTATGTGTTGATTACTTGTTTATACTTGTCTTGGATGAATGATTTATATGTTAGGCTTAAGAAAACTGGCAGATCTCCAATTGGTAACATGCTTGAACGTGTTAAGAAACATGAACCGACGCGCACTAGGTCTTTATTGGTTGTATGCATGAGTCACTGTTTACAATCCCTATAGTTGTGCTGGGCATGGTGTAGGAGGAGATAAGAGCTCATAGAATTGGGGAGTTAAGTGTGCCACCCCATGAATGGTATTAAGGAATACAATCCGTCATCCATGCATTTATAACAAGTAATTAACGTGTAAAAGATGTCTAGGGAGTAGTGAAATCTAAGTAAACACATTTTCTCCACTTATTGCTCACAACTTTAGTATAATTTAGTTCATTTTCATTTCTTGTATTTTATTTTGATTGCATCTTTAGTATTGGGTTAGTTGATTAGCAACTAATTCCGGCCAAATCCTTCAAACCCGAGATTTTTAATTGCTTTCTATAAAATATAAAAACACAAAAATAATCATCCCTCACCTTTAGAACTAGTATTTAGGTCTTCTAATCCTGGCGACACTATTCCTAAGCTGAACGATCAATCCCCTGGTACTTGTCACTATACTATACTACAATGATCAGGTACACTGCCTGGTGGGGGTTGTAAGCTTCTTGAGATCCCTCGAGAGGTAAAACCTGTTGCATTTCCCACGCATCAAGTTTTTGGCGCCGCAGCCCGGGGAATAGTTATTGTCTAGGTTAGAATTTCTTTTTATTAGGTCTACTTGCTAGATTCCTTTCTAGTAAGATTTTTTTTTTATTTTTTTTTTAGGTTTTCTTTAGTCTATCTTTTCTTTGTGTCTTTGTTCGTAAAAACCTTTCCATTGACTCTTCCGTTCACCATTATGGAGAACGTGAATCCACCAAGTCCGACACTAGAGTTTTACCAGAAAAAATATAATTACACTAGTTTGGATATACCAAGATGGAGCAATGAAATGAGGAGGACAGGATCTTATATTGATTTTATTGAGTACCTTGAGAAAAGAGGCCAAGTGCATAATGCTTTTAAAGAATTCACCTTAGGAGCTCCATCAACCCCTCAAAATGCCTCACTTAGTGAAACCTATGCACCATATGAGCCTTCACCTATGATAGTTTCGTATGAGCCACCTAGCTGCATGTCATGGTTAGGCCCTACCATAATACAGGATGAACACATAGGTGACCTTGATGTGATGGAGGATGTAGCCGAACATGATCACATTGATCAAAAAGACCTAGGTTTTATGATCGATGATGATGAATCTCAAGAAACAGATGATGAATCTTTTGGGCAATTTGTATATAGTAGTCATAATATTGAGGATGATCCTTATGATTCGGACATAGAAGTTGAGATGCCTAGAGAAGTACGTGAGATACTTGGGAAAATGTTAGGGTTAGATTATAATGAAACACATGTTGAGGATATAGGTGATCTTAACACAAGGAATGGTGAAGTAAATAACATAAGCCCACAAAGTACCCCACAAGTCCTACCATCATTTGATGCGTACACACCTCCCTTGACTTACCCAGAAAAAGTAGAAGAGACTATAGGACCCCCAATAGAGGTAGAGCCTTTGAACCAAACATAACTAGAGGATATAGGTTTGAATAATGATAACCTTACTCTTAGTTCTAGGGAAGTTCCTAGTTTTGATGAACCGGAGCCTCAACCAAAACCATTACCTAATCTTCCATCCTTGGATGAAAATTTAGGAATTGAAATAGGTTCCGATCCACCCATCAAACCATATAGTCCAGGTAGTCTTAGCACAAAAGTAGTGGACTCTAAGCCTTGTAGAGAGGAAGCCAATATAGGAGTGGAAAATGACCTTACATGCTTACATCACCCATTTATGATTGATCGCAAGAAACATTATGGGTTTAAGCCGGGTTTATTAGGTCAAGATGGATCCCCAACTGGTAATCTCTTGAAGTTGATTGAAAATGATCCCTTTTTAGGAGAAAATCTTAATCCACCCATTAACCCGATTGAATTAGGTAAGGTTATGATGATAGGAGCACACCCCTTTGAGCATATAATTCATCCACCGCTATTTTCTCAAGTGGCATACTTCCACCCTAAGAGTGTGTATCGCTACTTCTACCCGCACTTAATCCTAAGTGTAGGGAAAACCTCCCCTATTTCTGTTAAATAAGGGTAGAGTCAGGCTCGTGACTCGAACAAAAACAAGCGCTTCTTGGGAGGCAACCCATGTTTTGTGTGATTTTATTTTGTTTGTTTGTTATTTGCTTCCGTATGCATGCTCTATTTTTATTGTTGGTAGATCATGTTTCTTAATTAAATAGTGGAAATACTTTACTTTGTTGTTTTGGCCTAGTCTTAACTCCACCTAAAGGTATTTTTGCAAAAGATAAGTGTAAGGGGAAACCCCAAATATGTTTTCAAGAAACAAACCGATCATGATTCTCCACAATATTAAATGAACATATATATTCGTATTTGTTAGAGTCAAATGCTTGTATTGAGTCATAATGAAGTTTTGCAGGATTTTCCAGGAAGTAGGACCAAGTTTTTCAAGAAATTTTCTGGAAACTTAACATAAGAATTTCTGCAGGTCACTTCTGACGGCGTCACAAGTTTACTCTTGACGGCGTCAAGTGTAAAAATCTGGAAATTTTACCAGTTTTGTTTTTCTAACGGAGTCTTATGGTTTTTGTGAATTATTAAGTTTTATAATCTCCAGGAGATCTGCAAACTTCATTCCACAAGCATTATATCTTATCTTGTTTTCTAGGATTTAGTAACTTATATAGGATGCCGCCGATTTTACGCGAGGTTGTCTTGTCTATTTTATCAGGTTTTACAGGTTATGTATGACAAGAAGATGATTTATATTCTGGAAGGGAAGCTTTGATTGTTCATTTTCTTGGAGGAAGATTTAACCTGGCCACCTTATTATCCATACCGAGCGAATCAGAGGAGTATTTGATTTCATTCTCTTTACTTTTTCACTTTTACATTCTTTACTTGAACATTGGGGACAATGTTCATCTTAAGTGTAAGGGGAGGGTAAAAAGATGATACCTTCCAATGTTCATCTTAAGTGTAAGGGGAGGGTAAAAAGATGATACCTTACATATGCACTTTCGCTTGAGTTTGTTTTGTTTAATGGTAGATGTGTAATAAAACTATGAGAAATACTTGTTAGTGCAATTTTAGCGCTAAATTTAAATTTTTTTACAACATTTAGGAGTGAAACTTTAGCCATAGCAAGCGTCTCATGGATAGGAGATTGTATGACTAGCACATAACCGGACCTTCAGAAAAATTTTCCACCCAAATATGTGAGGTTCGCCTTTAGATTTGATAGGAAACACATTTACTATTAGTGCTTATGAGTGTACCGGTAGTATTCAGATTCTAGAACTTGCGTTAGTGATGCATCTCGAGACTGCTAGTGAGACTACATTCGTGTAGTAGGATTTACTACATGATAAGAGGCATTAGGATCACCCTTGTGTTAAACCCGTATTACAATTACTTGACCATTTAAGTCATATTACTTGGCTAGTTAAGTCAACTAATTTTTCCCACACCCTTAGCGTTGTACTCATTTTTAGTACACGAAACCCCTAGTACACCCTTCCGAGCCTATCTTTTCGTTTCTAACTTTAAGCATTTTACTTAAAGGAAGAATTTGTTACACCCCACTTAAATGTACAACCAAATCGCCTTAGCCTTCCGTGTATGCGCTCATTTTTAGTGCATTATTGTTATTTGTTAAACCCTAAGTTAACTATCTAATTGATTACATGGTTGCTAAGTTGAGTCATATCCTTGTACATATTGTTTTGGGACGATTGGGACTCATGGGTAAGTACTTATTTTATGGAGTATTGGGGAAGAACATCATTTATTACCCCCGTATGTACGTTAATCTTAAAAGTGCTCCAAGTGTTTTGATTTTCTTAATTCGAGTCATTAGAATAGTTTATTGTAAAGTATGTAAAGATTCAAGTGTAAGGGGAATGTTCAACCCCTATGATGTATTATTTTGGATGGTAGGGTAAGAGTGTATGCAAAAAAAAAAAAAAAAAAAAATCGAAAAAATCAAGAAAAAAAAAATAGAAAAAGGAAAAAAGAGAAAAAACATACGGACTACCATCCCTTTTCATTCTATGTTCATTTTATGTTTTTGTTATTTTTCAATTATTAGCTTAAGTCGAGTCTAGTCTTGGCTTAGCAACGCCATATTGTACATGTAATTAACCAAGATTGTTAACTCGCCACCAGTAAAACTTCCTTTATCCAACAAAACCGTGTATTTCATATCCCTACACCTAACGTTACAACCCTTTAAAAGACCTCTTTGATAGTTTATCCTAGGTGCTTACGCCATGTGGTGGAGGTTTGATCCTTTCCCAAGCCTATGGTAATTTATTTTGCTATGACAGGTAGTGAGAGATATCTTCCGTTTTCAAATTGTAATTTACACTTTATTACACCCGAGAGATGTGAGTATCTAAACACTATTTGTGAGGTGCTTGTGTATGACCTCCGTGCTTGTCTATTGGTCTTTAGTGGAACGATTATTTGTTGTAATTACTTTTATATTAGTGTTAAATGACCCCTAACTTGTATTTTGACTAGAATAAAAGCGCATTTGCTTGAAGACAAGCAAATCTCAAGTGTAAGGGTATATGATGAGGTGAAAAATGATCCCTTTTTAGGGGGTCATTTAAGCCCGAATTCGAGTTTATTTGATCAAATATTGCCCTAAATCGTTTCTTTTGTGATTTTAGGTACTTTGGGAGAGAAATCTGGAAAAGGAAGCAATTCGGACGTTTTTGGAGCATAAAAGTGAAGAAAACGCCAAAGTCTTAATTTTCCATGCTTGGAACAGTAGGTGACTGCGTCAAGAGTAACATCCTGACGGCGTCAAAAGCAAAATTCCATGACGACTTAGTAGAGATTTGACGGCGGTACGAAGGTAGGGCGTCAAGAGTAAAAGTCATGACGGCCTGGAAATGATTAAGTCTTGACGGCGTCAAATGTAGATCAAGGCAGTCCGAGAATAGTTTTGGCGGCGAGGTGACGGCGTCACAATGTTTGTCTTGACGCCGTCAGACCCCTTTTCCTATATATAGTTTTCTAATTTTCACATTAAAAAGAGAGAAGTTTTGGAGAAACCCTAAGTACGAACTTGGTACGAATTTTACAGGTTTTTCAAGGGTTCCAAGCCCTTGATACCTTTCATGTGTAATTGAGATAAGTGTTCTTTCAATTCAATCAATATGTCTATGTGTTGGTTGTCTATATCTTGTTCTTGTCTTATTTCCATCATGCTAGGCTAGATCTATCTTTTGTTTGCTTGGATCTAATGAAACCTAGATGTTAATTATGTGTTGATTACTTGTTTATACTTGTCTTGGATGAATGATTTATATGTTAGGCTTAAGAAAACTGGCAGATCTCCAATTGGTAACATGCTTGAACGTCTTAAGAAACATGAACCGACGTGCACTAGGTCTTTATTGGTTGTATTTAATGCATGAGCCACTGTTTACAATCCCTATAGTTGTGCTGGGCATGGTGTAGGAGGAGATAAGAGCTCATAGAATTGGGGAGTTAAGTGTGCCACCCCATGAATGGTATTAAGGAATACGATCCGTCATCCATGCATTTATAACAAGTAATTAACGTGTAAAAGATGTCTAGGGAGTAGTGAAATCTAAGTAAACACATTTTCTCCACTTATTGCTCACAACTTTAGTATAATGCTCACAACTTTAGTATAATTTAGTTCATTTTCATTTCTTGTATTTTATTTTGATTGCATCTTTAGTATTGGGTTAGTTGATTAGCAACTAATTCCGCCCAAATCCTTCAAACCCGAGATTTTTAATTGCTTTCTATAAAATATAAAAACACAAAAATAATCATCCCTCACATTTAGAACTAGTATTTAGGTCTTCTAATCCTAGCGACACTATTCCTAAGCTGAACGATCAATCCCCCGGTACTTGTCACTATACTATACTACAACGATCAGGTACACTGCCTGGTGGGGGTTGTAAGCTTCTCAAGATCCCTCGAGAGGTAAAACCTGTTGCGATTCCCACGCATCATTTTTCCAGAAATTTTCTGGAAACTTAACATAAGAATTTCTGCAGGTCACTTCTGACGGCGTCACGAGTTTACTCTTGACGGCGTCACGTGTAAAAATCTGGAAATTTTACCAGTTTTGTTTTTCTAACGGAGTCTTAAAGTTTTTGTTGAATTATTAGTTTTATAATCTCCAGGAAATCTGCAAACATCATTCCACAAGCATTATATCTTACTTTATTTTCTAAGATTTATTAGCATATGTAGATTGCCGCCGATTTTTTGCGAGGTTGCCTTGTCTGTTTTCTCAGGTTTTACAAGTTATGTATGACAAGAACATGATTATTATTCTGGAAGGAAGCTTTGATTGTTCATTTTCTTGGAGGAAGATCTAACCTGGTCACCTTATTATCCAAACCGAGCGAATCAGGGGAGTATTTGATTTCATTCGTTTTACTTATTTTTCTTTTACATTCTTTACTTGAACATTGGGGACAATGTTCATCCTAAGTGTAAGGGGAAGGTAAAATGATGATACCTTACAAATACACTTTCGCTTGAGTTTGTTTGTTTGATAGTAGATGTGTAATAAAACTATGAGAAATACTTGATAGTAGGAGTGAAACTTTAGCCATAGCAAGCGTCTCATGGATAGGAGATTGTATGACTAGCATAAAACCGTACTATTCAGAAAAATTTTCCACCCAAATATGTGAGGTTCGCCTTTAGATTTGATAGGAAAAACATTTATTATTAGTGCTTATGAGTGTACCGGTAGCATTTGGATTCTAGAACTTGCGTTAGTGATGCATCCCGAGACCGCTAGTGAGACTACATTCGTGTAGTGGGATTTACTACATGATAAGAGGCATTAGGATCACCCTTGTATGAAACCCGTATCATAATTACTTGACCATTTAAGTCATATTACTTGGCTAGTTAAGTCAATTGATTTTTCCCACACCTTAACGTTGTTCTCATTTTTAGTACACGAAACCACTAGTACACCCCTCCGATCCTATCTTTTTGTCACAATTCGTAATTTCAGGTCCTTGTTCAGATGTCAAAATTTCATTATTCATCTCGGGAAGTTACTATTCACCGATCACTATTCATCATTTTACTATTCATCATTTTTGGTGTCAGTTTGAGATTCCGAGAAGCGTTCAGAAAATTTACTATTCACATAACACTATTCATTCTCGAAGGGAAACCACTATTCATGTACTTTATTCATTTCATCGTAAATTTAGTTTACGGGTAATTAAATTCGCGTAACCGGTCATGTTAAGTTGCGAATTCATGAAATCATCGGTAGAGACATTTCATACGGACTAGAAATAGTCTGCATATCATCATTATGGCACTTGTATACTATTCCACTCGTAGGATATTTAAATTAATACTTTTGGTATAATTGACTTTTTACGTATATTTATTTCTAAATAAACGTTAACATGCGATCAATAATGTGACTAACACGTCCGACACTCCCGACTAATATCCTAGTATAATTTCATACTCATAATAATAATATAAAAATTATAATATTAATTTACCCGGTGTTTTGAAAATTTATTTAATTAATATCGTAAATTTAATATAATTACGACAGTTTTCGTAAAAACTAAACAATAATCATCCAAACACTCAATATTGATACCCGACATATTTTCACAGTTTTTACGACTTTATTATGTCCCGGTTAACTCCGTTAAAATTTATTTCTAGTTAACTCGGTACCCGGTATTCCCTAAAAATACTAATATACATACAATAATACAAGAAATTACCAACTTTCTTACACTAAACTCTCTTTTTCTTCCCTTTTTCACTAAATGCCGCCCCCCCCCCCCCATTCCCATTTCTCACAAATCTTGAAAATTTTGCCATTCCATTAATGTTTGTCATAGTTTGTCTAATATATAAAATATATAAACAAAATCTGCACATTTTCATCTCATTATACAAGATCTAAATAAGATAACTCACTTTCTTTTTCTCTCTTTGGGGGTGCACGGCAAACAACACAACAAGAAGCAAGGAGTATCAATTTTCCAAGAAAAAGTTGTAAACAAGCTAATCTAGTAATCATTGTTGGGGTTTTGTGTTAAAAACCCAAGGTTTTATAAGTTTTCATCTCCATAAGCTCACTAATCTTTCAAGTAAGTTGCCAAACTCATTTTTATAATTTATTCAAGTTCCTACAATAATCATACACTTTTTATACAAGATCTACATGCATATGTTAGTTTATACCACTCTATTTAAACTTTTATATCTTTTAAGCCTTAGAAATAGATTATAGGTAGATCATTGTTAGATCCACTTGATTTATGATGTTTAGGAACCCATAACACCCTAAGAAGGTGTATGGTAAGATTAGACTAGATTTGTGGTGATTGAAAGTGATTTGGTTGAAGTTGAAACTAGATTAGAACCCTAGAAATTGTTTTTGAAACAATATATATATACCTACTGTCCATATTTTTAAAACGTTGGAAAATCAGTAGATGATGGGTAATTTTTGACCAAAGATTTAGAAAATTCTTTCAAAAGCGAAGCCATGGGCGAAAGAACGGATTAAAACGAGCTTATAACGAAGGAGTTATGATTTTTGCAAGTTTAACGACGAAAACTATTTTCTGAAAATTTAACGTGCTGATTGGCGATTTTCGACGGACAAAGAGAGGCGTTAGACGTAATCTAGTGGAGCCTAACTATCAAAAATATATTAATACATGTTAAGACGAATCCGTGGATATAAAGAACGAGGAAAATGAACTTAAAACGACAAAGTTATACACGTTTTAAAATCATCAAAACTATATATATAATTATTGTCACTAATAGAAATAATATAACTACGTACTAAATACTATATTTTCTAGATTTCTTGTTCAAGAACTATATTCTTAACTAATAAAGTACGTACGACCCAAGGCTTATTTATACGACTACTAGACGTTATTTCAAGGTTTTCAAAACGAGAAATATAACACTAACATTTTTATATACGATATATTACGACAAGTTTTTATTATTCTAGTTGGACTTATTTTTCTTAAGTATGGAAATTACCTACTTTGACAATAACTAGTATTTTCAAGTTACGAGTGGTATAGGTATCATGTGCATGTGCATTCATTACATCACGGCATGATCTAAAGTAGATCGTTATTACTCATATTAGGTTGCGGCTAGTGTTCTCGCCTTGTTGTCCCGATTATTTCATCACATTGTACTATCACTTCAGTGAGTTTTCATAGCCCCGTTTTCAATTACATATTTGATTTCAAATCCCACGGGGGAGAATACATTGCATTACTTATTTTTCTGTACATGCCAAAGTATTAAATTCCTTACATTGCTTAAGTTGCCTTATTACCACGTCATGACAAGTCCCCTTTATTATCATGGACCGTTAATTAATCTACAAGCGAGAGTGAGTGAATAGATCTATTGAGGGTGACTCCTCCATTCGTGTTTGGGTTGCTCCAACGGGTACGAATGCATTTCATATCTAATATATTTAGAGTGTCTGGTAAACACTCATTTGGGGCCAAGTAACGTCTAGCTTCGGGGTCATGAGCTTAAGAGCCAATGTATTACTTTTGACATTTTGTCGGTTTACTTTATACTTGTGGCCAATGTACATACGGTTTAACTTACAAACCTATGATTATTCACCAACATTATTGTTGACCATTTTCGCAATGTATTTTCAGGTAATTAAGACATATTTTTCATGGCATGCATGGAGTCAGATCATTGAGTAACAAGGATGACGAGTCTCATTTTGGATTTTTATGCACTTATGAACTATCGTTTGATTGTACTAAACTTATTTCCTTAAACTTTTCCAGACTTTTGGGACCTATGTTTTATAACTCTGAATATTTTGAATGAATCAAACGATGTATTTTCAAAACGACACTTTAGGTCGTTCAATATAACTCTAACTGTGGTGCTATGACAGTCACCCCCAGGTATTCCATTCCGCTGCCATTCAGGTATTTTGGGGGTGTGACAGATTGGCATCAGAGCTAAGGTTATAGCGAACTAGGATGTATCATGGACCCTAGACTATAACCACATCATCATAGCATCTCATCATTTCATCATAGGTGCATATTCATTATACATGTTGTTTCATGCACACATTGTGCGAGTTATTTATACCCATACTCATATATATATATATATATATATATATATATATATATATATATATATATATATATATATATATATATATATATATATGATTATGTTGACCTGGTTCACAAGTGACATGTCTTCAGATACCCACCCTGTTATCCTTTCATCGGATTTCAACATTGAAGATGCCTTGTCATCTTCCACTACCATTGTACTACCAGTTACACTTACGCCGCCATTAGCACCATTGAATTGTTATAGGAACAAGGTTTTCCTATCATTCAGCCCATACTTAGATTTCTGTTTGGCAGAGTATTCAGACTTAATCTTAATGGACATATTAGGATGCTTATTGCAAAGAAGATAGTATGTTTTCTTTCCTTCACTAGTAGGGCGCTTACTACTCAGGTACTACCACCACCGTCAGCTACTTATTACACTATTGGTCATCCCATAGTGTGTACTTCAGTTTTACCTCTTAGATGTCGCGAGGTTGTGCGAAAGAGGGTAGCATTCTATTTACTATTATCACCATCACATCTCAGAGATTCTACACCCATATATGACAGGCCGCTTAAGAAGCAACCACTATTTGACATACCACACGTTACACCACCTTATGGGTTTGAGGTTGGTGAGAGTTTGAGAGCCTCTACTGCTTGACAACCTACTACTCTTCATCGTTAGACGATGATCTCTAATTATTTGAGATTACCCACGAGTGTTTTGACGATACACTCTGAATAATACCACAAACCTCACAAACACAATAAGAATTGCAACAAATCGCCCAAGGGTGGCATCTATCACAAGGACTGTATATTATCTTAGATATGATCGACTCATACCTCCATAACACAATAAACCAACAAGATGCCTTGAACGGTATTATACTATCATAATGGAACTCATCACAACTCTCCCTTCATTATCAAGTTTGATTACACCACATTCTAAGCCTATGATTACATCATTAGTCGCTCTAGCAACACTCTACCGACCAAGGTGGTCATATTAGTAGATTTGACATGTAATTACAACTTTGGGAAGATGCAAGTAAGACAATAGGATTAATAAAGATGAAGATGTCTTTTCAATTAAATGGTCATGTTGACCAAGATAAAAGTGAGTGCCCTAGTTTTCGTGTTTCAGAGATAATAACAATTCAAGTAAGTCAAAGTCAAATTAAATTTTTGTACAAACAAAAAAAAAAAAGATTTCTTACAAACCTTACGAAGTACGACAAATTATTGATTTTCAATGGTTGGATTAAAACTCATTTTTGTTTAAGCAACAATCTTCTTGAACTCCCTTTTTCCAAAGACATATATATATATATATATATATATATATATATATATATATATATATATATATATATATATATATATATATATATATATATATATATATATATATATATATATATATATATATATATATATATATATATGAGATATTGTTTTTATCAAAATATAAAATATTTCGTAGTCACATCTTTTACATAACTATATTCATCACGAACTTCAAATAAAGTCACTCCAAGATACATTTATGACCAAATTTCACAATGTTTCACTCAAATAAATGTTGTTAACTTTAGAAACCATATCTCCAAGAAGGAACACGCATAACTCATGAACGAATCTCAAAAGCAACCACTATACCTACTTACTATTTGACGTTAAATGCGAAAGAAACCCCTCTACCAGAGATTGCCAATATTGATACACCATGCCTTAACACCACTACTTCAAATTACAACTTTTTTGCTCATTCCATATTATAAGACTCTCACGCTAGTATAAGCTTGTTGGATAAAGATCAAGGTACAATTACTCAACAAAATTTATATTCTTTTCGGAGACCGATATAGCTTAGTCACATTGGGACAAGACCTCATTTTCATGATAGGATATCGAGAAGTTTCACCTGACCATAAGGCATTTAGCTTGCATTCATGGAAAATCAAACATCATTCGATGTGGTACCTACTTGACTCAAATCATTGGCACCAAATTTCTACCCTATATCTTTTCACACATAGACTATCCCCTTCAGTTGATTGTAGATGCCTTAAAGACACGTTCATCTTTCACGCTCTCAATATCACTACCATATTCTCGACCACTTCATAATCATAAACCACTGCCCTGTTATGAACTAAGAGGCTTACATTCTTTAAATAAGTGGATTAGTAGACTATTACCATACCATAAGATTCACCCATGTATCCAATAAACCATTCAACGAATTTTACTTCAAGCTATTTTACTACCATACGGGGAAATTGTTTTACAGAATTATTAAAAGAAACTATTTTATTACCACCCTATAAATTGATTTTTCCATTATTGCACCAAGTATTTACTATTATTACGCGAAACAATTTTCATGTTACTTGAAAGGAAATGACTAGAATACCATTTTTCAAAACAAAACGTTGAACACCATCTAAAACTTTTGAGAAAAGTAATACTATTTTGACTAAATCAAGGATCGCATCATTAGTCCTCAATTATACATAGCCTGATCACCTATGTAAAATTCAGGAAGGATTATGCCATGAAGTAAATAATTTTTTTTTTTAGTATTGCTAATAACAATCTTCATGTAAAAGCGTTTTAAACAATTAAACTCTTGTATAAATGTCTCTTTCTGACAAACTTCCCCCTGGATACTTACCTCACCTGTCACTCACTTAGCCATTAAGTTGGACTTTCCATTGACTTCTTTAGGAGAGACTTTCCCTATCAAGTACTAGGAGGATTACTCGATACAAGAAAAACAATAAAAGGATTACAGAACTACTAAACCTAGACTAAGAAAATTCATAATCCAACAACAATCCTAAGATACCACGATACCATCCGAATCACCATTTCTGACCTAGTTGCCAAATTTTATCATTCAAAGGTACTAGCAAGACTGAGCTACAGGATCGAACACATTGTGAAGGTACGCTAAACAACACTATAGAAATAATCCAAGCACCTAATTGAGACTGTAAAGCAATTCATTTAAACATGGCCTCATCTAAACGCAAACTTCCCTGCAGTGAGTTTACGCCAAGAATGATTGATTCGAATTATGGATATCGATATAGATTCCCCTAAAGCGTTGTGTCCTCAAGAAATTCTAGATAACCTCACCTATACATCAAGAGAGGCATCAGGCCCAAGCATATCTCCTCAGCTTCATGTGGAAATGAAATAGACATTCATCGACATAGTATCAATGGACACCCTCATTTTGCCAACATGATGACAATTTCAACGATAAACCATTTCAGGACTTAAGTTGGTTGAATACCTAGGCTTGTAGTTTTTCCAGATAATCGCCAATAGGCATTTTCTAATATTAGGAACTAAACGTTAGGCATCTATGCATTTATGCGAACATTACCTATCCTACTATTTTATCCTTGTTAGTGTTTTCACTTTTAAATGAAGTTGAATTGAAAATTGCATTTATACAAATCACATACCTCGTAGAAAATAATTTTTGAATTGCCTATTTTGAACAAATACGATCCTTTTTGGTCAATATTTTGCAAAACCATTGTACAATGAAAAATAAATAAACATCAAACTTTGGTAAACAGTCCTATTCACTATATTTTGAAGACGGTTTCACATTTTTATAACTACTGAATTTTGAATCATCAAGAAAGAGATTACTTAGTAACCCATTTGCTCCATTTTCTAAATTAGTTTATTCGGAAAAATATTTCTACCAAAACTCCCAATCACGAGATAAATTTTGAAAACCAATCACCTTACAAGATCGGTTATGTATTTAGGGTTTTGCGATTTGACAATAAGGAATATTAGAATGTGTGATGAAGGAAATTAGGAGGAACACCATAGATCGATTACAAACGTCAGTAATGGAGACCAAGTACAATAGGCAAAGAAAGACACATGTCTTAGCACCCATTAGACCAAAACACAAGGAATCAAAGTGTTACCCATATTCTATCTTCTTCGTATAACGCCCTTTTCGAAAAGTATAACGTTGTAGAATTAGTCACCAGATTCATTGTAACCGTTTTAATTATTCTTGATAAAGGTGATCAAATCACCTCAGACTTCTAGCAATCATTTTAAGATTTCCTTCGGAATCCCATTTAGATGTAAACACCGCCTATCATCCTCAGACCAATGGTCAGATTGAGAGGACAATTCAAACATAGGAAAGATATGCTCAGAGAGTGAGCAATTGACTCTAGAAATGGTTGGACTAACCATTTATCATAAATCAGATTCGTTTGCAACGATAGTTATCGTACAAGCGTAGAGACTATACTATTTGAGGCACTTTATGGTCGAAGTACCAATTACCCATTTACAGACCGAAATTGGAAAGTTAAATTCACTGGTCTAGAACTAAACTATGGAACAACAAAGGAAATTTCACAAGTCAAGAACCAGTTACAAGCAACGTGAAACTGGTAGAAGTTAGGTTGGTGCATGACGCACATCATGCGGATTGAGTATCCCTGAACAGCAAACCATCTAGATTCAAGTGGGAGAACGAACTAAGTTGAAAGCTTTGCCTTGGAGAGGCATGAGACAATTTTGGGTAACACGAGAAATTGAACCTCTAGTATTTTGGACCATTTAAGATTCATTTTAGAATCGACCAGCTAGCATATAAAATTTGAGTTCTGGCAGAGTTCAGCAACATATATTACCCATATTACATTGTAAACCTCAAGAAGCACTGATCATCTATTGACGGACCGAACGCGGAAAAAGCCAAACTCACTATTCCTGTAAGTACTCATGAAATAACAAGGAATTTCCTGCAAATCAAGAATCAGTTACAAGTCGATAAGTTGTAAACCCTTAGAATTTCAAGTTGGTGGTAGGGTCACGTTAAAAGTTCTGCCTAGGAAAGGCATGATAACATTCAGAAAAATCCGAGAAGTTAAACTCGATGTACACTGGACCATTTAATATTTCAGACAGAGTAGGCCAGTAACCCTCAGACTTAAGCCTTGTTGGAAAGTAGCAAGATTACACAAACATGTTTCATAATTTCAAATCCTGAGAAACGACTTTCAGATTAGTGACTCATGATTCCATTGGAAGGAATCAAACCCAATGACAAACCTAAATCTGGTAGGAGAACCAGTAGAAATCATGGACCGTGAGGTCGAACGGTTGAAGCAAAGTCGAATTCCTATCGTGAAAGTTCGCTGGAATTCTTGAAAAGGACCCGAATTTACTTGGGAACGGGAAGACCAAATGCAACTCAAGTATCCACGTCTTTTTACCGAATATACTCCAGAGACCAACTAAAACTGAACTTCGGGACGAAGTTCCTTTTAGAGGGGAAGACTGTCACAATTCGTAATTTCAGGTCCTTGTTCAGATGTCGAAATTTCATTATTCATCTCGGGAAGTTACTATTCACCGATCACTATTTATCATTTTACTATTCATCATTTTTGGTGTCAGTTTGAGATTCTGAGAAGCGTTCAGAAAATTTACTATTCACATGACACTATTCATTTCCGAAGGGAAACCACTATTCATGTACTTTATTCATTTCATCGTAAATTTAGTTTACGGGTAATTAAATTCGCGTAACCGGTCAAGTTAAGTTACGAATTCATGAAATCATCAGTAGGGACATTTCATACGGACTAGAAATAGTCTGCATATCATCATTATGGCACTTGTATACTATTCCACTCGTAGGATATTTAAATTAATACTTTTGGTATAATTGACTTTTTACGTATATTTATTTCTAAATAAACGTTAACACGCGATCAATAATGTGACTAACACGTCCGACACTCCCGACTATGATCCTAGTATAATTTCATACTCATAATAATAATATAAAAATTATAATATTAATTTACCCGGTGTTTTGAAAATTTATTTAATTAATATCGTAAATTTAATATAATTACGATGGTTTTCGTAAAAACTAAACAATAATCATCCAAACACTCAATATTGATAACCGACATATTTTCACAGTTTTTACGACTTTATTATGTCCCGGTTAACTCCATTAAAATTTATTTCTAGTTAACTCGGTACCCGGTATTCCCTAAAAATACTAATATACATACAATAATACAAGAAATTACCAACTTTCTTACACTAAACTCTCTTTTTCTTCCCTTTTTCACTAAATGCCACCCCCCCCCCCCATTCCCATTTCTCACAAATCTTGAAAATTTTGCCATTCCATTAATGTTTGTCATAGTTTGTCTAATATATAAAATATATAAACAAAATCTGCACATTTTCATCTCATTATACAAGATCTAAACAAGATAACTCATTTTCTTTTTCTCTCTTTGGGGGTGCACGGCAAACAACACAACAAGAAGCAAGGAGTATCAATTTTCCAAGAAAAAGTTGTAAACAAGCTAATCTAGTAATCGTTGTTGGGGTTTTGTGTTAAAAACCCAAGGTTTTATAAGTTTTCATCTCCATAAGCTCACTAATCTTTCAAGTAAGTTGCCAAAACTCATTTTTATAATTTATTCAAGTTCCTACAATAATCATACACTTTTTATACAAGATCTACATGCATATGTTAGTTTATACCACTCTATTTAAACTTTTATACTCCCTCCGTCCCATATTAAGTGTCCACAATGGAATCTTTGGATGTCCCAAATTAAGTGTCTACTTGTACCTTTCAACCAATAAGATGAGAGTTTAGTGGGTAAAAGTAATATTTGATTGGTGGAGAGTTTAGTTAGTGAAATCTCCTAAAACTTTGTGCATCATGAAAGTGGACACTTAATATGGAACGGAGGTAGTATCTTTTAAGCCTTAGAAATAGATTATAGGTAGATCCTTGTTAGATCCACTTGATTTATGATGTTTAGGAACCCATGACACTCTAAGAACGTGTATGGTAAGATTAGACTAGATTTGTGGTGATTGAAAGTGATTTGGTTGAAGTTGAAACTAGATTAGAACCCTAGAAATGGTTTTTGTAACAATATATATATATACCTACTGTCCATATTTTTAAAACATTGGAAAATCAGTAGATGATGGGTAATTTTTGACCAAAGATTTAGAAAATACTTTCAAAAACGAAGCCGTGGGCAAAAGAACGGATTAAAACGAGCTTATAACGAAGGAGTTATGATTTTTGCAAGTTTAACGACGAAAACTATTTTTTGAAAATTTAACGTGCTGATTGGCGATTTTCGACAGACAAAGAGAGGCGTTAGACGTAATCTAATGGAGCCGAACTATCAAAAATATATTAATACATGTTAAGACGAATCCGTGGATATAAAGAACGGGGAAAATGAACTTAAAACGACAAAATTATACACGTTTTAAAATCGTCAAAACTATATATATAATTATAGTCACTAATAGAAATAATATAACTACGTACTAAATACTATATTTTCTAGATTTCTTGTTCAAGAACTATATTCTTAACTAATGAAGTACGTACAACCCAAGGCTTATTTATACGACTACTAGACGTTATTTCAAGGTTTTCAAAACGAGGAATATAACACTAATATTTTTATATACAATATATTACGACAAGTTTTTATTATTCTATTTGGACTTATTTTTCTTAAGTATGAAATTACCTACTTTGACAATAACTAGTATTTTCAAGTTACGAGTGGTATAGGTATCATGTGCATGTGCATTCATTACATCACGGCATGATCTAAAGTAGATCGTTATTACTCTTATTAGGTTGCGGCTAGTGTTTGCGCCTTGTTGTCCCAATTATTTCATCACATTGTACTATCACTTCAGTGAGTTTTCATAGCCCCGTTTTCAATTACATATTTGATTTCAAATCCCACGGGGGAGAATACATTGCATTACATATTTTTCTGTACATGCCAAAGTATTAAATTCCTTACATTGCTTAAGTTGCCTTATTACCACGTCATGACAAGTCCCCTTTATTATCATGGACCATTAATTAATCTACAAGCGAGAGTGAGTGAATAGATCTATTGAGGGTGACTCCTCCATTCGTGTTTGGGTTGCTCCAACGGGTACGAATGCATTTCATGTCTAATATATTTAGAGTGTCTGGTAAACACTCATTTGGTGCCAAGTAACGTCTAGCTTCGGGGTCATGAGCTTAAGAGCCAATGTATTACTATTGACATTTTGTCGGTTTAGTTTATACTTGTGGCCAATGTACATACGATTTAACTTACAAACCTATGATTATTCACCAACATTATTGTTGACCATTTTTGCAATGTTTTTTCAGGTAATTAAGACATATTCTTTATGGCATGCATGGAGTCATATCATTGAGTAACAAGGATGACGAGTCTCATTTTGGATTTTTATGCACTTATGAACTATCGTTTGATTGTACTAAACTTATTTCCTTAAAATTTTCCAGACTTTTGGAACCTATGTTTTATAACTCTGAATATTTTGAATGAATCAAACGATGTATTTTCAAAACGACACTTTAGGTCGTTCAATATAACTCTAACTGTGGTGCTATGACAATCACCCCCATGTATTCCATTCCACTGCCATTCAGGTATTTTGGGGGTGTGACACTTTTCGTTTCTAACTTTAAGCATTTTACTTAAAGGAAGAATTTGTTACACCCACTTAAATGTACACCCAAATCGCCTTAGCCTTCCGTGTATGCACTCATCTTTAGTGCCTTATTGTTATTTGATAAACCCAAAGTTAATTATCTAATTGATTACATGGTTGCTAAGTCGGTCATATCCTTGTACATATTGTTTTGGGACGATTGGGACTCATGGGTAAAGTACTTATTTTATGGAGTAATGGGGAAGAACGTCATATTATTAACCCCATATATACGTTAATCTTAAAGGTACTCCAAGTGTTTTGATTTTCTTAATTCGAGTCATTAGTTTAGTTTATTGTAAAGTATGTAAAAATTCAAGTGTAAGGGGAATTTTCGTTCCCTATGATGTATTATTTTGAATGGTATGGTAAGAGTGTATGCAAAAAAAAAAAAAAAAAAAAAAAAAAAAAAACTGAAAAATCAAGAAAAAGAAAAGAGAAAAAACATACGGACTACCATCCCTTTTTTATTCTATGTTCATTTTATGTTTTTGTTATTTTTCATTTATTAGCTTAAGTCAAGTCTAGTCTTGGCTTAGCAACGCCATTTTGTACATGTAATTAACCAAGATTGTTAACTCGCCACCAGTAAAGACTGCCTATATCCAACAAAACCGTGTATTCTATATCCCTACACCTAACGTTACAACCCTTTAAAAGACCTCTTTGATAGTTTATCCTAGGTGCTTACGCCATGTGGTGGAGGTTTAATCCTTTCCCAAGCCTATGGTAATCTATTTTGCTATGACAGGTAGTGAGAGATATTTTCCGTTTCCATAATGTGATATTACTTTATTACATCCGAGAGATGTGAGTATCTAAACACTATTTATGAGGTGCTAGTATATGACCTCCGTGCTTGTCTTTGGTCTTTAGTGGAACGATTATTTGTTGTAATTACTTTTATATTAGTGTTAAATGACCCCTAACTTGTATTTTGATTAGAATAAAAGACATTGGCTTGATGACAAGCAAATCTCAAGTGTAAGGGTATATGATGAGGCGAAAAATGAACTACTTTTAGGGGGTCATTTAAGCCCGGAATTAAATTTATTTGATCAAATATTACCCTAAATCGTTCCTTTTGTGATTTTAGGTACTTTGGGAGTGAATTCTGGAAAAGGAAGCAATTCGGACGTTTTTGAAGCATAAAAGTGAAGAAAACGCCAAAGACTTAATTTTCCATGCTGAGAAAAGTACCTGACGGCGTCAAGAGGAAGACCCTGACGACGTCAAGAGTAAATTCCATGACGACCAAGTGCAAACCTGACAGCGTCACAACAAGGGCGTCAAGACTTAATTTTGTGACGGCCTGCATAAGGAGAATACATGACGGCGTCAGACCCAGATCTAGGCAGTCCGAAGAACTATTTGGCGGCGAGATGACGGCGTCAAACATTTGTTCTTGACGCCGTCACCTATTAAACTCTATATATAGTTTTCTTTTTTTCATTCATAAGAGGAGGAACTTGTGTGGAGAAACTAGGGCCGAACTTTGTAAACCCTAGGTCATATTTTACAGTACTTTCAAGGGTTTTCACCCCTTGAATCCTTTCATGTGCTATTGAGATAAGTCTTCTCTTAATTCAATCAATATGTCTATGTGTTGGTTGATTATATCTTATGCTTTTCTTGATTTTAACATGCTAGGCTGGATCTATCTTGTGTTTGCTTGGATCTAATGAAACCTAGATGTTAATTATGTGTTGATTACTTGTTTATGGTTGTATTGGATGAATGATTTCAATGTTAGGCTTAAGAAAACTGGCAGATCTCCATTGTGTAACATGCTTGAACGTCTTAGGAAACATGAACAGATGTGTACTAGGTTTTATTGGTTGTATTTAATGCATGAGCAAATTCTAGTGATCCCATGTTAGGAGCTTCTTAGCCGGCTCAACATAGGAGTGAAGTAGGCGCTCATAGGATTGGGGAAGTAAGTACGCCACCCCATGAATGGTATTAAGGAATACAATCCGTCATCCACGCAACTATAACAAGTAATTAACGTGTAAAAGATGTCTAGGGAGTAGTGAAATCTAAGTAAACACATTTCTCCCACATATTGCTCACAACTTTAGTATAATTTAGTTTAATTTCATTTTTAGTATTTTATTTTGATTGCATCTTAGTATTGGGTTAGTTGACTAGCAACTAATTCCGCCAAACTCCTTCAAAACCGAGAATTTTACTTGCTTTCAAAAAAATATAAAAATACAAAAAGAATCATCCCTCATCTCTAGACCTAGTTGTTGATGCATGATCTGGCGCAGACTTATTCAACGACTCTCCTTGGGCCGTTAGTCGTCTTCATAAGCCCTAAGTAGACCTGTCAACAAAGAGAACCCGTTAGGAGTGGACCCGAGGCTGTAGCCCCGGGATCCACCTCCGACGGTCAAGTTAGTATTGATGCGCGGAGCATATGAGAATTAGGTTTAGGATAACCTGTTATGTTGTATTCTGTGGTGAATGGAACCCCATCCCTATATTTATAGGCATGGAATTAGGGTTTAGGAGTAGAGTGGGCCGCTGTCTGCCGGGCCTGGCCCATTCCTGGCCCAGTCCGGACCATACGTCCACAAGCCCCCCAAGTTTAGTATGACATAGTGCGTGGCTATGTTATGCTAGACTTAAGTTCTGTTCATGGCCGCGTAGGCCCAATTAACCATGACGGCATGGCTCATGTGTGCGCAACTTGTGTGCACATGAGTCGGACCATACTGCGCAGCCCACATGCGACAGTGCGCACTGGGATTGCGATTGTGATTGTCTCACAATGGTGAAGGTGGATTCCGCATGCTACATCCTGGGTAAGGGCGTACCTTTTGTACCAGTAGCGATGCAACATAGTGCGACAGAAGACGTGCTTCTGTGGCAGAGGTGCGGGCTGTGCGCGACAAAGATGCGCGTTGTTCGCGATAGAGGTGCGCGTTGTTCGCGCTGTGTGCAAACATTACATTCGTCTTTACAACCGACAGAGGACGTCTCCCCTGCGGCAAGATGGCGCGAATATTTAAATCCGTCTTTGTACCGGGCTTGCAATACCTCTTACGTACGATTTGCTTCCAAATATGCCTGCGTGACTTGTACGGAAACAATGGTAGGATATACCCTGGTAGCCCCCCAAGTTTGATGGTGCTACTCGTGTAGGAGCATTTAACTTAGTTATTCAAATCCTGAAAAACACTTAATGCAAATATTAAAAGTATATGTCGCGAATCGCGACTTATAAAACCTAATGAGGTAAAAGATTAGCGCATAGCAAAAGTATAGCACATAGCATATATAATTAACACATAAGAAAATTAGTAGTGCGAATTACACCTATCGTGAGGTTTTACAAACTACGTAAAATAAATAGCGCATAGCTAATAAAAACAGTGCGCGCATGGCGATTAATTGATCTTTTTATTTTATTATAATAAAAACAATGGCGCGGATGGATGTACCATGACCGCGACTAATAGTTTCGCACGCACAGACGCAGATAGATTTATCGTGACCGCATAGACTCTAACGTTTGTGGATGATCGCAGTTGACCACGGCTTTCGTCCAGTGCCCGTACGTGACAGTGACAGTGCGCTCATGGCGATTGACTAGCATCGTGTTGCTTGTACATGACAGTGCGCTCATGGCACCAATCTGCGAAGATTTCCGTACGCATGGCCTAACGCGGGTAGATTTATCGCGACTGCGCTGTTCGCGGCTGAAAGATGTGCGCGAATTAATTCGCGGTGAAAAGATAAAGTAGGTCCGATCGTGCGGACATAACGCGTTTATAGGTAAAATCGTGTTTACCAAATTTAAAAGATATTGAATCTTATTGATTTAAAAGATATACACAAAATATTATTGATATCTTTTATTTAATTTTATCAAATACAAAAAGATTTACTTAAAATCTTTTTAATATTGTAAAAAGATATTGCGAGATTTACTTGTGCAATACAAAAAGATTTGACTTTATCAAATACAAAAAGGTTTTTTGTTCATGATGGTTCTGTTTCTCGCATGTAAAGAATAGCAACACAGATACATGAAAGAATAGCACGTGTAGCATGACATGCATGTATGTATGTGACAGTCATGAACTGAACACTTTTTTTGTTTATATGTGTCGTGTACAATACAAAATTTTTTAAAGTTACCGGCTTTTGAACTCGTAGTTGCTTTCCGGTGATGTAAGAACACGAAAACTTGTCGTAGTCATGTCCCACGGATGGCGCCAACTTGTTGATGCAAAATCTGGCGCGGACTTATTCAACGACTCTCCTTGGGCCGTTAGTCGTCTTCATAAGCCCTATTAGACCTGTCAACAACGAAAACCCGTTAGGAGTGGACCCGAGGCCGTAGCCCCGGGATCCACCTCCGACGGTCAAGTTAGTATTGATGCGCGGAGCATATGAGAATTAGGTTTAGGATAACCTGTTATGTTGTATTCTATGGTGAATGGAACCCCAGCCCTATATTTATAGGCATGGAATTAGGGTTTAGGAGTAGAGTGGGCCGCTGTCTGCCGGGCCTGGCCCATTCCTGGCCCAGTCCGGACCATACGTCCACACTAGTCTTTAGGTTTTCTAATCCTAGCGACACTATTCCTTGATGAACGATCAATCTCCCTGTACTTGTCATTATACTATACTACATCGATCAGGTATACTGCCTGGTGGGGGTTGTAAGCTTCTCAAGATCCCTTGAGAGGTAAAGCCTGGTGCAATCCCTACGCATCAACAATGCTTATAACTAACAGAATAAGCTATATTATACTAAAATGGAGCTAAAGTAACAGTTAACAACCAAGAATAACAAATCTACACTAGAAATTGATAAAATGCACTTTTTAAGCTTAAAATAAAAATAGAACTCACTTGGTGCCCTAGCTAAACAAGGGTACCCAAATGGGAGGCTAAAAGCTCTAGCTTGTTATTAACAAGCTAGTAAAGTCCTTCTTGCCATATCCATTACTGGCAACTTCCTTAAGCTTCCAGTCAAATGCAAAGGTACCCTGTGGTATTTTTGTTTCTGATTTTTTATATATATATATATTTTTATGTTTATTTATAGATATAAACAACCTAAGTGAGCTTATGAAACAGTAAAACCAAGCTTAGAACATTGTTAAAGAAAAAAAAAAGAAATTTCAAATTAAATTGCAAAAACTGGATTGGAATTGAATTGAAACTGAAATGATTGGAATTCTGATTAAAGAAAGATCAAATTACATTAATGAGACAGATTACAAGTTATTTGAAGCAAATTTAACAACTAAGGACTGAGTTTACACTATTTTGACATGAAAATTTAAACTATGTGACTGTATGTCCTTCTCCTTGTATCTTCTGCCTTTTAAAGCTGAGTTTCTGAGTTCCTTGGGTCCCACTGAGCTTTTCCCACTTCCATCTGAACCATTGGATCATCACAATCAATCTCGGCTGTTTAAATAATTTTTGGCGCCAAAAGATAATAGAGCCAATTGCTCTGATTAATACCAATTGGGGGGGGGGGGATTTAATGCTGGTTGTCTTGTTAGGTGATAAGGGTGGTGAGTGGTTTGGGCGGTGGAGATGGTGGGAGAGGTGATGGGATGGAGTTGCAGTGCAAGTTGGGAAGAGAGGAGATAGTCAACGCAAGCGTTGACCGTTCTAAATAATCAAACGGTTGTGGATTGGTTTTGGGCTGGGGAAGTTGGGCCAAAGGATTGGATGTTGGATCAGGCTTTGTTGGGTTGGTTTTCTTTTTGGATTAATAATACTAAGGTCCGTTTGGTATGTAAGTTATCACAAGGACCAAGTTTGTAATTATCCGAAAGTTTAGGGGTGAGATTTGGGAAGTTTCCAAGGTTATCACAAGGGTGTATCTTACCAAGCTTAAATAGTTCAAGGACCATATTTGATAGAAGATGCTAAAATACTTTTCCCGGGTATTGCAGTTAGGCATGTCTTCCCTTAATCATCCTATCATCGTGTTGGAAACCGATGATGAGGATAATTCCCTAGATAGTTATCAGCAGTGTTGTAAATATCGGCTATGGCGGCCGATATGGCGGCGCCATGGCGGATTTCGGTGGTCTACTGCCACGGAATTTCACATTTCGGTCTAACTTTTCATTTTTGGTCAAACGACGGTCAAAGTCGGTCAATATCGGACCTTGGTGGTCAATATCGGACCTTGGCGGTCAATATCGGTCAATATTTTTGTTTGACTTAAAAAAGGGGAAAACGTATATTTTCTTTTATTTAGGGTTTGGATAGGGTTTATTGTTTTGCAGCCACACTCCACACTCCACAGCCACTCTTGATCCAACTCCGGCGACTCTACCTCCGGCGATACCACCTCCGGTAACACCACCTTCGGCGACTCCACCTCCGGCGACACAACTGGTGTGTTTTCTGATTTAATTAATTGATTTTTTTTATCTTATTTGATCAATTAAATTTCTGATTCATTAATTTAATAATTAATTTATATCTTTACATAATTGAATTGTTGTAAACATAAATAACTGATAATTGATTGTGATTGTGACATTGTGTTTTGAAAGTCTATATTTTTTTGTTGGTTTTGAATGTGTTTGCACTTTGCATTCACTGATAATAATTAATTTATATGTTTAGAGGGGGAAGGGAACGAAGGGTAAAAATGTTGACCTTAGCAATGCTATTAGGAAAGAGAGAATGTGGATGGCAAAGAAATACGTTGGTAGGTGGGCATATGAGGCAGCGATTCCTTTTCATGCCTTTGAAAGGGATAGCTTCAAATTGTTGTTGGAAGTGGTTGGCCAATTTGGACCCGGGCTTCCACTTCCTACTAGATATGAACTGAGCACCTAATTCTAAAGGAAGAGGTTGAAAGAACAAAAAAGTCGGTGAAAAGAAATGAAGAACAATGGAAAGAGGAGGGATGCTCGATTATGACTGATGCTTGGACTGATAGAAAAAGGAGGAGCATTATGAATTTATGTGTAAATTCAAGGATGGGTACCGTTTTTTTATCTTCCAAAGAATGTTCGAGTGAAGCACATACAAGTGAATACATATATAACTACGTTGAAGCTTGCATTCAAGAAGTTGGTCCTGAACATGTTGTTCAAATTGTGACCGATAATGCCTCAAATAACATAGGAGCAGCAGCGTTGCTTAAAGTGACGAGACCAAGGATTTTTTGGACATCATGTGCGACGCATACTATTAACCTTATGCTTGAAGGTACTGCTAATACTTAATAGTTATATAACAACCCATAAACACCCATTACTATCATTCCCATTACAAATACCTATAGTAGGTATTTCACAGGTAAATTTTGCTTTTTATATACATTATTACTTGCATGACTCACTAGACCTGCTCACGTATCTACACAAGCCAAATAACTCAACACTCACATCCTATAAACCCTAGGTATGTCAAGCATAAACTCATAACAACACCATGATAAGTAATTCACCAATCTAAAACACTAAACATAACACTAAACCCTAATAAACCCTAAACTAAAACTTAAGTAGGATTATATGCTTATCTGAACCTATATGCTTAGTTAAACTAGTATGAATGTGTTCAAGGCTTAAGTAAGAGTTTCCTTAGGAATATTAAGATATATTAGGACTATTAGGCTATAGAATAAACCTTAGAACTTAGATACAAACCCCCCTAAGCCCTAAATCATAACTAGGTCATAGATAACTAGAATTAGGTATAAACCCTCCCAAAACTTCCCTATAGGTCACTACCACTTAGTATAAGCCTTTTAGAACTTAGGAATAGTTATTAGATACCCTTAGGACACTAACCTAGGCACAAAACCATAGGATAAACCCTAGTCTCTCACTAAAGCCACTTAGGTCATTTAGGTTACAAAACTAGGTCAAACCTTCCCAAAACTTTCCCATAGGTTACCCACACTTAGAATAAACCCTTTAGGTCTTAGGATTAGTCACTAGACACACTTAGGAACTTAATTTAGGCACTAAACCTTAGATAAAACCTTAAACACATAGTAAGTAGAAACTAGGTCTAAACTTAACTAAAACTTAGTAAAACCTAAACATAAGCACCTTAAACACCTCAACCTAGCACCCTAACACCTTAGTCATACCCAAGCACACACCCTAACACCTCTAAGCACACACACAAGTAAGTGCATGATGTGATAAAATCAAATCAAGTATATTATAGTATAGTATTACTCACGCAAAGAAATACGGATAACCCGAGGTCGTAGTCCGTGTGAAGGGTGAATGGAATTTCGCATTCCCGATTCGTGAAACGTGTCGTGAAAGTGGTAAAAAGTAATTTTTATGAGATTATACTAATGAAAAAACAAATGAAACACAAATAATCACTTAAACACGTATTTCAAATAAGGAAACTAAAAACGTAACGAAAAATTAAAAACGTAATTTAAAACGCGAAATAAACGTAACCGTACGAAATAAAAAGTGAATTTTAAGCTACACTACTCCTATGGACTTGAAAATAATTTTAAAAGGTTAAAGATGATAAAAGAAAATTTTGAGAAAAAGAAATTTTTTTTTTTGACTTTTTATTTAATTTTTATGAATTAAAAACTAATTAACTAATTAAAAATTAAAAGAAAATGCAAATAAGGTGAGAAAAATAAAAAATAAATTTCAAAAATTATAAAATAACTAAAAAGTAATTTTAAAACTAAAAACTAATTTTTTTTTCTTTTTATGTATTTTTTAGGAATTAAAAACTATTAAATCTAATTAAAAATTAATAAAAATAGAAAATAAATGAGAAAATTGAAAAATTAATTTCTAAAAATCTAAAATAACTGAAAATAAATTTCTAAAATAATTTTGGATTTTTCTAGGCTTTTTCTAATTTTTTTGGAATTTTTGGTAATTGAAATGTATTAAAAATGGAATAAAAATGAAAATAAAATAAGAAAAATAGCAAATCAACTTGTAAAAATATGAAAAATTCAGGGAAATTGTAAATTAATATTCTAAACTTGGGAAAAATTAGAAATTTGAAAAATAAGCACTGTAGATACTGTTTGGCTTAAAACTGCTTATAGAAAAGTGCTTATTGATAAGCACAGTTGACCAGAGTTGACCAAAACTTAACCAAAAGTACTTATGACTCTAATAAGCTCTAATGAATAATGTTTGGACCAAATGATACTCAGAAAACTCAGATAAGACTCAAACAGGTTGAATAAGCACTAATGAAACTAGCAAATAAGCAAATAGTAAAGCAATAAGCTAAGTTTCAATGAGAACAGTGACTAGGGACACAATGGAACTCAGATGATCAATCAAAATCAAAATATAACAACAAATTCACAATTTCAGCCCTACTCTTGAATGACAGATACTTGTTTCAATCACCCAATTAGACAGACCAAATAAGTAGTCCAAATAAGTTGTTAGGTACAAACTTATGGGGGCAAATTACTTGTTAACCAACTGAGATTGCAAATCCACCTATAACTTTTAATTTTTAAACCAATAAGCTACCTAAAAATAGAATAGAAGGTGTGTCAAAACCTGTGGTATAGGGGACCAATTAGACCAAACAGTCAATTTCTAAGTGCTTTTTCAATGAGCAAATGGTTTTCAAATCAACTTTTTCTTTTTGCTTTAGTTTCACTAACTGTTAAACTCCAGAAAACATCAAACTACAAGTAATTTTGATTAACAATAAACACTAGAAGGACTTACAAAAGTTTGACAAAAAACTGATGTACAAAAGTGATTGACTATTTGATGAAACAGAGATTTTGACCAAAATGGATTTTGAAGGCTAAATTCTAACTGAAAATGTTTTGTTTAAGCTATAAGATGAATAAAATAAGCTAAACCCTTTACTTATGCAACTATATTTAATTTTATGCAGCCTAGTTACTTAATTACCTAACTGAAATAAGCTAAATTGACTTTTATGCAGCTACTAACTAATATTATATTAGATTATGCCTAAATCCAACCCAAGTGTTGTGTCTAAACTATAACTTCCCTTTGTATTAGTGAAAATGGCAGCAAACAACTATTATCCAAACACCCTTATAAATGACTATCACTACTAAACTTACTCTCCAATTCAATCCAATAAAATCCAAACCTCAAACTCAGTATAAATAGTGACACCTAAACAATTCAGAAGCACATAGTCAAATACCAACAGCAATCACAATCACAGATCTTAGTATGCAAAACAGACACAGAAACTCAAATCCAATAGATGACAGCTAATGAAATGGTATCAAACTCAATGAATCAGATATTGATGTAATAGTAACTGAGATACTAAACAATGATAATAAGCAGAAAATATAACTAATAAGCAGATCTAAACTATTATTAATCTACTATTGCAGAGATGAATTTAAATGAGCAACACTTATAAACCAATACCCCCCAGCAAAACAGAGGGGGTTTCACTATGCTTGCTTGTCTTTTAGACAGGCCAAAAGCTCCTTATGGCTGCCTTTTATTCCTAATAAGCTCAGCTTATTATCAAATAAGCTGTTCAGTTGACCTTTGTTGACTTTTGAGTTATAAGAGAGATTGGCTATATAAACTTACAAACAGCTATATGAAAGCTGATATAAGCTAATACAAAACAGTAAATAAGATATATGAAGCTTGAAATTATAATTGAAACTATATTATATATATTTTTTATTTTTTCTGATTTTCTTATTTATTTTTGGATTTTTTATTTTAAATGAAACAATAATATAAATCAGAAATTTAAGCTAATAACTACTATTGATTTAAGCTAACAATAAGTAAATAACAAAATTAAGCTAAAATGAAATTTAAAGCAATAAGCTGAGATGAAAACTAAAATTATACTAATATGAAATTGAGTACAAGGCTTTGAATTAGAAAATTACAATAATACTTGAAAACAGAAAACTACAATTAATTAAAACCTACCCCCTACACATGAAAGAGGAGGGGGTATAAATAGTTGAGGTGAGATGCCTGCTAGGGTTTGAGAGGATTCTAGACGTGTGTTTCATTCTTCCAATCTCATCCGTACATTCCTGCTTCCATCCAATGCATGATTTTGGTCCCTTGGATCATGTGCCTTGATTGGATTGATCCTGCGTGTGTCATTCTATTGGTCCACGTATGCTGATATGCTCTGACTCACCCTGACATGTGCCCTGACCCTTCTAGAAGAACAAATGATTGGGTAATTATATTTAATTGAGGTAATTGGAGGGATGGTAAAACTAGGGTTTGTGAAATAGTTGTTTTTCTGGGTGAAAAGGGGGGCGGGAACAATTAGGATTGTTTTTATTAATAAGGGCTTGTTTGACCGGGTAATTGGGGTTGACTCTGGGTATAAGGGTGTAAACCGGGTATTATTTTGGGCTTGGGTGGTAGTAAAAAGGTGTTGGGCTTTGTTGGTGTTTGGGCTAGGCTAGTATTATTGGATCCGGTATAGTTTTAATGGTTTAGTATTAGAGTTATTAATAATAACCAATTGTGTAATACTAACAATCCCAGGGACTGAATCTGTAATTTTCCAAACTTGTGTTACAAGGGCTTGTTTTGACTTTCTTTGATTATCGAGGGACCTCTCTTTGAATTTTCTTCAAATATTACTTTAAGGACCAATTTTGACAATTGCTGAAAGATGAGGGACTGAAGTTACCAATTCTTCCAAACTTTGTCTAGCGACTAATTATGCAACTTTCTGGATCTCTGAGGACTTCTAATGACATTTTGAGCTTTTCTTTATCATTTTGCTTCCCCAGCTCCTGCTTTTGACCTTTTTCCAATCTCGTGCTCGTTTTCGTCGGTTTTGGTTTTGTTTTTGTTCATTTTTCACATATCCGTACCTGCACATATACAAATACAAAAACACGGATTCTCTTGGCATATTTGGTTAGTATTTGATATATTTGGTCTGATTTAAGGCTAAAAAGGATGTGTGAACAAGCACACATCAGTGCATCACCTATTTGACTAATCACCACTAATCCACCCTAAACCTCCCCTAATCCACCACTAAACCACCGCTAATCACCCCTAATCACCCTAAACCACCCTTAAACACCCTAAGCAGCTTACAAGCACTGATGCAAAAGCAGTCAACTAAAGTCAACCACAGGTGTGGTCAATATAGTCAAACTACCTAGACCAATGCTTCCGGATAGTATAGGGTATCACCGGGTCGTTATGTCCCGACGAGGTGTAAATTGTATTCAAAACGGGTTTGTGATCAGGTGAATTTGGACAGAATGAATGATATAAGAGATTTGAATGATTACACTAAGAGAATATGAATTAAAATGACTAAACAAAACAATATAAACAAACACGTAAAGTCAAATAACCTAAAAAAACGTTTAAAACCTAAAAACGTACATTTAAATTAGAAGTTACGTAAACGTACGAAATAAAAAGTGAAAGGTGAGCAATGAAAATCCTACAGATATGAAAATTACTTTTCTACGATCCTAATGACAAAAGAAAATTTTAAGAAAAAGAAAACTGTATATATATTTTTTAACTTTTTATTTAATTATTATTAATTAATTACTAATTAAATACTAATTAAACTAATTTAAATTATTAAAAAAAATACTATATGAACAGTGAAAATTATAACTTTTTCTAAAAATACTTTACAAGTGCAGAAGGCTAGGAAAAATATAAAAGTGGTGAAGTGCTTATTTATAAGCAGTAAAAATAAGTTAATAAGAAAATAAGCTAAAAGGACTAAGCACTACTATAAAAAAAACTATGGAAAATAATTACACCAAGTACTACATAGCCCAGATGGTGCATGTTACAGGTTTGGTTTTGACTTTGCTAACAAAGAGGTCAGGGGTTCAAATCCCACTGGCCTCACTTTTTTGCAAACATTTTTCTTTTGATTTTTATTTTACACAAACACTTTAACAACAAAATTAGACAACTTTTGAAAAACAACTTTTGCTAAGAAGCTTTAAATTAGCTTATGCTAGCTTAAAATCTCAACAGTGGAGGGTTTAGTGTTCTAAGTGAGCTTTTTGAGATAAGCAGTTAAAACAATAAGCAAATAAGCATGGTCAAGGTAATCATAAGTCATCACAATACAAACAAGCTTAAAAACAACAAGCTTATGAGCTTAAACAATTAGAGTTCAAAGATCAAACAAGCTCAGTCCTACTGAGCTTGCATCAGCATAAACAAGCCAAAGTGGGTAATTTGGGACGCAAAAATATGCACATGAATAAGCTAATTAGGACAAGTAAGGAACATATTCAAGAATACAGTACTTCTAGCTTTCCAAAACACCAAAAATCAAGCAAATAGGTCAAATATTGAACAAGCTATGGTCAAGGGAAAAGTGGATTTTTTGACACTTGCTGTCAACTAGTTTTGCAGCCCGAAAACGGTCTTAAGTCCTAGGGAAAAAAATCTAAAAATTAAACCAAAAATACCAGTAACTATATAATCTACTAAATAAGCTACAAACCAAATTTCAGGTCAAATGGTCAAGAAACGAATAAATGAAAAATCAAAAACTTTTATGCTGTTGGGCAACTTTTTGACAGCAATATTGGGTAAAAATGAGTGACCAAATGGGTCAAAAATGGGGTTTATGACTTGGAAAGTCAAAGACCAGTTACACTATCCTAAATGGAACTAATCTAAGGCAAGAACAACAACCAATTAACCCCTAAATCTAAATCTATCCTAGTTTCTAAATTATATCAATTAACTAAAGCAATTTTTGAAAATACAACTCAATTACGTCTAAAGCATTGGAAACTGTGAGATTTGGTTTTAAATCAACTAATATTAGTAAACTAAAGCTAATCTAAGATTAAAAAAGGTGTCAAAATGGATTTTGGTCAAATTCTTTGGTTGTGCCAAACACCCTTTTATGCTACAACTTCTATGTGATTACAACTACTAGAGCTTAGCACCAGCTATTCCATTGATTCCAAGTGATGAACTGAGCTATGTGAGACATACTTAAGCTAAATTGATCAGCAGTTAAGCACAAAAATAAGCTATAAGCCAAAATGCTATTTTATGACTAACTTAAATGCAAATGTGATGACTGTGAATAAAGGTAAAACTAATCTAGTAAGTAAGGGTCGATTTAACAAGAACACCCAAGAATAGCAGATGAATTACCAACTAGTTCTTGAACAAGCAAAAAATAAGCAGGGACAAATAAGCAAATTCAAATAAGCTAAAAAAAATCCACAATTGACTTACAAACTAGGGTAGTTGGATGATACTCCAAAGCACTATTCTGAACAATCCTAATGCTCCCCAAGAGCTCTAAACCATGGCATTCACCATCTTCTTCTTTTCTTCTTACATATTTTTTTTTCTTTTCTTATTTTTCTGATATTTTTGAGATATTGAATAATACTTATCTAAATATTCAACTGAGCTCTTATAAACTTATGAGTAAGCTAATTAGATCATAAAAGAACTGAACAACACTTCTCAACAAACCTTAAGCTAAAATGGATTTTCACTGACTTTTGCAATTTCTAAAAATTAACAAGGAAACATGGATTTTGATTAATAAAAACTTGACAAATACAATGATAAACTGTTATTACAACTTAGAAACTAGTTTTTTCAACTAAAAGAGAATTACATGAAAATGATTATAAATTGTACTAAAAAAACTACTGCTATCTACTGCTTCTTTCTTCTTTTCTCTTGACTTTTATAGTACCTGGGGTGTTCCTCTGACTTTCCCACCATCTTTTTGAGCCATAGGATGAAGTAATTTGATCCTAGCCGTTGAAATGTGTTTTGGCGCCAAAACTTATATAAGCCAAATGGGGTGGTTAGGTTTGGTAGGTGGGAGTATTAATTGTTTGGGTGGGGAGTGGGAAACAGGAAAGGTGGAAGGTGAGGGTTTGGAGGGGGGGGGGAACATGGTTGCAGGAAACCTTGGGAAGTGGAGGTTGATGGTGGTGTTGACTGGTATTTGACCATGGGGTGGGATTTTATATTTATTTGAAAGGGAGTGGACTGGGCTTGGGGTATGGGCTTGGGAGGAGTGGATTGGGTGGATAGTTTGTATTTTGGGTTTATTTGTGAATAAAGGGTCCATGTGGTTTTTAGTAAATAAGGAAGCATAGGGACCATTTATGTAATAGATTGAAAGTTAGGGGTAGGTTCTGCCAAATGTCCAAAGTTAATCACAAGGGTTAAACATGCCAAGTTCCATAATCCAAGTACCCTTGTTGAATAATTTCCCAATTTTAAAATTCCCAGGGACTTGTTTGGCCAAAATTAAAAGTTGAGGGGCCGAAATTGTAAATTCTCAAAACTTTTGAAATTTTTCACCAAAGGACTAAATATGACAACTTATGATTTTAAAAGGACCTTTGGTGATTTTTCTTTTTAAAATAAGTGCTCAAGGACTATTTATGCTAATTTTTGAAAGTTGGGGGACTGAAACTAGCAATTATGCAAACTTTGTTCATTTTTCATCTGTTTTTACTCATTTTGCATCTGAAACGTATAAAACACAATTTTGGAATATTTTCAGTATTTTGATGTATTTCTGAGTATTTTTAAATGTTTTTGCAGTTCAGATTGACAAAAAATGATGAGTGTTTGAGCACTCATCAATCCCCCACACTAAACTATTGCTAGTCCCTAGCAATAAACTGTTTTGAAAATTTAATTGATTTCAATCTCTTTACCAAAAGCCATTACTTCTGGAGTAGCCAAATGTTTCGGTTCAAGTAAGAACTATGGTCCACCTGATAACCATGAGATTTTGAGCAAACCACCCGTTGTCAACGGATTTGATTTGTCTTTACCAAAAGACGTTTGCTTCTGGACTAGCCAACTCTTGATGGACATAGTCAACATCTTGGTGAGCTGATTACCAATTATGGTTTTTCCACTGCCTTTACCACAAGCCATAATCTTGCGGGCTAGCCAACTATTTCACTTTTTAGGATATGGCGAGTTGAGATACCATACAATTTTGGGCAAATTGCAAGCCATCAACGGATTTAATATATCTTTACCAAGAGCCGTTTGCTCCTGGATTAGCCAATCCTTTTGTTGTTTAGACATGGCGGACTGATAACCACAAAAATTTTGAAGCACAAGTGAAATTTTTTTTTAAAATTTTGAAATTTTGGCCAAAAACGGGGGTACTAGATAGTAAAATGTGATAAAATTCGCTAGGATTCCCCCCCCCCCCCCCCCCCCACACTTAGAAATGAATATTGTCCTCAATATTCAAAGTCCCGGCTATTATGCCGATTCTTTGAACGTAAAAGGGCAACATTACAATCTAAACGTGGAAACACTATTTTTGTTTTTTCACTTTATTTGTAACCACAGTAGGGGCACTCCCCCACACTTAGGGTGAAAACCCTATAAGCATGCTACTGTTTTTGTTTACCGAGTCGCTAGCTTGACTCGACCCCGAATTCATTTGTTCTTGGGGAAGCATGATGTGGAAGAAACAATCTCCCTCGGACTTTCATTCAAGATGTTTGGACAAACATTTGAAGCACGTGAAAGTTTCACACCGATGAGATATACAGAGAGACCCAGGCTCAAAGAATGATACATGGAAATGCCGGGGTCAAAGATAGTGTCTTCATTCCCGAAGGAGTGAAGAAGAGAAGAAGTCACCTTATAGGTGAAGAAAAGGAAGAAAACCATGATGAAAATCATGATTAGATCTTCTTCCTCGAGAGCAGGCTCATTAGCCTGAATTTGGATTTCAAGGGTTAAGCTCAAAAACATCCCGGGAGGGTGGGTGGGAATTTGCAAATCCTCATGATTGAGTGTATCTCCCCCCGGGCTATCATACTCCGGAGGAGTGATGATATGATGAGTGAGTTCACCGGAGAACTCCTCATGAAGAGAATTGTTAGGTCACCATTTTGTAAACACAAGCATAACAATGATAGAAATGAGATGAGAATGAGAATGGGATGATTATAAGATAAAGAGAAATATAAGAGCAATAGTTTCCTTAAGAAATCAAATAACCAACCAAGTTTGCAAGTGGCCTAAGACTAGTATTTATAGGAAAGGAGCTAGGGCAACACTCCTACTCCATCCCATGGACCTCATTCTTAAGCCTAGTAAACTTAATACAAAATGTAAATGATAGTAAATAATAACTAAGCAACCTAGCATTATTACAAATGACCGAGACTTCATAAAATAGTAAAACTATGATCCCAACAATCTCCCCCTAAGGGTCGGTCATAATGGTTGCTTGACGTCTTCATCTTTGTCGTTGACTTGTGACATGTGAAACTCTAGACGTCTTCAAAAATGATTTGAATGATAATGAATGTACTTTGCTCTTTGTCTTTGTTCTTTGGTGATGATGTAGTGATTGTATTATGAAGTAGTCTGCCATTCGTCACTCCTGCGTCTGTGGTGGTTGTCCGCCATTCCAACATGCTCATACATCTTTGAATTCTGACTTATACATGCACGTTGTCCCTTTCTTTCACTTAAGATCTTTAGTCTTTAAACTTTGTAGATTCTTCCCTTTTTACGTAGAATCTTTCTTTGAACTTTGTGTTGCTTTGATCTTTGAGGGAGCTTTTGATAACTTCAAGATGCATGTATGAGCATGTGGAATCTGTCGCCATGGAGATGATATAACCCTGCATGTAAACAGTTAGCAATAAAACATCCGGTACTTACAGATAAGGAATTAGAGCTCATCAACAGCATATTGTGAAGACTCCTTCTAATCCTTATCCAGGCCGTTCCCATATCTGATACTCCTAGAGGAGCTTACGAGACCTACTAAGTAGCTCAATGACTGGGTGAGTCACTGGGGATCACTCCACGACTGTAGACCGTAATGAAACCACCGCAAACACTAAGCGTAACCCTTGTGAGGTTACCGAAGTGATCTGCTGTCAGGGCTGTTTGATGTTGACTCTGGCAGGATTTCCGTTCAATCATTGAGAAATACTTACGTAATCCTCTCATAAACGTTCTCGGCAGATTGCTAAGATCTGCGAAGGACTCGATAATTTACAACTGATGCCCATTAATGTAGAACACCAGTTGCAGAAATACTAAGTGTTCCTAAGAGATCTTTGATGTATCTCAAGGCTCTAGACTCTATAAGTGCACACCTAGGTTTCTTATGCGGAGACTAGGGAGGGGTCTCCTTCTTCAATATCAACCGTCTCTAAGAGATAGGTCGATAGGTTACGTGGGTTCCCCGTGAGAATGAAACAAGTCCTTTTAAGAGAACTTGAGTGGTTAAGAAGGTTTAGTGCATTGCGTCACTGGGTCCATGACGACTTTGTCTTCAATACCGGTGTTGTCTTTTGCAACAGCCAGTAGCATATGTATTGAACCCGGTGTCTGCCCTAAGGTTGAATCATATGGAGGGCTATTTCTTTTCACCCTTTTCTTTACTTTTCTTTTTAATTCTTCAACTCCTTCTTTCCCTTTCATTCATTTCTCCTTTTATCGTATCGTACCTAAGGACTTCTAGTTCTAACTATTGGTGATGTCCTTGGGTAGGTCCCTCCGGCTCTGGCGGATCATAGGACGGATATTCCTATCTTAATCACCTTATAACTCCGACAGTAGCCAAGAAACCTTTGATTGAAAATCTCTCAAAGTGTTTGTGATAATCAAATATTTTGGTTAACACTTTGAGAGTTTTGTTGTACACTTTGAAGGGCTCCCCCTACACATGTGCTCATAAGTATTTAATAAATTTGCACATGTGGGAGGAGCAAGCACTTTTGAATTGATCCACTTTCCGTGAACACAACCGATTCGAGACACGCTTACATCACTAGTTAGACTAGCTTGAAGTTATTACCCGGCCTGTTCAAGTTCACAGAAAGTTTCTCGAGACGGTACATTTCTACTAGGACATATCCTTTTCGAGACACGCTTACGTGGTTAGATAAAGAGATACATTGTCAGCTTTTAGGTGACAACTAGCTCTAGTAACTAACTTGATGTTATTACCCGTCGAGGATAAGTCTTTTCGATATTACTAACTTTTATTGTCTCGTCAATTCCTGGGTTAATACTGAGTCTAGCTCGCACATGATACACCTTTTGAGCTTTTACTTCGTATATTTTAATCACTTTTTCATTTTCTCCCCCTCAAAAATAGCATATAAAATGATGTTTTTGACAAACTTTTAGATTAAAATATGCCTTTTGAGTCTTACGGGGAGATTCACCAAGAACTTTTGATTTAGAGCAAAGTATTTTGTTTTTGACAAGTGCTACCCCTCAGCAAGTGATTAGGTCTTATTGAGGTGAAATACTTGTCCTTTTGAGCAGAATTATGAAAAATCATAAATGTTTGATTAATTCTACTCAAAAGTAAGAAGCCTTCGCTCCTTATATGAGGATTGAGGCACTGAAGCGTACCTCAGGGTCCTTTCTTTACAAGTTCGGGTTGTGCACTGAAATGCATACACAAACCATAATGAAATTCAATCAAATGAAACAAATGATATTGAAAAGAATAACCAAATGTACCAAGTTAATCTTTGTCAGGAAGTGGAGCATCAAAGTCAGTGAACTTGGGTTCTGGTCTTTCGAAGAGTCTGATAGGAAACGATGGTCTGACACCGATATAGCTTTCCAGTCGTCTGATCTGTTCCCGTCGAAATAACCTTTCTTCAATCTTTAAGACAAAGTTACGAACTTGTCTTCTTGTGCTGGATTTCCATCTAGGTTGTTCCCCCTTAGCTATCTTTCGGCGATCATCATTCAACCGTTTGACAAGCCCATCACGAACAGATTTGAGTGTAACATCACAGAATTTGTGTACCTCATCGAACCTCATGAAACTTTGTAGCTTTTTGCTGTTGATGTAGGTGAAGCCAAAAGGTTCTTGGTTGAGAGTAAACTGTGGTGTTTGATAGATACCATCAAAGTAGAATTGTGGCTTTGTCAAATTGATCTTCTGTTGGTAACTTTCCACTCCAAGCTGAAGATCTTCCACTCTTTCTTGAACAATCAATCGTCGGATGTAAAGAAGTAGTGATGCCATGAAGTTGTACTGTACATCTCTATCGAATCCACGCATTCTGTTTTGAACCTTTTCGAGATACATGTCTTCGATGTCATTGAGATTAAGGTCAGGAAAGTCTGCTTCAGAGAACTTGTACTTCTTTTCATCTTGTCATTTAACAACAATTTCACGCATGAATAAGTAGTTAAACCGTTTCGACTATTGAATCTCCAAGATAGCGATGATCTTTGATTTCTGCTTCACATTTTCCAATGATTTCTCTCTTAATCTGCTTGTATAACCGAGACGACGACGTTCAGGCCAATGTTGAATTCCGTGTAGAGCATCTCTGTCGTAAGCTACGATGGAGTTGCTGAAAATACGAGTAGTTTCTTCAATAGCAGGAATTTCATATCGTGCGGCTGGTACTGAGATTGTGAGTGAGGAAGCATATTTCGTCTTGGATGTCTCCTGAGTGAGTTGGATGTTACGAAGATCTTTGTTGAAGAAGAAGCTGTAAGGTATCTTGGGTTTGTCTGGAAATCCTTTCAAAGGTAATGGTTTGGTCCAGTCAGTGAAGTAAGGTTTTTCATGATTCTTGGAACTGAGATCGATATTCACTTCTGGATTTAGCCAGTCAAAGTCGGCAGACATTGCACTAGCTATATTCTGCATATGATACTCGTATTCGACTTTGTTTCCAGATCTTTTCTTGAGGAATTCTTGTGCATCCCTATTGATTTTTCTGAGCTCTGCCTTTGTGAGTTTGTCGATCTGAAGATCCTTCATAATGGCTTGGGTAAACTGTAGAGTGTTACCAGGAAGTGGTTCTTCTTCTTCGAGAGGAGGTTGAGCTTGAACCATTTCTGTCAGCCAATCATTCTGAGGAGTGTCATCATTGTCTAGCCATGAATGACGTCTTTTCTTCTTTGATTTCTTTGACTTAGATGTAGCATCTTTGTCTTTAGCCTTGGATGGTGACGATGGTCCAGCATGAGAATCAGGAATAGGTGGAGCACGGTAATCGGTGTCAGGTTGACCCTGGTAGTCATCTGTAGGTTCCATGAATGTTTCCTCTTCGTCAGTTTGACCTTGACCCGTAGCTGAGGTGTGTTGTTGATTTCCAGGAGTGGTGGAGTCCTTTTGTGGTTGTAGAGAGGATGAAGGACCTGTTCCAGACTTAGGTTTCTTGCCTTTAGAGTTTGGGTCAGGATCGTCATCTTTTCTTGTCCTTTTCCGAGTTCCAGCTGCATCTTTGCATGACTCTTTGGATATGTATGCCACCATAGCATCATAAAGTGCCTTTTCTTCAGCAGTTTGTGTAGGTTTGGAGGCAATGTTGTCGAAGAGTTTGGCAAGCATGTCATTGAAGGACAGTTCAGGGACGGTTGGAGCCACAGTAGAAGGTTTTGCTGAGTGAAGCGTGAATGGTGTTGTTGACAACATTTTCCTTGTAACACTTCTGATTCTGTGATCCAAGTTGTCATTGATTGGTTTAAGAAGGTTTGCTACTTCAGGAGTGATCATCTCAACAAGATTATCAGTGAGAAAATCATGTGTTGCCGTCCTGATAAATCCTGTGTAGTCAGAGTGCAAGAACTTATCGATCAACTGCTTTGACTCCTGGAAGTCCACAACTTGTCTGGTGAGACTTGTAACCATGTCGGTGAGTTTGTTGACTTGCCCCTGAAGATCAACTGGTGGTTTCGGTTCATTGATTGAATGTTGTTTAGATGCGGTTTCTGAAGGTGTGGGAGATGAATGCTCAGGTGATGATTCGGACGATGACTCATTGTGAGAGTCTGAAGAAGAAGCAGGAGGAGTCGGATCCTTTGGTGGAGAGTCTTGAGGAGGTGGAGGTTGTGCTGAGGAAGTCTGCTGAGAAGATGACTTAAGAAATATGTTGGTGTCGAACGCGTTCTTCTCTTCGTTTTCCTTTCTACGACGTTCCTCTGCTTCCTCTGCTTCTCGTGCAAGAAACTCTGGAGTAATGAGGTATTCATGTTCCTGATCCGTAGCTATGTTCTCTTGTCCACCAACATTCTCTTCTATATTAACAGTTTCTGTCATGTTGTCATCTCCTGTTTTGTCTGTATCTTTAACGGTGTCATCAGGCTGTGGAGCTGATTCTAACGTAGTGGATACAACGGGAGGAATCATGCTGCTTGTAGCTCCTACATGTTCAGACTGATCAATAGGTGGTGGTGTTGGAGGTTGAGACATAAGTCGGCTTTTGAGACTAGCTTTCCTTTGTTCTTTACGAAGTCGCTTTTCTTCAGCTCGAGTGTCGACAACTATACTCTTCAGTTTGCGTTTGTCGACCAAATGTTCAACGATTGGTTCGTCTTCATCATCATTAGGCTCATTAATAGTGATCCCTTTTCTTTTCCTTGTCTCTTCTTCATAAGTTTCAAGACTTTGTTGTACGGCGATCTCTGTTGCAGGAAATGCTTCATCAGGTGCTCTGTATCTCAGTTCATAGTCTGGTTCTTCTTCTTCAGATTCCGTATCGAACTCGGATTCGGTGTCAGAAGGTGGAGGTGTAGGTTCATCCCGAATAAAGTACTCAGGAGTTGCTTTCTTCTTCGGCTTGGTAGCAGGTTTAGGTTTGGATGTAGGTTTAGGTTTGGTGGAAGTCTTAGGTTTAGTCTTGGGAGCAGCCTTAGACTTAGTCTGAAGTGAGCCAGTGGTGCTTGTAGTGCTCCCAGACTTCACACCACCTTTGCTTCGAGTCTGTATTGTTGTTTCTTCCTGTACCCCTTTGTAAGCATTATCATACAGCTTGTAGTTCAGACTTTTCTTGATTTTGTCATCAAGAAGGTATTCGGGAAGCCTCATTCCTTTGATCTTGGTTGAGGAAGTGGTCGTCTTGATGAATGAGGTGGTGAAGTCGTCCTCGAAGAGGTGCTTTGGCTCATTAGGATCAGTCATCCTCTTGATGAATTCTGGAGAGTCTTTGCAGAGATGTTCTATGAGAATCTTGGTGAATCTTGTGAATGGTATCATAGTCTTCACACGTTCAGTTTGAATGCTGTGAACGATATCATTCATGATAGGAACTGCAAAGTCAATAGGTGTCAGAGTCACCATTCCCCAGAACGTTTGCAAATGTTCGAGCCTAGGATGTTCATGACCACTTTTTCTTCTTGATATTGATCTTACAACCAACAGACATAATGTTCTCCAAGGCTGAGGGATATTCTTGGCATTAAATCAGGAGAGCTTGACTAGCGGTACGTCATCATCAACCTCATATCCTAACTCAATGAAGAAGTCATGGAGATCCAGTTCAGGTAGTATGGGAGCAAATTCGTTGTCAGTTTGAGGCAGGAGAAGGGCTGTACGAAGAACGTCATGATCTACAGTGTAGTCTTGGCGATCCAATGTAACAGTGAAAGACTCATCATCCAAGTTAGCCTTAGCAGTAAGCCAGAACTGATGAAGGTAGAACAGAGGAACTGAAGTAGAACAGATGAGCAGATGTTTGCAAGGATGTGCAAGTAGAATATCTTTCACAATCATGCACGAGTTCTCTTTAATATTCAATTTGTCGAAATCAACTCGGGGATTGTTATTGCCAATCGTGACCTCGTAGTTTTCGGGAGTGATGTCCTCCATGGTGAGTAGTGGAAGACTTTGTTCAGTGACGTTCTCATTGTGTTCAGCCATGTTAATCTGAAAAACATCACCATAAACCAAACATCCAAATTCGTTACGTGTTAGCACAGTTTTGAGTTTGGTTACTGATATCTACTTAAGACAATTAAGCACAAATGTGTCATTTTGTTATGAGTGAAGTGTCACATAATGCATACGTGAAGAATCATAGTTTATGCAATAACTCGCAAATAAGCACGATTGATATACACAATTCATAGTTACTTCACATAACACAACAACAATGAATCACAACAAGGTTACATGTATATGACAAGGCCTAAACAAGATTTCGAAAAAATTATACAAAACCCATTTATCGCAAACTTGTATTGAGAGAAGATTTCGAAAAAATGTTACAAAGATTTTTATCGAGAAAGTTAATTATCGAGAAAAATCCTTGTCTGTAAACTTTATCGAGATCTTTTCTTTATCCAAGGATTGCGAAAGTTTTATATTTTCGAAAAACATCAATTTACGATAAAATTTATCGAGAACCTGGTGATTTCGAAATATATAGTTCAAAGAGTAATTTCGAAAAAAAACTGAAGTCGAACAACATTTATCGAAATCATGAGTTTCTCGATAAGTTCATCATAGATTGCGAAAAAAAACTTGAGTTTCTCGAAAAAATTCTTATACAAGAATCATTCGATTTTGAAGTTAAGCGTACATTTCTTTGGAGAATTACTTTTCCAATGATTCAGGCCTGTCACAAATAATGATAAACACAACTTAGATATAATCAATACCCACGTTAAACTAAGATCTCGATAATTTTCAAGATTAATTTTCTCGAAAATATATCAAGCTTGAGACTAATAAGAATGAATGGTTCTAGCATGTCACAAATATAAGTATGAGACACGTTATAACAGCATACAACACATTTGACTCATGTAGATCGAAGTTATAAACGAACGTGGCATACTAATTTATCGAGAACCAAGTATCAATGGTGTAGTATAATAACAACAATACTAACATGCATACTTGAGACCTTAGAAACATATCCCACCAATAAAACAAAGCAAACAAACACAGAATCTCACAGACCCAAATCGACCCAACACCTAGATTTCTAAATTGAAGCAAACATGATGGAATGCATGATAAAATGATGAGGATATGTTAGAAACATGCTTTGTAACAAAACCCTATCAAGAATCAAACACTTAAACATGTTTATAGCATTTTTCAAAATCATAAACCCTAGTTCTCGAAATCAAAAAATCAGGAGATCGAGCCGTTGAATTAACAATTAATCAAGATCCTATGTTTGTAATACCCTAGAGATGACTTAGGAACTTACAAATTGATGATCAAGATCGTGGATGACTCGAATGAATAAGGGCCGTAGGTTTAGAAAAGGGTTTAAGAGATTTTGAATTTTGTGGGGTTTGTGATATACGGTTTGTTTGTTTTATTATTTTTTGAAATTTAAAGTTTAGTCACTTTAGGTCCCTTAACTATTAGATATGCCTACTTGAGTCCTAAAGTAAATAGCAAACATGTGTAACTTTGAGATATACATCCGTTAATCCTAACTTATGAAGACTTAATTACGGGATGAGACAAAGTGATGTATAAAGAACATCCACACACTCAGAAATACCGTAAAATACGAAAAACATGCAAGTATACCAATTAAAATTGGTAAAAAAAATTTAAGCGTGACTCCCCCTCAACACGTGTAAAAATGAAACAAAGTGTTGAAGAGAAGCGATATACTTGCATTTTTTTTTTTTTTTTTTTTTTAAGAGCAATAGAAAATTTGAAGAAGAAAAAATATCTTTTTGTGTTTTGATTGGTTTATATTTAAGAAAAAATATTATACAAAGATAGTAATGATGTTTGACGATCAGTTGTGTTTTAAAAACTTTTCAAGATCCTCTGGCGTCAAACATCTCATACCAATTTGGTGAACTAGACTAGCAAACCTTGATGGTGCTAAAGATTTGGTAAGTAAGTCCGCCAATTGGTACTCAGTCCCAACAAAATAAAGTTCAATGGTACCCTTTTCCACATGCTCTTTGATGAAGTGATATTGGAGATCGATGTGTTTGGATTTGCAATGATGTACTGTGTTGCAGGAGATAGCAATCGCACTCTTAGAATCATAGTAGATAGGAATCTTGTTGAATAGGTAGCCATAATCCTTAAGTTGTGATCTCATCCAAATGACTTGAGCACAACAAGCAGACATGGCTACGTATTCAGATTCTGTTGACGACAATGATGTGCAGTCCTACTTCTTTGATTGCCATGACACAAGTTTGTCTCCTAGAAATTGTAATTCACCAGATGTGCTTTTGCGTGTGTCTAAACATCCTGCATGGTCAGCATCTGAAAAAGCAATTAGTTCAAAACCAAAATCCTTCGGATACCAGATTCCCAAGTTAATGGTTCCCTTTATGTATCAAAGGATTCTTTTGACCTCACTGAGGTGTTTTTCAGTTGGTTTGGACTGATAGCGAGAGCACATGTAGACAGCAAATACTATATCAGGTCTACTAGCTGTGAGATACATGAGGGACCCAATCATACTTCGGTATTTGGTAGGGTCAACAGGAGTCCCATGTAAGTCAGCATCTAGTTTTGTGGTATAGCCCATTGTGTATTGTAAGTATCACTGGTCATCATTCCATGTTTCTTTAAAATTTCTAGAGCATATTTGGACTGATTTATAAAAATTCCACGGGGTGATTGATGAACTTGTAGTCCTAGAAAGAACGAAAGTTCACCCATCATGGACATTTCAAAATTATCTTTCATTAATTTTGCAAAATCATTAGAGTAACTTCTTTTTGTTGAGGCAAAAATGATGTCATCGACATATATTTGAACAACAAGTAAGTCCTCCCCGTAGGTTTTTGTAAATAGTGTTGGATCCACCGATCCTTTAGAAAATTTATTGGCCAATAAGAAAGTGGACAGTTTGTCATACCACGCCCGTGGGGCTTGCTTAAGTCCGTAGAGTGCCTTTTTGAGTCGGTAAACGTGATTAGGACGCTCAGGATCAACGAAGCCTTCAGGTTGACTAACATAAACTTCTTCACGGAGTTCTCCATTAAGAAATGTTGTTTTCACATCCATTTGGTAAACCACCATATTCCTGTGTGCAGCATAGGCTAAGAAGATCCGAACAGCTTCATGTCTAGCCACTGGAGCAAATGATTCAGCAAAATCAAGTCCTTCTAGTTGAGAGTATCCTTTCGCTACCAGGCGTGATTTGTTACGTATGACAGTTCCTTCAGCATCAAGCTTATTCTTCCAAATCCATTTTAACCCGATGACAAAGACTCCGTCAGGTCTTTCAACTAATTCCCAGACTTCCAATCTTATGAATTGCTGAAATTCCTCTTGCATAGATTCAATCCAGTTGTCATAAGTCATTGCATCTTTAATGTTCTTCGGTTCTTCGTGACAAACTGTGAGTGCATAGATACAAGTTTCTCCATCAGTGTGAAGTCGTTGTCTTGTCATAACAGGTGCATCTGGATGGCCAATAATATGAACTAGTGGATGGTCTCGAGTCCATTTGTGTGTGGAAGGGTGTAGTTGATAGGTATCTCGCATGTTAGCAGGATCCAAATTGCGTGTTGACGACTCAGCTATATCAGGAACAATAGGAGCTGGTGCAAACGGATTAAAGAACGCATCAGGATCATGCTCTGCGGGTTGTGGAACTGATAGTGGTGTTGGATCTTCAGCTGGATGGCGGGAGTTAGAACCAGTTTGTTCGGCTGTAGATGGTGATACAATTGGAGGACCGTCTCTCTCAACACCTGTAGTAGTTTGTTGAGGTGAGTCTGGTACTGGAATGTTATCAGGTTGAGCAGCGGAATTAGGTGAGACCTCAGTAGGACGGTATACAATTGTGTCATCAAATAGTGGAGCAAACAAGGTTTCTAATTCTTTGCGGTTGAGTGGTAATGGTTCAGCTGAAGATGCCGGAGAGTTAAGACGATTGAATTCGGGTCCTAAGCTGTGTTGCTCAGAAGCCACTTGTTAGGTCACCATTTTGTAAACACAAGCATAACAATGATAGAAATGAGATGAGAATGAGAATGGGATGATTATAAGATAAAGAGAAATATAAGAGCAATAGTTTCCTTCAGAAATCAAATAACCAACCAAGTTTGCAAGTGGCCTAAGACTAGTATTTATAGGAAAGGAGCTAGGGCAACACTCCTACTCCATCCCTTATCACAATTCGTATGGGCTTGAGGCCCATGGACCTCATTCTTAAGCCTAGTAAACTTAATACAAAATGTAAATGATAGTAAATAATAACTAAGCAACCTAGCATTATTACAAATGACCGAGACTTCATAAAATAGTAAAACTATGATCCCAACAAGAATCATTCACAAGATTTGAATCTGTGAACTCATGTTCTGGAATAGACTCATCACAATCCTCATTCCGAATACCAAACATTGGATTATCAGAAATCAAAGTGAATTCAGATTCGAATTCAAATAGAGGATTGGTGAGAGTAGTATTGAACGCTTCAGGAAAAAAGTGATTATTATTCTCTATTGGACTGCTAGGATAAGAACCGAGTGGTGGATCATGATATAGGAGACTTTCAATTTCTCCCAGATCGGCTTCGAAATCAAGGAGACCATCATTACTTCCCGTTGAAAGTGGATTGATGTGAGTAAGTTCATCGGCGAACTCCTCAAGAAGAGGATCAGCATCAGACTGTGGGAGTGATGCCTCAATATACTCAATGTCTCCATGAGATGTACAATCATCATTAAAATCTGAGAAAGTCTCAAAATGATCGTTTGAACACTCAAGAGGGGAAGGTAAATCACACACATGATCAAAAGTTCCCTGTGACTCTCTTGGGATTTGGACAAGGTTCTCAACACTAGACATTATTAATTCGTCTGATTCCTTATCAGGAACAGTGCTAAGATGCTCATCCACCATGTTCAAAGAGTGAGTGTGAACTTCGGGTGTGGTAGCAGTTGTTTGAGATGGAATCTCAACTGCAGGGATATCTACTGATGAACTTAATGAAGCTTTGTAAAATTGAAGAATATCAAGGGTATCTTCATCATCACTGTCATTAGGGATGAAACGGAACTGAGAGCTAGATTTGGGCTTTTTCTTTTGCAATTGATTCCCTAACAGATTTTTCATAGGCATCTTGGGAATTTATTCTAGCAGCCTGCTCTTCAGCTAGCAATTCTTCCATGGATTTTTTATGAGTGTCTTTTTGGGCCAAGTCTTTAACTAAAAACTTAAGCTCATCAAGTATTTCCAGTACATTTTGAATTTCTAGAAGAATTTCTTGATTCATTTGGTACTGTAGAGGTTGGTCATAATAAGGTGTGTCAAAATTGTCACAAGGATATGGATTCCCCGTTTGACAATCTGAGCTGAAGTGTGGACCTCCACAGTAATCACAACAGTAAAACTGTTGAGTCTGGACTGGTGAATCATATAGGTATTGGTCATAACCAAAGTTCTGAGCATCACCGGAAAACTGTTAATAGACAAACGTGTTTCCGGCTTGACACTCAAATCCTTGGTGAGGACCTCCATAAAACTCACACAGATATGTCGGTATCTCATGATGTGGTGGCTGGTAGAATGAATCAGATGTATCATGGTAAGGATAGGGAGCTTGGTTATAGACAGACCCATCTCCTGACTCTACCATGCTACAGCTGGGACAATTCCCACCATTATGAGGACCACCACACCATTGGCAACCACAATGGTGTGGATACGACATAGGAAAGAATCAAAGGTTTACAGAGGGGTAGGGATGAAGAATCAAAGATGTGAGAGGGTAAAGGTGAATATTTTTGGAATTTTTGGAAAACATTTTGTACAAATGAGAAAGAAAATGTTTTTGTGTTCGTTGAAAACTGATTTTAAAATGTTTTCATGAACTGTTTTGTTTTTATATGAAAATAAGAAGATAATATGAACAAGGGTGGTAAATATACAATGGATGTATATCCAGGTTCACCAATACGCAAAACCTTTTAGAATAACGCGCACAACCTCCCCGGCAGCGGCGCCAAAATTTTATTGATGCAAAAGCAGTCAACTAAAGTCAACCACAGGTATGGTCAATATAGTCAAACTACATAGACCAATGCTTCCGGATAGTATAGGGTATCACCGGGTCGTTATGTCCCAACGAGGTGTGAATTGTATTCAAAACGGGTTTGTGATCGGGTGAATTTGGACAGAATGAACGATATAAGAGATTTGAATGATTACACTAAGAGAATATGAATTAAAATGACTAAACAAAACAATATAAACAAACACGTAAAGTCAAATAACCTAAAAAAATGTTTAAAACCTAAAAATGTACATTTAAATTAGAAGTTACGTAAACGTACGAAATATAAAGTGAAAGGTGAGCAATGAAAATCCTCCGGATATGAAAATTACTTTTCTACGATCCTAATGACAAAAGAAAATTTTAAGAAAAAGAAAACTGTATATATATTTTTTAACTTTTTATTTAATTATTATTAATTAATTACTAATTAAATACTAATTAAACTAATTTAAATTATTAAAAAATACTATATGAACAGTGAAAATTATAACTTTTTCTAAAAATACTTTACAAGTGCAGAAGGCTAGGAAAAATATAAAAGTGGTGAAGTGCTTATTTATAAGCAGTAAAAATAAGTTAATAAGAAAATAAGCTAAAAGGACTAAGCACTACTATAAAAAAAAACTATGGAAAATAATTACACCAAGTACTACATAGCCCAGATGGTGCATGTTACAGGTTTGGTTTTGACTAACAAAGAGGTCAGGGGTTCAAATCCCACTGGCCTCACTTTTTTGCAAACATTTTTCTTTTGATTTTTATTTTACACAAACACTTTAACAACAAAATTAGACAACTTTTGAAAAACAACTTTTGCTAAGAAGCTTTAAATTAGCTTATGCTAGCTTAAAATCTCAACAGTGGAGGGTTTAGTGTTCTAAGTGAGCTTTTTGAGATAAGCAGTTAAAACAATAAGCAAATAAGCATGGTCAAGGTAATCATAAATCATCACAATACAAACAAGCTTAAAAACAACAAGCTTATGAGCTTAAACAATCAGAGTTCAAAGATCAAACAAGCTCAGTCCTACTGAGCTTGAATCAGCATAAACAAGCCAAAGTGGGTAATTTGGGTGGCAAAAATAAGCACATGAATAAGCTAATTAGGACAAGTAAGGAACATATTCAACAATACAGTACTTCTAGCTTTCCAAAACACCAAAAATCAAGCAAATAGGTCAAATATTGAACAAGCTATGGTCAAGGGAAAAGTGGATTTTTTGACACTTGCTGTCAACTAGTTTTGCAGCCCGAAAATGGTCTTAAGTCCTAGGGAAAAAAAATCTAAAAATTAGACCAAAAATTCCAGTAGCTATATAATCTACTAAATAAGCTACAAACCAAATTTCAGGTCAAATAGTCAAGAAACGAAGAAATAAAAAATCAAAAACTTTTCTGCTGTTGGGCGACTTTTTGACAGCAATATTGGGTAAAAATGGGCGACCAAATGGGTCAAAAATGGGGTTTATGACTTGGAAAGTCAAAGACCAGTTACACTATCCTAAATGGAACTAATCTAAGGCAAGAACAACAACCAATTAACCCCTAAATCTAAATCTATCCTAGTTTCTAAATTATATCAATTAACTAAAGCAATTTTTGAAAATACAACTCAATTACGTCTAAACCATTGGAAACTGTGAGATTTGGTTTTAAATCAACTAAGATTAGTAAACTAAAGCTAATCTAAGATTCAAAAAGGTGTCAAAATGGATTTTTGTCAAATTCTTTGGTTGTGCCAAACACCCCTTTATGCTACAACTTCTATGTGATTACAACTACTAGAGCTTAGCACAAGCTATACCATTGATTCCAAGTGATGAACTGAGCTATGTGAGACATACTTAAGCTAAATTGATCAGCAGTTAAGCACAAAAATAAGCTATAAGCCAAAATGCCATTTTATGACTAACTTAAATGCAAATGTGATGACTGTGAATAAAGGTTAAACTAATCTAGTAAGTAAGGGTCAATTTAACAAGAACACCCAAGAATAGCAGATGAATTACGAACTAGTTCTTGAACAAGCAAAAAATAAGCAGGGACAAATAAGCTAAAAAAATCCACAATTGACTTACAAACTAGGGTAGTTGGATGATACTCCAAAGCACTTTTCTGAACAATCCTAATGCTCCCCAAGAGCTCTAAACCATGGCATTCACCATCTTCTTATTTTCTTCTTACATATTTTTTTTTTCTTTTCTTATTTTTCTGATATTTTTGAGATATTGAATAATACTTATCTAAATATTCAACTGAGCTCTTATTAACTTATGAGTAAGCTAATTAGATCATAAAAGAACTGAACAACACTTCTCAACAAACCTTAAGCTAAAATGGATTTTCACTGACTTTTGCAATTTCTAAAAATTAACAAGGAAACATGGATTTTGATTAATAAAAACTTGACAAATACAATGATAAACTGATATTACAACTTAGAAACTAGTTTTTTCAACTAAAAGAGAATTACATGAAAATGATTATAAATTGTACTAAAAAAACTACTGCTATCTACTGCTTCTTTCTTCTTTTCTCTTGACTTTTATAGTACCTGGGGTGTTCCTCTGACTTTCCCACCATCTTTTTGAGCCATAGGATGAAGTAATTTGATCCTAGCCGTTGAAATGTGTATTGGCGCCAAAACTTATATAAGCCAAATGGGGTGGTTAGGTTTGGTAGGTGGGAGTATTAATTGTTTGGGTGGGGTGTGGGAGACAGAAAAGGTGGAAGGTGAGGGTTTGGAGGGGGGGGGGGGAACATGGTTGCAGGAAACCTTGGGAAGTGGAGGTTGATGGTGGTGTTGACCGGTATTTGACCAGGGGGTGGGATTTTATATTTATTTGAAAGGGAGTGGCCTGGGCTTGGGGTATGGGCTTAGGAGGAGTGGATTGGGTGGATAGTTTGTATTTTGGGTTTATTTGTGAATAAAGGGTCCATGTGGTTTTTAGTAAATAAGGAAGCATAGGGACCATTTATGTAATTGACTGAAAGTTAGGGGTAGGTTCTGCCAAATGTCCAAAGTTAATCACAAGGGTTAAACATGCCAAGTTCCATAATCCAAGTACCCTTGTTGAATAATTTTCCAATTTTAAAATTCCCAGGGACTTGTTTGGCCAAAATTAAAAGTTGAGGGGCCAAAATTGTAAATTCTCAAAACTTTTGAAAATTATCAGTAAAGGAATAAATATGACAACTTATGATTTTAAAAGGACCTTTGGTGATTTTTCTTTTTAAAATAAGTGCTCAAGGACTATTTTTGCTAATTTTTGAAAGTTGGGGGACTGAAACTGCCAATTATGCAAACTTTGTTCGTTTTTCATCTGTTTTTACTCATTTTGCATCTGAAACATATAAAACACAATTTTGGAATATTTTCAGTATTTTGATGTATTTCTGAGTGTTTTTAAATGTTTTTGCAGTTCAGATTGACAAAAAATTATGAGTGTTTGAGCATTCATCAAGCACCCAAGCAAGGAGGTGCATCACCTCCTTGTAAGCTGCTATCACCAAACCGCCTCCCGTGGCTCTTCCTCACCACAACCGGCCTAGGCAGCCCCCTAGCTACCATGTAGCTCGTCCTCCTCACCATGTAGACTTGCCACTACCCCTCCTAGCCTTGCTTGCTCATCCCTCCCCCTCTGTGACACCTAAACAGCCCATACCACCCTAAATCGCCTCATCATCGAGGCTATAAATACCCCCTCCTTTCTCATTTCTTCTCCACACCTCTCCCCCTCCTCTCTACCTCACATTTCTGTAGTACTAAGTCATTAGAAGCCATTAGGAACGAGTAGCTATGCCTTGGTCATGTTGTGTTGTGGTTTGAAGTCGTACAAGCCCTAGAAAACCCTAACCCTAGTTCTAACCCACGTAAACCCTCCTAGCCAAGGAAGTCTTACATTTAGTTAATTTAGCTTTATTATAGTCTTAGGATAGATTTAGGATGCCTTAGATAGCTTAGATTCCTTTGCATGAGCCTTGAACCATTTTACTTGCTAGTTTACGTATTAAAACGCTAGATCGAGTCGTATACTTGCATGCATGCTATAAGTCATTAATTTAGGTCATACATTAGTTAAACATAGCTTAAATAAGTTAAAATAAGTAAAACATAGGCTAGAAAACTTAAATACTAGATAAAATATAAGTTACACGTATATTAGGACTAGTTGTGCAAAACTTTACATGCATAAGGGTATATATCATAAATTCCTGAAATTATAAAGTCTAGCGTCTGTTTTTGACATTTCCTAGAAGTTATAAGTAGTAATGACTAGTTTTGCATAATATTAAAACCCTAGGATAGATAATAACATAAATATAACTAAAAAGGACTAAAAATGTAAATAGTATAAAGTTAAAGGTCTAAAATGGTAAATATAGAAAACTTAGGAGTCTTAGATTAATTACATAAAATATAGAAGTCTAGGGACTAGTTGTGTCAAGTATAGATAGTTATTAGTATAAGTAATATAGTAATATAAAACTTAGGGTAGAAAACGTAAATATATAAACTATAAGGGTAAAAAGTGAAAATATCATATAAGTATAAAACCTAAATAAAGTTAGAAGCATAACACAATACTAGGGAGCTTCATGCGAGGAGTACTATGTGGATATTTCGTTTTTGACGAGTTTGTTGGGTTTATGAATTAAAGTGCCCTGACTCCTCGAATGATTATTGCATATACTTCTGAGATATGATGTCCCGAACGGTGATATGATTATAACTAAACCCTAATAATAACATAACTCAATAATAGGGAGCTTTGTGTGAGGAGTATTAACTTCTGAATTATGATGGCCCGAACGGTATTATGTTGATAACATAATACAATAAGTAGGGAGCTTCATGTGAGGAGTCATATACCCAGGTGAGTTTTCATAGCCTTACATCTTTTTAAACTTTCACTCTAAATGCTTTTATAAACCCTGTAAGGGGGATACATGCTAAATGCTTTATTTAAAACCGAATACAAGTCTTTTTCTTTGGTTGTTTGCGTGACTAAACTAACTGCCACCACTACATAACCAAAATTCATGAATCTAATCGTTTGGGACGTTTTATCCAAACGAACGCGAATATAGTTGATAGATCTATTTGAGTTTGACAACTCCCGTTGGTATTAACACCCCACTAGGTGGTACCAATAAGTACTATATTTGAATCCACTGAAGGTATAACTTTGGCAATTTATCCTTCTATCCCCTCATGTTGGGTCTGCAGCCCACATGACCCGGATCGTTAAGGTGTGATTCATGAGCTTAGTGCAACCTACTAAACTCCTGATAATTGTGCATGCATCACAATTAACACAAAAACTTGTATTTTCCCAGATGGGTGTAACAACTGAACCCAGTGAACTTGTATTCTTTAACCCCTAAACCTATCATTCTCACTCAACACCTAGTGTTGACTTTTTAAGCATGTATTCTAGGTATATTACTTCTATGGACCTATGGCGGAAGGAGGTAAATTTTCATGGTTATCATTCAAACACAACCAACCTAACTCTTAGATTTTTGGGACCTCAACAAAATAAAAGTATATCTTTTATAATTAAAACTCTAATAATTATGAATGATAACTAAATTTTCAAAACGTCTCTTTTCGAGTCGTTTTCTATTACTGTATCTGTGATTCTATGAAGTAATACCCCAAACACTTTATTCGTTGTGATCAGTGAAAAATGGGGGTGTTACAGATTGGCATTAGAGCTTCAGTTGTAGAGAACAAGGTCAAAACCTAAACTACAACTATTTTTCTTAAACCCGAGGAACTCTTCAGTACCTCTGCCATCCTCCATAACCATATGTGCTAAGGTAAATATAATAATTGTCTGCTTAACTGCTAAATGATTTACAGTATTTTCTTTATTATATAGTTATGTCTACTCCCCTCTACTCTACCCCTATCTCATCTAGTACACATCCGGAGAATGATCTTCCCTCTCCGAATGTACTAGATTATTCCCCTAAACCCTATAACTTAGAAGACTCTAGGAATAGTTTAGATAACCCTAATTTAAAACACATAAGAGATTTCTATGCTAAGACATCACCCCTACCTCCCCTAAACCCTATTATACATCCACTTTTTCCTACCCATAAAACAGAACCCCATGGTTTCTTTCTCCCAAGAGAACCATATATACCTAAACACCCTATCCCCACCTATACCCCTAGATTTGACTTTAGGCAACCCTATACCTTAAACCCTACCCCTTACTTAATAAACCCTCTCATTCCAATTAGAGGAGATTTTAAATAACTTAGATGAAACTTTTCTTGATCTCCTTGAGAAGATAGAAAAAGGTCATAATAATAATAACTTAGATAATCAACCTGACTATAGTAGTTTAAGAAAGAATTTACAAGAAAACCGTTTTAAAATAGCTAAAATACAGAAAAACCAAATGAAACATCACTATAAAATAGGTTTTGCCCGCTTTAGGATTTGCACTTTAGAAAAGATAGTAGATAATGATGAGGAAAACTTAGAAAACACTAACACATGGAATTAGGAAATTAGGAAACTTTAGAAAACCTTAAATAGATAAATAGCCCTAGGAGACATGCCTTAGAATAGTTAGAGCCTTTAGGATAAGTAGAATAGGAAATAAATAAAATAAGTTAGGATTTAGAAACTACCTGGTACCCCTCAATTAGGATAGATTAGATAACTAGACTTAGGATTACCCTTCACCTTAGAAAACCCTTAGGAAAACCTATAACCTACCCTTAACCCTTACCCTTAGGATCTTAGGAAACCCACCCCGATGTCTTAGGTAAATAGAATCTCTAAACTGTTTTAAATTTCTCTTACTCTAACCCTTTTCAACTCTTTTTCCTCTTACTGACGGTGAGAATCCTCATTCTTCACCATAGAGATCTGAATTCTTTCTCCTCTGATCTCTAAACCTTCACTTCTTCCCATGGCTTTCTTAAGCTATCTTCATTCTAGTTAGAGATCTACCCCTAACTATTCCATATGAAAATATATGATCCTCATATATAAGCATATTCCTACTCTTTATTTCTCTTAGATTACTATGATACCCGAGCTAGTTTTCCCCAATCCCCTTTAGTAAACCCCAAAACCTTAGTTAGGATTTCCATACTTGAGGTTAGAAATACCGTTAGGATTAGAAAATCTTAGACCATTAGGATTAGAAAACCTTAGACCATTAGGATTAGAAACCAAAAACCCCGACCCCAATAGACATAGTATAAGACTTAATAGGAAAACACTAGGATTAGAATATAGATTAGGAAAAACTTAGGATTAGATAACCCTCACCCTAAGCCTTTAGAACTCTAGGTTAGGACAGACACACTTACCCCATAGGAATAAGTAGATTTAGGTCATAGATTACCCATACCTAGCCCTTAGGATAACCATACTTATACACTTGAGGATTTTAGATTATACCTTAGGATTTGACAATTTTTAGAATACCCATTAGGAAATTTCACTTAGGAGATACTATGGATAGTGCCTTAGCTGGTTTCAAATCCCTAGGATTAGTAATACTCATAATAATAGTAATAATGGTAGTAATAGACAACCTAAAACAAAAGAGAAAACCTGAAACAACACCAAAAAATAAGGATATACCTAGTCAACCCTTAGGAAAGAAAACACTTAAACCTAATCTATCTTTAGAACCCTCTACCTCAATGGAACCAAACACCTCACCCTTAGAAATTAGGATTAGTTAGAAGAACCTTAGGGGGAAAGCAAAACTCTGGGAAGAAATCTAGTAAATCTAAAACTCCGATAGGATATTCTCCTTCAGGTATCCTATATATACTCTTACTCTTCCGTTTAATCTCATATTTTCATTTCTCTCTTTCTAACGTTTAAATCTTTTCCTCCCACTTCCTCCTACTCTTCCATTAAAATCCCATTTTTTCGCCTTTTCCCCACTCCACAAATTAAAACCATACTTTTCCATTTTCCCCACTCCTATACTTTTTCCTACTCCACCCACTCCAAACTTCTTTTCCTTTTCCATTTCCCTTACTTTACCCTTTCATTATTTTTCCTTTCCCACTCCACTCCACTCCCATAAATCCTTCACTCCATTTCCCTTCATTTTTTTATTTCTCCGTCATTTTACACTCTATTTTCTTCTCTCTATATTCTCTCCCTACGTCATCCTGCAATGTTCTATTAGTTAGAACTTGCATTTCTCGTCATAACGCAAGTTTCTATTAGTTAGAACTTGTAAGAATATCTACATCGAACTTTAATCCTCATTATGTTCGACTACGATATTAAATCTCGCTTTGCAAGAAATTGTAAAAATGAGATCTTCTACGTCTGTCATTCTAGGCTTAACATGGGAATCTATCATGTGACAAGTTGCTAAACCGGAGAACTTTAGAACTTGTCTCTATCATGACTAGAACTAGTCTCTATCATGACTAGAACTTGTCTCTATCATGACTAGAACTTGTCTCTACTTGACTAGAATATTCCTCTACCGTATCTAGAACTTGTCTTCACTGAGATGAAAACTAGTTGTCATATCAGTTGAAACTTGTCTCTAAAAATTTCCTTACCATATATCCTTAAATATGGTAAAACTCTCTTCATCTTCCACCGATACTGCTTAAGGATGATTTATGATGACTATCCTCTTAAAATGAACTAGGATGTTTCTACATTTTAATGAGAAAGTTATAAGTCAAATAGGTTAAGAGTTTATACACTCCTGTTTTCAAATATTGGGACGCCTTTATTTGCAAATAATGAGATATAAAAACCTAAGTATCTGGTATCTGTACAAGCAATTCCTACTCCGCTTGTGCAAAATCTTCTTCCTTTTCACATCATCTTCCTCGATAATCCTCTTCTTTCTCTACTTTCTCGACTTATTCTCTCCCCTACTCCTATAATCGTCAAAATCTCGGGACAAGACTTTCTCTAAGGGGGTAAGACTATAACAACCAACAAACACCATTACTATCATTCCCATTACAAATACCTATAATAGGTATTTCACAGGTAAATTTTTGCTTTTTATATACATTATTACTTGCATGACTCACTAGACCTGCTCACGTATCTACACAAGCCAAATAACTCAACACTCACATCCTATAAACCCCAGGTATGTCAAGCATAAACTCATAACAACACCATAATAAGTAATTCACCAATCTAAAACACTAAACATAACACAAAACCCTAATAAACCCTAAACTAAAACTTAAGTAGGTTTATATGCTTATCTGAACCTATATGCTTAGTTAAGCTAGTATGAATGTGTTCAAGGCTTAACCGCTTAAGTAAGAGTTTCCTTAGGATATATTAGGACTATTAGACTATAGAATAACCCTTAGAACTTAGATACAAACCCCTAATCCCTAAATCATAACTAGGTCATAGATAACTAGAATTAGGTCTAAACCCTCCCAAAACTTCCCCATAGGTCACTACCACTTAGTATAATCCTTTTAGAACTTAGGAATTGTTATTAGATACCCTTAGGACACTAACCTAGGCACAAAACCATAGGATAAACCCTAGTCTCTCACTAAAGCCACTTAAGTCATATAGGTTACAAAACTAGGTCAAACCTTCCCAAAACTTTCCCATAGGTTACTCACACTTAGAATAAACCCTTTAGGTCTTAGGATTAGTCACTAGACACACTTAGGAACTTAATTTAGGCACTAAACCTTAGGTAAAACCTTAAACACATAGTATGTTGAAACTAGGTCTAAACTTAACTAAAACTTAGTAAAACCTAAACATAAGCACATTAACACCTCAACCTAGCACCCCTAACACCTTAGTCATACCCAAGCACACACCTTAACACCTCTAAGCACACACACAAGTAGGTGCATCACCTACTTGACTAATCCACCACTAATCACCACTAATCCACCCTAAACCTCCCCTAATCCACCACTAAACCACCCCTAATCACCCCTAATCACCCTAAACCACCCTTAAACACCCTAAGAAGCTTACAAGCACCTCCAAGCACCCAAGCAAGGAGGTGCATCACCTCCTTGTAAGCTGCTATCACCAAACCACCTCTCACGGCTCTTCCTCACCACAACCGGCCTAGGCAGCCCCCTAGCTACCATGTAGCTCATCCTACTCACCATGTATACTTTCCACTACCCCTCCTAGCCTTGCTTGCTCATCCCTCCCCCTCTGTGACACCTAAACAGCTCATACCATCCTAAACCGCCTCATCGAGGCTATAAATAGCCCCTCCTCTCTCATTTCTTCTCCACACCTCTCCCCCTCCTCTCTACCTCACATTTCTATAGTACTAAGTCATTCAAAGCCATTAGGAACGAGTAGCTATGCCTTGGTCGTGTTGTGTTGTGGTTTGAAGTCGTACGAGCCCTAGAAAACCTTAACCCTAGTTCTTACCCACGTAAAACCCCTAGCCAAGTAAGTCTTACATTTAGTTAATTTAGCTTTAGTATAGTCTTAGGATAGATTTAGGATGCCTTAGATAGCTCAGATGCCTTTGCATGAGCCTTGAACCATTATACTTGCTAGCTTACGTATTAAAACCCTAGATCGAGTCATATACTTGCATGCATGCTATAAGTCATTAATTTAGGTCATACATTAGTTAAACATAGTTTAAATAAGTTAAAATAAGTAAAACATAGGCTATAAAACTTAAATACTAGATAAAATATAAGTTACATGCATATTAGGACTAGTTTTGCAAAACTTTACATGCATAAGGGTATATATCATAAATTCCTGAAATTATAAAGTCTAGGGACTATTTTTGACATTTCCTAGAAGTTATAAGTAGTAAGGACTAGTTTTGCATAATATTAAAACCCTAGGATAGATAATAACATAAATATAAACTAAAAAGGACTAAAAATGTAAATAGTATAAAGTTAAAGGTCTAAAATGGTAAATATAGAAAACTTAGGAGTCTTAGGTTAATTACGTAAAATATAGAAGTCTAGGGACTAGTTGTGTCAAGTATAGATAGTTATTAGTATAAGTAATATAGTAATATAAAACTTAGGGTAGAAAATGTAAATATATAAACTATAAGGGTAAAAAGTGAAAATATCACATAAGTATAAAACCTAAATAAAGTTAGAAGCATAACACAATATTAGGGAGCTTCATGCAAGGAGTACTATGTGGATATTTCGTTTTTTACGAGTTTGTTGGGTTTACGAATTAAAGTGCTCTGACTTCTCGAACGATTATTGCATATACTTCTGAGATATGATGGCCCGAACGGTGATATGATTATAACTAAACCCTAATAACAACATAACTCAATAATAGGGAGCTTTGTGTGAGGAGTATTAACTTCTGAATTATGATGGCCCGAACGGTATTATGTTGGTAACATAATACAATAAGTAGGGAGCTTCATGTGAGGAGTCATATAGTTCTGAATTACAATGGCCTGAACGGTGTTATGTTATATCTAAAACAATAATAAACCTAAAAACAATAACTTGAAAAACATAAACATGATAACTGAAGCTTGACATACATATAAAACCAACAACACACTAGGATACGTGAGTAAGGCGGTCTAGTTCCCGAGTCACTATTTGCATCACTTAGATTACTCTACACCCAGGTGAGTTTTCATAGCCTTACATCTTTTTAAATTTTCACTCTAAATGCTTTTATAAACCCTGTAAGGGGGATACATGCTAAATGCTTTACTTAAAACCGAATACAAGTTTTTTTCTTTGGTTCTTTGCACGAGTAAACTAACTGCCACCACTACATAACCAAAATTCATGAATCTAATCGATTGGGACGTTTTATCCAAACGAACGCGAATATAGTTGATAGATCTATTGGAGTTTGACAACTCCCGTTGGTATTAACACCCCACTAGGTGGTACCAATAAGTCTATATTTGAATCCACTCAAGGTATAACTTTGGCAAGTTATCCTTCTATTCCCTCATGTTGGGTCTATAGCCCACATGACCCGGATCGTTAAGGTGTGATTCATGAGCTTAGTGCAACCTACTAAACTCCTGATAATTGTGCATGCATCACAATTATCACAAAAACTTGCATTTTCCCAAATGGGTGTAACAACTTAACCCAGGGAACTTGTTTCACTAACCCCTAAACCTATGATTTTCACTCAACACCTAGTGTTGACTTTTTAAGCATGTATTCTAGGTATATTACTTCTATGGACCTATGGCGGAAGGAGGTACTGAACTCGGAGGACTTTTCATGGTTATCATTCAAACACAACCAACCTAACTCTTAGATTTTTGGGACCTCAACAAAATAAAAGTATATCTTTTATAATTAAAACTCTGATAATTATGAATGATAACTAAATTTTCAAAACGTCTCTTTTCGAGTCGTTTTCTATTACTGTATCTATGATTCTATGAAGTAATACCCTAAACACTTTATCCGCTGCGATCAGTGAAAAATGGGGGTGTTACAAGTTATTAGTTAATATATTACTGTCTTACTGATATATACTAATATGTGTTATATACTACATTACTACTTATATATATTTATGATAAAGTGATAATCTGATGCTAATATGTGTTATATACTTTTATGTTTTTCAACTTTCAAGGTATTGGTGCACTTTCAAGATATAAGAAAATCCTAGATCAAGCAAAGAAACTAACTATCTTCATTTATTCTCACCACAAAACGTTGGCCATGATGAGAAGTTTCACCAAGTAAAGAGACATTGCCCGACCGGGTGTCACGAGGTTTGCTTCCTCATTTCTAACTTTACAAAGTTTGAACGAAAAAAAGGAGCAATTAAGACATATGTTCTCTAGCACCGAATAGGAAGAGTGTAGATTTTTCAATACAGTTAAAGGTAGAACCGCATATGCAACGGTACTAAGTACCACATTTTGGACCGGTGTGACACTATGTTGAAGGTGTTTAACCCTTTGGTCAAAGTCCTTCGAATGGTTGATGCGGATTGGAAGCCATCAATGGGTTTTGTTTATGGAGAGTTGGTAAAAGCAAAGGAAGAAATCAAAGGGGTTATGGTGGTAACAAGAAAACCTACGAGTCTATCATAAAAATCATAGACGCAAAGATGAAAGGTAGACTAGATTCCCCATTGCACGTGATGGCTTATCTTTTAAATCCTTATTATTTCTATAAGGAAACTGAAATCCAACAGATCCCGAATTATCCGAGAAAGTTCTTCAGTTTTTTGAAACAATATTAGACGGAGATTTAGAGATGCAAAAACAAGTGACACTTGTTGAGCTACCAAAGTACAAATAAAAAATGGATAGATTTGGTAAGGAAATTGCGGTTTCGTCATGTCAAGTGAATAATGACGACTATGATCCGGGTAATGTAATTTATTATAACTTATTTATTTATGTTAATATGTTACTGTCTTACTGATAATGAATAATCTGTCAATAACTTAATATGTTATATGCTACTATTTCATTGTTATTTATTTCTTTTATGGACTTCAAAATTGTAGCACATTGGTGGGGATCTTTTGGTGGTGCAACTCCTAATTTGAAAAAGATTGCATTGAGGATTCTTTCTTTAACTAATAGTTCATCAGGATGTGAAAGGAATTGGAGCACGTTTGAAGGGGTTCGTATACTTTATTTAAATTGTAATTATATATCATTATATTGTATATTTTTATTTTATAACACTTTGTTGCTATTAACTTTGTAGATACATACAATGAAAAGAAATAGATTGGAGGCGAGTAAAATGAACAATCTTGTTTATGTTCAATTCAACTCTGATCTCGCAGAAAAAGTCGAAAGGAGAAAAGACATGAATGTTGAAATGTTGTTATCAAACGAGAGTAACATGGCTCAAGAATGGGTTGTTGATTGTGATGGAGAAAGAAATGGTCCAAATGGAAATGAAGAAGTTCAGGTTGAACCCGATTCAGAAGCACATTGGGAAGCAGTTGGTGAAGCTATGGAAGCCGATCGATGAATATCTACAACCCCGACAAAGTTCTAGAACTGCAACTCAAACAGCTCCAAGAGAACTTTTTGACGATGATTTCGAGTCCGGGAGTGAAGAGGAAGTATATGAAGAAGGTGAATACGAGTCGGATGGAATGAACATCATGAAAGATTGAATTTATGAACTTATGCCTTATGGGTTTTAACTTTTAAGCATGTTAAACTTTTTATGGTGTTTGTCTGTTATGGTGTTTGAATGTTTGTCCAGATTCTGCATTTCTGCTATGGTTTTAGCTTTTAATATGAACTCAGAAAAAATCCAGATTATGTTAGGATGCTTGTCCAGGTTCTGTAATGTATGTGTCTAGGTTTTTTATTGTGTATGTCTAGGTTCTGTGCAAGGTTCTGGTAGCGCTTACTAAGTATTTCAAGAACATAAGCAATTTGTGAGTGAGTTTAGATCATACTTATAGTCATAAAACTTTAGACAGTTATAAGTTCACTCATTTACCCCCTACTAGAGTCTTGTGTTGTCCAATAGGATAACTAAACACCACAGGGATGATCCATAGCACACCCTTTCATGTAGTTAATTATGACCAGGAAGGTCGAGCTCAACAAGCATAAATCTATATCAGTTATATTTGATATAATCTCATCATTGTACAAAACGAGATTGATTTTTGTAGGAGTCTAGAACTGCTAGAAATGAAACACAACTATAATTGAGAAAACCTTAATGTGAACCTGATAATCTTAATTTTACAAAAACAGTAAATACTAGAATTCTCTCAATGGAACACATATACCTTCCTATTGATTTGTGCTCTCTAAAATAGTACATTGTTATCTGCTATACATACTGCATCATAGTTATGTAACAGTTGTCCTTCTAGGAGTAAAGCAAAAGTTCAGTGCTCACTTTCTTGTATTGCCATTGATGCCCTTGAATTTACCAAATTGTAGAGTTTTGAAGCTCAAAATCAGAGAGCTGTTGCGGTGGTGGTGGATCCAATCCAGAGTGTCAAAGGAAAGGTTGTCATTGATGCCTTCTACTTAATCAACCCCCAAACCATGATGCTTGGCCAAGAGCCACGCCAAACCACCTCCAACCTTGGCCATCTCAATAAACCATCTATCCAAGTAAGTACTTGCCAGTTGCCATATCTCAACTTTGTACATGCTGGGGACAATTTAGTAATTCTTTTTCATCTTGTTTTTGAAGGCACTGATCCACGGTTTGAACAGACACTACTATTCAATAGCCATCAATTACATGAAAAATGAACTTGAAGAGAAGATGTTATTGAACCTTCATAAGAAGAAGTGGACTGATGGGTTGAAACTTGAACGATTTGACACCCATTCAAAAACCAATGAGCAGACTGTCGAGGTGAGAATCTTATTCACAAAATCAATGCGTTAAGTTATTATGTGCCAATGATGATTTTGTCCCATATTCCTGTTGGCATCCAGTTACATGATTATGTAGCACTCTAGTTCATGTTAGTCCTGGCTTAGGACCGTCACAAACGTACTTGAGAAACCTACATCATAAATATAGGTGGAAAAAATTTTAGGTCACGCCCGTGACATTTTTTTAATAAATAGTCAGGATGTGTTTAGTTCTTTAGTTATAGATTTTATTATTTTTATTTATTTATTTATTTATTTTTTCATCTTTAGAAAACTATTGAGCATTTGAAAAACATGTGTGAAGAGGAGGTTGTCTCCATTCTTTATTTTTGGTTTCCTCTTTCTAAGTTTGTGGTATGCGGTGTAATTGGAGGTGCTGGGTATTGACGGCGATGGCAATGGGCTGTGGAGGTGATGACAATGACGACAGTGGTTGGTAGAGTTCAAATGCCGCAATGGTGGGTGATAGTTGAGGCGGTTTAGGCAAGGTCGGGGGTGGGGGCCTTGTGAATTGTATAATATGGAGAAGTTCGAAAATATGAAGGAAATTTTATAAGGAATCAAGTATGGAAAACAGTACTTTAGGGTGCGTTTAGTTGGGGGAAAACACCATTGTTTTTCACAAAATATTTTTTGGAAAACAAGGAAAACAAAGATCGCGTTCAAATAAGCGTTTTCCAACAAACTGTTTTGCAAAACACAAATCCCCTATCTCCTAACTTAACAAGGAAAACAACAAAACAAATTTTAGTTGTTTTCTTTGTTTTCCCTTGTAACCCACAACCCTCCCTCCTCTTCTTGAAAATAGAAAATACAAATATCAACTAAACGCGTTTTTCATATTTTCAAGTGTTTTGTGGAGATAAATTTCCCTTTCAAATTTTTACAAAACTAGAGATAGATAACAAGAGATTTTTTTCTCCAACTAAACGCACCTAGTGTTTCCATGAGAACCTATTTGAACAAGTTTTCTGAAATCTGAGTTTTGTTGAAATTTTTGTGGAAGTCTCTGTAACCAAAGACACTGTTGGTTTTCTACTTCATAACTACAATTTGAAAAATCTTAAAAACACTGTTTTACGGACTTTGCGTTTGTATATTTTCTTTGTTTTCCTTAATTTTCTCTAATAAATGAATTTAAAAAAAAGCCATAGTTATGATGTAGATGACTGAGATATCATAATCGATGAAAGATTATTATTATTTTTTTTTGGTTAAAAGTGAGTTTCCAAGAAAGCCTTTGACGGACCCCCTAGTTGTTTATTATTACAAAAAACTATACTAATAATATAATATTGACTTTGGAGTTTGGGCTAGTTCAAGTTTTAAACCATTTGACTGGTTGGACCCCTTTTTACCCGTTTCAGTTTTATTTATGTTTTCATTTGACTCGTTAGGGATAACATATGATCGAAATCACGACATTCTTAAGCAAATTGGTTGCAAAGGCTACTTCTAAATATTTAATCCTAAACATAGAAAAGCTTGTTAGTTTTTGGTAGAATGGTGGTGTACTAGTGTGCAATGCATGGTTACCGATTATCTTTCGAGGATGAAAGTGGATTTAGATCCAAAATTGTGATGCATGAAAATTTAATATTTATGGCAATATTGAAGAATAGTTGTCGATGTTTGCAGGACATGCTGGGTCTAGCCATCAAATATAATAAAGCAGTTCAGGAAGAGGATACATTGTCTCCAGAGAAGCTAGCAATTGCAAATGTCGGAAGGCAGGATGCCAAGAAACATCTGGAAGAACATGTCTCCAATCTCATGTCGACCAATATCATCCAGTCACTCGGCACCATGCTCGACACTGTTTCTTTCTAGACTCAAATCAATTAGTTTATGGGCAGTGTATTCTGGTTATTCTCTGGTAAGCGATTTGAAGAAAGCAATTTTTTACAGCTGAGAGACTTCTTATAACCAACTCTTGTACTCGTTGTCTTGAAACTTAGTCTTCTTCAACTGATTCACGTAAAAAAAATCAGCTGGGTTAAACTGGGTAGAAAGTCATAAAAAATGTATGCAGATTTGCAACAGCCAAAATCTGTCAGTTTCGAGGGAACTGGCATTTTAAAGTTTCTGGGCATAGAAACAGATCTCCTTTTTAGTATGTCACTTAGGAAAGAATAATCTAATGTCAAATTTTAGCCAATGTAAAAAATTCAATATAAAAGCTTTCTGCATTAAGGTTTGTACACATCTGAAATAATTATCATCAAAAAAGAGGAATCACATACAAAACATTTAGTGGTGGCAGTCATGATTTGATGCCTCCCCATGCTTCATCACTAACTAATAATATCCTGCCACCTCATTCCGTGATTTAACCATGTCTTACCATACTTTTTTAATGGCAACCATGATTCCATGCCTTAACTAATTTTATTTTTTATATACATAATTATATTAAACAATTTAATAAAAACAATATATTTCATTAATAATTCAAAGAAAATTACATGATACTTAGAAGAAAAAAAAAATCACTAGTCATCGAGGTATGGTAAGTCTTGAGCCGTTACGTGCTCCGTAATGCTTGTCGTGTCTTCAATGGAATCGTACGCGGCTAAAAAGGTTTCTAAGGTACTATCGGTAAACAATAGTTCGGAAGAGTCGGCGGGAAAAATTAACTCGTCCTCGGATGAAGAAGAGGAGGATGAAGACATAGTAAATAAAATGTGAATTGTTTGTGTGAAAATATGGTAAATATTGTGTGAATTGTATAAAGGGAATTTTATTTTTTTATTTTTTTTATTTTTTTATTTTTTATCTTTTTAAATGACCAACGGTCAAAACAATAAAGCCACCAACGGCTAGTTTTTGCAACTCCAACATCCATGATTCTTCGATACACAATGCCGAGCTTGTCCATGATTCTTTCATGCTGCGCCAGCGGCATCCATACCGAAGGTTCATACTGAGCCACTGCCACCTCCTTATAGGCAATATGCGAATTAGCTTTTATATATGTATTATTAGATGGCTGTAAACAATGCTCATATTCAAATTTGTTACATGTACATGTATAAAAAACATGTGTAAATACACAGATATTTCGAGTGGCAAGCTAGGGTATTTCCTTAATTGATTGTTGATGATATATGTACATGCCTTTTAGAGAAATCAAACCATGACTAAAAGAATTATCTACTATTTAAGTTGAAAGTTCAATATTGATTTTGACGCCATTGTGGGATTTTCTTTCTTCAAAACTACCTCATTTTACACACTTTTCTCAATTATTTCAATTATTTAACTACGGTTAGTAATCTCTTTTCAAAACTACACACTTTTCTCAATTATTATCTACTATAACTGATTTAAGTTGAAAGTTCAATATTGACTTTGACGCCATTGTGGGATTTTCTTTCTTCAAAACTACTTCATTTTACACACTTTTCTCAATTATTTCGTGCGACTGCTTATAAATAGACATGGTGATGAAAGCTGGCAGCGTTCACATAATCAAAGTTGTTCATTGTTTTGCATCGAAATAGATCTTCTGTCGGATATTTATGACACAAGTCCAACGACTACGTATAGTATAATAATATCAGCATCGTTGAATTCTATAGGCTTCTCGACGTATAGAATAGATTGACGCGGTGATCCATTGAATCTTTCCAATTTGAACATATCCAGGAGGTGGGACTCGGCAGGATATCTAAAATGTTTATATCTCGTAAAATAAACTTTGCATTGTTTTGATTAATTGAATAAAACCAAATTGATCAAGATCGATGTACGTGTTTGGATCAAGGATACGTTTGATTTTGACAACCTAACGATAAAAATAGACTTGAAGGCTTAACATACCGTCGTCCTATATTTTAGTGCAAAAAGAATCCTGGGTATCCATTAATACATATACAATACTGAAATTAACCAACAAATATGAAGTAACTCGACTAGGGTCTATCTGCACATATTCATTAAAACTGTAAGATTTGTTGGTGGTATATATACTTGCATGTCAAGAAAAATTATGAATAATACTGTATAGATGATATAAAAAGTACTCGGGATCTAATAAAAGAAATACTATTCGCATATCTATTTTAAAAAAAAAAAAAAAAAAAACGTGATGCAACTCCGCGCAACTGCCTCAACAAGTTGTCAGTGCCAAAGAGTCATAATACACATGGTATTGCCGTATTGTACGTGTTTTATATATTTAAGCAAAATGTATAAGAATTTCAGCATACGCGGTGTTTTTTTTTTTTTTTTTTTTTTTTCATCATCATCATCTACGATTTAATGAAATGCGTCTATTATACCAGAGGTAAAAGAAACAGTTGAACAGCAACTGAGCAAACAGGAAAACTTGGTAATTAAGAACCTTAACTGAAGGAAGGATAATTAACTAGTAAATCTAAACAAAAGATGTATGTTTTTACGTAAAATATCAATAAAGTGTTTAGCTATATATGCATATGCTCTATTCGTTTATCCATAAATCATTCGTAACATGATAAAGCTATCATCGTTTTTGAGCAACAAGAACGAGAAACTTCGGAAAAGATAAAAATATACGTACGTGCATTTGTATCGATCGGTGCATTTTTCTGAGTATTAGAAGGTGATGAAGGACTAAAGTTGATTTTGTTCAGGCCAGGTTTTTTTTTCAAAAGGTTTAGATTGACATAAAAACTGTGATTATGTGCAACTTTTTGATTGACATAAAAAACGGTGATTATGTGCAACTTTTCAAAAGTTAGTATCAAACTCATGAACTGTTTCTCAAAGTTATTTTTTTGTTCTTGATTATTTGTTTTTATATAAATATAAAAAATGTAAATGTTTTATTATATTTTATAGATTTGAGGGCATAGAAAATTCTTCATTTCCCTTGTTATGTGTGCAAAACGGTTAGATAAGTACTTTTGTCGCAATACTCATTTTTTGACCCCGAAAGTTGGGTTTTCTTGACTGGGAATCAATGTTTTTTGAGTTTTGACTATTGAGAGGCCAATGGTCTTCAACCAATACTATAAATAGACGTTTTCATGCACGTTCCATCCTTCAAAACATACCATTTTCCAAATTCACTATCATACATTACACACGGAACAAAGCTCATAACATTAAACACGTACTACATTATTAATCATGTCTTCTGTGGAATCACCACGGTCACCTTTGCAACGACCAGCATACGGAAACTTAATCACGATCCTAAGCATTGATGGAGGTGGAGTACGAGGAATCATTCCAAGCGTTATACTTAGCTTCTTAGAAACCGAACTTCAGGTACAACTGGTTACCATGCTTTTACTTTTTAGACACATTACAAAAATTTTATTAACACGACATTAAGCATAATTTCAGAAACTAGACGGGGAGAGTGCAAGACTAGCAGATTATTTTGATGTAATTTCTGGGACAAGCACTGGTGGCCTCGTGACAGCCATGTTAACCGCCCCTAATGAAGAAAATCGTCCCCTTTTTGCAGCTAGAGATATAACAGACTTTTATCTTGAACATTGTCCAAACATCTTCCCGCATGATGAGTATGTTAATCTGTTGCATAAAAACTCGTACAATATGTTTTTTAGCTGTGTTTCTTCTTTGATGATATCTCAATTTTTGGTTGTTTAACATGTAGCAATCCACTTGGCCATGCTACAAAGGTGATTAAAGCTCTATCTGGACCAAAGTACGATGGCGTTTATCTACATGAACTTATTCAAAAACTACTAGGAAATACACAACTCCATGAAACATTGACTAATGTTGTGATTCCAACGTTTGATATCAAGCACATGCAGCCTACCATCTTCTCAACTTATCAGGTTAACTATATCTCATGTCTTATATATCGAACTTAGCATATGGGAAATTTATTTTTATTATAAATATTTGAACATCCTATTTTATTTCAGCTGAAGAAAAACCCAGGTCTTGATGCATTACTATCGGATATATGCATTGGAACATCGGCTGCACCCACTTATCTTCCTTCCCATACTTTTGAAACTGTAGATTCGGAAGGAAACCTACTTGGGGAATTTAATCTCATTGACGGTGGGGTGGCTGCAAATAATCCGGTATGTATGTTTCACACTTTCATTAATTAACTACAAAATAACACATAATTCACATTAACAAATTGCTATGGCTATTTGTTCATTTTGTAGACTTTGGTTGCTATGAGTGAAGTGACACAAGAGATAACAAAGGGCAGTATCGATTTCTTTCCAATAAAACCAACAGAATATGGGCGCTTTCTAGTATTGTCGTTAGGGACAGGCTCACCAAAATTTGAAGAGAAATTTGACGCTGCCACATCGTCTAGTTGGGGTGTTTTCGGGTGGTTGGCAAGTAGTGGCTCAACTCCATTGATAGATGTATTTACCCAATCAAGTAATGATATGGTTGACTATCATATCTCTACCGTCTTCCAAGCCCTTCATTCGGGAGAAAATTACCTTCGTATTCAGGTATAAACCACTATGATAATATTCAATTAGGCAAAAATGAAATAGAGGTTGCGTATTTTCTTATTTTGAAATGGTTCAGGATGATACTTTGAGTGGTGATGTGGCTTCAATGGATCTTTCAACGAGAAAGAACTTGGAAGATCTCGTGCAAGTTGGCGAGGAACTACTGAAAAAGCCAGTGGCTAAGGTGAATTTGGGGACGGGCATATACGAGCCTTATCATTTTACTAGCAATGAAGAAGCTCTAATAAGGTATTAACATACATACGATATATACTTGAATAATAAGTTATGATAATTCTAATATTTGATTACTTTATTGGTTACTAGGTTTGCGAAAATACTGTCAAAGGAGAAGAATACAAGAGAACTCAGATCGCCGGGTGTTAACAATGGCCAAAAGATGAATGGACACATCACAAACAATGGTGCATTTTCGAAGGCAAAGCCAGCAGTTACAAATGCTATTTCTCACTCTTTTCCAGACTTGCACCAACTCAAAACTAAACTGGCTGAGAAATTGCTTTGATGTTCTTAAAATTTATATTCAGATAATTATTTCCAAATAAAAGCCAATGTAGTTCTAGTCAGATTTCTGTTCTGATTCATAAATAGAGGAAGAATAAAATTTATTTATGTAACATCTCGATCTGTTTGCATTATGGAAAAGGGACATACATGCCCTCTAAAATGATTTAATACCTCTTACTTTTTCTATTACTTTTTATTTTTATAATTTTATTTTTATTATAAAATTACGAAACTGAAAATACAAAGTTTGACAACACAAAAATATTAAAAGAAAATACGGAACACAAATGATAGTAACTGTCAAAGGAGAAGAATACAAGAGAACTTTGAGTGCGGGGTTTGGTTTTAAAAAACTGAAAACCGAGTTTTTGATTCGGGGTTTGGTTTTAGCCAAAAATCGTCCCAAACCGCCCCATGTTCAACACTAGTTTTTAACTCTAAACATAATCACATGACATTTTCATAATAGAAACTAGTTTTTATCGATCTAGACGAGGTATGGATATTGACTCTATCTTATGTCCTTCTTGTGGTGTGGTGGTAGAATCAACTAGTCATATTTTTTTCGCTTGTCACATTGCTAGAGAGGTGTTTCACAAGATTTCTAATTGGTGGGATGTAAATTTCATGGAACTTTCTTCGTACAAGGAATGGTTAGAGTGGCTCTTAAATCTTCGCCTTCTCTCTAAACATAAAAGGCTTATTGAAGGAGTTTGCTATACTATGTGGTGGTCTATTTGGAATTTTCGCAACAAGAGCATTTTTGGGTCGAATATTCCTACTAAGGCGTCTCTTTTCGAGGATATTGTATCCCGCTCTTTTTTTGGTGTAAACATAGAAGTAAGGCTTCTTTTAGTTGGATAGATTGGCTTAAAAATCCTAATTTTGTAACTTTGTAAGTTTCTAGCTCCTTGCTAGTGTTTTAATATATCCGCCGTTCAAAAAAAAAAAAGAAAAAAAAAAAAGAAACTAGTTTTTAACCTCGTGCATAGAGGAATCTGTTAAATACAAAAATATATAAAATTATGTAAAAAGATTTATACTTATGTAGTTAAAATACCCGCGCGCGCGGGTTTTCATAAAATTTTCACTATGTATTAATATCGATAAATATTTTGTATATATATTTTCATTTTTGACTTTGTTTAACTAACAAGGTGTTGACGTGTTGACGTTGATGTTATTTAAATTTAAATATTTATATCAGTTTCTAAACTTTATGCGTGTTTAATAACACATATTTTTCCGGATATTATTATAGAAACTTTAAACAGGAATACATGCGTCGTTGATGTATGTAAAATCTCGTGTATGTATTGTCATCTCATTATAACCTGTGGGGTCGTGCTTTCATTTTAATATTTTTATTCATGTTAATAATAATTTTAGTCGTATTTAATTTTTAAATCCGTGTAAGCGCGGGTTAACTTAGAAAGATGAATAACATGAGTCGTTATTGAACGCTATTTGTAAAAAAATTGTGGATCTCCTTACTTAACCTAATAAAGAGAAAAAAAAAATTGAATCGTTCGTATATGTGAAATCTCGTGTGTTCATTTATATATCAAAGTAATTCGTGCTTTCATTTTGATATTTATAATTCCGTGCATATACATTAATTTAATATACTAGACGAATACACACGCAAAGCGAATATGTATAGCAAAAAATAATTATACATACGAAATTGTGATTTTGGTTTGATCATTGATGCAAAACGTGTGTTTTTTTAAATATAAAGTGTGTGTTTTCTAAAATTAATATGGCGTGTATTTTTGAGAAGTTTTCAAGTTTAGAATTGATCAAGAAAAGACATAATTTAAGTTGTCAAGTTTTTGAAAAGTTGCCACCAAGTTTAAATGGTACTTAAGGATAATTTAAATTTCAAGATTCGAGATTTGAAAAGACATAAACTCTTTATAAGTAGTAGAGATAATGATAATAATGTTTAGTAATAACTAATAACAATAATCGTATATGTTAATTTTTCAAAATAGAATGTAGCTAGGGGTGCTTGTTAAATTTATAAATTTATTAAAAACCATGAAAACTAAATTATTTAAAATTTAACAACTATAGTTTTATGAATTACTTTATCCTTTTCTTAATTTTTTTACATGGAATCAACACATGTAACACCCCAACCCGACACTACAAAATGCCACATTATGGTGTCCATCAGAACATACAAATGCAAGCGGAAGACTTATAAACATAAAAGTTACAAGATAATCTAAGATAACAATTAAATGCTAACTCTATATAAGATAAAATCCAAAACTGAAATACAAAACCAACTAAATCTAACTGAAACTAAAATCAAGTCTAATCCAGAAGCAAAAGGTATCTATCATCAGTGTAGTCCACTAACGCTCCTATGCATTCTGCACTCAAACCCAACTTCCAACCTAAAACCTACCGCAGGAAAGAATTGCGGCCGAGCTTGAAAAGCACAGTGAACAGATATATAACAAAACGAATAATCGAAACATATATAATTATAGGAAAAGGAAATAATAAACTGCTGCTGAAATGAATATCATCTGTCAAATATATAAGAGATCAACGATCAACTGAACAAATATCATAAGGCAACTGAATAAACAACATGAAGAATCAAATGGTAATACAAATCATAATCAATGAGCAAATAGAACAAAGGCTTGTCTACTCGAGACACTCGAATAGACACAAAGAAACATAGGAAAGCCACGAGCCGACCTACCCGAGACACTCGAATAGATCTCAAATCACATAATCACATATCCATATATCCGTCAAATCATAAGTGCACGAAAAGGGGAGACCTCTAAGTAACAAATAGAGTAGCTAGCTCCCAAAAGTGAGGGGGTGCAAGGCACGCACAAACCCAATCACTACCAAAACGAAACAAAGTACCTAGGATGCATGCATACGCCCCCTACAAAACAAATCATATATATACACCTGCTCATGACGGGTATATGGCCAAGAGATCTCAAATCATATCATATCAAAAGGGGACGCCCTGGATCAATCACACCTCTACGGAAAGTGTCATGCCATTGGTGCCATCAATGACATGGCTATGTTACTTCCATGATTAGTTAATAAACGCGGGCATCGGAACCGAACAAACCACATCATATCATATCATATCAAGTCATCATAATATCCAAACAGAACGTATCAAGCTGAACTGAATCATATCATAGCAACGAATAGCAAACAGATACCAAGTCATCATATCATATCAAAGGAATCATATCAACAAATCATATCAAATGGATCATATCATAGCAAATGAACAGCAACGAATATCATAACAAACGAATCAAAGTCAAGGATCAAAAATTCATAAGAAACCTTTACTGAAAAAAGGTAGAATATCTGTACCTCAAACAGCAAATGCAAATCACACCAAAAAACATAAGGATTAGAAGTTACTCCTTCTTCAACGAATCTACACGAATTAATGATCGTCTTATTACTTTCATAAGTTGATTACCGGTTTAGTACTCGTAGTTATCTAGATTACATAATTTTTTGGAAACTTTCCATTTTTAGTAACCTTCTAGATTTAGTAACTTTCCATATTTAGTAACTTTCCATATTAAGTAAGTTTTAACACGACTTCCCAATTTAGTTAAATTAGGTTTAGGGTCCAGGATTATCAATTAGGTTAATCGTACCCACACACAAGTCAACACGACATTAAAAAGATACACCCGACATAAGAACATGTATTAGGGCACCAAACGTCAAAGTGACACATTTAATACTTATGTAACACATGCATACACATTAACTAGTTTTATTACAAAATTAAGCCCATTAAACGAATTTTAAAAACGTATCAGAAACCCAAACTAAAAATCAACAAAATTCTCACAGAAGCCCATATGTCTTAAGAATCTACTTGAATTTTTACCGATTTTATTATTAAGTAGAAACCCCTTTTCAAAAATCATTTATGCTAACATGTCCAGATACAGATCTGCAGATACACTTCAAAAGTTTATAATTAATAACCTAACCAAACGACTCCAGAAAATTCTACAAAAATTCTAGTAATTACTAAACATATGAAATATGATTCTTCTAAATTGGAAGCCTCTAAATCGATATGTTTGAAAATGAAAAAAAAAAATCATAAACCACAACTAAAATAAAATTCTACAAACACTGTTTTGACATATCATCACAATAAATTCAAAAATACGACCAAATCAAACTCAAATCCTTCCAAACCAAGTGGAACACTTTTCTAAGACCCTAAACTGAGTTTACAAGCAAAGAACCAGTATTAAAAACTTATGAAACTCAAGCAATAGAGCACACAAATTCAGAATGTAACACAGTCCCATTCAAAAATCCGTTTTAGACCATTTTAGCACATGTTTACTCACCCAAATGCACACGAGACCTGAATTAATTGTAATCTTAACATGTTCATAGGTTCACACCAAGATCACACCATCACCCCGAGCCAAAACAAAATAGAATATCAACATAAAATCATAGCATAACACAGCCTCGATACACTTTAACACGCACGCCTAGGGTTTCTATTTCAAGTCTCATTTAATGAGCATTAAAGGCTGATAATTAGGGCTTGTTTATTTGTGATATAGGTCGACATAGGGGCTGAAAAGAGTCACCAAAATAGTCTCAAATACACTCGACACAAAACAAATAAAAAGGCGTATAGTTTCATAATTTATGTATGATTTTACGAGGCAAACTAACTTGCATATTAACATGATTCAAATGATTACTTAGCTTAGTTTATTAGTCTTGGTTTCACATGAGTAAGTGTCGAATAAAAGAGCAAAAAGGAACACAAGGTAACCTGTGAGTCGACTTGGAAGAAAAGAATCCAATTGGAAACAAAACTAGGGTTCGTATCAATTCACCAACGCCAAAGATTGCACTCTTCTTGGTCACCGAATATCTTCTTGTTTCTCCTCTTCTTCTTGGCAGCAAGAAAGTGATTATGTGTGTCTCTTCTTGGCTAAGGATCGGTGTAGATAAAGGGATAGGGAGAGAGACATACCGTTTAACAAAACTTTGGCAAGGCGTGGGAAAATAAATGGAATGCCATGTGTTTTTATGGGAAGTTACTAGTTAGGCAACAATCATATATTTTATTTTGTGAGGATATTGAGCTTGTTCTTATCTTTATATCACACGACACACATAAATAGGTGGGCTGGAAATTTGGTTCACAAATTTAGACTTGGAATAAGAATTAGTTAGTTTAGGATTTAGTTTATTTAGTTTTAGGATTAATTATAATGTGTATATAATTAAAAGGTAAAGTTTTAAAATGACATAAATTTATAATCCATACTTAGGTTAAAATTCAATTGTTGCAAATTTTATGGCTCAAATATTTCGGGTTTTAGAATTCTTCCCCTCTAAAAAGAATTTTTCGTCCACGAAATTGAAGTCGCAAAAGTTAGATGAAGATGTAGCAAATCACAAAAGAACGACAATAATTGCCTCACTCTCGGGGAGGTCCTTCCAAAAGAACACAAATTATAATAAATTATAACAGATTATAATAAATCTGATCAAGAGAATATGAAACAAATACGTAGCAAATGACAGATGATAGATGAAGTCTCACAAGGGGATATATGAAACTCATATGCCTATGAAACAAACACGGAGATAGTGCTAAATGATAAAACTTCATCAACTCCTACCAAATTCTGAACGAACAAAGGAACTTTTCAAAATCAGGGAAGTACATACCGAATCGTCAAACGTATCAAGAGTCTCATAAAGAGGTGGGTAACATACTCGTATCGACGATCAAATAAGTACATAACGGAGTATCAAAATGTATTAGAAGGCATAACAGAATAGGTAGAATAATTTTACGGATAAGAAAGAATCCAAGAACTAACTTGTCGCGAACCAAAACTTCCTCAAATGCCAAAAAGTCTAACTCTTCTGTACAGAATAATCATACGAAACATACAACTCCCAGTCTAAATTTCAAATTCCTCTTCCACAATAATAACTAATCCATTAGTTGATGTACTCGATTCTGAACTTCCGGTAAGTAGCTCTCCAACCTTATTCCAACCAAAAGTATTCCAAATCTTCATTCATACAAAATCCTAGAGGAACCTCTTGTCACTTGTATGCTATCTTCCTCATTGAGCAACACAGCCAAGCTAAACACTTGTGTCACAACCCACTAACTTCCCCTTAGGTTAGAAATGCCTTACTAACTTAACTTAGGCCCTCACTAAGCACACTGATTGATGCTAAATGGTCAACCTAAATTGACCAGGGAATGGTCAACAAGGTCAAACTGCATAGAGTCAATGCTCCGTGGAATATAGTGGTTTCCCCGGGTCGTTATGTCCCGACGAGGTGTGATGGTTATAAAACGGGTCTGTGATCGGGTGAATCTGGATGGAAAAGGGTTTGAGATTGATCTGACTAAGGAATCTACAATGAAATATCTTAAATAAGCTATATAAACAAGACTGGAAGTTTGGAAAAACCAGAAACGTTTAAAACCTAAAACGCGTACGTTCACGTTTTAAATAACGTAAACGTACAAAATAAAACATGAAAACTGAAATCTGAAAACCCCCAGGGGGTGAAAATGACTTTTTTACAAACTTAAAGATGAAAGAAAATTTTTAGAAAAAGAAAATAAATGTTTCCCACTAATTAATTATTTAATATTAAATAAATACTATTTAATACTAATTATTAATATTTAAAATACTTAACTGCAATATAATATTAATTTAACACTAGAAAAATGAAAATAAATTTCTAAAATTATAAAATAACTAAAAACAAGTTTTAAAAATAAAAATATAGTCTTTTTGTGATTTTTCTATTAATTAATAACTAATTTAATATTAATTACCTAATTAAACTATTTTAAATTATAAAAAATAGCAAATGAACAGTAAAAATTACAAGAAAATTTCTAAAATTATTTTACAACTTATAAAAGCTAGGAAAAATATAAAAACTAGGTCTTACTTAATAAAAACTAATTATGCTATTTAAAACTTAAATATTAATTAATTACTAATAAAACTAATATTAAATCTAATAAATACCAAATGATAAAATAAAAATCTGAGAAATTATTAAAAATACTTTAATATAAAAGTAATTTAAGAAAAATATAAAAAAGCTAAGTGCTTAACAAAAATTTAAAAATGAAAATTTAAATTTAAATTACATTAAATAGAAACTGTCACTTAAAATTAAATTTGTTTTTCTTGATTTTTCCTTTTTGAAAACTAATTTAAACCTAAAAACAAACAACTTTTGTGAAAACAAATTTTTTACAACTTAAGAATAAGCACTGTGGAAGCTTATTAGCTCCACAGTTGACTTTTGTTGACCACAAAGGAAAATAAGCTCAAATGAGCTTAAGTGGGACCCAATCTTGTTAATTCTGGTCTAAACAAGTTATTGAAACTTGATTAAGCAAGAAAAAGCAAGGGAGGACCACTGAATAAGCAAATAAGCTCAAAATAAGCACTTGCTTATTTGTTTCAATTCAGAAAATGAGACAAAATTCATGGGCAATTCCAAGTGGGTCCTAGAGGGTCTGAGGTCAAAACAATGGTCAAATCATGAAGTATGGTAGGAGGGGGGGTGGAAAGAACCTAAGAGGTGGAGCTGTGGACCACTGTGGTGGCCAGAAAACTACCACCAAGTGGTGGTGTTGGGTGGTGAACTGCTGGTGCAGGGGAGACACTCCCCCTGCAAGTGACTTTGGACCAATGTGGGGCCCAGAGAAAACTTTGCAAAAATCAAAGGACTATGGAACCTCAAAGATGAGGTGGGTAGCTACAATTAGGAACAAGTTTCAGGCCATGAAATCAAACACAAAATTCAAATTAATTCTGTGAACTTTTGGAAAAATATGAAAGGTGCAAATTTGACTTTTTGATATAACTTGATGTTTTGACTAAATTGGATTTCTAATGTACCTAGATGATTAATTATGCTATATTATGCCTAAATAAAGTGAATTATAGAAAACCTAACCATATATGAACCAGATTTAAGGATTTGACATCACAAATCACAACAGCTTAGCTGTTGTGATCATAAAATTGCAAGGTTGACTTTTTCTGTGTTGAGATGCAAGTTTTGTGGTTTACTTAGTCCTAATACCACATAGGGAGGCTGAGGGTGCAAAGAAACAAGTAAGAAGACAGCTGCCACATATTAAACTAGGCAGAACCAAACACCCCTTAAACCTACTAATATGAAGGAAATTGGATGATACAGGAATTGAGGTCTAATCTATCAATCCTAACCTATCTAGTAGGCCACAATGAAGTAAAAATAGACAACAAAAGTAAATAAAAATCAATAATAACCACAATCACAGATTATGCAACAATATATGAAAAATTCTTACAAATTTCTCCAAGTCAGGAAACTAAGGTACACAAGAACCAAGAAGTATCCCAGCACCTCTCCTGAGGTCACTAAATCAAGAATAACCAAAATTCCACCCTTTTTTCTTGCTTCTCTCTTCTTCCACTGATTTTTGAATTTCACTCTATTTTCCTTGGATTTTTTTAGTATTTTTTATTTTAAAGAGTAACACTGATTTTAGTTTTCAGGAAGCTTATAAAATCTTAGTAATGACTTAAGTAAGCTTGAACAACCAACAAACAACAACATTTAAGAACATTAAAGACAATATGAGATTTCAAGTAAAATTGTAAATTCTGATTTGTAACTAAATAAACTGAGTCTTATATTAGAAAACACTAAAAATATACTGAGAATACTGAGTACAAATCTTTTAAACTGAAAATTACAACTGAGCTATTGAATTACTCTAAATTGACATAATTAAATTAAACTATAACTACCATTTTCTACTAACTACTCCATCATCTCTTTTCTTGATATATAGGGACCAGTGTGGGTCCCACACCTTTTCCCACTTCTCATAAGAACCATTGGATGAGTCAATTTAATCCCTGCCGTTCAAATGATTTTTGGCGCCAAATTGGTAATGGAGCAGGTTGGGGTAACTTGTGGGTGTTTAAAAGGTTTAATTGGGTTTGGAAGGTTGTGGTGAGGTGGAGGGATAAGGTATGGGAGAGTGAGCTGGAGGTGAGGAGGGGGGTTGTGTGTTGGTTGAGTTTGGCAGACCAAATGGTGGTGGGAAGGAAGGGTCAAAGGGGTTTGACTGGGGGGATTATATTAAAAACGGGGTGAGTTTATTTTGGTGGTGGGCTTGTATGGTTGGGCCTTGGGTGTTGGATGTGGGCTAGATTGGGGTAAAGGGTATTAATGGATTGGATTTTAATAACTTCAAGGGTCCGTTTGGTAAGTATCAAATCACAAGGACCATACATGTAATAAGCTGAAATTGAGGGGCTGATTCTGCAAAACTGCCAAACTTGTTATAAGGGTAAAATACACCAACTTTCAATAGTCCAAGGTTTTAAAAATATAATTTTCACTTTTGGTCCTTCAGGGACTAAAATTGCAAATTACTGAAACTTGAGGGACCAAAATGAACTTTTCTCCAAACTTTACACCAAGGACTAAAAATGTCTTTTGTAACTTCCCAAGGACCCAAAATGATTTTTCTTTCAAAAATATCCCACCAGGGACCAAATCTGCCAAAATCTAAAACTCCAGGGACTAATTTTGTAATTTTCCAAAACTTTTCCAATTTTTCACCAGAGGACAAAATATGACAATTTATGATTTCAAAAGGACCTTTGGTGATAATTTTCCATATTTTGAATGACCAGGGACTAGTTTTGTCATTTTATGAAAGTTGAGGGACTGAAACTGCCAATTTTGCAAACTTTGTACGTTTTTCATTTGTTTTTACTCATTTTGCATCTAAAACATATAAAACACAATTTTGAAATATTTTTAGTATTTTGATGCATTACTGAGTGTTTTTGTATGTTTTGCAGTTCAGATTTGACCAAAAATGATGAGTGTTTGAGCACTCATCAATCCCCCACACTAAACTATTGCTAGTCCCTAGCAATAAACTGTTTTGAAAACTTGATGGATTTTAAACTCTTTACCAAAAGCCATCACTTCTGGAGTAGCCAGATGTAAGAACTGTGGTCCACCTGATAACCATGTGATTTTGAGCAAACCACCAGCTGTCAACGGATTTGATTAGTCTTTACCAAAAGCCGTTTGCTTCTGGACTAGCCAAATCTTGATGGACAAAGTCAACATCTTGGTGAGCTGATTACCAATTATGGTTTTTCCACTGCCTTTACCACAAGCCATAATCTTGCGGGCTAGCCAACTCATTCGCTTTTTAGGATATGGCGAGTTGAGGTACCATACAATTTTGGGCAAATTGCAAGCCATAAACAGATTTGATATATCTTTACCAAGAGCCGTTTGCTCCTGGATTAGCCAATCCCTTTTGTCGGTTAGACAAGGCGGACTGATAACCACAAAAATTTTGAAGCACAAGTGAAAAATTTTTGAAAAATTTTTGAAATTTTGGCCAAAAACGGGGGTACTAGATAGTAAAATGTGATAAAATTCGCTAGAATAGCGAAATACCCCCCCCCCCACCCCACATACACTTAGAATGAATATTGTCCTCAATATTCAAAGTCCCGGTTATTATGCCGACTCTTTGAACGTAAAAGGGCAACATTACAAGCTAAGCGTGGAAAACACCATCTTGTTTTTCACTTTTGTAATCGTAGCATGGGTGACTCCCCCACACTTAGGGTGAAAACCCTATAAGCATGCTACTGTTTTTGTTTACCGAGTCGCTAGCTTGACTCGACCCCGAATTTATTTGTCCTTGGGGAAGCATGATATGGAAGAAGGAATCTCCATCGGACTTTCATTCAAGAAGTTTGGACAAACATTTGAAGCACGTGAAAGTTCCACACCGATGAGATATAATCCCTGCTCAAGATAATGGTAAATGAAAATGCCGGGATCAAAGATGGTATCTTCATTCCCGAAGGAGTGAAGAAGAGAAGAAGTCACCTTATAGGTGAAGAAAAAGAAGAAAACTATGATGAAAATCATGATTTGATAGTCTTCCTCGAGAGCAGGCTCATTAGCCTGAATTTGGATTTCAAAGGTTAAGCTCAAAAACATCCCGGGAGGGTGGGTGGGAATTTGCAAATTCTCATGATTGAGTGCATCTCCCCCCGGGGCTATCAAACTCCGGAGGAGTCATGATATGATGAGTGAGTTCACCGGAGAACTCCTCATGAAGAGAATTATTCACAAGATGTGAATCTGTGAACTCATGTTCCGGAATAGACTCATCACAATCCTCATTCTGAATATCAAAGAGTGGATTATCAGAAATGAAAGTGAATTCAGAATCGAATTCAAATAGAGGATTGATGAGAGTAGTATTGAATGTTTCGGGAACAAAATGATTATCATTCTCTATTGGACTGCTGGGATCAGAAGTGAGTGACGGATCATGATATAGGAGACTTTCAATTTCTCCAAGATCGGCTTCAAAGTCCAGGAGACCATCATTACTTTCCAATGAAAGTGGATTGATGTGAGTAAGTTCATCGGCGAAGTCCTCAAGAAGAGGATCAGCATCAGACTATGGGAGTGATGCCTTAATATACTCAATGTCTCCTTGAGATGTACAATCATCATTAAACTCTGAGAAAGTCTCAAAATGATCGTTTGAACACTCAAGAAAAGAAGGAATATCACACACATGATCAAAACTTCCCTGTGACTCTCTCGGGATTGGGACAAGGATCTCAACACTAGACTTTATTAATTCGTCTGATTCCTTATTAGGAACAGTGCTAAGATGCTCATCCCCCATGTTTAGAGAGTGAGTGTGAACTTCGGGTGTGATATCAATAGACTGAGGGAGTTGAGAAGGACTAACAGACATGGGTTTTATAAATTTTATTTGTTCTTCTGCTAGTAATTCTATCATAGTCTTTTCTCCCTGATTTTCCGAGGAAGGAATCACAACAGATGAACCTGATGAACCCATACAAAATTGAGAAATATCAAGGGTAACTTCATCATCGTCGAGAAGAGCAGCATTGCGAAATATGGCACGTGTTTTAGTTGCTTGTTCTAAGACTAGCAATTCTTCCATGCTCAATTCGTTTCTAGCATCTTGTTCTTCATCAAGTAATTCTGCCATGGATTTCTCACGAGAATTTTGAAACGATGTAGTAGCCAACTCCTCCTTAAGTTCTTTCAATATATCAAGAGCCTCTAGTAAAAGGTCTTGCTCAGTATCATGAGGAGTTGCTTGAATCATATCGTACTGTGGAGGTTGGTCATGATAAGGTGTGTCAAAATTGTCACAAGGATATGGATTTCCCATTTGACAATCTGAGTTGAAGTGTGGACCTCCACAGTAATCACAACAAAATGATTGTTGTGGCAGATTTGGTGAATCATATGGGTGTTGGTCATAACCAAAGTTCTGATTGCCACCCGAAAACTGTTCATAGACAAACGTGTTTCCGGCTTGACACTCAAATCCTTGGTGAGGACCACCACAAAACTCACACAGATATGTCAGTATCTCATGATGTGGTGGCTGGTAGGATGAATCAGATGTATCATGGTAAGGATAGGGAGCTTGGTTATAGACAGACCCATCTCCTGACTCTACCATGCCACAGCCGGGACAATTCCCACCATTATGAGGACCACCACACCATTGGCAACCAAAATGGTGTGGATACGACATAGAAAGAATCAAAGGTTTATAGAGGGTAAGAAATGGAGAATCAAAGATGTGAGAGGGTAAAGGTGAATATTTTTGGAGTTTTTGGAAAACATTTTGTACAAATGAGAAAGAAAATCTTTTTGGGTTTTTTGTGTTCGTTGAGAACTAATTTTAAAAAGTTTTCGTGAACTGTTTTGTTTTTATGATAAGAAAATATGAACAAAGGATGGTAAATATACAGTGAGTGTATATCTAGATTCACTAATCTGAAAACCGTTTAAGAATAACGCGCACAACCTCCCCGGCAGCGGCGCCAAAATTTGATTGATGCTAAATGGTCAACCTAAATTGACCAAGGAATGGTCAACAAGGTCAAACTTCCTAGAGTCAATGCTCCGCGGAATATAGTGGTTTCCCCGGGTCGTTATGTTCCGACGAGGTGTGATGGTTATAAAACGGGTCTGTGATCGGGTGAATCTGGATGGAAAAGGGTTTGAGATTGATCTGACAAAGGAATCTACAATGAAATAGCTTAAATAAGCTATATAAACACGACTGGAAGTTTGGAAAAACCAGAAACGTTTAAAACCTAAAACGCGTACGTTCACGTTTTAAATAACGTAAACATACAAAATAAAACGTGAAAACTGAAATCTGAAATCCCCCAGGGGGTGAAAATGACTTTTTTACAAACTTAAAGATGAAAGAAAATTTTTAGAAAAAGAAAATAAACTTTTACACTAATTAATTATTTAATATTAATTAAATACTATTTAATACTAATTATTAATATTTAAAATACTTAATTGCAATATAATATTAATTTAACACTAGAAAAATGAAAATAAAATTTCTAAAATTATAAAATAACTAAAAACAAGTTTTAAAAATAAAAATATGTATTTTTGTCTTTTTGTGATTTTTCTATTAATTAATTACTAATTTAATATTAATTACCTAATTAAACTATTTTAAATTATAAAAAATAGAAAATGAACAGTAAAAATTACAAGAAAATTTCTAAAATTATTTTACAACTTATAAAAGCTAAGAAAAATATAAAAACTAGGTCTTACTTAATAAAAACTAATTATGCTATATAAAACTTAAATATTAATTAATTACTAATAAAACTAATATTAAATCTAATAAATACCAAATGATAAAATAAAAATCTGAGATAATTATTAAAAATACTTTAATATAAAAGTAATTTAAGAAAAATATAAAAAAGCTAAGTGCTTAACAAAAATTTAAAAATGAAAATTTAAATTTAAATTACATTAAATAGAAACTATCACTTAAAATTAAATTTGTTTTTCTTGATTTTTCCTTTTTGAAAACTATTTTACACCTAAAAACAAACAACTTTTGTGAAAACGAACTTTTTACAACTTAAAAATAAGCACTGTGGAAGCTTATTAGCTCCACAGTTGACTTTTGTTGACCACAAAGGAAAATAAGCTCAAATGAGCTTAAGTGGGACCCACTCTTGTTAATTATGATCTAAACAAGTTATTGAAACTTGATTAAGCAAGAAAAAGCAAGGGGGACCACTGAATAAGCAAATAAGCTCAAAATAAGCACTTGCTTATTTGTTTCAATTCAGAAAATGGGACAAAATTCATGGGCAATTCCAAGTGGGTCCTAGAGGGTCTGAGGTCAAAACAATGGTCAAATCATGAAGTATGGTAGGAGGGGGGTGGAAAGAACCTAAGAGGTGGAGCTGTGGATCACTGTGGTGGCCAGAAAACTACCACCAAGTGGTGGTGTTGGGTGGTGAACTGCTGGTGCAGGGGAGACACTCCCCCTGCAAGTGACTTTGGACCAATGTGGGGCCCAGAGAAAAATTAGCAAAAATCAAAGGACTATGGAACCTCAAAGATGAGGTGGGAAGCTACAATTAGGAACAAGTTTCAGGCCATGAAATCAAACACAAAATTCAAATTAATTCTGTGAACTTTTGGAAAAATATGAAAGGTGCAAATTTGACTTTATGATATAACTTGATGTTTTGACTAAATTGGATTTCTAATGTACCTAGATGATTAATTATGCTATATTATGCCTAAATAAAGTGAATTATAGAAAACCTAACCATATATGAACCAGATTTAAGGATTTGACATCACAAATCACAACAGCTTAGCTGTTGTGATCATAAAAGTGCAAGGTTGACTTTTTCTGTGTTGAGATGCATGTTTTGTGGTTTACTTAGTCCTAATACCACATAGGGAGGCTGAGGTTGCAAAGAAACAAGTAAGAAGACAACTGCCACATATTAAACTAGGCATAACCAAACACCCCTTAAACCTACTGACATGAAGGAAATTGGATGATACAGGAATTGAGGTCTAATCTATCAATCCTAACCTATCTAGTAGGCCACAATGAAGTAAAAATAGACAACAAAAGTAACTAAAAATCAATAATAACCACAATCACATATTATACAATAATATATGAAAAATTCTTACAAATTTCTCCAAGTCAGGAAACTAAGGTACACAAGAACCAAGAAGTATCCCGGTACCTCTCCTGAGGTCACTAAATCAAGAATAACCAAAATTCCACCCTTTTTTTCTTGCTTCTCTCTTCTTCCACTGATTTTTGAATTTCACTATATTTTCCTTGGATTTTTTTTAGTATTTTTTATTTTAAAGAGTAACACTGATTTTAGTTTTCAGGAAGCTTATAAAAGCTTAGTAATGACTTAAGTAAGCTTGAACAACCAACAAACAACAACATTTAATAACATTAAAGACAATATGAGATTTCAAGTAAAATTGTAAATTCTGATTTGTAACTAAATAAACTCAGTCTTATATTAGAAAACACTAAAAATATACTGAGAATAATGAGTACAAATCTTTTAAACTGAAAATTGCAACTGAGCTATTGAATTACTCTAAATCGACATAACTAAATTAAACTATAACTACCATTTTCTACTAACTGCTCCATCATCTCTTTTCTTGATATATAGGGACCAGTGTGGGTCCCACACCTTTTCCCACTTCTCATAAGAACCTTTGGATGAGTCAATTTAATCCCTGCCGTTTAAATGATTTTTGGTGCCAAATTGGTAATGGAGAAGGTTGGGGTAACTTGTGGGTGTTTAAAAGGTTTAATTGGGTTTGGAAGGTTGTGGTGAGGTGGAGGGATAAGGTATGGGAGAGTGAGCTGGAGGTGAGGAGGGGGGTTGTGTGTTGGTTGAGTTTGGCAGACCAAGTGGTGTGGGAAGGAAGGGTCAAAGGGGTTTGACTGGGGGGAGTATATTAAAAACGGGGTGAGTTTATTTTGGTGGTGGGCTTGTATGGTTGGGCCTTGGGTGTTGGATGTGGGCTAGATTGGGGTAAAGGGTATTAATGGATTGGATTTTAATAACTTCAAGGGTCCGTTTGGTAAGTATCAAATCACAAGGACCATACATGTAATAAGCTGAAATTGAGGGGCTGATTCTGCAAAACTGCCAAACTTGTTATAAGGGTAAAATACACCAACTTTCAATAGTCCAAGGTTTTAAAAATATAATTTTCACTTTTGGTCCTTCAGGGACTAAAATTGCAAATTACTGAAACTTGAGGGACCAAAATGAACTTTTCTCCAAACTTTACACCAAGGACTAAAAATGTCTTTTGTAACTTCCCAAGGACCCAAAATGATTTTTCTTTCAAAAATATCCCACCAGGGACCAAATCTGCCAAAATCTAAAACTCCAGGGACTAATTTTGTAATTTTCCAAAACTTTTCCAATTTTTCACCAGAGGACAAAATATGACAATTTATGATTTCAAAAGGACCTTTGGTGATAATTTTCCATATTTTGAATGACCAGGGACTAGTTTTGTCATTTTATGAAAGTTGAGGGACTGAAACTGCCAATTTTGCAAACTTTGTACGTTTTTCATTTGTTTTTACTCATTTTGCATCTAAAACATATAAAACACAATTTTGAAATATTTTTAGTATTTTGATGCATTACTGAGTGTTTTTGTATGTTTTGCAGTTCAGATTTGACCAAAAATGATGAGTGTTTGAGCACTCATCAATCCCCCACACTAAACTATTGCTAGTCCCTAGCAATAAACTGTTTTGAAAACTTGATGGATTTTAAACTCTTTACCAAAAGCCATCACTTCTGGAGTAGCCAGATGTAAGAACTGTGGTCCACCTGATAACCATGTGATTTTGAGCAAACCACCAGCTGTCAACGGATTTGATTAGTCTTTACCAAAAGCCGTTTGCTTCTGGACTAGCCAAATCTTGATGGACAAAGTCAACATCTTGGTGAGCTGATTACCAATTATGGTTTTTCCACTGCCTTTACCACAAGCCATAATCTTGCGGGCTAGCCAACTCGTTCGCTTTTTAGGATATGGCGAGTTGAGGTACCATACAATTTTGGGCAAATTTCAAGCCATAAACGGATTTGATATATCTTTACCAAGAGCCGTTTTCTCCTGGATTAGCCAATCTATTTTTTCGGTTAGACAATACGGACTGATAACCACAAAAATTTTGAAGAACAAGTGAAAAATTTTTGAAAATTTTTTGAAATTTTGGCCAGAAACATGGGTACTAGATAGTAAAATGTGATAAAATTCGCTAGAATAGCGAAATACCCCCCACACTTAGAATGAATATTGTCCTCAATATTCAAAGTCCCGATTATTATGCCGACTCTTTGAACGTAAAAGGGCAACATTACAAGCTAAGCGTGGAAAACACCATCTTGTTTTTCACTTTTGTAATCATAGCATGGGTGACTCCCCCACACTTAGGGTGAAAACCCTATAAGCATGCTACTGTTTTTGTTTACCGAGTCGCTAGCTTGACTCGACCCCGAATTTATTTGTCCTTGGGGAAGCATGATGTGGAAGAAGGAATCTCCATCGGACTTTCATTCAAGAAGTTTGGACAAACATTTGAAGCACGTGAAAGTTCCACACCGATGAGATATAATCCCGGCTCAAGATAATGGTAAATGAAAATGCCGGGATCAAAGATGGTATCTTCATTCCCGAAGGAGTGAAGAAGAGAAGAAGTCACCTTATTGGTGAAGAAAAGGAAGAAAACCATGATGAAAATCATGATTTGATATTCTTCCTCGAGAGCAGGCTCATTAGCCTGAATTTGGATTTCAAACGTTAAGCTCAAAAACATCCCGAGAGGGTGGGTGGGAATTTGCAAATTCTCATGATTGAGTGCATCTCCCCCCGGGGCTATCAAACTCCGGAGGAGTCATGATATGATGAGTGAGTTAACCGGAGAACTCCTCATGAAGAGAATTAGTCACAAGATGTGAATCTGTGAACTCATGTTTCGGAATAGACTCATCACAATCCTCATTCTGAATACAAAGAGTGGGTTATCAGAAATGAAAGTGAATTCAGAATCGAATTCAAATAGAGGATTGGTGAGAGTAGTATTGAATGTTTCGGGAACAAAATGATTATCATTCTCTATTGGACTGCTGGGATCAGAAGTGAGTGACGGATCATGATATAGGAGACTTTCAATTTCTCCAAGATCGGCTTCAAAGTCGAGGAGACCATCAGTACTTTCCAATGAAAGTGGATTGATGTGAGTAAGTTCATCGGCGAAGTCCTCAAGAAGAGGATCAGCATCAGACTGTGGGAGTGATGCCTCAATATACTCAATGTCTCCATGAGATGTACAATCATCATTAAAATCTGAGAAAGTCTCAAAATGATCGTTTGAACACTCAAGAGGGGAAGGAATATCACACACATGATCAAAAGTCCCTGTGACTCTCTCGGGATTGGGACAAGGATCTCAACACTAGACTTTATTAATTCGTCCGATTCCTTATTAGGAACAGTGCTAAGATGCTCATCCCCTATGTTTAGAGAGTGAGTGTGAACTTCGGGTGTGATATCAATAGACTGAGGGAGTTGAGAAGGACTAACAGACATGGGTTTTATAAATTTTATTTGTTCTTCTGCTAGTAATTCTATCATAGTCTTTTCTCCCTGATTTTCCGAGGAAGGAATCACAACAGATGAACCTGATGAACCCATACAAAATTGAGAAATATCAAGGGTAACTTCATCATCATCATCATCATCATCATCATCATCATCATCATCGTCGAGAAGAACAGCATTGCGAAATATGGCACGTGTTTTAGCTGCTTGTTCTAAGACTAGCAATTCTTCCTTGCTCAATTCGTTTCTTGCATCTTGTTCTTCAGCAAGTAATTCTGCCATGGATTTCTCACGAGAATTTTGAAACGATGTAGTAGCCAACTCCTCCTTATGTTCTTTCAATATATCAAGAGCCTCTAGTAAAAGGTCTTGCTCAGTATCATGATGAGTTGCTTGAATCATATCATACTGTGGAGGTTGGTCATGATAAGGTGTGTCAAAATTGTCACAAGGATATGTATTTCCCGTTTGACAATCTGAGCTGAAGTGTGGACCTCCACAGTAATCACAACAAATTGATTGTTGTGGCAGATTTGGTGAATCATATGGGTGTTGGTTATAACCAAAGTGTGGAAAACTAGAAGGGGGGGTTGAATAGTTTTACGTCTTTTTCGTTTTGCTTATTTTATAAAAGATAGTTTCAAAGATAAAACTTTCAAATCACTTTAATACATAAATATATATACTAGTTAATTTATGATTTTGTATAAATACTACTTATGTATAATGTACAATTTCAAAACACTTAACTACAAAAGTATAAATACAAGATTTATTAAAGGTTTTATATATACAATGCTTATGTATAATGTTTGGAAAGAATATACAATTTCATATATTTTATGTAAGCATATATATGTGTAGTAGTGTATAGATATAATTATATGTACTAGGTTGGTTTTTGTAAGATTAGTTTTATGAATGAATTTTAGTTTGATCTTTATGTGAAATCAACATATGCACAATACTATCAATTATGACTATGTGTGAAATGCAAGTAAGTAATAAATCAAAGAGTGAGAGATGGAAAGATCAAACCGAGACACAAAGGATTTATAGTGGTTCGGCTACAAGGACACCTTCCTTGCCCTACTCCACTCCCCGAGTCACCTACTCGAGAGTTTTCTTCACTAGATCAAAAACCTCCTTTATGGCGGAGAAAACCGTACACACCAAATAACACACCACAAGAATATCACACCACAATCACAACTTCAACACACCTTCTTCACACCAATCTTCTACACACCAATCTTCTATTTTCTTCACACCTTCAAAGTACTAATGTCTTGACATCTTCAAGTCACTAATATCTTCACAACTTCAATGCACTAGTGTCTTGACACCTTCAAGCCACTAATGTCTTCACAACTTCAATCTACAAATGTCTTCTAGTCTTCTCCACTAGAGATCCTTAATTTCTTCACTACAAGATCCTATTGCTACAATCTCCTATCACCACTACTATCTAACCCTTCTTCTTCACTTCAAGTTACACTTCACACTAATCAACAATTCTAGATTCTTCAACTAAATCTAGATAACTAATACATACACCTTATTCACCAAAGTATAAAGGATTTACAACAAATTATAAATAAACAACTTAGATAGCAAGATGATACTAAGTTGTAATACTTCTAATAGAAGTATTCTTCTCTTTGCACTTGAAAGAATGAGGCTTTGGATCACTTGGAAACAAAGGCTTATGAAATGAATGATCAAAGGATTTTTAGGATTGAAATGAAGATCTAGAACAGAAAGTTTTAGTGCAAAAAGGTGAGGAAAAAATCCAGGTTTAAGGTGGTATTTATAGGCAAAAGTTTCTGACAGAGGAGCGTGGCCGGTCCCCTTAAATCATGGTTGGTCCCCTTAAAATTAAGGGGACCGCCCTTTATAATTAAGGGGGCCGCCCAGCTGAAACGGCCAGAAACTTTGTCTTTTAGTGGGGAAAGTTTATTTGGTGAAAAACTAACTGATTTTGGTTAAATATTTGAAATCATATATTTAGTATGATTAAAACATTTTTCCTTATTACCAAAAGTGTTTTTCAAAAATATATAATAAGATTATATAAATAAATAAACTTTGTATTAGTTAATTAAATACCCCTTTGATCATAAATTGCACTAAGCACTTTGTTTATTCATACCTTAAGTGATTAGTTGGTGAAAGTGATTATTTATTACTAAATACGTGTTTACGTCATGATCTTTGGTTTGATTAGTTTAAGTTTTGTGATTATCAAAACATAGAGATATCGGAAGATATGAATAATGTTTTTAGTCAATTATTTATATCAACAATCTCCCCCTTTTTGATGATTACAAAACCTAAACTTATTAAATCCAAAAATTAATATTTAGACAAGTATTTAGTAAGTTTACATTCACTTCTCCCCCTTTTTGTAGAATCAAAAAGGTTAGGCCGAATAAGCTTCGTGAGAGAAGTTTAAACGGGTAGAAAACTCCCCCTTGATGTATGCTCCCCCTCGTTTGAGGGCACCAAGGTTTCGAGAAAGTAATTCTTGCAAGAAAAATATTAGAAGCACAAGCATGGCACAAGCAAATACATATAGCATAATATTAACAAGTAATAATCATGGCACAAGGGAATAAGAAACATATATTAAACCATTCAATAATAGAGAAATGATTATGTCAACCCATAATCATTGTTACAAAGGCAATACAAATAGAATTCTAAATAACATAGAACATCCTATAGTGCCAACAAGGAGTGTCACCAAACTTTCTTGAATCCCAAAATGGTTGAGGAGTTTTATTTGAAAATGAGAAAACATAAGCATATCAAATACTTGGTGGTTTAGTGGAGGTAAACTCTTGGTTCCATGGGTGTTGGTGAGTTTGTAGAGGTTGGAGGTGGTGGATTTGAAGTGGGGTTTGTTGGTTGAGGGTTGTGATGTTGTTCAAGTGATGGGGTTTGTTGAGATCTAGTAAGAAGATACTCAATCCAAGTGAAGTGCTCATTCAAAGCAATGGTTTGTTGTTGAAGGAAGATGCAACAAGGGCAATTGTTAACATGCTTCTCAAGTTGGTTTTTGTTATGAGGTGATGATGGTGAGTTTGATTGTGGTGGATCCAAATTGCGTTGAGCAAGATGTAATGCTAAAAGAGCACTAAGCTCATGTGCCTCTTTTAGCTCCTCAACGAACTTCAAGTGTTCGGAGGAAGGTGATGGTGGTGGAGCATGATAGTTGTCTTGGGTGAAGGTTTGCACATGCAACATTGGAGTGGCATGTGAGGTTGTAGGAAGTGGTGGTGGTACTCTAGGTAGTGGAGACATGTTTGAGCTTGGGTAATCATGAAAACATGATATGGGTGGAAGAGGTTCTTCATGAGTGGATGATGTCTTTGTTGAATGAGCAATATGTGAAGTGTTGATTGAGATGTTGGGATTGTTGTTTTGGGATTGAGCATGCTCATCAAAAGAGGAAGCATTAATGAGGGTATTAGTGGAAGATAGGTTGTGGGATGACTCATTTGAGTAGGTTTGAGGTTGAGTTGTTGGTTGACTTGAAACAACATCACAAGGGTTATGACAAGAATCAAGTTTCCTCCTCCAAACGGGTTTGACGGAGATCCTTGCGGTTCTTGAAATCTTTGGTTTTTGGTTGTTGGAAGATGACATGTTTGGGTGTGATGGCATTAATGGTGGGAGGAGAATATTTATAGTGTATGAGAAGTGTGGTTTAGGAAGGAAAATTTGAGGGATAGTATGGGACAAAATATGTTTGTGAATTTTGGGAAGTATATGTTGAAATGGGTCAAAAAGTGATAAAGAAAACAGTATCCCCGACCATCAGATGGCCGGTCCCCTTAAATGGAGGCCGGTCCCCTTAAATTTAAGGGGGCCGCCCTTATGATTTAAGGGGGCCGCCCATCTGGTGATTCCCAGAATGCCAGAAATGGGTTTTTGGCAGAAAATTTTCAAAAAGGTTGTGTTTTTGGATTTGGATTCAAGTAAGTTCAACTCTTGAGGCTATATAGAGCATACTATTCATGAATGTAGAGAATATCATAGAAATGATTAGAGTGAACAATTAATTCCTAATAATCATGTTATCTACTAATATTTCAATTAAGTTTGGTAACTAAGGAAGCAATAAAGCAAACTAGTTAAGTATGCAACTATATGAAGATAATGGTAAGTAGGATTAGTGCAAACAAATTTAAGATTGCTTATGATAAACAAGTAGGAAGATATGATTATATGAACTTCAAGACTTGTTACAAACAAGATCCATATGGGCAAACCATGATTCTCATGAAATGATTTGATTAGATTGTGGATGTCATTTTCACATAAGTTTATGACATATGTGAGAAAATAATAATGTTTTAAACAAAATGTTTTTAGTTTTATTCAACAATGTTTGAAAGTAAGTTTTCACTTAATGCTATAAATCTGGGAAAGAAAGAATCTAATGAGAAGCAAGGTTCATAAAAGTAAACTAGCGTTAGGTATATATAGGAAGTGCAATTTAATCAAGTTGGAGAATGAGTATGAGACTATTACTAGTGGTGCTCAATTCAGGCTAAACACGACCGTTTTTACGGGTTACACACACCCAACTTCTCACATAGAAGCAATTCAACCGTTAGGTTAAATTGAATTTCTAGTCAATAAATTCTCCAGTAGTCATTCTCCTTTTAGAAGAAATCGAGTTCCTAAATTTACCTATCGAAGATTACCAAATATGAAGTTTTCTTGATTCACTAATACTTGGCTTAATGTTTTGAAATACATTCAAGTTTGTATCCTAATGAAACAAATTTTGTTTTGTTTCAAAAAGAAAAATGTTTCTATCTTGATAAAGATCAAAATAATGTTATGATAGCTTATGATTAAGCATGTTGTTCGAAAAAGCATAAAATAGATATTCGAAGGGTTTTAACTCAAAGAGAGAAGTTTTTAAATATGATGTATTGATTTTGATAATCAAGAATTTTCAGGTGAAAGATATACTTCAAGAGAATCGATTCAGCCCATTGTCACATGTAATCATCTCTAATGGCAACTAAAGATGTGAAAGAGATATGGTAGACATTGAACATCTAAATGCAATGAGATAGGAAAGGTCAAAGAAAATCATCAATGAATGCAATATAGACATATGTATATATGCATGTATACAAGACACATTGTAATATTGAGTCACTAGCAAGTCTTAATTATAACACATCTATTAATGCAACTAGTAAGATCATATAGCACAAATGGCAAGTATTCTATTCTAGATCATAGAAGATTATCAATATAGATGAAAACTAAAATAAATGATAATAGACATAGCAATAAGAGGGTTAATTATCCTAATGTTATGTATGCATATATTGGTATTCATGATCTAAAAGCATAGCAACTTGCAAATTAAAACATATTAATATACTAATTGAAGCATACTCTATCTTAATGTAATGTAGGCAAGTTTTTGAAAAGAAAACTTACCTCAGGTCCAGCTCTTCTTTAAGAGTGGTCATGAGAGCAATATAAAACGTCAAGAAGGTTTTCCCCAAAGCAAGTTGAAGAAGCGAAGTAATATCCCAATGCAAAAAGGATCAAGGAGACTTGATCATAGAAACACTATCGGTCGCACCAATCATCACAAGTCGTGCAGATTAAGAATGGTAGAACAAGAATCCTTCGTCATGAGGTAGTAACGAACACACCATAAAGTCAATGGTCATCAAATGAAAGAAAGCGAATAGAGCGATCCAAAAAGTAGTAGTTCCTTTGATCGTTAATTACCTACACATGACAGAGAGCTTGGTACCCAGATTCTCATGGGTCCGAGTTGATTAGTAGCGAACATCCAATGCACTTAAATGCATATGAAGAGGATGTCGTCGAGAAGTACAAGAATTCATTATTTGTTTGTTTTAACAAACAAACAATAACTTTCTTGACTAGAAAAATAATCAATGGATGTAAATAATAATAGTTCTAAATTTTTCCATTAGGTTTAACAAATTTTATTTGTTTTGATGTATTTGTCAAATACTCATCTGCCGTAAATCCTAATCCGGTTTTATCATAAAATGACTTTTGAATGTTAAGTAGATATTTTAAAGATTTAGAACTATTTTTGAATTTTGCCAATATTTTTGCTTTTTCCTTTTCCATTTTAATTTCATGTTTATAGTCTTGACAATTTTTACATTCAAGATCAATTTCAATATTACTTTCAAGTCTAGACATTTTGTCTTCTAAAATTATTTCTTTTTCAAAGTTATTTTCAGCGGATGTTGAAGATTCATTTTTAAAAATAATTTTTGAGTCAATGTTGCAAAAGTGTTTGAAGTTATTTTCCATTTTTGAAAATTATAATATAAATTGATCATAGCAAAAGTGTTTGGTTTTGAATTGTACCTTATTTGTACTTGTACAATCTTCACTTGCTATACGGTGATCAATTCCATTGTTCATGTCGCTCCATGTTTTGTTTGTAGTATTGCTTGGATCTTGGAGCATGTAATCCTTGTCATCACTATTTGTATTACATTTGTTAGGATGTTCACGTATTCCGTATTTACATCGTCTTTATCGTCCTTGTTGCACCATGATTTATTAACATGCTTTCTTCGGATTTGACACATGTGTTCTTCATTATTGGTACCTTCAATGATCACATTTGAACTAGTAGTACATGTGTTTATTTCAACTAAATATTTATCTATTAAATTTTCTAGAGTAACTATTTCATGTGCAATATCAAGTTTATCATCTTTGGTTTTACATTTCTCTTGGTGAAACTTTAAAAGGCATTTCCAAATATCATTTGCCGTTTTACAAGGAAATAATCTTTCATATTCAACATTTGGTAGAGTTTTGAAAATAAGTAATTTAGCTTTAGTATTTTTATCAATTTTTATTTGAAGATTATTATATTGATTTTCAAAATCCATTTTGGTTAGTTTAAGATCACCAATTGAAATAATATGCCAAAGATCAAGATCTATTGATTTCACATAATTTTCAAATTTATTTTTCCATTCAAGAAAATAATCATTTTCAAATAATGGTGGTTTTTGCGTAAATTCTCCTTCTAGATATTTTTCGAATTCCATAGATCGTTACAAGTTTTAAAATACAATATATTTTAAAAATCTTGTTAGACGTGGCTCCTGATACCAATTGTGGAAAACTAGAAGGGGGGGGTTGAATAGTTTTACGTCTTTTTCGTTTTGCTTATTTTATAAAAGATAGTTTCTAAGATAAAACTTTCAAATCACTTTAATACATAAATATATATACTAGTTAATTTATGATTTTGTATAAATACTACTTATGTATAATGTACAATTTCAAAACACTTAACTACAAAAGTATAAATACAAGATTTATTAAAGGTTTTATATATACAATGCTTATGTATAATGTTTGGAAAGAATATACAATTTCATATATTTTATGTAAGCATATATATGTGTAGTAGTGTATAGATATAATTATATGTACTAGGTTGGTTTTTGTAAGATTAGTTTTATGAATGAATTTTAGTTTGATCTTTATGTGAAATCAACATATGCACAATACTATCAATTATGACTATGTGTGAAATGCAAGTAAGTAATAAATCAAAGAGTGAGAGATGGAAAGATCAAACCGAGACACAAAGGATTTATAGTGGTTCGGCTACAAGGACACCTTCCTTGCCCTACTCCACTCCCCGAGTCACCTACTCGAGAGTTTTCTTCACTAGATCAAAAACCTCCTTTATGGCGGAGAAAACCGTACACACCAAATAACACACCACAAGAATATCACACCACAATCACAACTTCAACACACCTTCTTCACACCAATCTTCTACACACCAATCTTCTATTTTCTTCACACCTTCAAAGTACTAATGTCTTGACATCTTCAAGTCACTAATATCTTCACAACTTCAATGCACTAGTGTCTTGACACCTTCAAGCCACTAATGTCTTCACAACTTCAATCTACAAATGTCTTCTAGTCTTCTCCACTAGAGATCCTTAATTTCTTCACTACAAGATCCTATTGCTACAATCTCCTATCACCACTACTATCTAACCCTTCTTCTTCACTTCAAGTTACACTTCACACTAATCAACAATTCTAGATTCTTCAACTAAATCTAGATAACTAATACATACACCTTATTCACCAAAGTATAAAGGATTTACAACAAATTATAAATAAACAACTTAGATAGCAAGATGATACTAAGTTGTAATACTTCTAATAGAAGTATTCTTCTCTTTGCACTTGAAAGAATGAGGCTTTGGATCACTTGGAAACAAAGGCTTATGAAATGAATGATCAAAGGATTTTTAGGATTGAAATGAAGATCTAGAACAGAAAGTTTTAGTGCAAAAAGGTGAGGAAAAAATCCAGGTTTAAGGTGGTATTTATAGGCAAAAGTTTCTGACAGAGGAGCGTGGCCGGTCCCCTTAAATCATGGTTGGTCCCCTTAAAATTAAGGGGACCGCCCTTTATAATTAAGGGGGCCGCCCAGCTGAAACGGCCAGAAACTTTGTCTTTTAGTGGGGAAAGTTTATTTGGTGAAAAACTAACTGATTTTGGTTAAATATTTGAAATCATATATTTAGTATGATTAAAACATTTTTCCTTATTACCAAAAGTGTTTTTCAAAAATATATAATAAGATTATATAAATAAATAAACTTTGTATTAGTTAATTAAATACCCCTTTGATCATAAATTGCACTAAGCACTTTGTTTATTCATACCTTAAGTGATTAGTTGGTGAAAGTGATTATTTATTACTAAATACGTGTTTACGTCATGATCTTTGGTTTGATTAGTTTAAGTTTTGTGATTATCAAAACATAGAGATATCGGAAGATATGAATAATGTTTTTAGTCAATTATTTATATCAACAATCTCCCCCTTTTTGATGATTACAAAACCTAAACTTATTAAATCCAAAAATTAATATTTAGACAAGTATTTAGTAAGTTTACATTCACTTCTCCCCCTTTTTGTAGAATCAAAAAGGTTAGGCCGAATAAGCTTCGTGAGAGAAGTTTAAACGGGTAGAAAACTCCCCCTTGATGTATGCTCCCCCTCGTTTGAGGGCACCAAGGTTTCGAGAAAGTAATTCTTGCAAGAAAAATATTAGAAGCACAAGCATGGCACAAGCAAATACATATAGCATAATATTAACAAGTAATAATCATGGCACAAGGGAATAAGAAACATATATTAAACCATTCAATAATAGAGAAATGATTATGTCAACCCATAATCATTGTTACAAAGGCAATACAAATAGAATTCTAAATAACATAGAACATCCTATAGTGCCAACAAGGAGTGTCACCAAACTTTCTTGAATCCCAAAATGGTTGAGGAGTTTTATTTGAAAATGAGAAAACATAAGCATATCAAATACTTGGTGGTTTAGTGGAGGTAAACTCTTGGTTCCATGGGTGTTGGTGAGTTTGTAGAGGTTGGAGGTGGTGGATTTGAAGTGGGGTTTGTTGGTTGAGGGTTGTGATGTTGTTCAAGTGATGGGGTTTGTTGAGATCTAGTAAGAAGATACTCAATCCAAGTGAAGTGCTCATTCAAAGCAATGGTTTGTTGTTGAAGGAAGATGCAACAAGGGCAATTGTTAACATGCTTCTCAAGTTGGTTTTTGTTATGAGGTGATGATGGTGAGTTTGATTGTGGTGGATCCAAATTGCGTTGAGCAAGATGTAATGCTAAAAGAGCACTAAGCTCATGTGCCTCTTTTAGCTCCTCAACGAACTTCAAGTGTTCGGAGGAAGGTGATGGTGGTGGAGCATGATAGTTGTCTTGGGTGAAGGTTTGCACATGCAACATTGGAGTGGCATGTGAGGTTGTAGGAAGTGGTGGTGGTACTCTAGGTAGTGGAGACATGTTTGAGCTTGGGTAATCATGAAAACATGATATGGGTGGAAGAGGTTCTTCATGAGTGGATGATGTCTTTGTTGAATGAGCAATATGTGAAGTGTTGATTGAGATGTTGGGATTGTTGTTTTGGGATTGAGCATGCTCATCAAAAGAGGAAGCATTAATGAGGGTATTAGTGGAAGATAGGTTGTGGGATGACTCATTTGAGTAGGTTTGAGGTTGAGTTGTTGGTTGACTTGAAACAACATCACAAGGGTTATGACAAGAATCAAGTTTCCTCCTCCAAACGGGTTTGACGGAGATCCTTGCGGTTCTTGAAATCTTTGGTTTTTGGTTGTTGGAAGATGACATGTTTGGGTGTGATGGCATTAATGGTGGGAGGAGAATATTTATAGTGTATGAGAAGTGTGGTTTAGGAAGGAAAATTTGAGGGATAGTATGGGACAAAATATGTTTGTGAATTTTGGGAAGTATATGTTGAAATGGGTCAAAAAGTGATAAAGAAAACAGTATCCCCGACCATCAGATGGCCGGTCCCCTTAAATGGAGGCCGGTCCCCTTAAATTTAAGGGGGCCGCCCTTATGATTTAAGGGGGCCGCCCATCTGGTGATTCCCAGAATGCCAGAAATGGGTTTTTGGCAGAAAATTTTCAAAAAGGTTGTGTTTTTGGATTTGGATTCAAGTAAGTTCAACTCTTGAGGCTATATAGAGCATACTATTCATGAATGTAGAGAATATCATAGAAATGATTAGAGTGAACAATTAATTCCTAATAATCATGTTATCTACTAATATTTCAATTAAGTTTGGTAACTAAGGAAGCAATAAAGCAAACTAGTTAAGTATGCAACTATATGAAGATAATGGTAAGTAGGATTAGTGCAAACAAATTTAAGATTGCTTATGATAAACAAGTAGGAAGATATGATTATATGAACTTCAAGACTTGTTACAAACAAGATCCATATGGGCAAACCATGATTCTCATGAAATGATTTGATTAGATTGTGGATGTCATTTTCACATAAGTTTATGACATATGTGAGAAAATAATAATGTTTTAAACAAAATGTTTTTAGTTTTATTCAACAATGTTTGAAAGTAAGTTTTCACTTAATGCTATAAATCTGGGAAAGAAAGAATCTAATGAGAAGCAAGGTTCATAAAAGTAAACTAGCGTTAGGTATATATAGGAAGTGCAATTTAATCAAGTTGGAGAATGAGTATGAGACTATTACTAGTGGTGCTCAATTCAGGCTAAACACGACCGTTTTTACGGGTTACACACACCCAACTTCTCACATAGAAGCAATTCAACCGTTAGGTTAAATTGAATTTCTAGTCAATAAATTCTCCAGTAGTCATTCTCCTTTTAGAAGAAATCGAGTTCCTAAATTTACCTATCGAAGATTACCAAATATGAAGTTTTCTTGATTCACTAATACTTGGCTTAATGTTTTGAAATACATTCAAGTTTGTATCCTAATGAAACAAATTTTGTTTTGTTTCAAAAAGAAAAATGTTTCTATCTTGATAAAGATCAAAATAATGTTATGATAGCTTATGATTAAGCATGTTGTTCGAAAAAGCATAAAATAGATATTCGAAGGGTTTTAACTCAAAGAGAGAAGTTTTTAAATATGATGTATTGATTTTGATAATCAAGAATTTTCAGGTGAAAGATATACTTCAAGAGAATCGATTCAGCCCATTGTCACATGTAATCATCTCTAATGGCAACTAAAGATGTGAAAGAGATATGGTAGACATTGAACATCTAAATGCAATGAGATAGGAAAGGTCAAAGAAAATCATCAATGAATGCAATATAGACATATGTATATATGCATGTATACAAGACACATTGTAATATTGAGTCACTAGCAAGTCTTAATTATAACACATCTATTAATGCAACTAGTAAGATCATATAGCACAAATGGCAAGTATTCTATTCTAGATCATAGAAGATTATCAATATAGATGAAAACTAAAATAAATGATAATAGACATAGCAATAAGAGGGTTAATTATCCTAATGTTATGTATGCATATATTGGTATTCATGATCTAAAAGCATAGCAACTTGCAAATTAAAACATATTAATATACTAATTGAAGCATACTCTATCTTAATGTAATGTAGGCAAGTTTTTGAAAAGAAAACTTACCTCAGGTCCAGCTCTTCTTTAAGAGTGGTCATGAGAGCAATATAAAACGTCAAGAAGGTTTTCCCCAAAGCAAGTTGAAGAAGCGAAGTAATATCCCAATGCAAAAAGGATCAAGGAGACTTGATCATAGAAACACTATCGGTCGCACCAATCATCACAAGTCGTGCAGATTAAGAATGGTAGAACAAGAATCCTTCGTCATGAGGTAGTAACGAACACACCATAAAGTCAATGGTCATCAAATGAAAGAAAGCGAATAGAGCGATCCAAAAAGTAGTAGTTCCTTTGATCGTTAATTACCTACACATGACAGAGAGCTTGGTACCCAGATTCTCATGGGTCCGAGTTGATTAGTAGCGAACATCCAATGCACTTAAATGCATATGAAGAGGATGTCGTCGAGAAGTACAAGAATTCATTATTTGTTTGTTTTAACAAACAAACAATAACTTTCTTGACTAGAAAAATAATCAATGGATGTAAATAATAATAGTTCTAAATTTTTCCATTAGGTTTAACAAATTTTATTTGTTTTGATGTATTTGTCAAATACTCATCTGCCGTAAATCCTAATCCGGTTTTATCATAAAATGACTTTTGAATGTTAAGTAGATATTTTAAAGATTTAGAACTATTTTTGAATTTTGCCAATATTTTTGCTTTTTCCTTTTCCATTTTAATTTCATGTTTATAGTCTTGACAATTTTTACATTCAAGATCAATTTCAATATTACTTTCAAGTCTAGACATTTTGTCTTCTAAAATTATTTCTTTTTCAAAGTTATTTTCAGCGGATGTTGAAGATTCATTTTTAAAAATAATTTTTGAGTCAATGTTGCAAAAGTGTTTGAAGTTATTTTCCATTTTTGAAAATTATAATATAAATTGATCATAGCAAAAGTGTTTGGTTTTGAATTGTACCTTATTTGTACTTGTACAATCTTCACTTGCTATACGGTGATCAATTCCATTGTTCATGTCGCTCCATGTTTTGTTTGTAGTATTGCTTGGATCTTGGAGCATGTAATCCTTGTCATCACTATTTGTATTACATTTGTTAGGATGTTCACGTATTCCGTATTTACATCGTCTTTATCGTCCTTGTTGCACCATGATTTATTAACATGCTTTCTTCGGATTTGACACATGTGTTCTTCATTATTGGTACCTTCAATGATCACATTTGAACTAGTAGTACATGTGTTTATTTCAACTAAATATTTATCTATTAAATTTTCTAGAGTAACTATTTCATGTGCAATATCAAGTTTATCATCTTTGGTTTTACATTTCTCTTGGTGAAACTTTAAAAGGCATTTCCAAATATCATTTGCCGTTTTACAAGGAAATAATCTTTCATATTCAACATTTGGTAGAGTTTTGAAAATAAGTAATTTAGCTTTAGTATTTTTATCAATTTTTATTTGAAGATTATTATATTGATTTTCAAAATCCATTTTGGTTAGTTTAAGATCACCAATTGAAATAATATGCCAAAGATCAAGATCTATTGATTTCACATAATTTTCAAATTTATTTTTCCATTCAAGAAAATAATCATTTTCAAATAATGGTGGTTTTTGCGTAAATTCTCCTTCTAGATATTTTTCGAATTCCATAGATCGTTACAAGTTTTAAAATACAATATATTTTAAAAATCTTGTTAGACGTGGCTCCTGATACCAATTGTGGAAAACTAGAAGGGGGGGGTTGAATAGTTTTACGTCTTTTTCGTTTTGCTTATTTTATAAAAGATAGTTTCTAAGATAAAACTTTCAAATCACTTTAATACATAAATATATATACTAGTTAATTTATGATTTTGTATAAATACTACTTATGTATAATGTACAATTTCAAAACACTTAACTACAAAAGTATAAATACAAGATTTATTAAAGGTTTTATATATACAATGCTTATGTATAATGTTTGGAAAGAATATACAATTTCATATATTTTATGTAAGCATATATATGTGTAGTAGTGTATAGATATAATTATATGTACTAGGTTGGTTTTTGTAAGATTAGTTTTATGAATGAATTTTAGTTTGATCTTTATGTGAAATCAACATATGCACAATACTATCAATTATGACTATGTGTGAAATGCAAGTAAGTAATAAATCAAAGAGTGAGAGATGGAAAGATCAAACCGAGACACAAAGGATTTATAGTGGTTCGGCTACAAGGACACCTTCCTTGCCCTACTCCACTCCCCGAGTCACCTACTCGAGAGTTTTCTTCACTAGATCAAAAACCTCCTTTATGGCGGAGAAAACCGTACACACCAAATAACACACCACAAGAATATCACACCACAATCACAACTTCAACACACCTTCTTCACACCAATCTTCTACACACCAATCTTCTATTTTCTTCACACCTTCAAAGTACTAATGTCTTGACATCTTCAAGTCACTAATATCTTCACAACTTCAATGCACTAGTGTCTTGACACCTTCAAGCCACTAATGTCTTCACAACTTCAATCTACAAATGTCTTCTAGTCTTCTCCACTAGAGATCCTTAATTTCTTCACTACAAGATCCTATTGCTACAATCTCCTATCACCACTACTATCTAACCCTTCTTCTTCACTTCAAGTTACACTTCACACTAATCAACAATTCTAGATTCTTCAACTAAATCTAGATAACTAATACATACACCTTATTCACCAAAGTATAAAGGATTTACAACAAATTATAAATAAACAACTTAGATAGCAAGATGATACTAAGTTGTAATACTTCTAATAGAAGTATTCTTCTCTTTGCACTTGAAAGAATGAGGCTTTGGATCACTTGGAAACAAAGGCTTATGAAATGAATGATCAAAGGATTTTTAGGATTGAAATGAAGATCTAGAACAGAAAGTTTTAGTGCAAAAAGGTGAGGAAAAAATCCAGGTTTAAGGTGGTATTTATAGGCAAAAGTTTCTGACAGAGGAGCGTGGCCGGTCCCCTTAAATCATGGTTGGTCCCCTTAAAATTAAGGGGACCGCCCTTTATAATTAAGGGGGCCGCCCAGCTGAAACGGCCAGAAACTTTGTCTTTTAGTGGGGAAAGTTTATTTGGTGAAAAACTAACTGATTTTGGTTAAATATTTGAAATCATATATTTAGTATGATTAAAACATTTTTCCTTATTACCAAAAGTGTTTTTCAAAAATATATAATAAGATTATATAAATAAATAAACTTTGTATTAGTTAATTAAATACCCCTTTGATCATAAATTGCACTAAGCAATTTGTTTATTCATACCTTAAGTGATTAGTTGGTGAAAGTGATTATTTATTACTAAATACGTGTTTACGTCATGATCTTTGGTTTGATTAGTTTAAGTTTTGTGATTATCAAAATATAAAGATATCGGAAGATATGAATAATGTTTTTAGTCAATTATTTATATCAACACAAAGTTCTGATTGCCTCCCAAAAACTGTTCATAGACAAACGTGTTCCGGCTTGACACTCAAATCCTTGGTGAGGACCACCACAAAACTCACACAAATATGTCAGTATCTCATGATGTGTTGGCTGGTAGGATGAATCAGATGTATCATGGAAAGGATAGGGAGCTTGGTTATAGACAGACCCATCTCCTGACTCTACCATGCCACAGCCGGGACAATTCCCACCATTATGAGGACCACCACACCATTGGCAACCAAAATGGTGTGGATACGACATAGAAAGAATCAAAGGTTCATAGAGGGTAAGAAATGGAGAATCAAAGATGTGAGAGGGTAAAGGTGAATATTTTTGGAGTTTTTGGAAAACATTTTGTACAAATGAGAAAGAAAATCTTTTTGGGTTTTTTTTGTTCGTTGAGAACTAATTTTTAAAAGTTTTCGTGAACTGTTTTGTTTTTATGATAAGAAAATATGAACAAAGGATGGTAAATATACAATGAGTGTATATCCAGATTCACTAATCTGAAAATCGTTTAAGAATAACGCGCACGACCTCCCCGGCAGCGGCGCCAAAATTTGATTGATGCTAAACGGTCAACCTAAATTGACCAGGGGATGGTCAACAAGGTCAAACTGCCTAGATTCAATGCTCCGCGGAATATAGTGGTTTCCCCGGGTCGTTATGTCCCGACGAGGTGTGATGGTTATAAAACGGGTCTGTGATCGGGTGAATCTGGATGCAAAAGGGTTTGAGATTGATCTGAATAAGGAATCTACAATGAAATAGCTTAAATAAGCTATATAAACAAGACTGGAAGTTTGGAAAAACCAGAAACGTTTAAAACCTAAAACGCGTACGTTCACGTTTTAAATAACGTAAACGTACAAAATAAAACGTGAAAACTGAAATATGAAAACCCCCAGGGGGTGAAAATGACTTTTTTACAAACTTAAAGATGAAAGAAAATTTTTAGAAAAAGAAAATAAATTTTTACACTAATTAATTATTTAATATTAATTAAATACTATTTAATACTAATTATTAATATTTAAAATACTTAATTGCAATATAATATTAATTTAACACTAGAAAAATGAAAATAAAATTTCTAAAATTATAAAATAACTAAAAACAAGTTTTAATTACTAATTTAATATTAATTACCTAATTAAAATATTTTAAATTATAAAAAATAGCAAATGAACAGTAAAAATTAAAAGAAAATTTCTAAAATTATTTTAAAACTTATAAAAGCTAGGAAAAATATAAAAACTAGGTCTTACTTAATAAAAACTAATTATGCTATTTAAAACTTAAATATTAATTAATTACTAATAAAACTAATATTAAATCTAATAAATACCAAATGATAAAATAAAAATCTTAGAAAATTATTAAAAATACTTTAATATAAAAGTAATTTAAGAAAAATATAAAAAAGCTAAGTGCTTAACAAAAATTTAAAAATGAAAATTAAAATTTAAATTACATTAAATAGAAACTATCACTTAAAATTAAATTTGTTTTTCTTGATTTTTCCTTTTTGAAAACTAATTTACACCTAAAAACAAACAACTTTTGTGAAAACAAATTTTTTACAACTTAAAAATAAGCATTGTGGAAGCTTATTAGCTCTACAGTTGACTTTTGTTGACCACAAAGGAAAATAAGCTCAAATGAGCTTAAGTGGGACCCACTCTTGTTAATTCTGATCTAAACAAGTTATTGAAACTTGATTAAGCAAGAAAAAGCAAGGGGGGGGGATCACTGAATAAGCAAATAAGCTCAAAATAAGCACTTGCTTATTTGTTTCAATTCAGAAAATGGGACAAAATTCATGGGCAATTCCAAGTGGGTCCCAGGGGGTCTGAGGTCAAAACAATAGTCAAATCATGAAGTATGGTAGGAGGGGGGTGGAAAGAACCTAATAGGTGGAGCTGTGGACCACTGTGGTGGCCAGAAAACTACCACCAAGTGGTGGTGTTGGGTGGTGAACTGCTGGTGCAGGTAGGGGTGTCATAAATCCCGACCCGACCCGGACCCGACCCGGACCCAAACCCGAATAAGGATACTCGGGTCGGGTTACTCGGGTCCAAAATCTTAGTCGGGTCAATCGGGTCAACCCGACTAACCCGATTACGAACTCGGGTCGAGTATCGGGTTTCAAAAACTTGCCTATTCGGGTTCGGGTCAACCCGACTAACCCGAGTTTTTTTTTTTTTTTTTTTTTTTTTTTTTTTTTTTTTTTTTGTCTTTGTTCAATTGATAGGCCCAAGTTAAATTAAGTGATCCATGTAGTAAACTTGGCCCATTTTTTATATAATTTTTTTTTGCCTCGACATAGTGTTTGAACGTACAAATTACTTCCTCGAGAAAAAGGTGGTGGGTGTGAGAATTTATAGTGTTTGAACTTTGAAGGTATGACATGCCCCTTTTCATATGCAACGTGGATACCTCACACTTGAAACATGAACATGGTTCTACTACATGCATATCTTCTCTTTTTATTTCGTATGAATGAAATCTTTGGTATCTTAGTATATGCATAGTTTTTCATGTTAAAGGTACAAACTACAAAGTGAATTTGGTTTTTCATAATTGTCATTCGCAAAAAAAAATAAAATAAATAAAAAATAAAAAAATTATGTGATTTTGTAAATTGGACAAACCCGAACCCGACTTGACCAGACCCGACTTGACCCGACCCGATTTGACCCGAACCCGACTAACCCGAGTTCAAATAGGGTCGGGTTCGGGTATATTATTTTTACCCTCGACCCGACTTGGACCCGACCCGTTTGACCCAAACCCGACCAACCCGACCCGAATAGCACCCCTAGGTGCAGGGGAGACACTCCCCCTGCAAGTGACTTTGGACCAATGTGGGGCCCAGAGAAAAATTAGCAAAAATCAAAAGACTATGGAACATCAAAGATGAGGTGGGAAGCTACAATTAGGAACAAGTTTTAGGCTATGAAATCAAACACAAAATTCAAATTAATTCTGTGAACTTTTGGAAAAATATGAAAGGTGCAAATTTGACTTTTTGATATAACTTGATGTTTTGACTAAATTGGATTTCTAATGTACCTAGATGATTAATTATGCTATATTATGCCTAAATAAAGTGAATTATAGAAAACCTAACCATATATGAACCAGATTTAAGGATTTGACATCACAAATCACAACAGCTTAGCTGTTGTGATCATAAAAGTGCAAGGTTGACTTTTTCTGTGTTGAGATGCAATTTTTGTGGTTTACTTAGTCCTAATACCACCTAGGGAGGCTGAGGGTGCAAAGAAACAAGTAAGAAGACAACTGCCACATATTAAACTAGGCAGAACCAAACACCCCTTAAACCTACAGATATGAAGGAAATTGGATGATACAGGAACTGAGGTCTAATCTATCAATCCTAACCTATCTAGTAGGCCACAATGAAGTAAAAATAGACAACAAAAGTAACTAAAAATCAATAATAACCACAATCACAGATTATGCAATAATATATGAAAAATTCTTACAAATTTCTCCAAGTCAGGAAACTAAGGTACACAAGAACCAAGAAGTATCCCAGCACCTCTCTTGAGGTCACTAAATCAAGAATAACCAAAATTCCACCCTTTTTTTCTTGTTTCTCTCTTCTTCCACTGATTTTTGAATTTCACTCTCTTTTCCTTGGATTTTTTTAGTATTTTTTTATTTTAAAGAGTAACACTGATTTTAGTTTTCAGGAAGCTTATAAAAGCTTAGTAATGACTTAAGTAAGCTTGAACAACCAACAAACAACAACATTTAATAACATTAAAGACAATATGAGATTTCAAGTAAAATTTTAAATTCTGATTTGTAACTAAATAAACTCAGTCTTATATTAGAAAACACTAAAAATATACTGAGAATACTGAGTACAAATCTTTTAAACTGAAAATTACAACTGAGCTATTGAATTACTCTAAATCGACATAATTAAATTAAACTATAACTACCATTTTCTACTAACTGCTCCATCATCTCTTTTCTTGATATATAGGGACCAGTGTGGGTCCCACACCTTTTCCGACTTCTCATAAGAACCTTTGGATGAGTCAATTTAATCCATGCCGTTCAAATGATTTTTTGCGCCAAATTGGTAATGGAGCAGGTTGGGGTAACTTGTGGGTGTTTAAAAAGTTTAATTGGGTTTGGAAGGTTGTGGTGAGGTGGAGGGATATGGTATGGGGAGTGAGCTGGAGGTGAGGAGGGGGGTTGTTTGTTGGTTGAGTTTGGCAGACCAAGTGGTAGTGGGAAGGAAGGGTCAAAGGGGCTTGACTGGGGGGAGTATATTAAAAACGGGGTGAGTTTATTTTGGTGGTGGGCTTGTATGGTTGGGCCTTGGGTGTTGGATGTGGGCTGGATTGGGGTAAAGGGTATTAATGGATTGGATTTTAATAACTTCAAGGGTCCGTTTGGTAAGTATCAAATCACAAGGACAATACATGTAATAAGCTTTAATTGAGGGGCTGATTCTGCCAAACTGCCAAACTTGTTATAAGGGTAAAATACACCAACTTTCAATAGTCCAAGGTTTTGAAAATATAATTTTCACTTTTGGTCCTTCAGGGACTAAAATTGCAAATTACTGAAACTTGAGGGACCAAAATGAACTTTTCTCCAAACTTTACACCAAGGACTAAAATGTCTTTTGTAACTTCCCAAGGACCCAAAATGATTTTTCTTTCAAAAATATCCCACCAGGGACCAAATCTGCCAAAATCTGAAACTCCAGGGACTAATTTTGTAATTTTCCAAAACTTTTCCAATTTTTCACCAAAGGACAAAATATGACAATTTATGATTTCAAAAGGACCTTTGGTGATAATTTTCCATATTTTGAATGACCAGGGACTAGTTTTGTCATTTTATGAAAGTTAAGGGACTGAAACTGCCAATTTTGCAAACTTTGTACGTTTTTCATTTGTTTTTACTCATTTTGCATCTAAAACATATAAAACACAATTTTGAAATATTTTTAGTATTTCGATGCATTACTGAGTGTTTTGTATGTTTTGCAGTTCAGATTTGACCAAAAATGATGAGTGTTTGAGCACTCATCACACACTAGGATTAGAAATGCCTTACTAACTTAACTTAGGCCCTCACTAGAGCACACTAGGCTTAGAAATGCCTATAGGATTTTCCTGAGCTAAATTTTTGCTTTATTATATCCTTATAACCTAATTAACCTCCAGACAAGCTCACGTATCCACCTATGCCAACCACTACTATGTTTACTTAATGTAAACATCCTGGTATGTCAAGTCAAGGTTATAGACATATTTTCACTAAGAAAACTATCCCGGTTAGTTTTAAAACCCTAACTACATATCTGAACTAACATAAAAAGTGTTTAAGATTTAGATATATGTTATATTAGTTACCATATGATATATTAGAACCCTTAGGTCATAGTACAACCCCTAGAACTTAGGTACAAGTCATATAAGCATAAAACCTTAGTTAGGTCATAACTTCCCGAAACTAGGTCTAAACTAGGTCAAATCTTTACCATAAATTGTCACCACTTAGCATAAGTTATCTAAGACCTTATATTAGTTACTAAACATCATTAGGACCCTAAATAAAACACTAAATCCTAGGTAAAACCTTAAACTCACACAATATAAAACAAAGTTAAAATTTGACCTAAACACCTAAACCATGCTACTTAAACACCTTAAAACCACCAAGCAACCACCCTAGCACCTCTCTATAACTAAACTAGCACCCTAGCACCTCCAAGTACCCAATCTAGGAGGTGCATCACCTCCTTGTCACCTCCTTGCCCTTAACCGCCTCCCTCGGCTCATAACCACCACAACCGGCCTATGGCGCCCCCTAGCTACCACCATAGCCCATCCTCATCACCACCTAGACCTGCCACACCACCCCATAGCCTTGATTACTCCCCTCCCCCTCCACAACACCTAGCAGCTAAGACTTAGGCACCACTCCTTACGCGAGCTATAAATACCCCCGCCACTCCTTTATTTCTTCTTCACAGCTCCCCTTCTCTTATCTACCTCATATTTCTGTAGTATTAGACCCTTAGAAGCCATAGGAATCAAGTAACAAAGCCTTGGCCAAGTTGTGTTGTGGTTTGAAACCTATATAGTCTCGTTAAGCGTTCCCCGACCTAGGTAAGCCTTACTTTACATATAGTATACTTAGAATAGACTTAGGAGAGACCTTAGATACCTTAGAACCCTTAGCTAGGACTTAGAACCCATTCATTTGCATGTTTCCACCCTAGTTAGATTGAATTGCATGTTTGTGTGTTATATAGCTTATTTACATGATATAATCTGAATTATGTGGCTTATTTGAACTTATATGAGTTAGTTATAAGCTTAGAAACTAGGTTGCCATGCTAAAATATGAATTACATGCACTTAGGACTAGTTTTGCAAAATATTACATGCATAGGGGTGTATTTTGTAAATTCCTGAAACCATAAAGTCTAGGGACTGTTTTTAACATTTCCTAGAATTTATTAGTGTAAGTACTAGTTTTACAAAGTATTAAAACTATAGGATAGAACTTAAAACAAATATTAAACTAAAAAGGACTAATATTGCAAATATTATAAACATAAGGGTAAATAGAGTAAATAATGAAAGTTAGTATAGTTTTGGGACTATTTATATCATTTCTTTAGAATATATAAGTATAGGGACTAAATGTGCAATAGTTAGAAAGTTATATGCTTAATTGTTATAAGTTTATAAGTATAGGGTAGAAAATGTAAATATATAAACTTAAAGGGTAAAAATAGACTATTTTCATATAAATACAAAACCTATTAAATTAAAAGCATAACACAGTACTAGGGAGCTTCATGCGAGGAGTACTATGTGGATATTTCGTTTTGACGAGTTTGTTAGGTTTACGAATTAAAGTGCCCTGACTCCTCGAACAATTATTGCATATACTTCTGAGTTATGATGGCCTGAACGGTGTTATTTTATAACTAAACCCTAATAACAACTTAACTCAATAGTAGGGAGCTTCATGTGAGGAGTATTAACTTCTGAATTATGATGGCCCGAACGGTATTATGTTGATAACATAATACAATAGTAGGGAGCTTCATGTGAGGAGTCATATACTTCTGAATTATGATGGCCCGACCGGTGTTATGTTATATATAAAAATCTAATAGTAATTAGTTATGAAAACCTAGACTAAGACTTGACATAAACACACCTACACAACCCCCAGGATACGTGAGTGAGTTGTCTAAACCCCTACTTTACTTACCTAAAGACCCAGGTGAGTTTTTCATAGCCTCACTTTTAAATGTTTTATAACCCTCTGAGGGGGATACACGCTTTAAACCGAATACAAGTCTTTTCCCTTGGTTATTGCACGAGTAAACTATCTGCCATTATTACATAACCAAAATTCATGAATCTAATCGTTTGGGATATTTTACCCACGCGAACGCGAATATAGTTGATAGATCTATTGGAGTTTGACAACTCCCGTTGGTATTAACACCTCACTGGGTGGTACCAATAAGTACTATATTTGAACCCACTGAAGGTTTAACTTTGGTAAGTTATCCTTCCCGTCCCCTCATGGTTTGGTCTGCAGACCCCATGACCTGGACTTTTAACATGCGGTTCATGAGCTTAGTGCAATATACCTTCTATCCCTAAAACCTTTCCACACATAGGGTTTAAGCTGAACCCTATGGAACTTGTATTCATTCCTTAACTATTTAAACCTATGACTCTCACTCAACCTATGTCTTGACTTTTAAGCATGTTATCTTAGGTAATTAGGCACCATAGGAACCCTGGCACGGAGAAGTACTAGACATGAGGATGTCCAGAATAGTTATCATTCATCAAGTTTTGTGTCATAAAACGTATCTTAGGGACCTCTCTTTTGGTAAAAGTACATCTTTTACTATAAAAACTCTAATAAATAAATGAATGATAACATCTTTTTCAAAAATGTATCTTTTCGAGTCGTTTTCTATTATCTTTTCTTCGTTCCATAAGTAATACCCCAAACACTTAATCCGCTGCAATCAGTGAAAAACAGGGGTGTTACAGATTGGCATCAGAGCCTTGGTTATAGAGAACAAAAAGATTTTTCCTAAAACTATAACCACTTTTTCAAAAAGGTCCTCCGTGCCACTAGAATCCCCGAACTTGCCTTTAGAATCCCCAACTTGCCTTTAGGTTAGAATCCCCGACTTGCCTTTAGGTTAGAATCTACAAATTGCCTCTAGGATAGATACCTCACTATTGCCTCTAGGATAGAATCCCCACTATTAGTAATGCCTTTAGGATGCCTACTTAGGTTAGAATTATGCTAAGATACTCTTTCGGGTATTACAGTTAGATATGTCATCCTTTAACAATCCTATCATCATGGTGGATACCGATGATACGGATACTTCATCCTATAATTATGAGTATACTCTGGCTACTCCTACTCACTCATCTTCTGGTTCTAATTCTCCGGAAGAATTAGCCCAGAACATCTTAACTAACTTAGGTTTAGAACTTTCCCCGAATGATCCCTATGTGCAAGCATATAATGGGTATATGCAAGCATATGGTGGAAACATTCCTACTGTACCTACTATAACCCGTACCCCATCTATACCCCACTATAATAGTCAAGATCGTTATGTTCCCGAAATAGTTTCACCTCCCCGTAAGAAAATACGTATTATACCACCATCACCTCCCCCTAGGTTTGAGATATGTAGTAGTTCATATAAAACGCCTTTAGAAAGGCATGATGAACAAATAGAAAAAATACTTAGTCATTTAGATAAATTATCTTTAGGAAGAATAGAAGAAGTAGAAACTAGGATTAGGGAATTAGGAATAGGTACAAATAGGTTAGAAAATGAATTAGAGAAAACTCGTAATCAAATCTTTAGGTTACAAACAAAATATGAGGGATACTCTGACGAAGTAAGTACTGCACATGTTAGACTTTCCACCTTATAAATGATTATCGAGGATCTTAGGGATAATCATAGGTCTGACATAGATGATCTTTTGGAAGCCATTCAAGAACTTAAGGGTAACATAGAACTAAAGTAAGGATTATAAACTTAGATAATATAGGCTATAGATAGATAACTTAGTTATAAACGGGTACTTGCTAGGTTTTCATAAGATAAAATAAAAGTTTTAACCTACTTATACTTAATCTTTTTACAAAACTAGTATCCCGTATTAGGATTCCGTATTGCCTTAGGACACACTATAGACTGCCTTAGGATTTAAAAACTAGAAAACATAGGAAATTAAAACAAGTAGACATACCTAGGAAACACTAAAAACTTAGGATCCTTTAGAATCACTATGCCTTTAGATGGGGGAGACTATTTTCGGTGAAATATAACGATTCTTGTTAAGAAATTTGCCCTTTTAGTTTTAGAGTTCCCTACCCATCCGGTTTCAGATAGTGTTCTAAGCACTTGGAACATAAACTATGACACTATTCTTATCACATCTTACCTATAGAATGGCACGTACAAGAGCTACCTCTCTCGTTACTCCCGCCATGACTTAGGAAGACATCTAGCGACTAGTGATTGATAGTGTAACTGCAGCACTAGGAGCTAGGGATTCAAAAATGGCTAGAAACCCCAGAATTCCTGTAGTGAAGAAGAGTAACTACAAGGAATTTATGAGCTATCATCCCTTCAATTTCAAGGGGACAGAAGGGGCCATAGGATTAATTCACTAGTTTGAGAGATGTGAATCGGTATTTTCCCGTAGAAATTGTACTGAGGATTGTAGGGTTAAGTTTGCAATGGGTACGCTTACTGAGGAAGCGTTATCTTAGTAGAACTCGTATGCCCAACCAATAGGAATAGAAGAGGCATACAAGTTATCTTGGGTTGAGTTTAAGAAACTTATGATTAAGAAATATTGCCCTAGAAAAGAAGTCAAGAAAATAGAGGATGAATTTTATAACTTGATTGTGAAGGGGAACGATGTTAAAACTTATATTAGGAGATTTCAAGAGTTGGCTACTTTGTGTCCTACAATGGTGCCAACTGTTGAAAAGACGATAGAATTTTTCATCGGAGGTTTGCCCCAGAGTATCGAAGGGAATGTTACAGCCTCTAAACCTCAAACTTTAGAGGAGGCCATTAACATAACTTTGAGGTTAATGGACCAAGTAACAAAGCACATCCCTGTGTCAGTGCCCTACGATAATAAATGAAAGTTCCACGATGGGAGAGCTTTCGGTAACACTCGTAATACCACTAATAGTAACCGTACAAACCCCTATCCTCAACCAAGGCAAGACAAAGCAAGAGCTTATGCCACCACTTTAAATGAGAAAAGTGGTTAAGCTGGGAATGCCCCTCTGTGTAAGAAATGCAACTGGCATCACACAGGGCGTTGTTCCAACAAATGTAATATATGTAACAAGGTGGGCCATCATTTAAGGGATTGCAAGAACAAAGGACCAGTTACTGGGGGTAATCCACCACCAGCAACAGTTATTTGTCATACTTGCGGAAAAAAGGGACACTATGCAAATAGATGCCCAAAGAAAAATACTGATGGTGCCTAGGGTAGAGCATATATGTTGAGGGATAGGAATGATCCACAAGATCTGAGCGTAGTCACGGGTAAGTTTATTTTAAATAATCACTTAGTTAGAATATTATTTGATTCTGGAGCCGATAGGAGTTTTGTATCTATACCCTTAACCTCTAGACTTAGGATTAAACCCATAGCTTTAGATAATTACTATGAAATAGAAATGGCCGACAGAAACTTAGTTAGTACTAACACGGTCATTAAGGGTTGTACCCTAACTTTACTTAACCACCCCTTTGAGATTGATCTCATACCTATTAGACTCAGTAGTTTTGACGTTGTTATGGGAATGGATTGGTTATCCAAGAATCAAGCAAAGATTCTTTGTGACGAGAAAATCATCCATGTACCTATCAACGGTGAGACTTTAACTATCCAAGGAGATCAAAGTAGAACTAGACTTAACTTCATTTCATGTATCAAAGCAAAATGATACATGTCACGAGGTTGTCAAGTTTTTGTGGTTCAAGTAACGGAGACTAAGCCAAATGAAAAACAATTGGAGGAGATCCCTGTAGTCAGGGAATACCCAGAAGTTTTTCCTAAGGATTTGCCTGGCTTACCTCCTATTCGTCAAATAGAATTCCAAATCAATGTAATTCCCGGAGGAGCACCTATAGCCCAAGCACCCTATAGGTTAGGCCCTTCAGAGATGAAGGAACTCTCTGAACAACTCCAGGAATTAACCGATCGAGGTTTTATATGCCCAAGTACATCACCCTAGGGAGCCCCTGTCCTATTCGTAAAGAAGAAAGACGGATCTATGAGAATGTGTATCGATTATCGTGGATTGAACAAACTTACTATCAAAAATCGATACCCATTACCCAGGATTGATGATTTATTTGATCAACTACAAGGTTCGAGCGTATATTCAAAAATCGACTTACGATTGGGTTATCATCAACTGAGAGTGAGGGAAGAAGGTATCCATAAGACCGCTTTCAGAACAAGATATAGGCACTATGAATTTCAAGTTATGCCATTTGGTTTGACAAACGCACCGGCGGTTTTCATGGACCTCATGAACTGGGTATGTAAACCATACTTGGATAAATTTGTTATACTGTTCATAGATGATATCCTTATCTATTCACGTAACGAGGAAGAGCATGCTAAACACTTGAGAATAATCCTAGAACTGCTTAAGACGCAGAAACTTTATGCAAAGTTCTCTAAGTGTAAATTCTGGATTAGCGTTGTCCAATTTCTCGGACACATGATAGATAAACAAGGACTTCGTGTCAATCCAGCAAAAATCAAAGCCGTTAAGGATTGGCCGCATCCTATGAATCCTACTGAGATACGACAATTCGTAGGACTTGCGGGCTACTATCGACGGTTTATTGAGGGATTTTCAAAAATAGATAAACCTTTGACAAAGCTAACCCAGAAAAACAGGAAGTTTGACTGGGGAAAAGATCAAGAGATAGCTTTCCAACTTTTGAAGAGAAAGTTGTGTGAAGCTCCGATCTTAGCATTACCAGAGGGAAACTTTGATTTTGTCATTTACTGTGATGCTTCTCGAAGAGGTCTTGGAGCTGTGTTGATGCAAAAGGATAAGGCAATCGCTTATGCATCATGACAACTCAAGACACAGGAGGAAAACTACACTACACATGATCTAGAATTAGGAGCAGTAGTGTTCGTTCTAAGAATATGGAGATATTATCTGTATGGCACTAAGTGTACAGTTTTCACTGATCACAAAATCTTGCAGCATATTCTTAATTAGAAAGAGTTGAACATGAGACAACGTTGATGGATAGAACTGCTCGCTGATTATGATTGTGAGATTCGTTATCACCCTGGCAAAGCTAATGTAGTAGCAGATGCTTTGAGCCAAAAGGAACGAATCAAACCACTTAGGGTTAGGTCGTTAGTTATGACTCTTCATTCAAATTTACGAGGGATGGATAAGGCTTTTGAGATACTCGAAGCCCAGAATGAAGCCCTCAAAATGAAGGATTGTAAACTTGAGAATTTATGAGGGATGGATAAGGCTTTTGAGATATGTTAAGACGAAACTCGTTGTATTAAGGATCGGAAATGGTTATCCCATCATGGTAACTAAAGGAACGTAATAATGCACGAGTCCCATAAATCTAAGTACTCCATCCACCCAGGTTCTGATAAGATGTATCAGGAACTGAAGAAACACTATTGGTGGCCCGACATGAAGGCATCCATTGCCAGATATGTGGGCAGGTGTTTAACATGTTCTAGAGTAAAGACTGAATGTCAAAAGCCATCCGGCTTATTGAAACAGCCTGAGATTCCCATTTGGAAGTGAGAAAGAATTACAATGGATTTTATCACTAAACTACCTAGAACATCCAATGGGCATGACGCTATTTGGGCAATAGTGATCGCCTTACGAAATCTGCTCACTTCATTCCTATACGAGAAATGGATGATATAGAAACCCTTGCTAGGTTGTACCTCAAGGAAATAGTTTCCCGACATGGAGTGCCAATATCTATCATATCGGATCGTGATTCTCGTTTCACATCGAGATTTTGGCAATCTATGCAAAAGGCCTTAGATACTCAGATAGACATGAGTACGGCATATCATCCGCAAACCGATGGTCAAAGTAAAAGAACTATCCAAACACTCGAGGATATGTTTTGAGCGTGTGTGATAGATTTTGGAAAAGGATGTGTTGGAATTACATTAACAGTTACCACGGCTAGTATGGAGATTACAACTGCTGAAGAATGCACTAGCAGTGGAAACTCATTACCACTGCTAGTACATATTATTACCACTGCTGTTAGGATAACTATTAGGAAACTTGTTTAGATAAATATAGAATAGATTTAGTGTATATCTTATTATATTTTCATTATACATATCTTGTAGAAGAGGACTCCTTGTGCTATAAAAGGAGGTCCTAGGTTTAGGTTTGATAAACGTTTTTCTTAGAGCTTTAAGGTTGTAACCCTAGTGATATAAAGATCACTCGTATTATTGTTCTTAATAATATTGGAGCTAACAGTTTGTTTCACTCATTGTTCTTATTCATATACAACTGTTTTATTCACATACAAACTTCTAAGTATTACTAAGTAGATTCTGCATACTTAGTGGTATAACTCAAAGTATCATTCTAACACAAATCAAGGTGTTTAGATCCATCAAGTGGTATCAAAGACAGGCTTTGATACTTTGATTTAGAAGAACCGAAGTTCACTCACAAGATTCAATGGAGACAGAGACCAGTCAGTCCAACATTGCTGTTAAGCTTCCTAAGCTTAAGTTGAATGACTATGAGATGTGGAGGCTAATGATCGAACAATTCTTTATGGTGCAAGACTATGCACTTTGGGAGATCATTATGTGTGGAAATTCCTTTGAACCTGGTACTACCTCAGAAACTATTGATGGAAAGGTAGTACAAAAGATTAACACTAGACCAGTCACAAATGATGAAAGACTTCAAATGAAGAATGATCTGAAGGCCAGAGGCTTGCTGTTGATGACCCTTCCTAGGGATCAAATTTTAGCCTTCAGCAAGTACAAGACTGCAAAGACTTTATTTGAGGAGATCTGCAATGTTTTTGGTGGTAATGATTCCACCAAAAAGACACAGAAGACCTTGTTGAAATAGACTTATGAAAACTTTGGTTCAACAAGTAATGAATCAACTGACAGCATCTTCACAATGCTTCAAAAGATTGTTACTCAACTCACAGTGTTTGGAATTGAGGTGGAAAGTGAAGACCTCAATTTAAAGTTCTTAAGAAGTTTACCTTCTGAGTTTGGTACAAATGTTGCAGTGTGGGAAGATAAGCCAGAACTGGAGAATATGAAGCTTAATGATTTGTATAATAACTTTAAAGTTATTGAACAGAGGTTGAAGAAGGCTGGCAAACTAAGTTCAGGATCAGGGAACTTAGCACTTATATCATCATCTGTTGATGATAGTTCAGATGAAGAGAGTGATAGTGATGATGATGTTGCTAACATTGTTGTTTTCACTGGCAGTGGAGTTGTTACCACTGCTAATTCAAAAAGGCAGGTTGCTGGTCTTGGAGATTCTACTTTTTATACCTTTCTTTCAAGTCAAGTTAATGGTTCAATTCTGACACATGAAGACTTGGATCAAATTGATGAAGATGATATGGAAGAGATGGATATTAAATGGCAAGTTGCATTGCTAAGCTTAAAGGCAAAGAAGTTTTGGAAGAAGACTGGTAGGAAGATCATCATTAATGGCAACGAAACTGTAGGTTTTGATAAGAAGGAGGTGGAGTGCTACAACTGTCACAATAAGGGGCACTTTCCCAGGGAATGCAGGAAACCAAAGAAGTCTGATAATAGGTCAACTTGGTATAAGCAGGACAAGAAGAAAGAGCCTACAGCTGAAGAACCAAAGGTGCTCTTGGCCATTGATTGAGTGAGCTATGATTGGAGCTATATGGCTGAGGATGAAGAAGAAGGTTTAGAGTCTGCAATGATTGCTACTGAGCTTTCACTTATGGTTTTTCTGACTCTGAGCTACAAATTAATAATGCTTGTTCTAAAACTTGTAAGGCTTTAAAAGATTATGAGAAACTTAAAGATCAATATGATGAAAATTTGTTAGAGTTAAATCAAACTAATTATAACCTAGCAAATCATAAAAGAGGTCTTGCTGTTTTAGAAGCACAGTTAGAGCACTCTAGAGCCAATGAATCTTAGTTCAATGATGATATTGTTGTTTTAAAAAGAGACTTAGATTATAAGATAGCTGTGAATGAGGCTCTTAGGGAAGAGTTAGAGAAAGTTAAAAAGGCCAATGAAAACATACATATAACTTGTAATACACTAGATCATCAATCTAAGTGCATTGACAAAATTTGGGAGGCCCAAGTTGTAAACAAAGCCAAATCAGGAGTAGGATATAAATCAGTTCCACCACCCCTAAGAGGTGTTCCATCACCTCCTGGTATTGACTTAGCACACACAGGGTTAGAAGAGTTCCAGGAACCAACCATGGCCTATGGCCCAAATTTTTTTAAAGAAGTTGCTATTGAGAGGGTTAAGGTTGAGGTTGATACATTTGATAGTGCTAGTGACTCATCTCTTAAAGATGAAAATATGAATGTTGAGTCTAAAACTAGTGTTCCTGAGAGTGTTCAAGTAGAAGTTAAAAAGAGTATTCCTAAAGTTGTCAAAGAGAAGCCTAGAACACAATCTAATTTCACTAGGCCCACTACTAGATATGCTGAGATGTACAGACACAGGTCAACAACTCCTAGGGGCAACAAAAGGAGTTGGAATCATGTTAAGTCTAGACAATTTGGTAGTGACTTTGTGTTTAACAACAAACCTTGTTACATATGTGGTACTTTTGATCATCTTCATTATAATTGTAACTATCACATGGGTAGAAGGGAAGTGTTTGGGAATACCAGGGTGAATGAAATAAATGTCAATAAGAATACTCACCCAAATCCACTAAGTAAAATGATTCCCAGGTCTGTTTTGCTAAACTCTAGCATCAAATCTCTTTCCACTGCTAAATCAGCAGTTGCCACTGCCAGAAATATAAACAGAGTTTACCCTAAGTCTCCTGTTAAGAGTGCAACACCAATTACAACTTTTGTTAAATCTGCACAAACAGGGAAAAAGATCTATTATGAAAAGAAAGTTTACAATAACCACAAGTGGACACCTAAAATTTCAAAACCGGCAGTTGACACTACTAAGCTAGCAGTTACCACTGCAAGGCCAAAAGTTTCCACTGGTGGTTCTGTGAACAACAAAAGGGTAAATGTAGGAAATGTTGTTAAGGCCTCAGCACATTGAGAATGGAAACCAAAAGGAACTATCACCTCAAACAATCCCAATGGTGTATCAATGACCTTTGACAGATATAATTATATTGATATACGAGGCAAATCCAAGTCATTTGTGGCTTGGGTCCCCAAAAGGAACTAATTCCTTTATTTTATGTACAGGGACATTCAAAGCCTAAAGAAGATCAAGGATATTCAGACAGTGGATGTTCCAGGCACATGACTGGCAATAAGTCCTATCTTTCAGATTTCAAACCTTATTATGGACAATTTGTAAGCTTTGGAGGTGGTATTGGTGGAAAGGTTTCTGGCAAAGGAACTAGCAAGGCTAGAAACTTGGACTTTGAGAATGTGTATTATGTGAAAGAACTCAAGTACAATCTATTCAGTGTGTCACAGATGTGTGACAAGAAACATAGAGTTCTATTCTCAGAAGATGAATGCTATATCCTGTCTAAGGATTATAAGCTACCTGATGAAAGTGAGGTTTTGCTTAAAATCCCTAAAAAAGGCAACTTATATATAGCATAGACATGAAGAACATAGTGGCTAAAGATAATGTTACTTGTTTGCTTGCAAAAGCCACTTTGGATGAATCCATGCTTTGGCACAGAAGACTTGGTCATGTTAACTTCAAGACCATTAACAAGATTGTGAAAGATGGTCTAGTTAGAGGTTTACCAGAAAAGAGATTTGAGAATGACCAAACATATGTTGCCTGTCTTAAGGGCAAGCAACATAGAGCTTCATGCAAGACCAAGGCATATAACTCTATTGATCCTCCACTTTACATGCTGCATATGGACTTATTTGGTCCTACATCTGTGAGCAGCATAAATTTGAAGAAGTATTGTCTTGTTGTAACTGATGATTTTAGTAGATTTACATGGGTTTTCTTCTTAAGAACAAGGATGAAACCACTGGCATTCTCAAGACTTTCATCACTGAAGTTGAAAATCAAGTAGATAAGAAGATCAAGATCATCAGATGTGACAATGGGACAGAGTTCAAGAATAAGGTTATGGATGATTTCTGCAGAGACAAAGGTATTAAAAGAGAATTTAGTGTTGCAAGAACACCTCAGCAAAATGGAGTTGCTGAAAAAAGGAACAGGACACTAATTGAGGCTGCTAGAACCATGTTAGCTGATTCCAAGCTACCAGTGACTTTTTGGGCTGAAGCAGTTAACACTGCTTGTTATATCCAGAACAGGGTTTTAGTGGTGAAGACAAAGAACAAGACACCTTATGAGCTATTCAAAGGAAGACCCCCAATTTTGGATTTCATGAGGCCATTTGGATGTCAAGTTACAATTCTTAATACCATTGATCATCTAGGAAAGTTTGAAGAAAAGTCGGATGAAGGCTTCTTTGTTGGATATTCTATGGCTAGCAAGGCTTTTAGAGTCTATAACTTGAGAACAAAGAAGATTGAAGAAAACTTGCATGTTGAGTTTCTTGAAAATAAAACTAACATAGCAGGTTCAGGACCTGAATGGTTATTTGATCTTGAAACTTTATCAAATACAATGAATTATGTACCTATTACCTCAAGTACTGGAGACAATAATCTTGAAGAGTCAGAAGAATTCATTGATGAAGATGAATCTTGCAAAGATGATGAAGATGATAAAGATCAAATTGTTATGCCACTTTGGGACTTTGTTGACAATAATGAAGACTCACAACCTTCAAAGAATTTTGAAAAGGAAAGTAATGCAGATGTTGTGAATTTTGATGTTTTAAATAAAGAAATTCATGCAAGCAGTGGTAATCCAATTCCCACTGTTCCAACAGAAGTTTCCACTGATGGTCCAAATGTGGAAAATTCAACTCAGGAATCACCCAGTGATGATGTTGAAATCACTAACATGCCTACAACATATGATATTCCTAGCACATCACAGACTTCAATTCACAAAGTTCATCCACTTGAAAATGTAATTGGTGAGCTACAATCAGGTATGAAGACAAGAAGGCAGACAAAGAAGAATGATGTTCATGGGTTCCTTAGTGAAGTTTATGAGTCCAAGAAGCATACAAACAAGAATGAATGTTTGTTTTTCTGTTTTCTATCACAAGTGGAGCCTAAAAATGTTTATAAGGCTTTAGAAGAATCAAGCCGGTTTGAAGCAATGCAAGAGGAATTGTTGCAATTCAAACTTCAAAAGGTTTGGGTTCTTTGTAATTTGCCTGATGGAATGAAGGTAATTGGTACTAAGTGGGTTTTCAGAAATAAGAAAGATGAAAGAGGTATTGTTATCAGGAACAAAGCTAGATTGGTTGCTCAAGGATACACTCAAGAGGAGGGTATTGACTATGAAGAAGTTTTTGCTCCTGTTGCAAGGATTGAAGCTATTAGATTGTTTTTAGCATATGCATCCTTTATGGGCTTTACTGTCTATCAAATGGATGTCAAGAATGCCTTCCTGTATGGAAAGATTGATGAGGAGGTTTATGTCTCTCAACCTCCAGGCTTTGAAGATCCTCAACATCCCAATAAAGTGTATAAAGTGGTCAAGGCTCTTTATGGTTTACATCAAGCTCCAAGGAAGTGATATGAAACCTTAGCTACATATTTAATGAACAATGGGTTTCATAGAGGAAAGATTGATCAAACTTTGTTCATCAAGAAAGACAAGGGTGATATTCTACTTGTTCAAGTGTATGTTGATGATATCATCTTTAGAGCAACTAGACAAGAGATGTGCAAAAAGTTTGAAAAATTGATGAAAGATGAATTCCAAATGAGCTCTATGGGAGAACTTACTTTCTTTCCGGGACTGCAAGTACAACAAAGAAAAGATGGCATATTTATCAGTCAAGACAAATATGTGGTTGAGATTCTAATAAAGTTTCACTTTATAGATGGAAAACCTTCAAATACCCCTGCTGATAAGACTTCTCATCTATTGCTGAAAAATGCTAGTGGAGCAGATGTTGATGTGCATACTTATAGATCTATGATTGGTTCTTTGATGTATATTACTTCATCAAGGCCAGATATTATGTTTGTTGTATGTGCTTGTGCAAGATTTCAAGTTACTCCAAAGACATCACATATGACAGCAGTAGAGAAGATTTTCAGGTATTTGAAGACATATCCTAATCTAGGATTGTGGTATCCAAAAGAATCTCCTATGGAGTTGATCACATACTCAGATAGTGATTATGCTGGTGCAAGTTTGGATAGAAGGTCAACTATAGGAGAATGTCAATTTCTTGGATGTAGATTGGTGTCATGGCAATGCAAGAAACAGAAAATGGTGGCTACTTCAACAACTGAAGTAGAATATGTAGCTACTGCTAGCTGTTGTGCTCAAATCTTGTGGCTTCAGAATCAATTGTTGGATTATGGGTACAATTTCATGAACACCATTATATATATAGACAATAGTAGTACCATATGCATTATTAAAAATCCTGTGCAACACGCTAAAATTAAACATATTGAGATTAGACATCACTTTATTAAAGATTGTTTTGAGAAAAAGCTTATTCAAGTTGTCAAAATTCATACTGATGACAACTATGCTGATTTGTTAACAAAAGGACTTGATGTGGGTAGGTTTCAGTACTTGGTAACAGATTGGAATGTTAAACCCATAAATTTTTTATGTCTAATGATTTTCAGTGTTGCAGGATAGTTTTTAGGTATTAATATTGTTTGTATGGTTTTCTGCTAACTTGTATGCAGAAGAATCAAAGCACAGTGGAAACCATGGTACACATAGTGGAAAGATTTGTTCTCTCAGTGGTAAAAGAAAAAGGAAAAATTACTTTCATTCATTCATTCAAGAGATACAAAGTACATCAACAAAGAGAGAAATACATAAACCAAATTTCAAAACACAAAGCTTCACAACCTAACACCCTACTCCACAAACAAACTACTCCATGGGCTTCTTGCCTTTACCCTCATAGTCATGCTTACCCTTCGAAGCTTTCTTTCTCTTGTCATCAAAAGAAATTTGCTTTCTTGGACAAGCAAGGCCCAGTACCTGTTTGGGTGGCTTTTGAAGTCTTGAAGGCTTTTCAAGTGCAGGCCACTTCATGTTGACTGTGGCTGACTCCAGAGCTGTAGTAAGGGCTTTTGGAAGCTCCTTGGACAGGGTGTAGGTAGGATCATTATCATCTGAAGAAGAGCTTGAGTAAAATTCCAGATATGGAGCAGGAGCAGGAGCAGCTGAGACGTTCTTGTTTGGCTTCATGTTGGATGATGTAGCTGTTGCAGCACTTGGAGGAAAATATCCACTCCAACCAGATGATAGTTCTTCTGAATCAGAACAGTAGCTGATTTCTTCATCAGATGAGATGTAGATCAATGGAAACCAACTCATGATGATGTTTAGGGTTTGTGATATTGAAGATTAGCTTTCATAAAGACTTTTGTGTTTTAAGCCCCCTTTTATAAGTAAAGTCAAGGCCAAAGGGTTAATTAATGAGGGTTATTTACTCTTATCTGTTTTGGTAGGTTGGAAGAGTAAACTTTGATATTATCTGGTTGACTTTGGAGAGATATTTTATGAATAGTAACTTGGTCAAAAAGTTACTATGGGTTAAACTATATTGGTTAAGTTTGGTGTTTACTACTTATGCAGAGTACAAACAAATATTTTCTGAACGATTGGAGTTATAAGGTGTGTATTTAAGACACACAACAAATGGTTATTGATTCACCATGTCTAATCAACATAAGAATCAACTAGTCCAGAGCAAAAGGCTACTGGTAAAGACTTATCAAATCCGTTTATGGTTGATAGTTTACCAAAAACTATATGGTCATTAACTCACCATATTCCAAGTGATGAAGAGTTGGCTAGTCCATAGCAAACGACTCATGGTAAAGACATATAAAATCCGTTGATAGCTGATAGTTTGCTAAAAACTATGCTTAGAGCAGCTGAATTTTACTTACCATTGCTCTTGAAAATTTTGTGAAAATTAACCACTACTAGTTCACAGTTACCACTGCAAGAGTAATTTTTACCACTGGTGAATTAGCCGTTACAACTGTTGGGTCAGTAATCTTATTTTTTTTTAACTAGCCGTTGTAAATAACCGTGTTTCCTTATTAATAGGGTAAATTTTTGTGAATTATCCACTTACCTATTTTAATTTATTCTTTTCCCAAAGATAAATTTATTCTAAAGATAATTCACATTACGCATTCTCCTCAAAACCCTATTAGTATATATTTATCCTTACACGGCTTGATTCGTATTCATGATTACTAACACTTTAATCTTTCTCTCACAAAATTATGGCGATTCTAAACTTTGCTGAGGAGCACAACCAGGTGGCCTATTTACAAAGGTCAAACGAAAAGAGTGGCTCTGTTTTTCATCAGATTGTGGATTTTCTCAACACTACCCATATAAGGTATGCTTTAACTATCAATCCCATAATCTATGTTTCTCATATCAAACAGTTCTGGAATACTGTGGAGTCCATAACTATTGAACAGGGAGACACACAAGAATCTGTGGAAGCTCTTAGAGCCACAGTGGATGGGGTAACCATTGATGTTACTGAGTCATCCTTGAGGAGAATTCTCCAATTGGATGATCTCAATGGTATTATCACATTACCTAATTCAGACATTCACAAATATATTGCTTCCATGGGGTATGATACATCTGATCAAAAAGTTACTTTCAGAAAAGGATGTTTTTGTCCCCATTGGAGATTCTTCATTCATACTCTTTTACATTGTCTAAGTCCTAAGAAAACTTCTTATGAACAATTTGAATCAACTATGGCTTACCATTGGGTTTGCTTAGCAACTGATAGGACTTTCAATTTTTCAAAGTTTATTTTCAATAATATGAAAGGCAATGTAAAGAGTTCAAATAAATTTTTGATGTATCCATGGTTTGTGCAAGCAGTGCTAAATGAATTTCCACTGCAAACCCATAAAAGAGTTTATAAAACCCCCTGTCTTAAGCCAAAGATTTCGCATGTACAGGGTGAAGATGCAACCATCCCAGTTGTATCCCATCACACACCCACTATTGTTGTGTAACCCCCGGTACTTTTTCTAAACCTATTACTAGCCAAAATATTTATTTTCGTACCTGAGATACATTAAAACTTTTATTTGTGATTATTTGGGCTTGAGAAACGTGAGATATATTGGAAACGAGAACTTTATTCCTTGATTGACTCAGCACAACCTAGAACACTCGAATTGTATTGCATTTGCCAAATTATTTGAATTATTTTGAGTTTTGGGAAAACTCTGAAGTTTATGCTTGATTTTATTGGAAAAATTATTTCGTGAACAATGGCGCAAGTTTTGTAAATTTTTTAGTCCATTTGCTATGTCGTTCGAGCCCCGGAGCGTTTATCGTGAGAAGTTTGATTCGTTGGCAATATTGGTCCTTGGAGTATCACCCTACTCCTTCCCTATACTTTCATTAATTTCAAAACATACCCTATACTTTAATACTCATATATATACCCACAACTTTTCCGGCCAAACACCAGCAGAAACCGGCGCCGCCACCGCAAAATATTCCGGCCACCCCATATTTTTGTACCATCTTGTAGATCGGGACATCCCCGACACCCCCGTGTAAACCCCGCACCCTCGTAACACCCTGTATCCACCTCCACGCGCTACCACCGCCATGACCATCACCATCGTACATCACCAAAGCCACCCTCCTTTGTTTTTCTGACGGTAACACCACCCCCACCCCTTTTCATATTTTATTTTAATTTTTAAAAACCCTAGTTTTATTTTTTTTATATAAATCCGATTTTTATATTAAAAGTTTTATAAAAATGTATTTGAAATGTTTTTAAACTAAAACTTGTGTGGGATTTCTTCTTGTTCACTTTCGACCCACGTTTGGCCATGACTCGGTATGAACTCACCGAGTCAACTCGTGACTCGGTGAGGATTTGAGGTTTATAATTATTGTTGTTGATGTTTGGTGACAAGGGAGTGTATATTTTGTGTTTGGTTTGGATTTTATCAAGGGTCCGTTTGTTTGCGTATCTCGGTAGCCACGAGCCACCACCACCAAGGCTTAGGGTGGTGGTGGGGATGATATTATTATTATTGATTTTGATATTTTGGTAGTTTGGATTGGATTGGGTTGAGTTTGGTTCGGATTTGGATGATTTTGGTTGAGCCGAGGAGGTTAAGGCTCGGTTTGGATTTGATTTTGGTTTCGGATTATTTAGTTTTGACTTGGGTTTGGTTTTGGAGTATTGAAATTGTCGTGAGGATTATTTTGGGTATTGATTAATAGTCTCGGGATATATTTTTATTAGAAAGGATAACTAAATAATAAAAACGGATAATATATATATGAAACATAAAATATATTGTTATAGTTTAGTGGACTTGTATTCGGACATGTTTCCGTATTATGACATTGTGAGCTTGAATTGGACGTATTGATTTGCGGCCATGGTTATTTGGATGTTATGGACCCTTTGGTACACGAGACGGTAGGGTACGTTAGGCCCGTAAAGATCTTAACGTACCTGGAACCCGAACAAATACAAAATGATCGATAAAACCTAAACAACTAATGGACTACGCGAATGATATATCCAATCATATTTACTTATATATATGTTAATATTGTTTAAAAATAAAGAGTCGTTGACTCGGGAAATGTTATATAAACGGGCAGGTCATGCCGAAATTTTATAAAATTCTTTATAAACTTAAATTATTTTACCAAACATTATTATTATTTCGAAATCTTTTATTTCAACATTATTTTGGGGAAAACGGGTAAAATTCGAGACTTATTGTTAAGTGTTATTATTTATTTTTATTTTCGTGAGTTCTTCTATTTTTATTTCTTTTCTTTTCATTTCTTTTCAACGACTTTCTTCGAGGAGTTCTTTCATCTTTTCTTTTGCATTTGGTTGATTCGCCAACTTATTTCTTTTCAAAACTTTCTTGTCTCCCACACGAGACTTTACGAAATCTATTATCTTTCAAATGCCATTGTATTCACAAAACTTTTACTCAAGCATTGTTTATGGAAATATTCGAGTTTAGTTCTGAGTTATGCCATTTATATTGATTAGGTTGTAATGAGGTCCCTTTTGCTGTGACGCATTATTGATTGATTGCTATATCTCGTTTCCTGCTGCTAATGTTAAGGTGTGATTCATAGCCAGCTTTTTATATTTTAATTGATTATAAACTGTCACAACTCACCATTTTAGGTCATTTCAGGTCATTTCCCGAACTTTGGAAAAACACTATTCATCAAACACTATTCATCAAAACACTATTCATCGTTTTACTATTCATCGTTTTCGAGGTCAATTTGATATTCTGAGAAACTTTTGGGAAATTTACTATTCACGGAACACTATTCATTGAGGGAAAAGATTTCATCATTCACGTGCATTACACATTTCATCGTAAATTTAGTTTACGGGTATTCAAATTCGCGTAACCGTATTGGTTCAGGTGCGAATTCATGCATTATCAGTAATGACTTTTCATACGGACTGGAGATAGTCTGCATATCATCATAACAGCATTTTCATGTTATACCACTCTCAGGATTTTCAAATTTATATATTTGATACATTTAACGTTTTTACGTATAAGTACTTATAGTAAACGTTAACACCCGATTTATACACGACGAATATATCTAAATATTCCCACAATGGTCCCGACATATTTTTATATCCATTTTAACATCATAAAAGTTATAACATTCAGTTACCCAGTATTTTGGAAATTTATTTTATTTATAACGTACGCGTATGAATATAACGACGGTTTTCGTGAAAACTAAACAATAATCACCCGATCACTCAGTAAATGTACCCAACATATTTTTAATATATTTTTATCATTATTATAACTTTATTTCATCCCGGTTAACTTCGTGAACGTTTATTGCTATTAAACCCGGTACCCGATTTTAACGAATAACACGTAATAACATCTAACGTTACACTAATTTCCTAAATAAATACCAAGTACCCCTACCCCCCCCCCTTGGCTCACCAAAAACCGGCCACATGACCACCCCTTTTAACCTTATGCATTAATTTCCTAAGTTTTATATAATAAACCTCTAAAACCTTATTTAACTAAAAACCTAAAATCATAATCCACACTTTTAGAAAGATCAAATTTCATCTCATCTCTTCTTCCTCTCTTGCAAACCCACGACCTCACCACCATACATAGATCAAGTGATCTTTTTCCAAAAGTTATAACACCAAAGTTGTTCCTTTTACTTGCCTAATCAAGAATCAATCAACAAAAACACAAGTAATCCAAGCATAATCATCATCTAATCATCTCATTTTATCAAGTAAGTTATCAACTTTATTTTTACATGAAACATCTTATATTTACTTGTATTTCATGATTTCCATGCTAAAAACCATGTACAACTAGCTATACCACCATTTATTTTGTCAAAAATGGAACATACAAACCCTAACTTTTTATTTATGAATCCCCTTGCTATAATAACTTGGTTAGGAGTCCATGGCACCCTAAGAAGGTGTATGGTAGGATTAGATTAGCTATGTGGTGATTACAAGAGGTTTGGTGATGTTAGAAATTAGTTATAAACCTTGAAAACTTGATTTGGAACATGTTTTTGACATGCTGTCCCATTTTGTGAAAACCTGGAAAATCAGTAAACACCAAGGGAACTTTGGCAAAATTTTTAGAAAATACTTTCAAAAACGAATCCGTAGGCGAAAGAACGGATTAAAAAGAGTTTATAACGAAGAAGTTATGATTTTTGCAAGATTGTTGACGAAAAGTATTTTCTGGAAAATAGTTGCTGTTGGACGTTTTTCATTGGTCAAAAAGAGGCTTTAGACGTAACCCGGAGGAGCCGAGCTTTCCAAAATATATTACTACATACTAAGACGTAACCGTGGATATAAAGAACAAGTAAAACGGACAAGTAACGACAAAGATATTCACGTTTGAATATTGGCTAAAACCATTTTTATTTGACAGCTTTTAATAAAAATGGACACTAAAACTACGAAGTACTTTTATAGGCTAGAAATAATATTAAGTACCAAATTTTATAACTAATGAAGTCTTAGTTATTACAAGTATATTTTCATCATTTCAAGGCGATATTTCAAGGATTACAACCCGAGGATTTCAACACTAACATGGAAACATACGATATATATATAAGTATATATATATTGCAACTAGCTTATTATATTTTCTAATAGCAATATTTTTCCAAATTCTTGGATTATATATTTTGATAACACAAGTGTTTTTACAAAGAGTAGAGTGGTATAGGAACATGAGCATGGACATTCATAACATCATTTGGTGATCTAAATGAGATCATTCATCATTCATATTAGGTTGCGGCTAGTGTGCGCGCCTTGTTTTTCAGCTCATTACATGTTCATGGTACCATCATATTGGGTTGCGGCAGCTAATTGTTCATTGGTGTTCATTTCATTTCATCACAGTTTCATCAGTTAAGGTGAGTTTTCATAGCCCCGTTTTCAATTCAACATTTTTGATTGTTTTCAAATCCCACGGGGGGAATACATTGCATCAATCATTTCAGTACGAGCCCAAGTATTCAAACACATGTACATAGCTTAAGTTACCTTGCCATGTGATAAGTCCCCTGTAACATCATGAACCGTTAATTTACCGTTAAGCGAGAGTGAGTGGATAGATCTATCGAGGGTGACGCCTCCATCCGTGGTAGTGATTACCAACAGTAAGCGGATGCATGTCATGTCTTTTACATTTGAGTGTTTCGGCAGAACATTCGGGAGGGGCATAGAATTTCATCAGTCATAGCTTCGGTGTCATGAGCTTAAGGCTATTGTACAATTTTCATGAGATTTTTATCTTGCACTTTTACTTGTGGTGGCCGTACATCATTACATTTTACAAACCTATGGAATTCACCAACATTCGTGTTGACGTTTTAGCAATGTATTTCAGGTTATTAAGGTAGCTCATGTGACATGCATTTGGACCTTCATGGAGTCGCGGAGTCGACGCGTCTCATCATTATTTCATGCACTTATGTAAACGTTTGATCTAGTATGGCTTGTTTTTCATAAACATGCAACACATTTTGGGGACCTCATTTTGTAAACTCTGGATTATTTCAATGATCAAATGCAGTATTTTCCAAACGACACTTTAGGTCGTTCAATGTAACTGTAACTGTGGTGCTATGACAGACACCCCCAGGTATTCCATTCCGCTGCAAGTCAGGTAAATTGGGGGTGTGACAGATTGGCATCAGAGCTAAGGTTATAGCGAACTAGGATGTATCTTGGACCCTAGACTATAACCACATCATCATAGCATCTCATCATAAGTGCATAATCATGATACATGTTGTTTCATACATACCCTGTGCGAGTTATTTATACTCATATCCGTATATGTATATCATTTTATTGACCTGGTTCACAAGTGACATGTCTTCAGATACTCACCCTGACATCCTTTTATCGGATTCCGACATTGAAGATGCCTTGTCATCTTCCACTACCATTATACCACCAGTTGCATTTACACCACCATTAGTACTATTGATTTGCCATAGGAACAGGGTTTTCCTATCATTCAGCCCGTACATAGAATGCCTTTTGGTAGTGTATTCAGAATTAATCTTAATGGACTTATTAGGATGCTTATTGCAAGGAAGATAGTGTATTTTCTTTCCATCACTAGTAGGGCACTTACTACTCAGGTACTATCACCACCATCAGTTACTTATTACACTATTGGCCTTCCCACAGTGCGTACTTCAGTTTTACCTTTTGGATGTCGCGAGGTAGCGTGAAAGAGGGTAGTATTCCATTCACTAGTACCATCATTGTCATTTCCCTTTTCCATTCCCACTTGCCATGAACTAGATGACACCTAGTAAAAAAATACCAATATCATGGACTCAACAGAAACATCCGCAGATTCTTCAGGAATGGTTCAGAACCTACATTATCTAAGATTTGATAGATGCGCAACTTCAGACACCACTTCAGGACTATCTCGACCTTATGATGCCACAAACCTGATTTCACACAGAGGGACACCAGGAAGTCCCTAGACCAGATTTATATCCTCACTAGCTTTTACTATTATCCTAGCCACAGAAGGTGTGGAACAACAATCTAGGTTGCAATGCTGCTCAACAATCACCCAAAGGACAAGAAATGAATAGAGCCTTTGCTGCAGAACCGCACACAAAGGGAAGGTATATTGGAAAGTTACCTTACTGCAACCTGTGTAATCAACATCACCGAGGTGATTGCAGTAAAACATGTGGAGTGTGCAAGAAGCGGGTTCATTGGACTGAAGATTGTAGGAAACTCACAAATCAGAAAATCCCAGGGAGTTGCTTCAAATGTGGAAAGTTAGGGCATTTCAAGAATGACTGCCCAGAGCTAAGGAACAAAGAAAATCAGGAACTTGGAATCATGACTAAATCGCTCGAGGAATAGCGTGAGCTATTGAAAGAGAACCGTCAGGATATTAGCAACATCAAGGATAACAACAATGCTTCAGCAGGAGGAGCTTTGTTTCGATATATAAACCGTAGTTCGAGCCTTTAGGGTTGTATCTTTCCTTTTGTACTTACCGTTGGTACGATGACATGACCTAGGGGCATTAAGCACTTTCCTATCCAATGTAGTATCTATCCTTTGTTACCTAGGTGATAATTATAACCTTCGTTTACTCCATTTTCTATCCCAATTGCTCAGACTTCAATCGTTTCGCAACATTATAGTATTGTCTCATCAGGAATTAGGTTGATTTCGTTTTTGACGAATTAGTAGACTATTACCATTCGACAAGATTCACCCACGTATCCAATGCACCATTCAAGCTATTTTACTATCATATGGGGAAACTGTTTTACAGAAACATTTTCTGAAGTAAGCTATTTTATTACCATCCTATACATTGATTTTTCTGTCATTACACCAAGTATTTACTATTATTACGCGAAGCAATTTTCATGTTACTTGAAAGAAAACATCAGGATACCATTTTAATAACAATGCGTTGAACACCATCTAAAACTTTTGAGGAAAGTTATGATATTTTGACAAAAATCCAACATCGCATCATTAGTCCTCAATTATACATAGCCTGATCACCTATGTAAAATTCAGGAAGGATTATGCCATGAAGGAAATAATTACTTTTTCAAAGGATTGTTAATAACAATCTTCATCCAAAAGTTTTGTAAACAAAGGAACTCTTTCATAAACATCCCTTTTGCCGAACTATCCCTGGATACTTACCCCACCAGTCACTCATTCAGGCATTAAGTTGGATTTTCCCATTGACTTCCCTAGAAGAGACTTTCCATATCAATTACATGCAGGATTCCTTTATACAATAAAAGCAATGAAAGGATTACAGAACTACTAACCAGAACTAGAAGTATATAGAGAGAGAATTCATAACTCAACAACAATCCTAAGATACTGCGAGACCATCTGAATCACCATCTCTGACTTAGTTGTCAAATTCTATCATTTAAAGGTACTAGCTAGACTGAGCTACAGGATTGAACTCAATATAGATGTCCGCAGGACAACACATAGAAATAAACCAAGCTTATAATTGGGACTGTAGAGCATTTCATTTAAACATGGCCTCATCCATACATAAACTTTCCCGCAGTAAGTTTTCACAAAGGACAATTGTTTGAAACAAGAATAACAATGTAGATTCCTCTAAGTCATTATGTCTAGAAATTTCAGATAACCTCACCTTCATACCAAGTAAGGGATCAAACCGGAACATATCTCCTCATCTACATGGGAAAACAGAATAGACATTCATCGACACAACATCAAGTGATACCTTCGTCTTGCCAATTACAACGATAAACTATTTCAGGACTTAAGTTAGTCTAAATACCTATGCTTGTAGTTATGCCAGATAACCATCAATAGACATTATCCAACTTCAGGAACTAAGTGTTAGACATCTATGCATTTAAGCGAACATTTCCTATTCTACCATTTTATCCTTGTTAGTGTTTTCACTTTTAAATAAAGTTGATGTGTTTACATAAATCACATACCTTGTGGAAAAATGATTTCTGAAATTCCTATTTTGAACAAGTACGATCCTTTTTGGTCAATCTTTAGCAACACTATGGTACAATGAGAAATATACATAGACATCAAACTTTGGTAAGCAGTCTTAATCACAACATGTTTGAAAACAGTTCCTATTTCATAACTACTGGATTTTGAATCATCAGGAAAAATATTACTTAGTAAATCATCTGCTCCATTTTCTAAATTCGTTTATTCAGAAAAGGATTTCAACTAAAACTCACAATCGCAAGACAAATTTCCAGAACCACTTTCCCTACAACATCGCTTATGCATTTAGGATTTGTGACTTGACAATAAAGAATATTTGGAATATGTGATGAAGGAATTAGGAAGGACACCACAAATTAATCACGAACTTCAGTAGTGGAGACCAAACCCACTAGGCAAAGAAAAACATATGTCTTATCATCCGTTGGAACAAAACACAAGGAATCAAATTGTTACCTATATTCTATCCCTTTCAGATAACGCCAAGTTCGAAGGACCGAACGTTGTGGAATTAGTCACAAAGGTTTATTGTACCCATTTCAGTTATTCCTGTTAAGGAAACCGATTCACCTTGGACTTCAAGTAATCATTTCAGAATTCCCTTCAGAAACCCATTTAGATGTGAACATCACTATCACCCTCAGAACGATGGTCAAAGCGAGAGAACAATTCAAACATAGGAAAGTATACTCAGAGCATGAGTGATTAACCCTAGAAATGGTTGGACTAATCACTCAACATAAATCAAATTCATCTACAACAATAATTATCACACCAACAGCGAGAAATTGGCAGAAGTTAGGTTGGTACATAACACACATCATTTGGATTGGGTATCCTGAATAACAAACCATCCAGATTCAAGTGGGAGAACAAACTAAGTTAAAAGCCTTGCCTTGGATTGGCATGATACAAATTGGATAACAAGAGAAGTTGAACCTTTAGCATATTGGGCAATTTAAGATTCATTTTAGAATCGACCAACTAGCATACAAACTTGAGTTCTGGCAGAATTCAGCAGTATATATTACCAGTATCACATTTACAACATTAAGAAGCGCAGACCATCTATTGATGGGCCAAACTTGGAAAAAGCTCAACTCATTAGTTCAGTAGGCATTCATGAGATAACCAGAAATTTTCTACAAGTCAAGAATCAGTTACAAGTTCAATAAGTCGTAAACCATTAAAACTTCAAGTTCTGCAGAGTTAGCAGAAAGTTCTGCCTAGGAAAGGCATGTTATCGTTCAGAAAACTTGGAAAGTTACACCATTATACACTGGACCCTTTATATTTTGACAGAGAAGGCATAGTGGCCGTCAGACTTGAACATTGTCAGAGAACAACAGGATTACACGAACATATTTCACATTTTCAGATCCCCAAAAATGACTTTCAGATGAGTCACTCATGATTCCATTGGAAGGGATCCAACCCAAATGACAATCTCAGACCTTGTAAGAGAACCAACAGAAATCATGGACCGTGTGGTCAAACAGTTGAAACAGAGTCGAATTCCTATCGTTAGAGTTCGCTGGAATTCTCGAACATCATCACCTTTTCACATTTATGTTTTCAGAAACCAACATAAACTGAACTTCGGGACGAAGTTCCTTTTAGAGGGGAACATCATCACCTTTTCACATTTATGTTTTCAGAAACCAACATAAACTGAACTTCGGGACGAAGTTCCTTTTAGAGGGGAAGACTGTCACAACTCACCATTTCAGGTCATTTCAGGTCATTTCCCGAACTTCATCAAAACACTATTCATCGTTTTACTATTCATCGTTTTCGAGGTCAATTTGATATTCTCAGAAACTTTTGGGAAATTTACTATTCACGGAACACTATTCATTGCGGGAAAAGATTTCATCATTCACGTGCATTACACATTTCATCGTAAATTTAGTTTACGGGTATTCAAATTCGCGTAACCGTATTGGTTCAGGTGCGAATTCATGCATTATCAGTAATGACTTTTCATACGGACTGGAGATAGTCTGCATATCATCATAGCAGCATTTTCATGTTATACCACTCTCAGGATTTTCAAATTTATATATTTGATACATTTAACGTTTTTACGTATAAGTACTTATAGTAAACGTTAACACCCGATTTATACACGACGAATATATCTAAATATTCCCACAATGGTCCCGACATATTTTTATATCCATTTTAACATCATAAAAGTTATAACATTCAGTTACCCAGTATTTTGGAAATTTATTTTATTTATAACGTACGCGTATGAATATAACGACGGTTTTCGTGAAAACTAAACAATAATCACCCGATCACTCAGTAAATGTACCCAACATATTTTTAATATATTTTTATCATTATTATAACTTTATTTCATCCCGGTTAACTTCGTGAACGTTTATTGCTATTAAACCCGGTACCCGATTTTAACGAATAACACGTAATAACATCTAACGTTACACTAATTTCCTAAATAAATACCAAGTACCCCTACCCCCCCCCCCCCCCCTTGGCTCACCAAAAACCGGCCACATGACCACCCCTTTTAACCTTATGCATTAATTTCCTAAGTTTTATATAATAAACCTCTAAAACCTTATTTAACTAAAAACCTAAAATCATAATCCACACTTTTAGAAAGATCAAATTTCATCTCATCTCTTCTTCCTCTCTTGCAAACCCACGACCTCACCACCATACATAGATCAAGTGATCTTTTTCCAAAAGTTATAACACCAAAGTTGTTCCTTTTACTTGCCTAATCAAGAATCAATCAACAAAAACACAAGTAATCCAAGCATAATCATCATCTAATCATCTCATTTTATCAAGTAAGTTATCAACTTTATTTTTACATGAAACATCTTATATTTACTTGTATTTCATGATTTCCATGCTAAAAACCATGTACAACTAGCTATACCACCATTTATTTTGTCAAAAATGGAACATACAAACCCTAACTTTTTATTTATGAATCCCCTTGCTATAATAACTTGGTTAGGAGTCCATGGCACCCTAAGAAGGTGTATGGTAGGATTAGATTAGCTATGTGGTGATTACAAGAGGTTTAGTGATGTTAGAAATTAGTTATAAACCTTGAAAACTTGATTTGGAACATGTTTTTGACATGCTGTCCCATTTTGTGAAAACCTGGAAAATCAGTAAACACCAAGGGAACTTTGGAAAAATTTTTAGAAAATACTTTCAAAAACGAATCCGTAGGCGAAAGAACGGATTAAAAAGAGTTTATAACGAAGAAGTTATGATTTTTGCAAGATTGTTGACGAAAAGTATTTTCTGGAAAATAGTTGCTGTTGGACGTTTTTCATTGGTCAAAAAGAGGCTTTAGACATAACCCGGAGGAGCCGAGCTTTCCAAAATATATTACTACATACTAAGACGTAACCGTGGATATAAAGAACAAGTAAAACGGACAAGTAACGACAAAGATATTCACGTTTGAATATTGGCTAAAACCATTTTTATTTGACAGCTTTTAATAAAAATGGACACTAAAACTACGAAGTACTTTTATAGGCTAGAAATAATATTAAGTACCAAATTTTATAACTAATGAAGTCTTAGTTATTACAAGTATATTTTCATCATTTCAAGGCGATATTTCAAGGATTACAACCCGAGGATTTCAACACTAACATGGAAACATACGATATATATATAAGTATATATATATTGCAACTAGCTTATTATATTTTCTAATAGCAATATTTTTCCAAATTCTTGGATTATATATTTTGATAACACAAGTGTTTTTACAAAGAGTAGAGTGGTATAGGAACATGAGCATGGACATTCATAACATCATTTGGTGATCTAAATGAGATCATTCATCATTCATATTAGGTTGCGGCTAGTGTGCGCGCCTTGTTTTTCAGCTCATTACATGTTCATGGTACCATCATATTGGGTTGCGGCAGCTAATTGTTCATTGGTGTTCATTTCATTTCATCACAGTTTCATCAGTTAAGGTGAGTTTTCATAGCCCCGTTTTCAATTCAACATTTTTGATTGTTTTCAAATCCCACGGGGGGAATACATTGCATCAATCATTTCAGTACGAGCCCAAGTATTCAAACACATGTTTCATAGCTTAAGTTACCTTGCCATGTGATAAGTCCCCTGTAACATCATGAACCGTTAATTTACCGTTAAGCGAGAGTGAGTGGATAGATCTATCGAGGGTGACGCCTTCATCCGTGGTAGTGATTACCAACAGTAAGCGGATGCATGTCATGTCTTTTACATTTGAGTGTTTCGGCAGAACATTCGGGAGGGGCATAGAATTTCATCAGTCATAGCTTCGGTGTCATGAGCTTAAGGCTATTGTACAATTTTCATGAGATTTTTATCTTGCACTTTTACTTGTGGTGGCCGTACATCATTACATTTTACAAACCTATGGAATTCACCAACATTCGTGTTGACGTTTTAGCAATGTATTTCAGGTTATTAAGGTAGCTCATGTGACATGCATTTGGACCTTCATGGAGTCGCGGAGTCGACGCGTCTCATCATTATTTCATGCACTTATGTAAACGTTTGATCTAGTATGGCTTGTTTTTCATAAACATGCAACACATTTTGGGGACCTCATTTGGTAAACTCTGGATTATTTCAATGATCAAATGCAGTATTTTCCAAACGACACTTTAGGTCGTTCAATGTAACTGTAACTGTGGTGCTATGACAGACACCCCCAGGTATTCCATTCCGCTGCAAGTCAGGTAAATTGGGGGTGTGACATAAACCCATAGGGTGAGACACATGCTTTAAATGTTTTCTGAGCACAAGTATATTTGGTATGCTTTTCCTGAATGATATATATATATATATATATATATATATATATATATATATATATATATATATATATATATATATATCCTGACGATGTACTAAGTAGCTTGTCTTGCCGGAAAGACCTCAGATCATGAGCCATTAGTCACCTGCGGGTGAGCGCAAACTTAGTTTATAGGCCTATAGGACTGACCATCCCATTCGTAGTTGTCAAGGGCTTAACATGCGGGTGTACTATTTGTCATTTTGTCGGGTATTGGAAAGTACCTGGCCTTGGGTGCACTTATTATTATGAAATTCCGTGGTTATTGTTTATGGCAGTACAGTGTTACTGTCGATTGGTTTGGTTAACATCTTGCGTGTCATGAGCTTAGTATCATCAACCGTATGTATGCACAGGGATGCCTCTACATATTGGGTGTTACCTTGATTACCCTGGTATTTGCATTTGTTGCTTATATCGTATGATTAAAACCCTTGTGCTCAACTTTATTATTTTAAACCTATGGATTACATTCAACCTTTGTGTTGATTTTTAAGCATGTGTTTCTCAGGTACTACTACAAATTAAGTTTTGGAGCTTTATGATCTTGGGCGTTGTGAAGTGGATAGACGAAGGAAGTTTTCTGTCAAGGCAGCTTATTTATTTCTACTATCTTTATTTATCATGTCATTCGTAAAACCTTGGTGTGTCTTTAATATTTTTCTGCTGCTAAACTTATTTACTTTCCGCTGCTAAACTTTGTATTTTTACTACTAACACTTGGTTTTTCCGCTGCTAAACTTTGTCATTTTCCGCTGCAAACTTTTATATTGTTATTCCGCTGCTATTGGTTAAAGAGCCTATGTGCTCTAAAATGGTTTGTAAAACGAATGATGTGTTTTGAGGCACGTTTAAACGTCCCGTGTTGTGGTCGTTTGCTATAAAGAAGTCTGGTTTCTATTCGCGTAGTGCCCCCAGCATGTCAGCTGCCGTATTTTGAGTTGGGGGTGCTACAGAATGGTATCAGAGACATGGTTTATAGAGAACGAGCTCGCACTCGACTATAAACTTTTTCCTGGAGTCAAAATGTTTTGAGACAGAAAGCCGACAGCCTTCCATGCCACTTCGCGCCCTGGTATTTCTTTTAAACTTTATATATATATATATATATATATATATATATATATATATATATATATATATATATATATATATGATTTATATTGAGATTGGTTTGGACTTTTCCACTATCATGCTTTGGCTTATAAAATGGTTTTTCGTGAAAATTTGGCTAGTATTTTTATGTTGCCTTATACTCTTGTAGAATATCATGTCTGTCCCAGTTCCCCGTGATCAGGTTTCGGTCCCACCCGTTGTTGACCCATTGCCTTTAGGAGATGATGTTAAGTTGGATGTTGATGTTGAGTTGGATGTTGATGTTGGTTTAGATGATGAGGTAGGTTTAGAGGATGAGGTTGATATTGAGGATGATGGAGATGAGGAGATGGATGACGATGATGATGACGAGGAGGATAGTGATGAGGAGTTTATAGAGGAGGATCAGGATGTTCCCCCGCCGCCTTTGCCTGTTGTGTCGGATGTGACTTATGAGTTAGATACTCCCGAGAATTTAGAGCATGATATGATTACCGAGGTGACATCGACAGAGGTCGTGCCTACAGAGTTAGTGTTCACTTATGAGGTTGGAGAGTCATCAGCAGACCCGCGCGTTACGTCTTCAGTGATTGGGGATGAGTTGAGCAGATTGAGGGAGGAGATGACCTGGTGTCAAGGTCGTTACATGTCAAGGGCCAGGAGTACGTGTTTTCGGCCATCTACTGTCGCGGAATTGATGAAGGAGAAGAAGGAAGGGAAGAAGGTAGCAGATAAGTTGCAGGTTGGTTTATATAGGCAGAGTGCTAGGTTGAGCCCTGTAGAGGAAACGTATGCTGAGTTTCAGGGACGCTTGGATCCCTTAGATAGGAGGATGATTGAGGTTAGGAGAATGGCGAGGCAGTTATCTCAGACAGAGTTGTATGCAGGAGATGATAGTCGACACTATCGTACTAGTATCAGCGAGTTATGGAGTGAGTTGTATGAGATGCAGAGACAGGCCTATGCAGAGAGGATGACCCGCCTTAGGTCTTATGACAGCATTGATGTGATGGCTATGCATGGAGATCGTTTAGGAGATCAGTGATTGGATCATTTATAGTAGTTGGTATCTTAACGGTAGTTTACCTAGTATATGCTAAACTGAATTCTTCAGTTGGTAGATTTTATTCGAAACTTGTACTTGTTTTGCATATCTTGTAAGACCAATGTCAAGTATGAAATCTATGATGTATTATGGTGATGTACTATTATTGATGTTGACTTATGCTATATTATGGTTTTATTCATGTGACGATGCTTTATCTTGTGCTATGATTCTGACACGTTAATCAAATACTTACAAGTGTTGTGCTTTGTATTGATTGATAGAATTATGCCTCCTAGGAAGATGACCCCTGCTGCTATTCAGCAGATGATTGATGAGGGTGTTGCAGCAGCGCTTGCCAGGCAAGCAGGTGTTCCTCGGAATGTTGGACCGGCTAGAGCTCAAGCGGTTCCCAGCAACCATTTCTGCACTTTTAAGGAATTCATGGATTGTAAGCCCATTACCTTTAAGGGAACTGAAGGAGCTGTTGGATTGACTCAATGGTTTGAGAAAGTGGAATCGGTGTTTCATAGGAGCCATTGTACTGATAACAATAGGGTGAAGTATGCGACAGTCACATTGTTGGAGCATGCCTTGTCTTGGTGGAATGCTTATGTTCAGGAAAAGGGAATGGAGGAAGCTTATAATACTTCGTGGGAAGATTTCAAGAAAGCTATGGTTAAGAAGTACTGTTCTCGTAGTGATTTGAGGAAGTTGGATACTGAGTTCTATTATTTGGCTGTGAAGGGTTCTGATCTTGCTACTTATGTGCGATGTTTCCAAGAGTTGAAGGTGTTTTGTGCTCACATGGTGCCCGATAATGAGAAGTTGCTAGAGAAGTTTAATTGTGGATTGCCTGCAAGTATTCAAGGGAATGTGACATCGTACAATGCTGAGACTTTAGATGATACTATTAGCATGGCTGAACGCCTTATGGATCAGGTGACTAAGCATGGTGCTGTTCAGAAAAGTAATCACTTTGACAACAAGAGAAAATGGGAGGATAACCGAAGGAACAACAACTATAACAGCCCCAACAACCACTACAACAACAATTAGTATCGTAACAACAATCACCATCACCAACAGAATAGGATACAGGAGACTGTTAAGGCATTCGTGGCTGCACAAGGAGGAGCAAATGTTGGACAACAAACTCTTTGTGGGAAGTGCCACCCGCATCATACTGGACCATGTGCTGTGAGATGTATGAAGTGTCAAAAGGTTGGTCATGTTGCAAGGTTTTGTAAGAGTAAGGTTGTGGCGGCAGGAGCAAATGCCCAGCCTGTGATTACATGTTTTGGATGTGGAGAGCGTGGACACAATAGGGGACAATGCCCGAAGAATGCTGGACAACGAAATGTGGGTGCTCGAGGTAGAGTGTACGTGATGGAAAATGAAGAGCCGCATCAAGATCCGAATGTTGTCACTGGTACGTTTCTTCTCAACAACCTTCGTGTTAAAATTTTGTTTGATTCGGGTGCCGATATGAGTTTTGTGTCTTCTAAGATTGCGTCGTTACTTCGACTTATACCTACCTTATTAGATGTTAGCTATAGTATTGAGTTAGCTGATGGTAACCTAGTAGATACCCGCACCATGATCCGTGGTTGTACCCTTAATCTATTAGATCACCCGTTTAGTATTGATTTGATGCCAATCGAGCTCGGAAGCTTCAATGTGATAGTTGGAATGGATTGGTTATCCAAGAATCGAGCGAGCATTGTTTGTGAAGAACAAGTTGTTCATATCCCTCTCAATGATGATATTTTGATTGTTCGAGGTGATAGGAGTGGAACTCCCCTGAATATCATATCATGTATCAAGACCACGAAATATCTTGAGAAAGGATGTCATGCATTCCTAGCACACGTGGCTAAGAAGGAGTCGGGAGAGAAGCAACTCGAGGATGTTCCTGTAGTGCGTGAGTTTCCTGAATTATTTCCTGAAGATTTTCAGGGACTTTCGCCATCCCGACAAGTGGAGTTTCGCATCGACTTAGTTCCAGGAGCTGCACCTGTTGCACGTGCACCATATCGTTTAGCGCCATCGGAAATGGAGGAGTTATCTAAGCAATTGCAAGAGTTGTTGGATAAAGGATTTATTCGACCGAGTTCTTCGCCCTGGGGAGCTCCAATGTTATTTGTGAAGAAGAAGGACGGATCGTTTAGGATGTGTATCGACTACCGAGGATTGAATAAGTTAACCGTGAAGAACCGCTACCCATTACCGAGGATTGATGATTTGTTTGATCAGTTGGAAGGATCGAGTTACTATTCTAAGATTGACTTGAGGTCTGGTTATCACCAACTTAGGGTTCGGGAAGAGGATATTCCCAAGACGGCATTTAGGACCCGTTATGGTCATTATGAGTTTCAAGTTATGCCTTTTTGTTTGACTAATGCGCCTGCAGTGTTCATGGACCTCATGAACCGAGTGTGCAAGCCTTATCTAGATAAGTTCGTGATAGTCTTTATCGACGATATTTTGATCTACTCAAAGAGCGAGGAACAACACAAATAGCATTTGGCTACGATTCTTAAGTTGCTCAAGGACGAGCAATTGTATGCAAAGTTCTCTAAGTGTGAGTTTTAGATTCGGAAAGTTCAATTTTTGGGTCATGTGATTGATAGTGAAGGATTACATGTGGATCCCGCTAAGATTGTGGCGATTGAGAAATGGGCAACGCCGGTTAACGCCACATAAATTCGTCAAATTCTAGGATTGGCTGGGTATTATAGGAGATTCATCGAGGGATTCTCAAAGATATCTAAAACGTTAACCGTATTGACTCACAAGGATAAGAAGTATGAATGGCGAGAGGAAGAAGAGAAGACATTTCAGACCTTGAAGCAGAAGCTTTGTAGTCCACCGATATTGGCTTTGCTAGATGGAGTAGAAGATTTTGTGGTTTATTGTGATACCTCGTATCAAGGGTTAGGAGTAGTTTTGATGCAACGAGGGAAGATTATGGCATATGCTTCCTGATGCGTGGGAATCGCAACAGGCTTTACCTCTCGAGGGATCTCGAGAAGCTTACAACCCCCACCAGGCAGTGTAGCTGATCGTTGTAGTATAGTATAGTGACAAGTACCGGGGGATTGATCGTTCAGCTTAGGAATAGTGTCGCTAGGATTAGAAGACCTAAATACTAGTTCTAAAGGTGAGGGGTGATTATTTTTGTGTTTTTATATTTTATAGAAAGCAATTAAAATTCTCGGGTTTGAAGGATTTGGGCGGAATTAGTTGCTAATCAACTAACCCAATACTAAAGATGCAATCAAAATAAAATACAAGAAATGAAAATGAACTAAATTATACTAAAGTTGTGAGCAATAAGTGGAGAAAATGTGTTTACTTAGATTTCACTACTCCCTAGACATCTTTTACACGTTAATTACTTGTTATAATTGCATGGATGATGGATCGTATTCCTTAATACCATTCATGGGGTGGCACACTTAACTCCCCAATTCTATGAGCTCTTATCTCCTCCTACACCATGCCCAGCACAACTATAGGGATTGTAAATAGTGGCTCATACATTAAATACAACCAATAAAGACCTAGTGCGCGTCGGTTCATGTTTCTTAAGACGTTCAAGCATGTTACCAATTGGAGATCTGCCAGTTTTCTTAAGCCTAACATATAAATCATTCATCCAAGACAAGTATAAACAAGTAATCAACACATAATTAACATCTAGGTTTCATTAGATCCAAGCAAACACAAGATAGATCTAGCCTAGCATGATGGAATTAAGACAAGAACAAGATATAGACAACCAACACATAGACATATTGATTGAATTAAAAGAACACTTATCTTAATTACACATGGAAGGTATCAAGGGCTTGGAACCCTTGAAAAACCTGTAAAATTCGTACCAAAATCGTACTTAGGGTTTCTCCAAAACTTCTCTCTTTTTAATGTGAAAATTAGAAAACTATATATAGGAAAAGGGGTCTGACGGCGTTAAGACAAACATTGTGACGCCGTCACCTCGCCGCCAAAACTATTCTCGGACTGCCTTGATCTACATTTGACGCCGTCAAGACTTAATCATTTCCAGGCCGTCATGACTTTTACTCTTGACGCCCTACCTTCGTGACGCCGTCAAATCTCTACTGGGTCGTCATGGAATTTTGCTCTTGACGCCGTCAGGATGTTACTCTTGACGCCGTCACCTACTGTTCCCAGCATGGAAAATTAAGACTTTGGCGTTTTCTTCACTTTTATGCTCCAAAAACGTCCGAATTGCTTCCTTTTCCAGATTTCTCTCCCAAAGTACCTAAAATCACAAAAGGAACGATTTAGGGCAATATTTGATCAAATAAACTCGAATTCAGGCTTAAATGACCCCCTAAAAACGGATCATTTTTCGCCTCATCATATACCCTTACACTTGAGATTTGCTTGTCCTCAAGCAAATGCGCTTTTATTCTAGTCAAAATACAAGTTAGGGGTCATTTAACACTAATATAGAAGTAATTACAACAAATAATCGTTCCACTAAAGACCAATAGACAAGCACGGAGGTCATACACAAGCACCTCACAAATAGTTTTTAGATACTCACATCTCTCGGGTGTAATAAAGTGTAAATTACAATATGGAAACGGAAGATATATCTCACTACCTGTCATAGCAAAATAGATTACCATAGGCTTGGGAAAGGATCAAACCTCCACCACATGGCGTAAGCACCTAAGATAAACTATCAAAGAGGTCTTTTAAAGGGTTGTAACGTTAGGTGTAGGGATATGAAATACACAGTTTTGTTGGATAAAGGAAGTTTTACTGGTGGCGAGTTAACAATCTTGGTTAATTACATGTACAATATGGCGTTGCTAAGCCAAGACTAGACTCAACTTAAGCTAATAAATGAAAAATAATAAAAACATAAAATGAACATAGAATGAAAAGGGATGGTAGTCCGTATGTTTTTTCTCTTTTTTCCTTTTTCTATTTTTTTTTCTTGATTTTTTCGATTTTTTTTTTTTTTTTTTTTTTTTTTTTTTTTTTTGCATACACTCTTACCCTACCATCCAAAATAATACATCATAGGGGTTGAACATTCCCCTTACACTTGAATCTTTACATACTTTACAATAAACTAATCTAATGACTCGAATTAAGAAAATCAAAACACTTGGAGCACTTTTAAGATTAACGTACATATGGGGGTAATAAATGATATTCTTCCCCAATACTCCATAAAATAAGTACTTACCCATGAGTCTCAATCGTCCCAAAACAATATGTACAAGGATATGACTCGACTTAGCAACCATGTAATCAATTAGATAGTTAACTTAGGGTTTAACAAATAACAATAATGCACTAAAAGTGAGCGTATACACGGAAGGCTAAGGCGATTTGGTTGTACATTTAAGTGGGGTGTAACAAATTCTTCCTTTAAGTAAAATGCTTAAAGTTAGAAACGAAAAGATAGGCTCGGAAGGGTGTACTAGGGGTTTCGTGTACTAAAAATGAGTACAACGCTAAGGGTGTGGGAAAAATTAGTTGACTTAACTAGCCAAGTAATATGACTTAAATGGTCAAGTAATTGTAATACGGGTTTAACACAAGGGTGATCCTAATGCCTCTTATCATGTAGTAAATCCTACTACATGAATGTAGTCTCACTAGCGGTCTCGGGATGCATCACTAACGCAAGTTCTAGAATCTAAATACTACCGGTACACTCATAAGCACTAATAGTAAATGCTTTTCCTATCAAATCTAAAGGCGAACCTCACATATTTGGGTGGAAAATTTTTCTGAATGTACGGTTATGTGCTAGTCATACAATCTCCTATCCATGAGACGCTTGCTATGGCTAAAGTTTCACTCCTAAATGTTGTAAAAAATTTTAAATTTGGAGCTAAAATTGCACTAACAAGTATTTCTCATAGTTTTATTACACATCTACCTTTAAACAAAACAAACTCAAGCGAAAGTGCATATGTAAGGTATCATCTTTTTACCCTCCCCTTACACTTAAGATGAACATTGTCCCCAATGTTCAAGTAAAGAATGTAAAAGTGAAAAAGTAAAGAGAATGAAATCAAATACTCCCCTGATTCGCTCGGTATGGATAATAAGGTGGCCAGGTTAAATCTTCCTCCAAGAAAATGAACAATCAAAGCTTCCCTTCCAGAATATAAATCATCTTCTTGTCATACATAACCTGTAAAACCTGATAAAATAGACAAGACAACCTCGCGTAAAATCGGCGGCATCCTATATAAGTTACTAAATCCTAGAAAACAAGATAAGATATAATGCTTGTGGAATGAAGTTTGCAGATCTCCTGGAGATTATAAAACTTTATAATTCACAAAAACCATAAGACTCCGTTAGAAAAACAAAACTGGTAAAATTTCCAGATTTTTACACTTGACGCCGTCAAGAGTAAACTTGTGACGCCGTCAGAAGTGACCTGCAGAAATTCTTATGTTAAGTTTCCGGAAAATTTCTGGAAAAACTTGGTCCTACTTCCTGGAAAATCCTGCAAAACTTCATTATGACTCAATACAAGCATTTGACTCTAACAAATACGAATATACATGTTCATTTAATGTTGTGGAGAATCATGATCGGTTTGTTTCTTGAAAACATATTTGGGGTTTCCCCTTACACTTATCTTTTGCAAAAATACCTTTAAGTGGAGTTAAGACTAGGCCAAAACAACAAAGTAAAGTATTTCCACTATTTAATTGAGAAACATGATCTACCAACAATAAAAATAAAGCATGCATACGGAAGCAAATAACAAACAAACAAAATAAAATCACACAAAACATGGGTTGCCTCCCAAGAAGCGCTTGTTTTTGTTCGAGTCACGAGCCTGACTCTACCCTTATTTAACGGAAATAGGGTAGGTTTTCCCTACACTTAGGATTAAGTGCGGATAGAAGTAGCGATACACACTCTTAGGGTGGAAGTATGCCACGTGAGAAAATAGCGGTGGATGAATTATATGCTCAAAGGGGTGTGCTCCTATCATCATAACCTTACCTAATTCAATCGGGTTAATGGGTGGATTAAGATTTTCTCCTAAAAAGGGATCATTTTCAATCAACTTCAAGAGATTACCAGTTGGGGATCCATCTTGACCTAATAAACCCGGCTTAAACCCATAATGTTTCTTGCGATCAATCATAAATGGGTGATGTAAGCATGTAAGGTCATTTTCCACTCCTATATTGGCTTCCTCTCTACAAGGCTTAGAGTCCACTACTTTTGTGCTAAGACTACCCGGACTATATGGTTTGATGGGTGGATCGGAACCTATTTCAATTCCTAAATTTTCATCCAAGGATGGAAGATTAGGTAATGGTTTTGGTTGACGCTCCGGTTCATCAAAACTAGGAACTTCCCTAGAACTAAGAGTAAGGTTATCATTATAAGTATTCAAACCTATATCCTCTAGTTGTGTTTGGTTCAAAGGTTCTACCTCAATTGGGATTCCTAAAGTCTTTTCTACTTCATCCGAATAAGTCATGGGCGGTGTATGTGCCTCAAATGATGATGGGAGTTGTGGGGTACTTTGTAGGTTTGTGTTATTTACCTCATCCTTCCTTGTGTCAAGATCACCTATATCCTCAACATGTGTTTCATTATAATTTAGCCCTAACATTTTCCCAAGTATCTCACGTACTTCTCTAGGCATCTCAACTTCTATGTCCGAATTATACGGATCATCCTCAATATTCTGACTGCTATATACAAATTGCCCAAAAGATTCATCATGTGTTTCTTGAGATTCATCATCATCGATCATAAAACCTATGTCTTTTTGATCAATGTGATCATGTTCGGCTACATCCTCCATCACATCAAGGTCACCTATGTGTTCATCCTGTATTATGGTAGGGCCTAACCATGACATGCAGCTAGGTGGCTCATACGAAACTATCCTAGGTGAAGGCTCATATGGTGCATAGGTTTCACTAAGTGAGGCATTTTGAGGGGTCGATGGAGCTCCTAAGGCGAATTCTTTAAAAGCATTATGCACTTGGCCTCTTTGCTCAAGGTACTCAATAAAATCAATATAAGATCCTGTCCTCCTCATTTCATTGCTCCATCTTGGTATATCCAAACTAGTGTAATTATATTTTTTCTGGAAAAACTCTAGTGTCGGACTTGGTGGATTCACGTTCTCCATAATAGTGAACGGAAGAGTTAATGGAAAGGTTTTTACGAACAAAGACACAAAGAAAAGATAGACTAAAGAAAACCTAAAAATAAAAATAAAATCTAACTAGATAGGAATCTAGCAAGTAAACCTAATAAAAAGAAATTCTAACCTAGACAATAACTATTCCCCGGGCTGCGGCGCCAAAAACTTGATGCGTGGGAATCACAACAGGCTTTACCTCTCGAGGGATCTCGAGAAGCTTACAACCCCCACCAGGCAGTGTACCTGATCGTTGTAGTATAGTATAGTGACAAGTACCGGGGGATTGATCGTTCAGCTTAGGAATAGTGTCGCTAGGATTAGAAGACCTAAACACTAGTTCTAAAGGTGAGGGATGATTATTTTTGTGTTTTTATATTTTATAGAAAGCAATTAAAATTCTCGGGTTTGAAGGATTTGGGCGGAATTAGTTGCTAATCAACTAACCCAATACTAAAGATGCAATCAAAATAAAATACAAGAAATGAAAATGAACTAAATTATACTAAAGTTGTGAGCAATAAGTGGAGAAAATGTGTTTACTTAGATTTCACTACTCCCTAGACATCTTTTACACGTTAATTACTTGTTATAATTGCATGGATGACGGATCGTATTCCTTAATACCATTCATGGGGTGGCACACTTAACTCCCCAATTCTATGAGCTCTTATCTCCTCCTACACCATGCCCAGCACAACTATAGGGATTGTAAAGACCTAGTGCGCGTCGGTTCATGTTTCTTAAGACGTTCAAGCATGTTACCAATTGGAGATCTGCCAGTTTTCTTAAGCCTAACATATAAATCATTCATCCAAGACAAGTATAAACAAGTAATCAACACATAATTAACATCTAGGTTTCATTAGATCCAAGCAAACACAAGATAGATCTAGCCTAGCATGATGGAATTAAGACAAGAACAAGATATAGACAACCAACACATAGACATATTGATTGAATTAAAAGAACACTTATCTTAATTACACATGGAAGGTATCAAGGGCTTGGAACCCTTGAAAAACCTGTAAAATTCGTACCAAAATCGTACTTAGGGTTTCTCCAAAACTTCTCTTTTTTTAATGTGAAAATTGGAAAACTATATATAGGAAAAGGGGTCTGACGGCGTCAAGACAAACATTGTGACGCCGTCACCTCGCCGCCAAAACTATTCTCGGACTGCCTTGATCTACATTTGACGCCGTCAAGACTTAATCATTTCCAGGCCGTCATGACTTTTACTCTTGACGCCCTACCTTCATGACGCCGTCAAATCTCTACTGGGTCGTCATAGAATTTTGCTCTTAACGCCGTCAGGATGTTACTCTTGACGCCGTCACCTACTGTTCCCAGCATGGAAAATTAAGACTTTGGCGTTTTCTTCACTTTTATGCTCCAAAAACGTTCGAATTGCTTCCTTTTCCAGATTTCTCTCCCAAAGTACCTAAAATCACAAAAGGAACGATTTAGGGCAATATTTGATCAAATAAACTCGAATTCGGGCTTAAATGACCCCCTAAAAACGGATCATTTTTCGCCTCATCACTTCCCGACAGCTTAAGACTCACGAGGACAACTATACCACTCACGATTTGGAGTTAGGAGACATGGTTGTTGCCCTCAAGTTGTGGAGACATTGCCTTTAAGGTACCAAGTGTGTTGTCTTTACTGACCACAAGAATCTACATTATATTTTGGATCAAAAGGAGTTGAATATGCGACAACGACGATGGTTGGGGACGTTGAGCAATTATGATTGCGAGATACGATACCACCCTGGAAAAGCTAATGTTGTGGCTGATGCATTGAGCCGCAAGGAACGTTTTAAACCGTTACACGTTCGAGCTTTAGTTTTGACGATTAACTCGAATTTACCCGCTCAGATTCTGCAAGCACAAGAGGAAGTCGTGAAAAGAGGAGAGCTTAAGGAGGAGAAAGTTGATGGGATGATTAGAAAGAAGAAACTTGAGAAACGTTCAGATGGAACTTTGTGTTACAAAGGAAGAAGTTGGGTACCTTTGTTTGGAGGACTGAGAGACTTGATTATGCTCGAGTCTCATAAGTCAAAGTATTCTATTCACCCAGGATCTGACAAGATGTATCAGGATGTGAAGAAGTTATGTTGGTGGCCCAATATGAAAATTGAGATTGCAGACTATGTCCGTAAGTGTCTTACGTGCGCCAAGGTTAAGGCTGAACATCAGAAACCATCTGGTTTACTAGAACAACCTGAGATCCCAGAATGGAAATGGGAAAGAATAACAATGGATTTTGTCACCAAGCTACCAAGGACTTCGACAGGATTCGATGCTATTTGGGTAATAGTCGATCGATTGACTAAATCCGCACACTTTTTGCTAATCAAAGAGAATTACAGCATGGATAAGTTGACCAAGCTCTATGTAAAGGAGATAGTATCTCGACATGGAGTGCTAGTGTCTATTATCTCAGATCGAGACGGCAGGTTTACTTCGAACTTTTGGAAGTCACTTCAAGATTCGTTTGGCACGAACCCTGACATGAGTACCACTTACCATCGACAGACCGATGGTCAAAGCGAGAGAACCATCCAGACTTTGGAAGATATGTTGCGTGCATGTGCGATTGATTTCGGAAATGGATGGGATGTCCATTTGCCTTTGATTGAGTTTTCCTAAAACAATAGTTACCACGCGAGTATTAAGGCCGCACCGTTTGAAGCACTCTATGGTCGGAAGTGCTGATCACCTATATGTTGGGATGAAGTGGGAGAATCACAACTTATTGGACCAGATTTAGTTCGTGAGACGACCGAGAAGATTGCTCAGATTAAATACCAATTGAAAGTTGCTCGTGACCGACAGAAGAGTTACGCAGATGTGAGACGTAAACCCCTAGAATTTCATGTAGGAGATAGGGTTATGTTGAAAGTATCACCTTGGAAAGGTGTGATCAGGTTTGGTAAGAAGGGAAAGTTGAATCCCCGTTACATAGGACCATTTAAGATTTTGAAGAGGATTGTTCCTGTGGCATATAAGCTAGAATTGCCACCGGAGCTCAGTAGAGTTCACCCTACTTTCCACGTGTCGAATTTGAAGAAGTGTTTGACCGATGAGATCGCTGTAATTCCACTTGAGGATATTGAGATTGATAAGCAATTGCATTTTGTTGAGGAGCCCGTTGAAATCATGGATCGCGAGGTTAAGTGATTGAAGAAGAGTCGTATTCCTCATGTGAAGGTTCGTTGGAATTCCAAGAGAGGACCAGAGTATACTTGGGAACGCGAGGACGAGTTTAAACGCAAGTACCCAAATCTTTTTGAAGCCGGGACTGACAACGCAAACTAAATCCAGGACGGATTTCTAAATAAGATGTATGTGATGTAACCCCCGGTACTTTTTCTAAACCTATTACTAGCCAAAATATTTATTTTCGTACCTGAGACACATTAAAACTTTTATTTGTGATTATTTGGGCTTGAGAAACGTGAGATATATTGGAAACGAGAAATTTATTCCTTGATTGACTCAGCTCAACCTAGAACACTCGAATTGTATTGCATTTGCCAAATTATTTGAATTATTTTGAGTTTTGGAAAAACTCTGAAGTTTATGCTTGATTTTATTGGAAAAATTATTTCGTGAACAATGGCGCAAGTTTCGTAAATTTTTGAGTCCGTTTGCTATGTCGTTCGAGCCCCGGAGCGTTTATCGTGAGAAGTTTGATTCGTTGGCAATATTGGTCCTTGGAGTATCACCATACTCCTTCCCTATCCTTTCATTAATTTCAAAACATACCCTATACTTTAATACTCATATATATACCCACAACTCACCCCATTTTTCATTTTATTTATTTAAATCACACACACACTCACAATTTTTTTCTCTCTCTCTCTCTTTAGTACTACCCACCGCCGGCCCTCAACTTTTCCGGCCAACCACCAGCAGAAACCGGCGCCGCCGCCGGAAAATATTCCGGCCACCCCATATTTTTGTACCATCTTGTAGATAGGGACATCCCCGACACCCCCGTGTAAACCCCACACCCTCCTAACACCCCGTATCCACCTCCACGCGCTACCACCGCCGCGACCATCACCACCGTACACCACCACCGCCATCCTCCTTTGTTTTTCCGACGGTAACACCACCCCCGCCACCTTTTTCATATTTTCTTTTAATTTTTAAAAACCCTAGTTTTATTTTTTTTATATAAATCCGATTTTTATATTAAAAGTTTTATAAAAATGTTTTTAAGCTAAAACTTGTGTGGGATTTCTTCTTGTTCTCTTTCGACCCACGTTTGGCCGTGACTTGGTATGAACTCACCGAGTCAACTCGTGACTCGGTGAGGATTTGAGGTTTATAATTATTGTTGTTGATGTTTGGTGACAAGGGAGTGTATATTTTGTGTTTGGTTTGGATTTTATCAAGGGTCCATTTGTTTGCGTGTCTCGACAGCCACGAGCCACCACTACCGAGGCTTAGGCTGGTGGTGGGGATGATATTATTATTATTATTACTGATTCTGATATTTTGGTAGTTTGGATTGGATTGGGTTGAGTTTGGTTCGGATTTGGATGATTTTGGTTGAGCCGAGGAGGTTAAGGCTCGGTTTGGATTTGATTTTGGTTTCGGATTATTTAGTTTTGACTTGGGTTTGATTTTGGAGTATTGAAATTGTCGTGAGGATTATTTTGGGTATTGATTAATAGTCTCGGGATATATTTTTATTAGAAACGGTAACTAAATAATAAAAACGGATAATATATATATGAAATATAAAATATATTGTTATAGTTTAGTGGACTTGTATTCGGACATGTTTCCGTATTATGACATTGTGAGCTTGAATTGGACATATTGGATTTACGGCCATGGTTATTTGGATGTTATGGACCCTTTGGTATACGAGACGGTAGGGTACGTTAGGCCCGTAAAGATCTTAACGTACCTGGAACCCGAACAAATACAAAATGATCGATAAAACCTAAACAACTAATGGACTACGTGAATGATATATCCAATCATATTTACTTATATATATGTTAATATTGTTTAAAAATAAAGAGTCGTTGACTCGGGAAATGTTATATAAACGGGCAGGTCATGCCGAAATTTTATAAAATTCTTTATAAACTTAAATTATTTTACCAAACATTATTATTATTTCAAAACCTTTTATTTCAACATTATTTTGGGGGAAAACGGGTAAAATCCGAGACTTATTGTTAAGTGTTGTTATTTATTTTTATTTGAGTGAGTTCTTCTATTTTTATTTCTTTTCTTTCCATTTCTTTTCGACGACTTTCTTCAAGGAGTTCTTTCGTCTTTTCTTTTGCATTTGGTTGATTTGCTGACTTATTTCTTTTCTAAACTTTCTTGTCTCCCACACGAGACTTTACGAAATCTATTATCTTTCAAATGCCATTGTATTTACAAAACTTTTACTCAAGCATTGTTTATGGAAATATTCGAGTTTAGTTCTGAGTTATGCCATTTATATTGATTAGGTTGTCCTGAGGTCCCTTTTGCTGTGACGCAATATTGATTGATTGCTATATCTCGTTTCCTGCTGCTATTGTTAAGGTGTGATTCATAGCCCCGCTTTTTATATTTTAATTGTTTATAAACTCATGGGGTGAGACACATGCTTTAAATGTTTTCTTAGCACAAGTATTTTTAGTATGCTTTTCCTGAATGATATATATATATATATATATATATATATATATATATATATATATATATATATATATATATATATATATATATATATATATATATATATATATATTTTCTGACGATGTACTAAGTAGCTTGTCTTGCCGGAAAGACCCTCAGATCATGAGCCATTAGTCACCTGCGGGTGAGCGCGAACTTAGTTTATAGGCCTATAGGTTTGACCATCCCATTCGTAGTTGTCAAGGGCTTGACATGCGGGTGTACTATTTGTCGTTTTGCCGGGTATTGGCAAGTACCTGGCCTTGGGGGTACCTATTATTATGAAATTCCCCGGTTATTGTTTATGGCAGTACAGTGTTACCGTCGATTGGTTTGGTTAATGTCTTGTGTGTCATGAGCTTAGTATCATCAACCGTATGTATGCACAGGGATGCCTCTACATATTGGGTGTTACCTTGATTACCCTAGTATTTGCATTTGTTGCTTATATCGTATGATTAAAACCCTTGTGCTCAACTTTATTATTTTAAACCTATGGATTACACTCAACCTTTGTGTTGATTTTTAAGCATGTGTTTCTCAGGTACTATTACAAATTAAGTTTTGGAGCTTTATGATCTTGGGCGTGGTGGAGTAGCTGGACGAAGGATGTTTTCTGCAAAGGCAGCTTATTCATTTCTACTATCTTTATTTATCATGTCATTCGTAAAACCTTAGTGTGTCTTTAATATTTTTCCGCTGCTAAACTTATTTACTTTCCGATGCTAAACTTTGTATTTTTACTACTACACTTGGTTTTCTGCTGCTAAACTTTGTCATTTTCCGCTGCAAACTTTTATATTGTTATTCCGCTGCTATTGGTTAAAGAGCCTATGTGCTCTAAAATGGTTTGTAAAACGAATGATGTGTTTTGAGGCACTTTTAAACGTTCCGTGTTGTGGTCGTTTGCTATAAAGATGAAGAATCAACAGGCTCTGGATGATATTATTGGCACAGTAAGAAAGGGTCAAAAGAAGTCAAGACAACCTACAAAGGCACAGATTATTGCTGAGATGAAGACCTATTGCTGTCATGTTGGCAATTGGAAAATGGCACATTTAAAAGGAATGTTACATGATCAGATTGAAGGGATTTATTATAGGGTTAAAAGGCAGGATAGTAATTTCATTCCTATGGATAAAGAACCAGAAGCTATGATATCAAAAAGGTCAGGTGTGAGTCTTGAATCCAAAGATGCTAAGAAATTAAAGACTCAGAAGTTATCTCAAGCGATGGAAGGTGTCAGCAAGTTAACTGAAGAACAAGTTACAAATATGGTATTTATTGAAACTGATGTGCTAAATGTAGAACCTTTACATTCAATATATCCAGTAGTTGGTTGGGAAATTTATTCTGATGATTTTGGTGTTGCATGGAAGATTGTCAGAACTGGTAATGTCACAAGCATTTGCAGAGATTTTGAAGATGTTGTTAGATCTTGTGATAGAGAAGATCTGGATACTTTGTGGAGGATAATACAAGATCAGTTCAAGAAATATGAACTTGTTGATGTCAAAGCTAAAGAGTTGTGGGTTCACTTCAGAAGATTATATGAACCTGACCCTAGTGACAGATATTGGAGATTTGAAGATCATAATATGAATACTCTGTGGAAATTCTTTGATTCAAGTGATGTACATCATGTTTCTACTCAAGATGGAGTTGATGTGTTTATGTTAGCTGAAAAAAAAATATCCATTGAGAGCAGGTGTTCTCACTGTTATGATGTCTGTTAAGCTGAGATGTTGGGAAAGAAGTGAAGTCATAGATGATTTGCTACAGAGGGTTTATGATCAAAGTGTGAAGGCTGATAAGGAGTTTAGAAAAAGGAGATAAGTGTTTGAAAGAATTCCCATATCCTCACATATGCTGACAACTTGGAGAAACTTATTGATTTACATAGTAATCATAAGTTTAGGGGAGGATTGTTTGGAATTGCATTAACAGTTACCACGGCTAGTATAGAGATTACAACTACTGAAGAATGCACTAGCAGTGGAAACTCATTACCACTACTAGTACATATTATTACCACTGCTGTTAGGATAACTGTTAGGAAACTTGTTTAGATAAATATAGAATAGATTTAGTGTATATCTTATTCTATTTTCATTATACGTATCTTGTAGAAGAGGACTCCTTGTGCTATAAAAGGAGGTCCTAGGTTTAGGTTTGATATATGTTTTTCTTAGAGCTTCAAGGTTGTAACCCTAGTGATATAAAGATCACTCCTATTATTGTTCTTAATAATATTGGAGCTAACAGTTTGTTTCACTCATTTTTCTTATTCATATACAACTGTTTTATTCACATACAAACTTCTAAGTATTACTAAGTAGATTCTGCATACTTAGTGGTATAACTCAAAGTATCATTCTAACACAGATCAAGGTGTTTAGATCCATCAGGATGGGAGAAACACTTGCCATTGGTAGAGTTCTCGTATAACAATAGTTATCATGCTAGTATTAGAGCAGCACCGTATGAGGCACTTTATGGGAGAAAGTGTAGGTCTCCGGTCTGCTGGGATGAAGTTGGAGAAGTAAAACTTACGGGTCCAGAGATAATCCATGAGACAAATGAGAAAATAGTTCAAATCCGACAACGCTTACAAGCGGCAAGGGATCGGCAAAAGACTTATGCCGATATAAGACGTAAGCCTTTAGAATTTCAAGTCGGAGATAGGGTTACGTTGAAAGTTTCACCTAGGAAAGGTGTCTTTCATCTCGGAAAGCAAGGGAAGCTTAGTCCGAGATACATTGGACCTTTTAAGGTTTTAGAACGAATTGGTCCAGTGGCATACCGACTTGAATTACCGGATGAAGTAAGCAATATAACATGATACATTTCACGTCTACAATCTTAAGAAATGTCTATCGGACGAATCACTCGTTATTCCTATAAAAGAGCTTCAATTGGATGATAAGCTCAATTTCACTGAAGAACCAGTGGAATTTATGGACCGAGATGTCAAAAATCTAAAACATCATCGGATTCCTATCGTTAAGGTATGCTGGGACTCCCAAAGAGGACCAGAGTATACTTCGGAACGAGATGATCAAATCCGTACTAAATATCCCCATCTATTCTCACCCTCGCACACTAACTCTAGTTAAATCTCGGGAAGAGATTTTCTTTTAGGATGGGAGACTGTCACAACCTACTAACTTCCCCTTAGGTTGGAAATGCCTTACTAACTTAACTTAGGCCCTCACTAAGCACACTAGGATTAGAAATGCCTTACTAACTTAACTTAGGCCCTCACTAGAGCACACTAGGATTTGAAATGCCTATAGGATTTTCCCGATCTAAATTTTTGCTTTATTATATCCTTATGACCTAACTAACCTCCAGACAAGCTCGCGTATCCACCTATGCCAACCACTACTATGTTTACTTGATGTAAACATCCCGGTATGTCAAGTCAAGGTTATAAACATATTTTCACTAGGAAAACTATCACTATAAAACCCTAAATGCACCTATATGATCCCGGTTAGTTTTAAAACCCTAACTGCTTATCTGAAGTAACATGAAAAGTGTTTAAGACTTAGATATTGGTTATATTAGTTGCCATAGGATATATTAGAACCCTTAGGTCATAGTACAACCCCTAGAACATGGGTACAAGTCATATAAGGACAAAACCTTAATTAGGTCATAACTTCCCAAAACTAGGTCTAAACTAGGTCAAACCTTTACCATAAGTTGTCACCACTTAGTATAAGTTATCTAAGACCTTATATTAGTTACTAAACATCATTAGGACCCTAAATAAAACACTAAACCCTAGGTAAAACCTTAAACTCACACAATATAAAACTAAGTTAAAATTTGACCTAAACACTAAAACCTTGCTACTTAAACACTTTAAAACCACCAAGCAACCACCCTAGCACCTCAATATAACTAAGATAGCATCCTAGCACCTCCAACCACCCAAGCTAGGAGGTGCATCACCTCCTTGTTACCTCCCTGCCCTTAACCGCCTTCCTCGGCTTATGACCACCATAACCGGCCTATGGCGCCCCCTAGCTACCAACATATCCCATCCTCATCACCACCTAGACCTTCCACACCACCCCATAGCATTGCTTACTCCCCCTCCCCCTCCACATCACCTCAGCCGAGACTTGGGCACCACTCCTTACGCGAGCTATTGTAGGATCGTTGTAGCTCGAGGTTATTTAGACCTCATATCATCTAGGAACACAATAACAATAACTATACACGCAATGGAATTAAACAAATCAATAGTTATTGACACAAGGTTTTTACCCATCCAAGCCTCAAATATTATTTGATCAGAATAATACGATTACACCTAAACCTGTAACAGGAATTGATGAGTGGCTTTTTACTCATCATTTTATGCCCGAAAAACCCACCAAAATGACCAAAAACACCCAAAACCGACCATATAATATTACAAATATCCTTGGAGTGTGTTTTTGTGTATTTCAGGTACAAATGGATTGAAAACAAGGCAAAAGTGAGCAAAACGGAGCATGGATGGGAAACCGGGGCAATATGGAGCATTACCGGATCTATTCGACACATTGGAAGCATTTATTGAAGAATGGAAGAGTCGAAGACAATCCCGGGATGTGATGAGGGGGTGAGCATGGAAAACCTAACCTAAACCCAAATTACGATTTTATCCCTCACCTGACACCACAATACCCTTAATATCTTTAAAACCCGGAACTTAATTGCAAAATCTTTTTCAAAAACCTTAACCATTTCAAAAACCAAAATTATTTTTTCCAAACAACATCACAAAACACATTTTTGATAAACCTATTATTATTATTATTATTATTATTATTATTATTATTATTATTATTATTATTATTATTATTATTATTATTATTATTATTATTATTATTATTATTATTATTATTATTATTATTATATTTTTTTTAATTATAAAGCGATTTTTCATTGAAAACATGGAAATTACATAAAATTGGAGGGGAGCCTCGACACGATCTGTGCTCCCACTCCTTTTTGAATACAGAAGCTAACTCGATGAGAAATAAAAACACCACTCTTAATGTTATTAGAGTGGTTGCTGGCAATAGTCTTGATACGAGAAAGTGTATTCAAAGCTTCCACATCAAGTTCCCCAAACGTAGAAAAGGCGAAAGGGACGAACTTGTATCCATTGTCTTCACACTTGGACGCATACTTCTTCCTTTTCTTTTCCACAACATTACTCAAAGCAACCCCAGGGGCCCATGACGTCGCCCCAGTCCCAGCAAACGGAGAGACCCCAGTCACATCCAGACATGCGTCCTTTCCTTGGAGCCAGTTGATTAATAGCACATCTGCAGGACGTAATTCTCTCCCTTCCTCTGAAAGAAATCCCATTATTATTATTATTATTATTATTATTATTATTATTATTATTATTATTATTATTATTATTATTATTATTATTATTATTATTATTATTATTATTATTATTATTAGGAATCAAGAGATTCTTGAGGCTACGAAACACTTCTAACCCTAGACGTTTATAATATACGTATAGGTTACACACACACCTTTAGTCGACTACATATTGAAAGACTTAATTATAAAAACCTGTACCCTTAATCTCTTTATATAATAGAGAATTAGGGTTTACAAAATACTACGAAGGATTAAAATATAAATCTTCTTTTGTAAGCAAGTCCTTCTCCATCTTTTGTAGAATTCCTTTTTGTCATATTAAGTCCCTATTGTTTCATTCTTTCTTGTTTTGTATCATCAAATCTAATAGACCCAACAATCTTTCCCTATTTGATGATGACAAAACAACCACGAATCTTGTACAAACTTCCCTAGATGAAGTAGAGAAATTGAGATAATTAAATCTCACCATGAATGAAACAATTATGTCTTCCCCTTAAGCCATGCCATGCCACTCCAAAATCTCTTCCCCATTTTGTTATCAGCAAATAGGGAATGTATGTAATATAATCTTCCCCTTTAGTGGTGCATAAAGATGGTTAAACATTTAATCAATAAGCTTCCCCTGAAACTAATATGTTTACCATCTTCTTGAATCTTCAATTCTATAGGCTCTTATGTAATGATCACTGATGAAGAAAACTTGATATACCAAACTTGAAACCAAAGTAAAATATCCCAAACTCGTTACTTAAGCTTGCACTATTGTTGTTTGAAGAACGATATAGAGAATTTGGTGTTGCAGAAACAAAACTCTAAATCTCTTGAAATTATCCACAGCGACTTTCTTCGTGTGACACTGAGTACTACAATGTATCTCCTTTAAGAGATAGTTAACTAGGTCTTCGTCCATTGATACGTGGGAATTGCCCCCTCGCAACAGGTTTTACCTCTCAAGGGATCTTAAAAAGCTTACAACCCCCACCAGGCAGTGTACTTGATCGTTGTAGTATAGTATAGTGACAAGTACCGGGGGATTGATCGTTCAACTCGGGAATAGTGTCGTTAGGATTGAAATTAATCTAACTAGGTCTAAAGGTGAAGGATGATTCTTTTTGTGTTTTTATATTTTATGATAAGCAAGTAAAAATCTCGGGTTTTGGAAGAAGGGGCGGAATTAGTTGCTAATCAACTAACCAAAAAGCTACTACTTAAACTAATGTATAGGAAAATAAACTAGGGTTCTACAAGGTAAGTGAAGCATGTCTACCTATGATATGTTATTCCTTGCTAGCTATCCAATTCTACCTATTTAATTGTCACACCTTGTTTTAATTGACGGGTTGTATTCCTTAATACTATTCGTAGGGCCGTGTACGATCTTCCCTAACTCTATAAGCTCCTACTTCACTCCTATGTCGAGCAGTTAAAAGCTCCTAACATGGGATCATTAAAATTCACTTATGCATTAAATACAACCATATAATCGTAGTACACCTCCGATCATGTTTCTTAAGACCTTCAAGCAAGTTACCAATTGGAAGTCTGCCAGTTTTCTTAAGCCTAACATCGATATCATTCAATTAAACAAGAGACAATAGGAAACAAGAATTATAAGCTAAATCAACTAGACCTATTGAAGTTGTCACACCTTAATTGATGAAGATAGACACAAACATCAACAAAGACATCAATAAGATCTAATCAATTATATACAAGTTTCACCCAATCATAAGTAGACACAAGATGAATTGGCCAAGCATAATTAATGAAGAACAAGCAACAATAATGATAATTGAAGACATGAATTAAGATAGAATCAAAAAACCATTACAAGATGTTTATGGAGTGATTGAAACCCTCTAAGTTTCTGGAAAAACACCTACCTAAACCCAGGAATTGACCTTAGGGTTTAGGGCTAACAAAAAGTGATGTAATGATGTTATATTTATAGGCTCTTTTCTGCCCGGCCCATCTTGATAGTATCAACCCTTAAGGAATGACGGCGTCACAACCATTTTTTCACCAAATCAAAGATTTTTTCATCCCGATCGTTTCCTTTTTTGAATCGCTCAAATCCGAGTTCGTATGCAAAAGTTATGGCCAAAACAGTGTCAACTACTCCGCGCGCAAGTTGTGATTGTCTCGATCATCTTGTGACGGTTTCACTAAGGTTTCTTCTTGTGTAATCCTTCTTCCTGATGTCGTCACTCTATAACATCTGACGTCGTCAGGTTGAATCCTGATGCCGTCATGTGTAAACTTACTCTGGGCCGTCACGTGTAATCTGACCCTGACGGCCTTGGTGACGCCGTCAGGTCGATTACAAAGAAAATGTTCTTGGCCGTCATGTGTATTTTCCATATCCACCTCTTTTTCCAGGCTTGACGCCGTCACTACTAAACCCTTAACGCCGTCAGGTACTGTTTCCAGCAAGAATTTGAGACTTTGTCGTTTTCTTCACTTTTTAGCTTCAAAAACGTCCAAAATGCTTCCTTTTCCAGATTTCTCTCCAAAAGTACCTAAAATAACAAAAGGAACGATTTAGGGCAATATTTGATCAAATAATTACGAATTCGGGCTTAAATGACCCCCCAAAAGCGGTACACTTTTCGCCTTTTCAAATACCTTTACACTTGAGATTTGTTTGTCCTCAAGCAAATGCGCTTTTATTCTAATCAAAATACAAGTTAGGGGTCATTTAACACTAATATAAAAGTAATTACAACAAATAATTGTTCCACTAAAAACCAAAAACAAGCACGGAGGTCATACACTAGCACCTCACAAATAGTGTTTAGATACTCACATCTCTCGGGTGTAATAAAGTGTATATCACAATAAGAAAATGGAAAACATCTCTCACTACCTGTCATAGCAAATAGATTACCATAGGCTTGGGAAAGGATCAAACCTCCACCACTTGGCGTAAGCACCTAGGATAAACTATCAAAGAGGTCTTTTAAAGGGTTATAACGTTAGGTGTAGGGATATGAAAAACACGGTTTTGTTAGATAAAGGCAATATTTACTGGTGGTGAGTTAATCATCTTGGTTAATTACATGTACAATATGGCGTTTCTAAGCCAAGACTCGACTCGACTTAAGCTAATGAATCAAAAATAACTAAAACATAAAACAAATATAGAATGAAACGAGATGGTAGTCCGTATGTTTTTCTCTTTTCTTTTGTCTATTTTTTTCCCTCTTTTTTCGATTTTTTTTTATTTTTAATTATTTATTATTATTTTTTTTTGCATACACTCTTGCCCTACCATCCAAAATAATACATCGTAAGGAATGTACATTCCCCTTACACTTGAATTTTTACATACTTTACAATAAACTACTCTAATGACTCGAATCCAGATAATCAAAACACTTGGAGTACTTTTTAAGATTAATGCACATATGAGGGTAATAATTTGATGTTCTTCCCCATTACTCCATAACACAAGTACTTTACCCATGAGTCCCAATCGTCCCAAAACAATATGTACAAGATATGACTCGACTTAGCAACCATGTAATCAATTAGACAACTAACTAAGGGTTTAAACATGTAACAATAATGCACTAAAGATGAGTTCATATAAGGAAGGCTAAGGCGATTTGGTTGCACATTTGGGTGGGTTGTAACAAATTCTTCCTTTAAGTAAAATGCTTAAAGTTAGGAAAGAAAAGATAGGCTCGGAGGGGTGTACTAGGGGTATCGTGTACTAAAAATGAGTATAACGCTAAGGTGTGGGAAAAATTAATTGACTTTACTAGTCAAGTAATATGACTTAAATGGTCAAGTAATTATGATACGGGTTTAACACAAGGGTGATCCTAATGCTTCTTATCATGTAGTAAATCCTACTACACGAATGTAGTCTCACTAGCGGTCTCGGGATGCATCACTAACGCAAGTTCTAGAATCTAAATGCTACCGGTACACTCATAAGCACTAATAATAAATGTTTTTCCTATCAAATCTAAAGGCGAACCTTACATATTTGGGTGGAAAATTTTTCTGAATGGTACGGTTTTGTGCTAGTCATACAACTCCTATCCATGAGACGCTTGTTAAGGCTAAAGTTTCACTCCTAAATGTTGTAAAAAATTTTAAATTTGGCGCTAAAATTGCACTAGCAAGTATTTCTCTTAGTTTTATTACACACCTACTATCAAACAAACAAACTCAAGTGCAATTGTATCCTATAAGGTATCATCATTTACCCTCCCCTTACACTTAGGATGAACATTGTCCCCAATGTTCAATTAAAGGATGTAAAAGTAAAGCAGGTAAAAGAATGAAAACAAATACTCCCCTGATTCGTTCGATGTGGATAATGTGGTAACAAGGTTATGTCTTCCTCCAAGAAAATGAACGTTGAAAGCTTCCCTCCAGAAATATAAATCATCTTCTTATCCAATATAACCTGTTAAACCTGAGAAAACAATCACAAAAATCCAAAGCATCAATCCGAATAAAGGAAACTCACAACTAGATGTAATTCCAGACTTAGGAATAAAAACAAAACAATTAAAGATATAATGCTTGTGGAATGAATATTTTCAGATTTCCTGGAGTTTATAAAACTAAAGATTTAACAAAAACTTTTACGACTCCAGTATAAAAAAAACTTGCAAAATTTTTCAGAATTTATGTACCTGATGCCGTCAGGTGTTAATTCCTAACGCCGTCAGAAGTGACCTGCAGAAATCCTTATGTTAAGTTTCCAAAAAATTTCTGGAAAAACTTATGTCCCACTTCCTAGAAAACCCTGCAAAACATCATTATGACTCGATACAAACATTTGACTCTAACAAATACTAATACACATGTTCATTTATTATTGTGGCGAATCAAGATCATTTTTGTTCTTAGAAACAAATTTGGGGTTTCCCCTTACACTTAGCTTTTGCAAAATACCTTTATATGAATTTAAGACGAAGTTAAACAACAAAATAAAGCATTTTCACAAATTAGTTGAAACATGATCTACCAACAATAAAAATAAAGCATGCATACGGCAACAAATAACATCAAACAATTAAAAATCACACAAAATATGGGTTGCCTCCCAAGAAGCGCTTTTCTTTATTTATGAGTCTTGTAGCTAGACTCAAGGTCATGGGTTATCCTATATGTGTGAGCTCCTCGTTGAGGACATCTTTGGGATCAAACCTGGGTTTCAACTTCCTATCGGTTTTCTTGGTACGGTATGACCTCTCAAACATTTCTCCATCCGGATCATTTAAAATCATCTTCATATGCCATGATCCATCACCTTCCTTAGGTGGCTTGTCCCACTTCCATTTACTCTTATCCCCTTCCCTTTTCCACTTGTTCATCTCTAGGTTGATAGGCATTACGCTTAAGAACTCAATCATTTTCCTAAAGACTAGGGGATCCTCAAAAGGGTCTAGTTCCTCATCTCAAGCTATGAGTTTTTCCACCGAATGTGTTTTATCGATGAAATCTTTTTCTAGATAGAATGGGCGTTGAAGTCCTACAAAGTTTCTTTCTATCCAAGGCTCATATCTAGATGGTTTCCTATTCATCTCTACCCAGTGTGGTGTCGGTTCATCCTCACAATCGTAGCTATGCTTCTTAACATCATAAACCGACCAAGTCTCACCCTCTCCTACCGCTATCTTAGACTCCTTACAATCTATCATGGCACTAGCGGTTGCTAAAAATCCTCTTCCTACTAACAATGGGCATGTAGTATCACTAACCATATCTAGGACGTGAAAATCCGCTAAAATAGTTAACTTTCCTACGTGAACAACTACATCCTTGATCATTCCAACCGGGTGAGCAATACTTCCATCCGCTAGACCAATTAGTACTTCTGTCTCCTCTAACTTTCCTAGCTTAAAAGTAGTGAAAAGAGATAAGGGAATCAAGTTGAGGCTTGATCCTAAGTCGGGTAGTGTGTCAAAAGCTTCGGATCTTCCTATCTTACAAGGCAAAACAAATATACCCGGATCATCAAGCTTCTTAGGCAACTTGTTTTGAACGAAGGTGGTCTCATTTTTACCCAATTTGAATTTCTAATATTTTTCTAGTAGGGCACTATAGTAGGGAGCACGGGCTAAGACATCAATGACGGGGCTTTCAAGGTGGAGCTCCTTGAATTCATCGTTGAGGTCTTGTGTAGGAGGTGTTTCAATTATGTTATTTACCGGTTTGATATCAGATGTTTTATTCAATTGGTCCTTTTGAAGAATTTGGGTTTGCTTGAGACACGTGCTCATTGCTTTGACCGAATAGTATTGTGGACAAGAAGTAAGTGACGAAACCGATGATATGGCATTAACGTTTAGTTTCGGGTTCTTGACCGTGTCACTTGGGAGTGCTCCCATTTCTCGGTCATTGAGAACTTTCAACAATGTGTCGATTTTGGTGGTCATCTCGCTTTGCTTTTGTTTGAAATTGGCTTCAAACTTAGATATGTGAGCTTCTTGAGATGCCATAAACTTGGGCATCAACCCTTCAAGATTATTGGTACTACCATAGTTATTGGAAGGATTGTTGTTTAAAGTATGGTTAGAGGATGGACCGTTTGGTTGGTAACGATTAGGTGGATTGGAAAAATTGTTTTGGGGCATGCTTTGGTTTTGTCTCCACCTAAGGTTCGGGTGATTTTTCCAAGAAGGATTGTAGGAATCACCGTAAGGGTTTGGCTCGGGTTTGAAAGTGTACCACTTGTCTACCGCTTCGTTGGTACGCGAGGATGCGTTATCCGCAAAAGCTTGTCCAGGGAGTTCCATGCAATCACGAGTGTCATGGGGGCCACTACATAATTCGCATTAATAAGTGATTTTGTTCACTTGGCTTGAAGGCTTAGGAGCTTCATAAGATTTCATGAGAAACTTGACTTGGTCCTCAAGTTCCATGATCCTATGGTCGGGAGTGCTAGAATTGTTCGAAGGTAAAGATATTGCCTTGACCGTTTTGTTCAAATCACGGGGATCATTCCAACTTTCGTTGTCATAGAGAGCAAGATCTTCTATGAGTTCCCATGATTCTTCCGCACTTAGATCACGTAGCTTGCCACTGGCCGATTGGTCAATGGTTCGCCTTGTGGAGAGATCGATATGGTCATAGAAGATTTGGACTTGGAGCCAAAGATCTATGCCATGATGAGGGACTTTTTGGAGTAAGTCCTTGAAACGAGTCCATGCTTCATATAGAGTTTCACCTTGATATTGTTGGAACATCAAGATATCATTTCTAAGCTTGGTAGTTCTCCCCGGTGGGAAAAATTGAGCAATGAATTGAGTGGTGAGATCATCCCATGAGGTGATGGATCCCGTGGGTAAACGTTCAAGCCATTGACTAGCTTGATCACGTAGAGAGGATTGGAATAGGCGTAATCGAGTCGACTCTCTAGTTACAACATCAAGGTCTATGGAATCTAAGATTTTAAGGAAATCCTTGAGATGTTGATTAGGATCTTCGGAACGAAGTCCATGGAATGCACATCCGCTTTGCACCAACCGGATGGTTGATACGTGGGAATCGCACCAGGCTTTACCTCTCAAGGGATCTTGAGAAGCTTACAACCCCCACCAGGCTGTGTACCTGATCGTTGTAGTATAGTATAGTGACAAGTACCGGGGGATTGATCGTTCAGCTAGGAATAGTGTCGCTAGGATTAGAAAACCTAAATACTAGTTCTAAAGATGAGGGATGATTATTTTTGTATTTTTATATTTTTTAGAAAGCAAGTAAAAATCTCGGGGTTTGAAGGATTTGGGCGGAATTAGTTGCTAGTCAACTAATCCAATACTAAAGATGTAATCAAAATAAAATACTAAAAATGAAAACAAAACTAAATTAATTAAGATTGTGAGCAATGAGTGGACAAGTTATGTTTACTTAGATTTCACTACTCCCTAGATATCTTTTACACGTTAATTACTTGTTATAGTTGCGTGGATGACGGATTGTATTCCTTAATACCATTCATGGGGTGGCGCACTTAATTCCCCAATCCTATGAGTGCCTACTTCACTCCTATGTCGAGCCGGCTAAGAAGCTCCTAACATGGGATCATTAGAATTTACTCATGCATTAAATACAACCAATAAAACCTAGTGCACGTCAGTTCATGTTTCCTAAGACGTTCAAGCATGTTACCAATTGGAGATCTGCCAGTTTTCTTAAGCCTAACATTGAAATCATTCATCCAATACAACCATAAACAAGTAATCAACACATAATTAACATCTAGGTTTCATTAGATCCAAGCAAACACAAGATAGATCTAGCCTAGCATGATGGAATTAAGACAAGAAAAAGATATAGACAACCAGCACATAGACATATTGATTGAATTAAAAGAATACTTATCTCAATTACACATGAAAGGGATCAAGGGCTGAGAACCCTTGAAAAACCTGTAAAATTCATACTAAGTTTGGCCTTATGGTTTCTACAAAACTTCTCTTTTTTTATGAATGAAAATTAGAAAACTATATGTAGGAAATTGAGGCTGACGGCGTCAAGACCAAATTGGTGACGCCGTCATCTCGCCGCCAAAATACTTCTCGGACTGGCTTGATCTACTTTTGACGCTGTCACGTTATAGCTATTTCCAGGCCGTCACGTATTTTACTCTTGACGCTCTACTTCGTGACGCCTTCAATTCTGTACTGGGCCGTCATGAAAATTACTCTTGACACCGTCAGGATTTCTTCTTGACGCCGTCACCTACTGTTCTCAGCAAGGAAAATTAAGTCTTTGGCGTTTTCTTCACTTTTATGCTCCAAAAACGTCCGAATTACTTCCTTTTCCAGATTTCACTCCCAAAGTACCTAAAATCACAAAAGGAATGATTTAGGGCAATATTTGATCAAATAAATTCAATTCCGAGCTTAAATAACCCCCTAAAAGTGGTTCATTTTTCACCTCATCATATACCCTTACACTTGAGATTTGCTTGTCCTCAAGCAAATGCGCTTTTATTCTAATCAAAATACAAGTTAGGGGTTATTTAACACTAATATAAAAGTAATTACAACAAATAATCGTTCCACTAAAGACCAATAGACAAGCACGGAGGTCATATACTAGCACCTCACAAATAGTGTTTAGATACTCACATTTCTCGGGTGTAATAAAGTATAAATTACAATATGAAAACGGAAGATATCTCTCACTACCTGTCATAGCAAAATAGATTACCATAGGCTTGGGAAAGGATCAAACCTCCACCACATGGCGTAAGCACCTAGGATAAACTATCAAAGAGGTCTTTTAAAAGGTTGTAACGTTAGGTGTAGGGATATGAAATACACGGTTTTGTTGGATAAAGGAAGTTTTTACTGGTGGCGAGTTAACAATCTTGGTTAATTACATGTTCAATGTGGCGTTGCTAAGCCAAGACTAGACTCGACTTAAGCTAATAAATGAAAAATAACAAAAACATAAAATAAACATAGAATGAAAACGGGATGGTAGTCCGTATGTTTTTCTCTTTTCTTTTTCTATTTTTTTTTTCTTTTTCTTGTTTTTTTCGATTTTTTTTTTTTTTTTTTTTTTTTTTTTTGCATACACTCTTACCCTACAATCCAAAATAATACATCATAGGGAATGAACATTTCCCTTACACTTGAATCTTTACATTCTTTACAATAAACTAATCTAATGACTCGAATTAAGAAAATCAAAACACTTGGAGTACTTTTAAGATTAACGTATATATGGGGGTAATATATGATGTTCTTCCCAATTACTCCATAAAATAAGTACTTTTACCCATGAGTCCCAATCGTCCCAAAACAATATGTACAAGGATATGACTCGACTTAGCAACCATGTAATCAATTAGATAGTTAACTTAGGGTTTAACAAATAACAATAATGCACTAAAGATGAATGCATACATGGAAGGCTAAGGCGATTTGGTTGTACATTTAAGTGGGGTGTAACAAATTCTTCCTTTAAGTAAGATGCTTAAAGTTAGAAACGAAAAGATAGGCTCGGAGGGGTGTACTAGGGGTTTCGTGTACTTAAAATGAGTACAACGCTAAGGGTGTGGGAAAAATTAGTTGACTTAACTAGCCAAGTAATATCACTTAAATGGTCAAGTAATTATGATACGGGTTTAACACAAAGGTGATCCTAATGCCTCTTATCATGTAGTAAATCCTACTACACGAATGTAGTCTCACTAGCGGTCTCGGGATGCATCACTAACGCAAGTTCTAGAATCTAAATGCTACCGGTACACTCATAAGCACTAATAGTAAATGCTTTTCCTATCAAATCTAAAGGCGAACCTCACATATTTGGGTGGAAAATTTTTCTGAAAGTACGGTTATGTGCTAGTCATACAATCTCCTATCCATGAGACGCTTGCTATGGCTAAAGTTTCACTCCTAAATGTTGTAAAAAATTTTAAATTTGGCTCTAAAATTGCACTAACAAGTATTTCTCATAGTTTTATTACACATCTACCATTAAACAAAACAAACTCAAGCGAAAGTGTACATGTAAGGTATCATCTTTTTACCCTCCCCTTACACTTAAGATGAACATTGTCCCCAATGTTCAAGTAAAGAATGTAAAAGTGAAAAAGTAAAAAGAATGAAATCAAATACTCCCCTGATTCGCTCGGTATGGATAATAAGGTGGCCAGGTTAAATCTTCCTCCAAGAAAATGAACAATCAAAGCTTCCCTTCCAGAATATAAATCATCTTCTTGTCATACATAACCTGTGAATACTGAGAAAATAGACAAGACAACCTCGCATAAAATTGGCGGCAACCTACATAAGTTACTAAATCCTAGAAAACAAAATAAGATATAATGCTTGTGGAATGAAGTTTGCAGATTTCCTGGAGATTATAAAACTTAATAATTCACAAAAACCATAAGACTCCGTTAGAAAAACAAAAGCGGTAAAATTTCCAGATTTTTACACGTGACGCCGTCAAGAGTTAACTCGTGACGCCGTCAGAAGTGACCTGCAAAAATTCTTATGTTAAGTTTCCGGAAAATTTCTGGAAAAACTTGGTCTCACTTCCTGGAAAATCCTGTAAAACTTCATTATGACTCAATACAAGCATTTGACTCTAACAAATATGAATATACATGTTCATTTAATATTGTGGAGAATCATGATCGGTTTGTTTCTTAAAAACATATTTGGGGTTTCCCCTTACACTTATCTTTTGCAAAAATACTTTTAGGTGGAGTTAAGACTAGGCCAAAACAACGTAGTAAAGTATTTCCACTATTTAATTGAGAAACATGATCTACCAACAATAAAAATAAAGCATGCATACGGAAGCAAATAACAAACAAACAAAATAAAAATCACACAAAACATGGGTTGCCTCCCAAGAAGCGCTTTTCTTTATTTACGAGTCTTGTAGCTAGACTCAAGGTCACGGGTTACTACGTGACCTCATCATTGGTTCCACTCTCTAGGTCGTCTTCTAAACTAGCATCGCTTTCATAGTGTAAGTACTTCGGGTCTTCGAACTCGAAGATATCTTTTCGATACTTAGAACCAAGCTTACTAACATCCTTAAAGAATCCGCATGATAAATCAGAAGTGTTCTTACACCCTCTCCGAACATCTTCATCACACAAAATAAGTTGGGAACTTATCTTATCAAGCCCGTCACAATCGATTTCCTTAAGGTCTCTTCTCTTGTATGGCGTTTGGTATGAAACCCTCCTAATTCCATCAGCGAAGGTCATGATTCCGTTCCGGTCATCAATTATCAGATTAGTGATCTCGCAAAAGGGCGCCCCAAAAATGACTTGTGATAATCTAGGGTCGACATAGTCTTCGATATTGTCCACAATCGTAAATTCCATAGTGAATGCCATATTTCCTACAAACACCTGGATTTCATGATCCTTACCAACTACTTTATCTCCCTTGTAAACCATTCCCCATCTGCAGATATTGTTATAATGGAATAGGGACATAAAATTCTTCGGCAGGAATATGTTAATGTAGATGTTATCGAAGTACTTATGACCGATCATGCAGGGAACTTTGAGATTATTTGGATCACGCCGTCTTATCTTCCCCGACTCTCCATCCTTTGATCCATATAGATTTCCCTCAAGGGAAGGACGATACTCGTACACCTCCTCATTACCCCTACGAAAAATTACCTTCTTAACACCATTGGTGAATAATGCACTACCATCCTTCTCATCAAGGATCACTCCCGATTCATTGACAAATGGTTTCCCAAGAACGAGATTGGTTAACGTTTGATTGGTGAGAGGGTCCACGTCATCGACCACGGTGAGGTCAATATTGTAAACAAGTTCACCAATCGTAATGGATAAATTTTTTATTACCCTTGCATTATTGACTCTCTCACACACAATGCGTTCTGGGAAGGCTTCTTGGTATAGGGAAAGGGGTATAATGTTGTCTGGGAAACTAGGATCTATATGACTATCGGTTAAGAGTTTTCCCTCGATGGTGCAGGAAATCTTAAAAACTTTAGGGTTGCTTACATTAATCCCATCGCTATTCCCACTGGTAACATTCTCCATTTTTCTCTCAGGCTCCTCCAAAATAGATTTGCCCAACATAGTTGGATTTCTCGTATGTTCTTCCGATCTCTCTTTCCCTTCATATGATTCGCTAGATACTTGCGCGGCGCACTGGTCGAATGAGTTGGTAGGGCTGCTGGCCAAATCATGGTCCACCCTTGAGGTCTCATCTTTAGTTGTACGACCAATTTTGTTAGTTTGTTGTTGGGTTGGGTTGGGTTGGGTGTAGAAGCAGATATTGTGGTGATGGTGTTTACGAAATGGATTGGTCCTAGGGGGTTGACAGGTTCTTTTCCTTTTGGTGATAGATGTTTGAATAACTTACTAGGACTTTTTATTTTCACAGGGGAGGTTGGTGGACTCATGACGGTAACAGACTTAACCTCATCAACGTGAATGGGTTTATTAACAACATGCTCTTTGATAGCAGTTAACATATTACAAATCTTGTTATTCATATCAGCCTGTTGTTGTCTAAATTTAGCCTCGAGCGTAGAGAGCTGTAATTCTTGAGATAGAATGAATTTTTTTAGAGCATCTTCACAGCTTTGCCTAGGAACGCCTTGTGATGGAAAATGCTCGGACCAAGTGAGTGGTGAGGAGTCATTGAAGGATACGCTCCGCGTTTGGTACCCTCTGAAATTAGGTTTATCCTTCCATGCCTCATAGGCCTCGCCAGAAGTTCGAGGACCTCGACCCACGTGTATGAATTCGTTATAAGCACGTTTTGGAAGCTCCATGCAGTTATGAGTCTCGTGAGGGCCATTACATAATTTGCATGTAGAAGCGATTCTGCTCACTTGGCTTGAAGGTTTTTGAGCTTCGTAAGATTTCATGAGAGACTTGACTTGACCTTCAAGTTCCATGATCCTACGGTCGGGAGTGCTAGAATTGTTCGAAGGCAAAGATATTGCCTTGACCGTTTTGTTCAAATCACGGGGATCATTCCAACTTTCGTTGTCATAGAGAGCAAGACCTTCTATGAGTTCCCATGATTGTTCCGCACTTAGATCACGTAGCTTACCACCGGCCGATTGGTCAATGGCTCGCCTCGTGGAGAGCTCGATATGGTCATAAAAGATTTGGACTTGGAGCCAAAGATCTATGCCATGATGAGGGAATTTTTGGAGTAAGTCCTTGAAACGAGTCCATGCTTCATAGAGAGATTCATTTTGACGTTTTTGGAACATCAAGATGTCATTTCTAAGCTTAGTAGTTCTCCCCGGTGGGAAAATTGAGCAAGGAAATGAGTGGTGAGATCATCCCATGTGGTGATGGATCCCGCGGGTAAACGCTCAAGCCATTGACTAGCTTGATCCCGTAGAGAGAATTGGAATAGGCGTAATCGGGTTGTCTCTCTAGTTTCAACATCTAAGTCTATGGAATCTACGATTTTAAGGAAGTCCTTAAGATGTTGGTTTGGATCTTCGGAACGAAGTCCATGGAATGCACATCCGATTTGCACCAACCGGATGGTGTCGGATCGCAAGGGGGTCACATTGGCTCCGGTGAGCTCAATGGTGTTTCGGTAGCCTTGGTGGCTAGGTCGGGAATACTCTCCTAAGGTTCGGGGCCTAAGAGGTTCTAGTGGTGGGTTTTGCTGTGGTGGGATGACGGGTTCAAAGATGTTCCCATCGTCCATGATGTCGGGTGGTGAAGAGTTACGAACAAAAACACAAAGAAATAAGATAGGAAATTGAGGCTAGATCTACTTTTGACGCCGTCACGTTATAGCTATTTCCAGGCCGTCACGTATTTTACTCTTGACGCTCTACTTCGTGACGCCTTCAATTCTGTACTGGGCCGTCATGAAAATTACTCTTGACGCCGTCAGGATTTTCTTCTTGACGCCGTCACCTACTGTTCTCAGCAAGGAAAATTAAGTCTTTGGCGTTTTCTTCACTTTTATGCTCCAAAAACATCCGAATTGCTTCCTTTTCCAGATTTCACTCCCAAAGTACCTAAAATCACAAAAGGAACGATTTAGGGCAATATTTGATCAAATAAATTCAATTCCGGGCTTAAATAACCCCCTAAAAGTGGTTCATTTTTCGCCTCATCAATAGTGTCAGATCGCAAAGGGGACACATTGGCTCCTTGAGTGAGCTCAATGGTGTTTCGATAGCCTTGGTGGCTAGGATGGGAATACTCTCCTAAAGTTGGGGGCCTAGGAGGTTGGTTTGCTAGTGGTGGGTTTTGTGGGTGGTTTTGTTGTGGTGGGTTGATGGGTTCAAAGATGTTACCACCTTCCATGATGTCAGATGGTAAAGGTTACGAACAAAGACATGATGAAATAAAATAGACTAAAGAAAACCTAAATATAAAAATAAAATCTTACTAGAAAGGAATCTAGCAAGTATACCTAATAAAAAGAAATCCTAACCTAGACAATAACTATTTCCCCGGGCTGCGGCGCCAAAAACTTGATATGTAGGAATTGCGTCCTCGCAACAGGTTTTACCTCTCAAGGGATCTTGAGAAGCTTACAACCCCCACCAGGCAGTGTACCTGATCGTTGTAGTATAGTATAATGACAAGTACCGGGGGATTGATCGTTCAACTCAGGAATAGTGTCGTTAGGATTGAAATTAATCTAACTAGGTCTAAAGGTGAAGGATGATTCTTTTTGTGTTTTTATATTTTATGAAAAGCAAGTAAAAATCTCAGGTTTTGGAAGAAGGGGCGGAATTAGTTGCTAATCAACTAACCGAAAAGCTACTACTTAAACTAATGTGTAGGAAAATAAACTAGGGTTCTACAAGGTAAGTGAAGCATGTCTACCTATGATATGTTACTCCTTGCTAGCTATCCAATTCTACCTATTGAATTGTAACACCTTGTTTTAATTGACGGGTTGTATTCCTTAATACTATTCGTAGGGCCGTGTACGATCTTCCCTAACTCTATAAGCTCCTACTTCACTCCTATGTCGAGCCGTTAAAAGCTCCTAACATGGGATTATTAGAATTCACTTATGCATTAAATACAACCATATAATCGTAGTACACCTCCGATCATGTTTCTTAAGACGTTCAAGCAAGTTACCAATTGGAAGTCTGCCAGTTTTCTTAAGCCTAACATCGATATCATTCAATTAAACAAGAGACAATAGGAAACAAGAATTATAAGCTAAATCAACTAGACCTATTGAAGTTGTCACACCTTAATTGATGAAGATAGACACAAATATCAACAAAGACATCAATAAGATCTAATCAATTATATACAAGTTTCACCCAATCATAAGTAGATACAAGATGAATTAGCCAAGCATAATTAATGAAGAACAAGCAACAATAATGATAATTGAAGACATGAATTAAGATAGAATCAACAAACCATTATAAGATGTTTATGGAGTGATTGAAACCCTCTAAGTTGCTGAAAAAACACCTACCTAAACCCCAGAATCGACCATAGGGTTTAGGGCTTACAAAAAGTGAAGTTATGATGTTATATTTATAGGCTCTTTTCTGCCCGGCCCATCTTGATGGCGTCAGCTTGTAAGGAATGACGGCATCATGACCATTTTTTCACCAAATCGAAGATTTTTTCGTCCCGATCGTTTCCTTTTTTGAATCGCTCAAATCCGAGTTCGTATACAAAAGTTATAGCCAAAACAGTGTCAGCTACTCCGCGCGCAAGTTGTGATTGTCTCAATCATCTTGTGACGGTTTCACTAAGGTTTCTTCTTGTGTAAGCCTTCTTCCTGACGTCGTCACTCTATAACATCTGACATCGTCAGGTTGAATCCTGACGCCGTCATGTGTAAACTTACTCTGGGCCATCACGTGTAATCTGACCCTGACGGCCTTGGTGACGACGTCAGGTCAATTACAAAGAAAATGTTCTGGGTCGTCATGTGTATTTTCCATATTCACCTCTTTTGCCAGGCTTGACGCCGTCACTACTAAACCCTTGACGCCGTCAGATATTGTTTCCAGCAAGAATTTGAGACTTTGTCGTTTTCTTCACTGTTTAGCTCCAAAAACGTCCAAAATGCTTCTTTTTCCAGATTTCTCTCCAAAAGTACCTAAAATGACAAAAGGAACGATTTAGGGCAATATTTGATCAAATAATTACGAATTCGGGCTTAAATGACCCCCCAAAAGCGGTACATTTTTCGCCTTATCATCCATCCACCCCTTGACCTATAAAAACTAGATAAACCAAGTCCCAATCATAAACCATATATCCAAGCAAGTCATCAATCAATAGTGAGAATCTTGATGATGAAGTAAGTAAACTCCTTTGTGAACCTCACTTCAATCGCAAATAAGAGATAAACAATTTTCCTTCGTAACCAATTAATCAATAATCCAAATGCGAGCCTTTTTAAAACCAATATGAACTTTTCAAATCCAAAACCAAAACTCTTGTGTGTGTAATCCAAAACCAATCAAAACACAAAACCAAATAATCTCCATACGTGTGTCCAATATCTTCAAATCCGCCATAATAAAATCCATATACTTTGCCCAATATCTAAGAATACTAGCAGTAGAAATATATCTTGAACATAGCTAGTAGTAGAATCATGACGCGCAGCAGCAGAAACAATATCGAGCAGCAAAAAAATTCTACCAGCAGCAGAATAAAAATTAAGCGCAGCAGCAGAAACATTCGATAAGTACAGCAGTAGAATTTAAGTCCAGCAGCAGAGACTTTCTTAGTGAGCAGTAGTATCAAAATTACTTAGCAATAGTATGATTTAGATAGTACTCGACTTGCACTGTCCCCACACGATTAGCAAAACTCAACATGCGAACATAATTTCTTTGCCATTATGAACTTATTGATCTCAGTAATATAATACTCCACCAACTCATTAATGATACAAGAATATTATAACATTGATCCATGAATAATAAGTACGAGGTATCCTGCTTCCTTCGTTTCTTGCTTTAATACCAGACATAAATACAAAGCAGCAGAATAATCTTGAATATCATTAAGTAGTACGAGAATAAAGCGACTATCCCAAAACTTCCATTCACAATACAACAATTGATAACCACCAATTAATACAAAGTAGAACCTTAAATAAAATCACTGATCTTGAAAGCACCGACCCATTATCTTGTCACAACCAATGAATGAGTACGAGTATTTAACGATGAATACATCATTCATGATTGCACCAAACGACAAAAACAATTAACCAATTACAATTAATAATGCCGTAGAACCTGTTAGCCTTTTTGTCGCCGACTCGCTACATAATAATCCACAACCGACCCATGTTTTATCTCAGTACGTGTAAATTAATTATATATTGATCTTTAATTGTACGAGAAAATGAAGATACCAAATAACACCGATCGTAAACTTGTCAAATCTGAAAAATTTAATATACCCAGTATGCAATAATCGAATCTTCATAATATTTGACCAATAATAAAACATGTACCTTGTAATCAACTCAGTACCAAATCTGCCGATCGTATAACACTTTCAAATCTGCTTAAGTCAACATGAAAAACCTTGATAAACCCTAGATATCACGAGCAACCCTCTCTGATACCACTTGTAGGATCGTTGTAGCTCGAGGTTATTTAGACCTCATATCATCTAGGAACACAATAACAATAACTATACACGCAGCGGAATTAAACAAATCAATAGTTATTGACAAAAGGTTTTTACCCATCCAAGCCTCAAATATTATTTGATCAAAATAATACGGTTACACCTAAACCTGTATCAGGAATCAAGAGATTCTTGAGGCTACAAAACACTTCTAACCCTAGACGTTTATAATCTACGTTTAGGTTACACACATACACACCTTTAGTCGACTACATATTAAAAGACTTAATTATAAAAACATGTACCCTTAATCTCTTTAGATAATAGAGAATTAGGGTTTACAAAATACTACGAAGGACTAAAATATAAATCTTCTTTTGTAAGCAAGTCTTTCTCCATCTTTTGTAGAATTCCTTCTTGTCATATTAAGTTCCTATTGTTTCATTCTTTCTTGTTTTGTATCATCAAATCTAATAGACCCAACAGCTATAAATACCTCCTCCCTCATTTCTTCTTCACGCCTCCCCTTCTCTTATATACCTCATATTTCTGTAGTATTAGACCCTTAGAAGCCTTAGGAACCGAGTAGCAAAGCCTTGGCCAAGTTGAGTTGTGGTTTGAAGCCGAGAGAAACCCTAGAAACCCATATAGTCTCGTTAAGCCTTCCCAGACCTAGGTAAGCCTTACTTTACGTATAGTATACTTAGAATAGACTTAGGAGAGACCTTAGATACCTTAGAACCCTTAGCTAGGACCTAGAACCTATTCGTTTGCATGTTCCCTTTTTAAAACCCTAGTTAGATCGAATTGCATGTTTATGTGTTATATAGCTTATTTACATGATATAATCTGAATTACGTGGCTTATTTGAACTTATATGAGTTAGTTATAAGCTTAGAAACTAGGTTGCCATGCTAAAATATGAATTACTTGCACTTAGGACTAGTTTTGCAAAATATCACATGCATAGGGGTATATTTTGTAAATTCCTAAAACCATAAAGTCTAGGGACTTTTTTAACATTTCCAAGAATTTATTAGTATAAGGACTAGTTTTACAAAGTATTAAAACTATATGATAGAAACTAAAACAAATATTAAACTAAAAAGGACTAATATTGCAAATATTATAACATAAGGGTAAATAGAGTAAATAATGAAAGTTATTATAGTTTAGGGACTATTTATGTCATTTCTTTAGAATATATAAGTATAGGGACTAATTTTGCAATAGTTAGAAAGTTATATGCTTAATTATTATAAGTTTATAAGTATAGGGTAGAAAATGTAAATATATAAACTTAAAAGGTAAAAATGGACTATTTTCATATAAATACAAAACCTATTTAAGTTGGAAGCATAACACAATACTAGGGAGCTTCATGCGAGGAGTACTATGTGGATATTTCATTTTGACAAGTTTGTTGGGTTTACGAATTAAAGTGCCCTGACTCCTCGGACGATTATTGCATATACTTCTGAGTTATGATGGCCTGAACGGTGTTATGTTATAACTAAACCCTAATAACAACTTAACTCAATAGTAGGGAGCTTTGTGTGAGGAGTATTAACTTCTGAATTATGATGGCCCAAACAGTATTATGTTGATAACATAATACAATAGTAGGGAGCTTCATGTGAGGAGTCATATACTTCTGAATTATGATGGCCAGAACGTGTTATGTTATATATAAAAACCTAATAGTAATTAGTTATGAAAACCTAGACTAAGACTTGACATACACACACCTACACAACCCCCAGGATACGTGAGTGAGTTGTCTAAACCCCTACTTTACTTACCTTAAGACCTAGGTGAGTTTTTCATAGCCTCACTTTTAAATGTTTTATAACCCTCTAGGGGGATACATGCTTTAAACCGAATACAAATATTTTCTCTTGTTTATTGCACGAGTAAAACTATCTGCCATTATTACATAACCAAAATTCATGAATCTAATCGTTTGGCATATTTTACCCATGCGAACGCGAATATAGTTTATAGATCTATTGGAGTTTGACAACTCCCGTTGGTATTAACATCTCACTGGGTGGTACAAATAAGTACTATATTTGAACCCACTGAATGTTTAACTTTGGCAAGTTATCCTTCCCGTCCCCTCATGGTTTGGTCTGCAGTCCCCATGACCCGGACTATTAACGTGTGGTTCGTGAGCTTAGTGCAATATACCTTCTATCCCTAAAACCTTTCCACACATAGGGTTTAAGCTGAACCCTGTAGAACTTGTATTCATACCTTAACTATTTAAACCTATGACTCTTACTCAACCTATGTGTTGAATTTTAAGCATGTTATCTTAGGTAATTAGGCACTATAGGAACCCTGGCACGGAGAAGTACTGGACATGAGGATGTCCAGAATAGTTATCATTCATCAAGTTTTATGTCATAAAACGTATCTTAGGGACCTCTCTTTTGGTATAAGTACATCTTTTACTTTAAAAACTCTGATAAATAAATGAATGATAACATCTTTTTCAAAAACTTCTCTTTTCGAGTCATTTTCTATTATCTTGTCTTTGTTCCATGAGTAATACCCCAAACACTTAATCCTCTGTGATCAGTGAAAAATGGGGTGTTACAACTTGTCAAATTTCTCGCTCAACACATCTTCCAAGTTCAAATAGTTGTTTCTGTCTGTCCATCCATCTGAAGATGAGAAGTCGTACTAACATCCCGAGTCAAATCCCCATAGTCTGTTGTGTCTCTTCTGAAAGTGTGCTGCAAAACGCGATTCTCTGTCACGATCACTGCAGGTGCGTCATGTAGCTTGAATGATCTTCTGCTGAAAGAAATCTCTGCCGATCTTCCAAGCGAGCCGCCCTAGTCACACGATCCACTGCAACTCAATTCACGTTGTTCTTCCTCATGTGCACGAAAATCTCGTTACGAGGTCCATAAAGGTTAAATCCCACTTCTACATAAGAATGTCCAAAGTTCCGAAACCACTGGTACGCTGATGCTAAATCTTGACCTGTTGACACGCCAACCACTTTACCACCAATGTAGTCATAATCATCTTCATACCTCTCCATCTAGATTCTGCTTCAAGTCTCCATGCATAATAGTACCACCAAAATGAATAGAGAAAATAAAATTGTGTGCTTAAATGAAAACCGCTTCCTTCAAGTCTTCTAACATTGATAATCTTCTACCGTCTTTCTCCCGAGCTTCTTCATATCCAATTCTTCTTTCTGAGTAGAAACAAATCTCCTTCTAGATTTCCCAAATTCTCCTTTCATTCTTCTTCCAATGAAAGTTACTATTTGAAAATATCGCATGGAGCTTCTTCTGGTGTAGAAATGTCAACACAAAATACAAAGATGATTCTCGTGTTTCTCTTTCGTCTTCGAACATACCAATATGTCATACTATGACAATGGAAACACGATTTTATTAAATCTATTGGAATAGTCAAAGCAGTGGCCAATACAATTGGCATCAAGACGCTCGTAGAGATCATGACGAATATGAAAAGCAAATTATAGGTGTGATGTGATATAACGATTTGGTTTCTTGCATTCTATAATGAAATGGTACAATATAAAGGATTACAAAAATATTTTAGAGACGAGCTTGAGCCCAATGACTTATACAAGCTAACACTCCCCCGCAGTCCGAGCGGCGAAATCGCGAAAGCTCGGACTAGAGATTAAAAGCTAATAAACAATCAAGCAAAGAAAATAAATAATTGTTGATGAAGACATTCGACAGCATGCAATAAACAAACAATAGAAATGTGGAAACTAGTAACTTGTGGTAAAAGTAGATGACGAAACATGATATATTTACGTGGTTCACACGCTCAAGATAACCATATTACTTCCATAGCGTAATTAGCTAGAGATCAGGGGTGGAAGTTTGGGGTTTGGGGTGTCTCAGGACATCGATGGAATTTTGGTTTATAGTGTTAAATTTATATAAAAAAAGCTGAATTTTCTTTGATGCGATAGTTTTTCTGCTTTTTATTTAGTTAGTTCATTAATAGATAAAAAGTAAACTCTGTAATTAATAGGTATAAAATAGTGAAACTGATCACTTTTAATCATGATTCACCTTCAATTCGAATTACACCTATAATTCAAACAATTTAGCCTGATCGCCAACACGCGTAGACAAAACAATTTCTTGAAAAGTTAATGTACCTTATAGTAAGATTTGATCATGTCCAACAAAAGTAGTTGCCACATAACACATTATCTTTGAGCTATACTATGGTTAAAGATAGGAAGAAGTACCAATCAATCAACATATGTCTCTCCGTAGTGTCCGGAAAACATTTAAGATGAGTTGTCTATTTTTAATCTATAGACTTTTTTGCAAAAATAAAAATTAAAAAAGTTAAGTTGCAACATTCCAAAGCTTCAAAAGAGTGTTTATTGGCCGACTTAAGTCGGCTTGTTATTTCTAAATAAGATACTCGATCACTGGGACCCCACATTCAATCTAATCATATCTACGTAAGTATCACATGCAACTAAAGTTGCATAAGGAGATTGAGTCAAATTTATAAACTACGGAATATTATGCAACTAAAGTTTATATAATATGTAACTTTCAAGTTGATTATATTTTCGTAACTTGTAAGAGGTATGACGAATGGTGTTATGCATGTTTGTCTTTCTTGACCCGGTCACTTAATACAAGATTACTTGATCTAATCATCAATTCATCATATGATGTCAAATACAACATGTTAAAAAAAAATACTAAACAACTTCATTAAAATATGCGTCCTAAAATATCATAACTCACGGTTAATTGTCTTACTTTGATCATGTAAAAGGTTAAGAAAATAATACTTATTTGTGGCAAAATTTTGGAGCGTGAGTACCAAAATAAATCACCAAGTCGTGCGTCAGTTGGGGCAAAAAAAAAAAGCAACGTGTGGTGAGTTTACTCACCAAGCAAGGAACGTTTGTATCAGGGCCGGCAAATAAATTTGAAAGCCCCGGGCGAAAATACTTATTTGTGGCAAAATTTTGGAGCGTGAGTGAGTAACTCATGGCGTGAGTACCAAAATGAATCACCAAAACATGTGTGAGTTATATATATATATATATATATATATATATATATATATATATATATATATATATATATATATATATATATATATATATATACTACTTATAAAGAGAAAATGGTCAAAGTGGAAAAGTGAAAACTTAACTTTTGATCAATCCCCATAATGCCCTTATTAATTAAGGAAACTTGAACAATCTAATTAATACTCTAATTAAAACACCCCATTACTTAAAAGTACAATAATTTATTCACATTGTACAACCAATTAAAAAAACATATCTATCAAATTAAATACAACCAATTAAAACACAAACCGGGTTGACCCGGTAATTTGACCCTTTTTCGACCCAACCTAGCAAGTTAACCCGGTTTAAATCGATCAATTTTTCGATCGGAGCGGTTCAACCGGTTGAACTACCCGGGTCGAACCGGGTTTCAAAACATTATCAATTACTTAAAAGTACAATGATTTATTCACATTGTACAACCAATTAAAAACATATCTACCAAATTAAATATAACCAATTAAAACACAAACCGGGTTAACCCGGGATGCTTCAAACCTGGCGGATTGACCCGGTTTAATTTGACCCGTTTTCGACCCAACCTAGCAAGTTGACCCGGTTTAAATCGACCCATTTTCGACCGGAACGGTTCAATCGGTTGAACCACCCGGGTCGAACCGGGTTTCAAAACATTATCCTTTACTTAAAAGTACAATGATTTATTCACATTGTACAACCAATTAAAAAACATATATACCAAATTAAATACAACCAATTAAAACACAAACCGGGTTGACCCAGGACGCTTCAAACCAGGCGGATTGACCCGGTTTAATTTGACCCGTTTTCGACCTAACCTAGCAAGTTGACCCGGTTTAAATCGACCTATTTTTCGACCGGAACGGTTCAACCGGTTGAACCACCCGGGTCGAACCGGGTTTCAAAACATTATTTTTCGTTTATAACCTATAAACTTTTTTTATCAATAAACTATTTGTCGTTATAAAATCCCGTTGCTATGCACGGGTACTCGTCTAGTATATATATGATGAGTTTACTCACCAAGCAGGGAACGTTTGCATCAGGGCCGGCAAATGAATTTGGAGGCCCCGGGCAAAAATAAAACAGGGGCCCCATCAACACTAAAAAAAACTTAAAGGTGTTCATAAAAGATGTTCATCTATAACAATTTCTTATAATGAAGCCTATTAATGGCGTTTTATTTATTGTGTCAAGATGAGTTTTATTTACTAATTGAATTTACAAAGAAGAGACATTGGGATATATAGCATAAGTACCTATACGTAGTTATAAATATTACTGGACTAGAAGAAAAGGGGGCCACTTAGATTGGGGGCCCTGTGCGACCGTACCATTTGCACACCCTTTTCGTCGGGTCCAAAAAAGAAACTAATCGTTTGTCATTAAAAAAGATAAAAAAAAATAAAAATAAAAAATAAAAATATCCCACTATCCAATATTTTACCTATAAATACCTAATAACTTAACCATCTTTAAACCCAACTTCAATTACGTATTTTATTCCGCATATTTAAGTTTTTACTAATTTATGTAATTTTTTTAATTACGTAGGGTTAACTTTTTAATATTCTATGTAATGTTTTAGTGTATGAATAAATATTTTAAATTTCGTACGCGTACATTTTTTATTTTGTACGATTACATTTAAGTTTACCTTCACTTTTAGGTTTTTAGGTTATAACTATAAAGTATTTAATTAAATACAAAGATGAAATGTATGGTGAGTGGGAGTGACCAAAATGAATGGTGAATGGGAGTGAGTGAAAATAAAAAGAAATAGAAAATTGAGGTGACACTGAATAAGTTGCTACTAGTCCTTCCAGTTTTATAGCTTTAACAAACACAAATGTGACAACGAAAACTAGATAAGACAACTAAGAACAGACAAATAATTTGTCATTTTTTTTATCATTAAGGCTACCCATTAATGACCCTCATTTTTTCTACCACCTCAATTTTTTCTCTTTTGCAATTTACAACTGACCTGTTATTCACAGTAAAGCTACCTATATTACAGAAAACGACCCCACAAAAATACCTTTTAATTAATTAAAACACACAAACAAGCACTCGACTGAATTCGCACTCGACCCACGCCGACCCTCATGGCTGCAATGGGGGCGACCGAGATCGACCCACAAGGACTAGAGGTCGACCGACCCCATTGCGGGTAGCCAAAAGACTAAGGGGGTGCTTGGTTGGGGGTAATGAGGGGGGGGGGGGGGGGGGGGGATGAGAAAGGTAATGATTAAACATGTCTGATTATAACTAGGGTAATGATTACCTACCACCACCACCAGCAGCCACCGCCACCACTAGCAGCAGCAGCCACCACCATCAACCACAACCACTAGCCACCACCACCACCAGCACCACCCACCACCACCACCAACCACCAACATCAGCACCAGCAGCAGCTACAACAACCACCACCACCACCACCAGCCGCCACCGCCACTGCCACCACCACTAGCCACCACCACCGCCACCGCCACCTTGGAGATTAATGTATTTTTCTTAAACAAAGCACCATCAAATATAATAATAATCTGCATTCCATTAATTTGCATTCTCTTTGTCTTTCCTTTTCTCATTCCTCATTTTAAAGCAAGCGGACCCTAATTTAAACCACATTTAATGGTCTTGTGTTTGTCTCATATTCATTTTAGTTGCATTAAATATGAGTTCTTTGATAGAAATAAAAAAAAAAAAAAAAAAAAAAAAAAAAAAAAAAATTGTTTTATTTGTTCAAGCATTGTGACGAGTAAATCCAAAATTGCAAGCAAAATTTTAATTTGTTTAAATTTGAGGACTTATAAGTTATGGGAAAAATAAATAAATAAATAATGAAGTGAATAGAAAAGTTAAAACGATACTACTTCGTAATTGATAGGAGTATACAGTAGCATAAATTACTAAAATTAGTAATTGTGTTACATACTCCGTAAAAAATTACACTTTATTTGATGTTTTAGTGGAAGCTAGAAAAAAACACACCAAACGCATCAATTATTGTAGATGGTTTAGACTTTAGAATAGTATTTATTGTAGGGTAAATTTGGTATCCCAATATTAGAATGAGACTATAACTAACAAAATGATTAAAGGTATTTGTTTAAAATGAGATGGCTCACCATTATGGTAATAAATGATAGATGTAATTCATATTTCATATATATCAAGAGGGTAAGTATAGATTTTTCATAGGTGAGAGACCTACCACTACTATCAAACTCCGGTTGTTATTTATTGCAGCATACGAAACACACCATAAATTTTATGGTTTTATATAAACATAGCCTAATTTAATAAAGACGAGGCATGCAGAACCCGTGCTACGCACAAGCTTTTAATCTAATTGTTAACTGCGCGTATTGTTTTTGTGTATTGTCGAGTGGATTTGTATTTTTAGTTTAGTATGTTGTATGAAACGTTTTTAGTTTGATGTTTAAAAATATAAAAATGGTTGATATTGTTTTGGCTTTTTGGTCTTTATATTTTTTAAATTGGATTGTCGTTATTAAATTGTCATATGCTTGATGTAATTTCCTTTGATTGTGTTGGCTTATTACGTAACCCAACAATAATTTTGCATCATATAATTTTTGCATGGTAAAACGAAGCACACTGGCTTTTTCTTATTTGTTATACTGTAATTTGCGTTAATTATTTTTGTTATTAGGTTCGTAAGTTGTGATTGTATTACATCTGTTGTAAGTATGCAATTTGTTGTTTGGTATTTTTATATTTAATCTTTTTATAACATATTAGTATTTATTTATAAAGTTTATGATTAAAAACTAAAGTTAGCTTCATCTCATTTTATTGTATAACTAATTTCATAGAAAATTAACATTGAAGTCTAACTAATAATAATAAATTTTATCAATAAACTGAATTCCAAATAGCTAACTAAATGAATATTAATTAACACACTATTAATAATTCCTAAAACCTTTTGGACTCCACTATTATGTTTTAAACTTAATTTTTTTAATTTACAAATGAGTTCGAGCAAAAATTATGTACATTTAATTTTATATTCATTATTCAAGTTGCATGCTTACATATACTAATCATGCTAAAAAGTATCATTTAACCAATTAAATGTTGCTTTACATATATGCTCGTGCACATTTTCTTGAATCAATTCACACATGTGAGCTACATTAATCGAAAACACACATAAATTACTTGTATATGAAAAATGCATTAAAATAATATATATATATATATATATATATATATATATATATATATATATATATATATATATATATATATATATATATATATATATATATATATATATATATATATAGAGGGAAGGGATCCGGTGCGGATTGAGTTTTAAGTAGGGATGGTGCGGATAATATAACAGTAGTTTTTTTTCTTTTTTTTTTTTTTTGAAAAATTCAAAAAAATATGAAAAAAAATAGAAATGACAAAAAATTATTAGGAATCACTGAAAAATATTAAAAAAAGAATCGTTTTTATGGTTAAAATGTATTATGATATTATGGTTTTTTTTAATATCACTCTAATACTCATATATTGTTTTTCAGTTTTTTTAATATCACCGTAAGTTTTTTTTAATATCGTAATAAAAAAAACAATGATATTAAGTTTTTCACTAATATCACGGTTCATTTTTACATCTAAAAAAGTTTAATATCACGTTGGTTTTACAATATCACCGTAGCTATCATAGGTTTTTAATATCACGGCTCATAATATTGTTAATATCATGGTAGAACTCATAATATGGTTAATATCACGGTAGCACTCATAATCAAAAAAACAAAAAGTTCTCAAAAAAATCTGAAAAAATAAAAAAATGAAAGAAGATAACAATATTAAGGATCGCTCAAAAGGAAAAAAATTTAAAAAATCATTTTCATGGTTAATTGGTACCGTGACGATAGCGCTAGATCTTGACTTTTTTTCAGATCTGGATTGGACGGACCAGATCAATCCGCACGTCCGCACTTAAAAATTTTATCCGCACGTGATCCTCACTCTCTCTCTCTCTCTCTCTCTCTCTCTCTCTCTCTCTCTCTATATATATATATATATATATATATATATATATATATATATATATATATATATATATATATATATATATATATATATATTGCATTAGGTTAAATCATCAATTATTCTTGCAACCTTTTCAACTTCATCTCAATCCATAACCGACTTTTAATTCTCTACTAATTACTAAATATCATGTGATCAATTCCGGCAAGCCTTGCACTTCCATCTCGATCATGTATATACTTCACATTAAATGCACCGGTTTTATTTTTCGATAAAAGTTTGAACTTTTGCTTATGTTTAAAACTCAACTTTTTTATTTGATATTTTAATTTACAAATGGTTTTAAGTCAAAATTATGTATTTTTTCCTTTCTATTCGTTACTCAATGTGATATTTTTAATATGTTGTATTTTGTTATTATGACAAACTCATTTAATAAGCGTAAATATTGGTTTCTTACTAATGATTCTACATGTAGAAAAAGAAAACACTTTGCGATGCGCGGACATTCTGTTTTTCAATAATAATTCAATTGCACACAATAAATTCATTCTAATATTTCTCAAAGAGCATTCGAAAACAACTACTTACATAAACTAATCACGCTAAAAAGTATCTTTTAACCATTTAAATGTTGCTTTACATACATGCTCGTGCACATTTTCTTGAATCAATTCGCACATGTGAGCTACATCAGTAGAATCGCACATAAATTACTTGTATATGAAAATGCATTAACATAATATATATATCTATATATATGCTTATCTATAACAATTACTTAAATATGTATGAAACAAAGAAAATAGTTGATATCCCAGTCTTTGGTTCCATTTATCTGAGCATCCATTATCTTGTGTGAGTTTCATGGTACATGCGTATGATAACTAAATTAAGAAAAAAAGAAGGCCGAGTTAATTACAAAGATTTAAAAGATGTGTGAATCATCTCCAAAATGTTGCAAAAGAGAATTTACATATTGCTACCAACAATCAAAATGTTGCAAAAGAGAATTGGTTAGTTGGTGTTGCACTGAATTTACACACAAAAAATAATAAACTAACAGCAAACATGTGATTTATACAAAATCATCAAACTACACACAAATTAAAGTTTCACACACACACATCATTAACAAAGACCAAATGATGTTATTTGTAGTATTCAATGATGGTGATTGAAGGGTTTGTACATTTATTTGAAGGCAAATGAAAGGAGCAAATGATTAAATGAAAATAAAGGCTAGCAACACTTCGTATGGTTTCAATCATTTACATTTGAAATACTAAATATAGCTTATATGTACTTATCACTTAAGCATGAACATTAAATCATGGTACTTACGTATGAAGCCTCTGCATAATAAAACTCTATTTTCTGTATTTAATTCCGAGCATCAGGTAACTTGTACTCTATGCAATCTTGACGCCTCCACATTAAATTTTAGGACTCAATCTTATATTTTAACTAGGCAACTAGACCCGTGCATTGCACACGGGCTTTATCTAAGTATTCATAACGTAATGTTTACTAATTTTCGTCATGTATTCATTGCGGGATCATGTCATTTTATTATTTGAATACACTTGCAAACATGAATAGTCATGAAAGCCCGTGCAATACACATGGGCTATATAGAAGTTTTCAAAGTCTAATATCCGTCATTTATTTTCGTCATTTTATATTCGGGACATATTTTTGTCATTATATATAAGTTGTCATGGTAGCATACATTTTGTAAGCATGATACGTATTTAAAATAGTTTATTGACATGTAATTTTTTAAGATGTATTTTTTACATAATATTTTTTGTCTGTTTATTTTGGTATTGACTCTATCGTTTTTTATTTGAACTAACTAATATTAATACATAGGGCTAAGTTATAACTATTTCTTATGATAGTCAACAATTCCCGTGCGATGCACATGAGCTGTATAAAAGTTTTCATAGATTTAAAATACGTGCGATGCACATGGGCTGTATCGAAGTTTTTATAGCGTAATATTCGGCATTTATTTTTGTCATTTTATATTTAAGTTTTCATGGTGTCACATATTTGCTAAGCTATATACGTATTTAAAATACTTTATTGAGTTGCACATGAGCTTTATATAAGTTTTTATAGCATACTCATCGGCAATTATTTTCGTCATTATATATCTAAGTTGTGATGGTATCACATTTCTAGGCATGGCACACAATTAAAATAGTTTATTGACATTAAAAGAGTATATGTGAAGAGATTTTTTTCAAGAAGTTACATTAAAAAGAGTCTCTTTACATGTAAATTTTTAATATGTATAAGTTACATAAATTATTTTAAATATTAAGCGATGACATTAATGTTAGAGACCTTTTATATTCATTCCCGTCCAATGCACACAGGTTTGGACTGCCTCAGGACCCATGCGATGCACACAGGTTGGATCTAATTATTTTTTTCGTAATGTTCGGGACTAATTTTCGGTTCATGTTTGAAACTCTCATTTTTTGTGAAAGACGGACTTCATTATTCAATAAATTACATTATTAAAAGAGAACTATAAAACAAATTTCCTTTATAACAAAACTATAAAAACATGAAACATTAAAGTAATTAGTATATTCAAGAGTATAAATTATAATTCGTATAATAAATTATAATTCGTATAGTAAAATATTGCATGTTTCATTTGTAACGTACTATTAATATGAATTCTAAGTATTCATTTACATTGACACCGGTGGCCATGGTGTTGTTCTTGTTGTTGTTGTCTTTGTCATCGTTGTTCATTGGCATTTTACATGCTTTGTTCTTGATACAATTTTCGTGGCTTCTCCATCTCTTTCTTTAATGTGAAGAGGTTTTTTTTGCAAAATGTTATATTTAAATGAGGTTTTTCATATGTAATATTTTAATATGAGTAAGTTACATAAATTATTATTTTTAATTAATGCATTATTACAATATTTTTTCATAAACTATAATATCGAATTTGGAGCATTTATTATTAACTCACTCTAAGTATTTACAGTATGACGACATGAATCACATGATCTCAAACTCAAATGAATAATGCTTACCTCGTGATAGGTGTAGGATAACATTTGAAATACAATTTTCTTCTCCTTTATAAATTTCTTCGATTTAGAAGATTCCCATTGTTAAGATGATAGTGTGAAGATATTTTTATTATATACTACTATTTTCAATATGTAAAATCAACATAATTTTCACAATTATATCAAATATCAAGTCACGCAATATTTCACGACGTTTAATTAAGAAAGTGACATTAACACATCGCAAGACAAAAAACTACATTAAGAGCAAAAATATTAAAATGCACCAACAAATTGTAGTAATAATTATTTACTAAAAATTGAATGCTCGTCACATTATTTTCAATAAACTTACTTGCTAATGAATAAATAGTATTAGCCCGTTCATTGGTATTACATGAAGTAAAATATTGCATGTTTAATTTGTAACATACTATTAATATTAATGCTAAGTATTCATCCCACCGGTGGCCGTGACGTTGTTGTTGTTGTTGTTGTTGTTGTTGTTGTTGTTGTTGTCGTTGTTGTTCATTGGTCTTTTGCATGTTTTGTTCTTGATAAAAATTTTGTAACTTCTCGATCTCTTTCTTTAATGCTTCTTGACGTGCTACAAAAAACAATTAGATATAGTTGATCGTTAGTAACTTAAATACAGTTAATCAAAGTAAAAATGTTCATGCATGTTGCACTTAATTGATAAGACAACGATGTGTAAGATCTCTTAAACCATTAGAGAAGATGATGTTACTACCAAACCTCCTAAGCACCATCTTTATGTCCTACATTGTTACACACGCAAAACACACGTGAAATTTAAATAAAATAATATAAATAAATATGATTAATAAGTAAGATGATATGATGCTTACTTTACCACCATTATAAGTTGTAGCCCAATGTGCACGCGGTGTAGAGGAAGTTGTGGTTTGTTGTGTAGGATTTTTGACACATTATATAGTTGATAAAATATCTGTAACTCATGGACGGGAAGGTAAAAAGACTAACTACTAATTGGTGTGTTTAATTTATGCATTCATGACATTTTTGGTTTGTATTCTTTGAGGTTTAGAGATGCTTAAAACATGTTGTACCGTACAAACTTTTGTGCATGATTTCTCATGCAAAACATATTGTACCGTACAAACTACATTTGTTGAAATCACATTTGGAGGGTATATTTGGAATAATCAACTCATGAAACATTTATTAAGGGCATTTTGCATTTATAAGACAACCTAAATTTATATTATATATAAGATAAAGATATGTAGCTTAAAAACTATTGTTTTCAAAACAAAAAGAAAATAAGCAATTGATAAATACTCCTTCCTCCCCGTAGACTTAGGATCAAATGAGAAATATAATTAAGATAAGAAGAATGAGAAGAAATCACAACCACAAATATTAGATGCATCCACAAAAAATAGATGCATCTCCTATTATTTCTCTTTCATTTTTTAAAATATGTGGTTAGAATTTCTTCTCACTCTTCTCATTTTAACTAGATCCATACTCCCTTCCCATATTAAATGTTTAACTTTGACTTTTAAATTTTTTTTTCAACTTTAAATATTTTTGTTTATGTTATAGAATATTTAATGAAAATTATAACAAGGAAAATACATTTAAAAGTGGACAAATAATTTTGACACAATCATAAAAGAAAATAGGAACTATAGAGTAATAATATTTGTCAATTTACTTTTCTATGAAAAGAAATAGAAAGCAAAGAAAATGTAGTTTTATTTGTAATAAAAAAACATGAGCACGATTAAACAACTGAAGAAACAAATACAGCTCAGAGTCATTGGCACTTTTAAAACCAGAAAGCAGTGCGCGTTTTATGCATATGAACATACCCAAGCACATGTACATCAGTTCAATCATTTTTTTAAAACTATAAAACTACAAATCATTCATTTTATTTTCTTTCCAAAACCAATCAGTTCATGTAAGTAGTATATATGATCATTCATTTCTTACTACTATCTTTTTGTTATTATTGTTTATCATCTTGATTCTGATCCAATCTTGTTTATGTTGTATGTGCAGTTGATCTGGAATAAATTTAACTATTTATATAAGTGTGATCGAGTTGTTTAAGAAACTGATATAATAATAATGTCAGTTGTTAAGAGTGAGAATTTAAACCAGAATCAGAGTCATCATCATAGCACGATACCGTTATCGGTTTTGTTGAAGAGAGAATTAGCTAGTGAGAAAACTGAGAGACCTGAGATCACTAGTGGTCATTTTAACGAGTCCAAAAAAGGCGAGGATTTTACTCTGGTTAAGACGGAATGTCGGCGTGTCTTGGGAGATGGCGTGACTACTTACTCAGTTTTCGGGGTATGATACTCCCTTTTTTTTTAGTATATGTAACAATATACTGCTTTTAATATCGATTTTAAGTGCATAGACTGAGGTTTGTGTTTTTTGCAGATATTTGACGGTCATAATGGGTCTGCAGCAGCGATATATACTAAGGAGAATCTTTTGAACAATGTGTTGGGAGCTATTCCTAGAGATCTTAACCGAGATGAATGGATCAATGTGTTGCCCAGGGCGTTAGTTGCCGGATTTGTCAAAACGGATAAAGATTTTCAAGAACAAGGTATACGGAACTTTTTTTGCTGGTCTTGTTGCAAATTACGTAGCATAACTAGGTCCCACGGGTTTTAAGTAGGAATTTGGTTTCTGATGTTTTTGTGATTTTGCTTTGAATGTGTATAGGGCATAGTTACTAAAGGATAACCAGCTTCAATTATGTAAAGTTTATGATCACTTGTTTAGATGGGTTCAGTAGTTATGTGCACGAGTATAGTAAGATTGTCTAATTGGGAATGTGGTCTTGGAAATCTAATTAGGGAATGCCGTTTCTCTCGTCTTTAAGACGGTATAGATGGAGTGTCATTTGTGCTCAATTAAATTTTGGAAAGCGTGATATGTCCGTGGGCAATTTTAATGACACATGTACGTTTTTGACATTATTTGAGTATCATATTGGATGGAACTTGCATATGCTGAAACAGCAAGGGTACTTTGCTGATGGTCGATCGAGCTCTTTATTTGATACGTTTTGGCCGTAATTAATATCTGCCGTGTGCCCTGTTCTGGCACACCATGTCATTAAACATGATCTTTGGGTAGTCGTGATTGTAGCATTAACACACTTTTTGATCTGCTTTATTAAAATTTAAATATTCTGTCATAAATGTGTGAATGTGCTTGTGTTTGCTCACATGTGAACATGTCACCAGTTATGCAAATTTAGTACTTATGCATTGCTATGTTTCAGTTCAATCATCAGGTACAACTGTCACCTTTGTAATTATTGAAGGATCAGTCATAACTGTAGCTTCTGTTGGCGATTCCCGTTGCATACTTGAGTCAGCAGAAGGGGGATTATATTATCTATCTGCAGATCACAGACTTGATTGCAGCGAAGAAGAGTAGGTTATCGAATCTCACACATGCCTTTTGAGTAGCTTTATGACTCAATAAAAAACCTTGTTGTATATTTTTGGGCTGTTGCATTTAAGTTCTTGTTTTGGTATTTGGTAGGAGAGAGCGTGTCACAGCAAGTGGCGGGGAGGTTGGTCGGCTCAATGCTGGTGGTGGCGCTCAGGTATGTTGTCATGATTTTGTATTTATGAGTGTTGCAAGTTAATCAAACTTGGCCATTGCATGAAGCTTGTTGATTGCCATCTAAAATGTTAGGATTTTATATGTTTTTGCATCTGTATATCAGGATCAGAGAAATCATTATATCTGCTAGTTCAATAGAGAGTTAGCTTAATCTTCTACTCGATTTAATCTATGGGTTTCTTGATCCCCTGCAATCTTCAGATATTCTAAACTGATGTGGTCAACCTTCACTAGCTATATTTTAACTTCTTAATTGCATTGTTTGTGGTATTGTTTCTGCGTTGGCAACTTCTCACCAGAATTATGTCTAAGTTCTCCATTGATGGTCATTGTGGATTTTGGTTTTGAAAAAAGCGATGATTGTCTTTTTATTTTTTTTAAAGGCAAACTCACACACACCCTTAGCTAAACCTGTGTCCACCAATCATGGGGCTTTGTGGTCCACTGGGTGTCTGGGTGAAGCTTATTAAGTTAAGCGAGCCTAGGTGAGAGTAGTACCGGGTTGGGTGACCAACCAGGAAGTCCTCACATGGGGACCACAAGCTCTAATGATATCAACCAGCTACCTTAGAAGCCTGGGCCCAACCATGTGATGTCTTGATCCAACTAAAGGACGCGAGTTCGATTCCGTTCCGCAAGCATGATTGGGTATTGGGTGGAGGTATTTCACAGGCATCAAACCTTTGCTGGGTAGGGTTGATGGGTACCATTATGGTACACAGGGTTGAGGTGTCCCTGCCAATCTACACTTTTTGATCCAACCTGTGTCCACCATAGGACTGGAACCCTCAACCCCTTGAGAAAGGAACACTTTAACATTACCCCTTGACACCGCTAGGCCAACTGGCCAAGGGCTCTTTGGTAATAAGGAATGTTAATAGTTCTCAAGTATGTTTAGGATGGGGCTATTTGGATTCCGAAATTAGCGATAACCATGCTTCATAATTTCTATATATAATCTAGTGCTCACATGACACCATTGTGCATCTACTCTTGTGTACTTTAGGTGAGATAGAAAAGCTGTTTAATTCACTTCCTATTTTACGTTAATTTCAGATCATCTATGCATAAAATGTTGCATACCCTAAATGGAATTGTATACTTCGTGCTTACCCTTTGGACTCATATTTGGCAGATTGGTCCTTTGAGATGTTGGCCTGGCGGCTTGTGCCTGTCACGGTCGATTGGAGATTTGGATGTGGGAGAGTTCATTGTACCCGTTCCTTATGTTAAACAAGTAAAGGTGAGTTCATGATTTTGACTGCTTTGACATAATATATTGTAAAGTATCTTCTTATGAGCTGATACCCTCTGCAAGCTAGTGAAATTTGTTTTTAGTCATTCTCTATCTGATCACTTCAATTGTCTGCTTGGTTGGTTATTATGGTTGCTGATATAGATGTGATATTCTCTGTTTCAAAAATGATGCTTGTGACATAATTTTGTGGCTGGTTCATGACTAATATTCTATGTTTCATTGTTTTGTAATCTGTAACCTGCAGCTGTCCTCTGCTGGCGGAAGGATGATTATTGCCAGTGATGGTGTCTGGGATGCTATGTCTGCAGAAGCAGCTTTAGTTTGCTGTCGTGGACTACCACCAGATACAGCGGCTGCACAAATTGTTAAAGTATGAATTCACATAACATTTACTTAAATTATTCTTCTCCTCCAAATATCCTTCTAACTTTTACTTGTTCCTGTTCATAGGAGGCTGTGCAATCCAAAGGGTTAAGAGATGATACAACCTGCATTGTGGTTGATATACTACCTCCTGAGAAGACAAACCCTCAAGTGCCACAGGCAAAGAAGACTGGTAAAAGGGTATTGAAGTCCATGTTTAGGAGAAAGAGTTCAGGGTCACCGCCCCAGGTTGATGACGCATATCTCCAGCTAGATGTGGTAGAGGAGCTAATAGAGGAAGGATCAGCTTTGCTTTCAGAACGGTTTGTACTTTTGAATACCTTACTTTTTCTGAATCACTTCCACTAGCAGGTATCTGAATTTGGCTATGTATTTGTTTCAGATTATGTACCAAATACCCTCTCAGTAACTTATTCAAGTTGTTCACTTGTGCTGTGTGTCAAAAAGAAATGAAACCTGGCGAGGGTATTTCAGTACTTGCAGGTTTGAATAATTCAGTTAAACCAAGGCCATGGGATGGTCCTTTCCTTTGCTTAAGTTGCAATGAAAAACGAGAGGCCATGGAAGGGAAAAGAGCTTAAGGTACCTTATGATTCCTTTTCATTTATCAAAACCTTGCAAATTGCAATATCAACCCTAAGTCATTAAACACAAGTAACCCCTTTTTGTAGTTGCTTGCGTCAGTTTGGGTCATAAGAGAGTGCTCTTAAAGTCGACATGGCTACCATTTACAGCAATGCATGAATTTAAATGGTCTAAATGGGTAAGATATGGTCATATGGGTCATCTGGTCTGCTGAATAAGGATATGGCCTACGTTGTGCTAATCTTCTACTTGAAACACAAAGTACAGCTCTAAAAACCATAGTATCTGTAAACTTAAAATTTTGCTATATTTCTATTGTCTTACAAGGTGAAATGATGTCTATAATTTTTTTTTTTTTTTTTTTTTTTTTGAATAAATATTTTTTATGACACAAGGTTGTCCCTAGAAACATCTTGTTCATTAATAAATAATAATTTGTATAATTACTTGTAATGTATTGGATATTGTTGAAATCATGAATAGGAAAAAAGCTAACAGGTCCACCGAACTAAACCAACCTCGTTGATCACCCATCTGACCCGTTATCCAACCCATGCATGACCCACCCATTTTGCCACCTTTACAATCTTGCCATATTGCTTATCTGATACATCCCTTTTGCTCTTAGTAATCGGTCATCACTTCGTCTTGTATCTGTCAGGTGGGTATACAGTAGTGAAAGTGAATAACATGTACACTTGCTGATGGACCCAGTATGGATGTGAGGACCAAAAAGGTTGATGTCAAGATGAGTTCTTCCTATGTACATTGGATCGACTTCTGAACTTCAATTAATAATTGTTTCTAATTCTTTCTTCTGCTCAAGTTGGGCACCTCGATCCTTCTGTAGTTGGCGTACTTCCCTAACTCCAGGCTCATATAACAAGGAAGCCTATACCTTTTGCCCATAAACGTGTTAGGCTCAGTTAAATTTCATATAGATCCATTAAATAGGATTGGAGGTTACTCGGTTGCATACCAGCCCTTCCATTGCAAAGCTCTAAAGAAAGTCTGGCTAATATTCTTGGAATTTATTTATTATGAGCAGACCTATCATGTAACATTATTTGCTTAGTTTGCTTGTACATTAGTGAATACATATACTGTAATATGTTGTAGTTTTGTTTCAGAATATTTTCTCCATGATATTCAATTATTCATTGTAACTTATGATATTTGTATGTTGCATCTATCTAGGATGCGCTTTTAATGAAGTAAAAGACTATACTAACCTTAAGTGTACTATCATGATTTTGTTTGCGGGAATTTTTGCATATGGTTTTCTGATTATTGTACTGATAAGATTTGACTATATTTGCATAGGGTGCTGATTGTGTCATTCTATGTTTGTTTTCATTCTTGAGTTTCTTTTTTTTTTTTTTTAAAAAAAAAAAAAAAAAAAAAAAAAAAAAAAAAAAAAACTGGAATATACTTCATTCTGTTATGTTTTAAGTCATATACCTCAATAGTAGATACAATGTATTTTTCATGCAGCAATAGTCATATATAGTTTGCTTTAGATTTTGATTATTGGAACTTAATAAAAGCCCTCTATGTTGTGGTGGAAAAAATGGGTAATTTGGATTAGGTTAAAACGCGTAATTCTGTTTTGTGTGGTTTAAAACATGGCAGGCTGCTGGCCTAGGTCGAGGTGCTAGTACTTATCTTATTGTTAAAAAACTTTTACTAATAGTTAATGTGTCAAATATGATATTTACACGATGATAATTGAGGTCTTTTATATACAAAATTTTACGATGTTGTATGCTTCAAAATACACCGAAGAATTTTATTCCCCGGCGGGATTGGGTTTGTTGTTGTTGTATTGGTTGCCCTCTTTGTTGATTGCTTAATTTACTCATCTAACCGTTTATAGGTAACCAAGTCAAAATTGTTGTGTCAATGGTGAATAGTAAAAATTTCATAATGCAGTATCATAAATTCTCTTTAAAGACTTTGGATAATTTAGTTGGGTGAAACATAATTGATACTTAAAAGTGAAAGCTGTATATTAGATTAGATAGATTCGCTCATATAGTCATATGTCATGTACTGTAAAAGAAATTTAACCTTTACAAAGGCTGTAGATACTCCACAAAGTACTTGGAACCTATTTGTGAACAAGGATTCCCTCTGACCAAAGTTTCTGATAAGTGGAGTATAATGGATTATAGAATGGGATGTGTTAACCGGACCCTCCCTACCATGGGGTCCATCTACTTTAGTCAAAATGTACAAGTTTTAATGCAGACAGTACAGGCGGCGGCAGCACTGTCTTCCACAAACCCTCCCTACAGGGGGTCCGGTTAACTCATGGGATGATGCAAGTGTCCACCCACCAGCCATTGCTTATGAAAAGTACTAATCCCGTACACCTTTTCTACAGAATTATTAACAATCAGGTAGTCAAACTAGACAACTGTTGTTTGCCTTTTTCTGTTATGTACATTGCATCTTTAGACCTTCAAGGCCCAATGTTTTCTATTAATGTTGCCCAATAATTTTTCCAATTATGCATCTCGTGTATCTCTTTAGACGCTGCACTGATAATCCCATGTTTTGCTCACATGGTATGAGTCCAGGAGTCGTAGCGTTGATTGCCCTAGTTGTTCCACGCATTTGAGTTTAAGTCGTTGATCACCCGTGTTGTTCCCTACATACGATCCTATCATACGCCTATACTAGTGTATACGAATGGTGAGATTCATATGAATGTTTAGGATGTACGTATTGTCCTTCATCACAGTAGTTGACTACTTGACTTGCGGACAGTTTCTAACATATGATAGATTGATAGCTAGTGTATTAGTAGAACGATAAAAAAAAAAAAAAAAAAAAAAAAAAAAAAAAAAAAAGTGCAGATGTTATTACGCTTGTATATATGTAACTCACATTTACTGAAATCCGCTCTGTATATGTGAAATAGTTCACACAAAAAAAAAAAAAAAATTAAAAGTAAAAATAAAAATAAATATAAGAAAACCTATGTCACCGTACATCTATTATATCCGCCTTCTTGATACATATAGAGCCAAGCAATTTTTGTGCTTGACAACAACATGACTGTTGGAATAATTTACACCATTTGAATTGTACAGCACTCAAGACATCATAAGAGCATAGGAGGGAGCCATAACAACGCCACATCATTTTAACACCAAATAAAATAACACCAAAAAACACCCCGGTATCATAACACCACCTTTTCGGACCCACTTAAAAAAAATAATTATAATGCAAACCATAACTTGGCATAACTCAAGTTATAGGTTGAGTGGGGTATCATAACTTGCCATAACTCAAGTTATACCTTGTCCTCTTCCCCGTTGTAACGTACGTTGCTATATCAACGCAAAACGTAACGCAGAAACAACACAGCCATGGTCGGAATGGTTAACGCGAAGTAACGCATGCCAGGTAGACCATAACGCAGGTTTTACGTTACCACTCCCTTTGCTTGGGGTCGAGGTGTATGCATGAAACATAATACACTAGTAGCTATGCATACAAGAACAAGAGCGATGGTATATTTACAATACATGTTTTATTAATTGCTAAAAAGTTTGTGACTATTACCACTTAAATGTCAAGTTCAATTTACGTTTTGTACAAACAACAAAAAAAGAGGGAGGCTTCACTCGGTTTGAGTATGTGTGGTTCGTGAATTAAACGACCAAAATGTCAAAATTTATGGATATTCGAAAAAGTTATGGTATATTTCATCAATTTCTATTAATGAGATTGCAAATTATCTGAAGGGTCGAAGGAGAAAGAGTGTAAACAAAGCAAGGAAGCAAACATGGTATAAAACAAAACTTTCACCCTCATTCCATGAGGCAACGATGATGACTTTGATTGAAGAAACTTTTCTCTTTTATACTTTTGCCAAAATCACCACTCATATTCCTTTTTATTTCATTATTGTAGAATAAAAAGGTGATCATGGGGTCATGTAGTGAAGGGAAAAAGCTAACATGATTTGCCTAGTAAAGACAAACTAAGTCACCATACTTTGCTACGTCCATGTCTCTCAACTTATATTACTTGCAACGGAAAGAGTAAACCGCAAAAATCATCCCTGTAGTTTTGCTAATTTGCATATTTAGTTCTTATCTTTTTGAAAGTACAGTCATAATCTTTGTGAAAAAAGCATTGCTACTAATTCTTTTATATACAAAATGACTAAAATAAAAAGACTAAAATGCCGATCCTTTCTGATTTAGTCATTCCACTTTAGTTAAGGATGAAATTTGCTCTCATAAGTTTCTCACGAAACGATATATGTACTTTCGAAATGATAAAGACGAAACATGAAATTGGTCAAACTAAATAGACTACTTTTGCAATTACTCTATTGGAAAAGTAGATTACTACTTACACAAAAGGATCATTTGTGTATTATCTTTTTAAAGATGTAAAAAACTAAAAATTACATATATTTAAACGATTTTTGTTTGAGAGGTCTAAAGATGTGCCTAAATTGATACCTAAGTCTGTGTGACATCATCTTAATGGCTTTAGTTAGGGGACTCACTTTTTCACAAATCATCAGGATCATGCCACACATGTTTAGGCATGAATTTAGGACATGATTTAGGCCTTCCAATCATTTTCCTAATTAAACATACATCAACAAAACACTAAATTTTATGTAAAGAGACATATCTTTCACATGGCCTCTTTGCTCATAGTATAAATACACAGAGGCAAAGAGGCGTGTAGTCGAGTTGAGTTTTTGTCGAGTAACTCTAGTTTGAACTTGACTCGAGCTCGTTAGATCTGAGTTTTATCAAGCCTCTAGAACAAGCTCAAACCCGATAAATGAGCTCGATTATTTAACGAGTCGACCCCAAATTTATATAAGCTTGACTTGAGTTATTGTCGAGCTTTTATCTTTTGTATATTTTATGTAAATACACTAAATATTTATTCATTGTAAAGAGAGTCGGAGTATAAACGATAATGAACCAAATGATTACATTATATTAACATGATAATGATAAAAGTTATTGTATGAGAATTTATAGAAAGCGCTTAGAAAACCTAACATCTAAATGGGGTGAACTAAGCTAATCTAATACAGACCTAATAAAACGTATTATTGATTATAACATCTAATCAAGCTAGAGCATAGATATTTTCAGCTTGTTAAAAATATATAACCCAAAAATAATCCACCTCATCCTTAAGAGTAAGATTTCTCGTAGCAATAGTCCAAATCTTTCAAAAAAATAAATAAATGAATAAAAAAGCTGATTGATCACTTAATTAGGATCGAAACAAAAAGATCACACTTGGTATCTAAACAAAATACAAAGCAACCCGAACAAAACAGGTTTTCAATAGATCTCGCTTGGGATCTAATCAAAATACAAAGCAACCTGAACAAAATAGGTCTCAGTTATCATAAAATTCTAAGAACGAAACAACCTATAGGTCTTAGCTAAACAAAAATTCAAAAATGAAGCAACCAACGGGTCACAAGTAACTATAATATAATATATGATAATTTCATTTTCATTTACTCGCGTCTTTCTGATGAGTTTATACATCCATGCATGTTTGGCAGAGGCGGAGCGGGGGGAGCTCCGCAGTTATACGGGAACCCCATAGATTTATTCTGCGTAGTGTAAAAAAATGTCAAAACACCGATTATTAGAAAATGAACCTGGTCTCAAAAGTTTTCTTATAAATTGATACGACCCGACTAAGGATGATCGATAGATTTGCATCACTTTTAGCGTGTGCTTGCTCCTTAAGAAAATATAAGAAGAGACGATTTATTTGACTAAAATTTGATTGATTACTTTTAATTAATGACATGACCTTTAAATATTAGTTATGTGATAATTTACACAAACACAAGACTTACCTAAAACCTAACAAATACTTATCATAAACAATTGATAAGCCAATCAATCACGAAGTCCTTGTGCATGTCTACTGACATATCACAAATATTCTTTAACCCTATCAAATGAATCTCATGACTTCTAGCGTTGGGTCCGTCACTTATGTTTTGCGTTGTACGTGAAGCTTAATATGTTGTTGCGTCTGCTTAGTATTGGTGTCTAGTTATTGTTTTGATGCTTTTAAATCTCCTTGCTAGTTTTTTTCTTCACAACAAATTGTTAGAGAAATAAGTCTTCACACACTGACCTTTAACATTCGTATAACTAGAGACGTCTTTTCACACGACTGTTATGTATTTACTATAACTTTAATAGAATATATAGAAGACTAAAATGGGTGGTCGTCTAAGTAAAGAGGCTGAGAAGAACCTAAGATAATATCTCTATGATTGTGATATTGACTTCGGCTCTACCAAACAAAAATTCCTCTGCATGAACTCAACTGGACCACTTCTCACACGTGTGTGCAGTCCCACTGCGCATCTTTGCCCATATCTAACATGTCTCTAGCTTTTAAAAGTTGATGAAATACAAACATTCGATATATGTGGTAGCAAAAATGGATATGTGTTTCTTGATTCATGAATGCTCAAGAATCCATACATATAAAGTTATTGAACTTTGATGTTGATATCGACACTCTGATATACAAGTTGTACTGTAAAACATAACGTGCACGTCTACGTTCATTGTTCTTGGGGGCAAAACGTTTATAATACTGTATAGTTCATATGCTAAAAACGTCAGTTAACTGGTTACATGCCCACCAATGTATATTAGCTAGGTACGTTTCATCAGATGAAGTGGAGTGAGTGCAAGTATGGCCCCTCACAACAACCTGTCAACCTTACTATATAGCAAGTGTTTTCACGACGTATTATATATATATATATATATATATATATATATATATATATATATATATATATATATATATATATATATATATATTCTTTTGTGAGAAAGACGTACACAGAAACACAAGATATATATATACAAAACGATCACCATAAGACACACGTGCGATGTCATCAAAATAATTTACATCGAGCAAATATAACCTCGTTATCACCTCATGCATCCTCATCGTCAACAACTCCATCTTGCGTGTTCATTTCCAAAGCTCTAGTTTTCCTATCATACGTCCTATATAAACAAAGCTAATATTTTTATATTTTAACCATCGACAATCATATGTAAATATCACACAAACTTTTACTTTAAAAGTTGCGATAAAGTTAACGACGTGATTCACAGTTAGCCACATGCCCACATATCAAAATTACATGTCTCATAAAACCCGATCTACATAGTGTCAATGCTTTTAACATTTTGAATTGTAACTAGGCACGCATTTCTTAGTTTTGTGTTTTATCTTTATAATTTAAAGTTTCATGTAATATTTTCTACTATTTCAAATATAATTTACATGATAATTATGCAAATTTGACTTATACAAGTGACTTTTCGTCAGGAGCATCATACTATAACTAATTGGGCTTTGGATTCGTGCGTGCAAATGTTCATAATAATTAATGCAAATAGTATATTTCAATATATATATATATATATATATATATATATATATATATATATATATATATATATATATATATATATATATATATATATATATATATATATATATATATTCCGTACAAATGTACAATTTACACATCACGTACATATGCATTGGTATACAGTTGTATATAACATGTTAGGAAAAGGCTATTTCCTTATATACAAAAACCTTCTACTTATCATCTTACTCACAAGATTCTAACAAGTGTCAGAACTGACAGTTTAGATGCAGAGAGAATAAATGAGAAAATATATATATAATATTATTTTGTGTGTAAAAGGATTAGTAGAAGGATTTAGCAATACTCAATATGTTATGATAAGACATCATACAATCATTCATATTGTACATAAGTGCGCGAGACTTATATTTATTATTTATGTATTTTTTTATAAATGGTAATATAACAAAATATTTCATAATAACATCAAGTCGTCAACATGATTTAAAACACTTGTTGACTTCGCTTTTAGCTATGCATCCACGTTAGAGGAGATTGTAACAGGAGAAAACATCTTCTATGGTCTTATCACATTCTTAATCTAATCACATCATGATGGGGCCTTCACTGATTCCTTAGCGAATTATGAATCACACATTCACGCATATGGCATATTAGAAGAGGTGTTGATGTTCATTTGGTTCTCTGCCCCGTTTGTTTAGAAGATGTTGAAACGGTTAATCACCTTTTCTTCACATGTGATATGGCTTCTCAACTGTGGGCTTTGTTGGCTAATTGATGGGCGATTGATATTCCTCTATGTGCAAACTTGGAGGATTGGTTTATAGGGCTAGACTCCTCTTCTATCTCCTTTAAAGTCCGTATTTTTCTCGAAAGTGTGGGAGGGGTTCATCTATGGTCTATATTGTGCGCAATCAGCTTGTTTTCTCTATTCAAGGCTATGATATGAGATAATGTTGTTTCTCAATCTTTTTTATTGATTTCGTCTGAATCTCCTAAAGTTAAGATTAGTTGGTTATGTTGATTGCAAAACCCTATTGCTATTGTCTAGCTTTTGCTAGTTTTTATTTAAAGTCGTCGATAAAAAAAATAATAAAAATAATAAAAATAATTAATAAAATAAAAATGTGAAAGAGAAATGATATTTCCTCCAACTACATATTCGGTATTCCTACTCATGTTCCTACTTACAGGGTCCTGACAAGTGTCAGAATAGACGGTTTGAATGCAGAAAGATAATGAGTAGAGAAAAACATATTACGTAGTATATATTATGTGTGTAGGAGGATATATGTAGGAATATAATGTAGTAGGATATAACAAAACTCATAAGTGAATAAGAGTGTGTTTGTTTCATTAAGATGTTTTATGTCTGAATCTGATTATCACATCTTACTGGTAAGATGAGGCTATAAAGTCTGAATCTGAATAAAATAATGTTGTTTGTTTTTGTAAAATTGTCTAAATAAATTTTACATAATAAAAATAAAACAAAACATTTTTATCATGAATTAGTTTGTGTAAAAATATAACCAAAACATTTTTTTTCATAAATTTAACACAATAAAAATGATCTTTTCATGGTCCACATTTGCTACAAAATCTTACATGATTTTAAAATAACATTATAATTAACTAACGTTAAAGATACTTTACGAATCATAATTGTATAAAATAAAATAGTGAAATCAACATATACTTTAAAATGAAAACGTTCAATACACTCAAGGACGGACCCATGTTTATGCCGGGTATGGCACGGGCTACATTCAATTTTAGGTCATGAAGTACAAAGAAATTTTAAAATTGCCATTTTTGTGGCATGTGCAACTCCTTTTTTTTTTTTTTTTTTTCTTAATTCCTTACAATGTAACTTTAGTTAGCCTAACATTTTTTTTGTGCAACACCCTCTTAAAAATCCTGAGTTAAAAATTATGTTTCTCTAACGAAAAAATAACATTTACCACGTAACAAAATGATGTATATATGCAACTACAAAAAGTTTTTTAAGTACAATGTAAAAGTAAATAAAAGTTACGTATTTTGTAATAAAAAAGTTTGAATAAATTTGTTTGAAAATAAAACATTATTTTGCTTACTTCCTCTTTAACTACCACGTGACCAACTAAAGCTACTGCCTCAACAATTAATAATTCAATATACTCTTTTAGCTTTTACTATTTTTATCTTCTCTCCAATACATCATCTTCTTTCTCTCAAATCTCAAAAACATTTTCAGTGACATCTTCCATATCTTTGCTATCCTAATGCTCATGGACCGAATATTTGATGTCTCTTTAATCTTGATGCTCGGGGTTGTCGCCAAGGTTGTAGGGTTGAAAGGTTTTTGTAAGAATAAGAGGGAGTAAGACATGAGCACCACCTCTAACTGAGTAAGAGCTTCAAGATCTAGCTATGTCTGACTCGCAAGAAAAAAAACAAACACACCAAAAGTCTGACCGTGTCTGACTCAATCAGACTCAGAGGCAGTCAGAGGCAGCAAGACTTTTTTTCAGGAAAACAAACACAGCCTAAGTGTAATGCAATGTTTTGAGAACCGGGTTTTAATTTATCTGGTCGAGACATCAGGTCAGCAACCGGTTCAGCCGGTTTCGATCGTTGGGTCAACTTGGTTTCTTATCAAAATAAATAAATAAATGTCCAACGAAAAGGAAAGTATATAGGTAAATCATGACTAATCGATATATTAAGCTTAGAAAAACAATTACTGGCTAAGATAACATGTAAAAATAAAATTACTTCGCAACTATATATAATTAACATACGTGGTGAGAGATCATTACTATGGCTGGTCTAACCTTTTCTTTTTTATTTTATGCCATAATTTGAATAGTTTAGTTACAATACAATGTAAAACGCACTTGGTATGACAATTGTTTGAATCGGCATCTTAACACACAAATAATAATAATAATAATAATAATAATAATAATAATAATAATAAAACAAAATGAAAAAGCTAATTGATTAGCTATATACTGTAAGCTGTAAACTGCAAAGTTGTTAACATGAGTACAAGCTGTATCTTTTTTTCAATAGAAATGTTTGGTAAGTTAGCTGTTAAATGTAATTATAAGATGTAATTAATGACATAAAATGACATTATTTACAATTGTAAACAAATGTTTGGAGATTATATCTGTTATTTATAGTTTTAACAGCTCCAAGATGTTTAAAAAGCTTCATGAATAAGCTTTTCATTTTGGAGTTATTTGTTTAAAATAAAAGTTTAAAGTTAATTTATCCAAACGGAGCTACTTATTATAGAGGATATTTTTGTAACAAAAAGCTAATAACTCCCCAAAAAGCTCATGTCAAACAGGCCCAATATTCCGCGTACTCTTTAGTCCTTAGAGTACTAGGTACGCTAGTGCCGTAGCAAAAAAATGATGTCATGTCAGCAAAACCTTCTATGATGCTATAGGACATTTTTTTTTCCATTTACATAAATAAAACATACACAATATTAACTAAAATAAACTTCATTGGATTAAAAAAATCACATTACAGTAATAACAAAAAGTTACGTAAATTTTTTTAAAAAAAAAAACAGCAACATATGTAATACGTAAACAGGAAATAAAAATTACAAACTAGTAATCATCATTCCATACATTGAAAGAAAGTAGAAATTAAATTGGAATAGTGTTTAAAAATGGTAGCATAAGGAGGTATTTACAGGATTATTAAAAGGTAAAAATTTTAAAAAAACTGATTTTTTTGGCAAATTAGCCGTTACCCGACATTCAAATCAAAAATTAATAATAATAATAATAATAATAATAATAATAATAATAATAATAATAATATAAAATTAAACCGAGTGACGAAAAGAGACTCTCATACGGCCTTCCTTTTTCTCACCTCGTCTCCCAAAACCCTAGTTAATGAATCATTGATAACACACAAACGCAACGTGTTGTGTAGGCATTATTATAGTTTTTGTGAATGCATATTGGATGTTTTAATGAATTTATGGTACTTAATAAAATATGTTTAATATTTTAGGTTCATTGAAGATCCGTGTAGGAAAACAAGGGAAAAGTGAAGGAAACAAGCCAAAACGAAGATTTATGCAAAGGCTTATCATTTCCCGAAACACCCCCATGATACGTGAGAATTGTGCCCTCGCAACAGGTTTTACCTCTCAAGGGATCTTGAGAAGCTTACAAACCCTACCAGGCAGTGTAACTGATCGTTGTAGTATAGTATAGTGACAAGTACCGGGGGATTGATCGTTCAACTCATGAATAGTGTCGCTAGTATTAGAAAGCCTACTAAACTAGGTATAGAGGTGAGGGATGAGTCTTTTTGTATTTTTATATTTTATGGAAAATAAGTAAAATCGCGGGTTTTGAAGGAGTGGGCGGAATTAGTTGCTAGCCAACTAACCCAATTAACTACAAATACAATCAAAGTAAAATAAAAGAAATGAAAATTAAACTAATTTACTAATGTGGTGGAAACAATAATGAGAAAAGTTGTGTTAACTTAGATTTCATTACTCTCTAGATATCTTTTACAGATTGATTAGCTTATTACAATTGCATGGATGACGGGTTATATTCCTTAATACTATCGTAGGGCCGTGTACAATATTCCCTAACTCTATAAGATCCTACTTCACTCCTATGTCGAGAAGTTAGAAGCTCCTAACATTGGATCATTAGAATTCTATTACGCATTAAATATAACCAAAAATCGTAGTACACCTCCGATCATGTTTCTAAATACGTTCAAGCAAGTTACCAATGGAAGTCTGCCAGTTTTCTTAAACCTAATATCGAATACAATCATCCGTAACAATTATAAACAAACAATCAACCCATAATCAACATCTAGGTTTCACTACATCTAAGCAAACACAATAAAAACCTAGCCTAGCATGTTAAAAAGAAGACAAGCGTAAGATATAATCACAAAACACATAGGCATATTGAATGAATTGAATAAGTACTTATCTTCAATTGAACATGGAAGAAACAAAGGGTTGAAACCCTTCAAATAGCTGGAAAATTCGTCTAGGGTTTTATTCACTCAAAGTTGCACACTAATGAATGAAAATTAGAAAACTATATATAGATTTTACACCTCGACGGCGTCACGTTATAGCTTGTGACGCCGTCAACTCGCCGCCATGATGAAATTCGTATTGCCTAGATCCATTCCTAACGCCGTCATGTGTAAATGAGCTCTGGGCCGTCACGTGTAATTGGACCCTGACGGCCTTGGTGACGCCGTCAGGCCAATATGCCTAAAAACCATCTGGATCGTCACGTGTATTTTCCACTTCCACCTCTTTTGCCACTCTTGACGCTGTCACTTATAGAACCTTGACTCCGTCAGGTACTGTTCCTAGCAAGGAATTTGAGACTTTGTCGTTTTCTTCACTTTTATGCTCCGAAAACGTCCAAAATGCTTCCTTTTCCAGATTTCTCCTCAAAAGTACCTAAAATGACAAAAGGAACGATTTAGGGCAATAATTGATCAAATAATCTCGAATTGGGGCTTAAATGACCCCTTAAAAGCGGTACACTTTTCGCCTCATCAAATACCCTTACACTTGAGATTTGCTTGTCCTCAAGCAAATGCGCTTTTATTCTAATCAAAATACAAGTTAGGGGTCATTTAACACAAATATAAAAGTAATTACAACAAATAATCGTTTCACTGAAAACCAAAAACAAGCACGGAGGTCATACACTAGCACCTCACAAATAGTGTTTAGATACTCACATCTCTCGGGTGTAATAAAGTATATATCACAATATAGAAATGGAAAACATCTCTCACTACCTGTTATAGCAAATAGATTGCCATAGGCTTGGGAAATGATCAAACCTCCACCACTTGGCGTAAGCACCTAGGATAAACCATCAAAGAGGTCTTTTAAAGAGTTATAACGTTAGGTGTAGGGATATGGAAAACACGATTTTGTTGGATAAAGGCAATATTTACTGGTGGCGAGTTAATCATCTTGGTTAATTACATGTACAATATGGCGTTGCTAAGTGATGCGTGGGAATCGCAACTGGCTTTACCTCTCGAGGGATCTCGAGAAGCTTACAACCCCCACCAGGCAGTGTACCTGATCGTTGTAGTATAGTATAGTGACAAGTACCGGGGGATTGATCGTTCAGCTAGGAATAGTGTCGTTAGGATTGAAATTAATCTAACTAGGTCTAAAGGTGAAGGATGATTCTTTTTATGTTTTTATATTTTATGAAAAGCAAGTAAAAATCTTGGGTATTGGGAGAGTGGGCGGAATTAGTTGCTAATCAACTAACCCAAAAGCTACTAATTAATCTAATAAACAAAAAAATAAACTAAGGTTCTACAAGATAAGTGAAGCATGTCTACCCATGATATGTTACTCCTTGCTAGCTATCCAATCCTACCTATTGAATTGTAACCTTGTTTTAATTAACGGGTTGTATTCCTTAATACCATTCATGGGGTATCGCACATAACTCCCCATTTCTATGAGCTCTTATCTCCTCCTACACCATGCCCAGCACAACTATAGGGATTGTAAACAGTGGCTCATGCATTAAATACAACCAATAAAGACCTTAGTGCAATAGGTTCATGTTTCCTAAGACGTTCAAGCATGTTACCATTTGGAGATCTGCCAGTTTTCTTAAGCCTAACATATAAATCATTCAATCAAAACAAGAATCAATAGGAAACAAGGATTATAAACTAAACCAACTAGATCTATTGAAGTTGTCACGCCTTAATTGATGGAGATAGACACAACATCAACAAGAAATCAATGAGATCTAATCAATTATATACAAGTTTCACATAATCATAAGTAGACACAAGGTGAATTAGCAAATCATCATCAAAGAAGAGCAAACAACAATGATAATGGAAAACATAATTAAGATAGAATCATCAAACCAATACATGATGTTTATGGAGTGATTGAAACCCTCTAAGTTGCTGGAAAAACACCCACCTAAACCCAGGAATCGACTTTAGGGTTTAGGGCTTACAAAAAGTGAAGTTATGATGTTATATTTATAGGCATGTTTTCTGTCGGCCCTTCTTGACGGCGTCAGCCCGTTACTCTTGACGCCGTCAAGACCAATTTTTCACCAAATTGTAGATCTCTTCGTCCTCTTCGCGTGGGCTTTTGAATCACCTAAATCCGAGTTCGTATGCAAAAGTTATGACCAAAACAATATCAGCTACTTCGCGCGCAAGTTTTGACAAGTTAACACGTGACGGCCTTGGGTGACGCCTTCAAATTCTCTCTGGGCCGTCACCACTTTTACACTTGAAGCCGTCACCAAAATGCTCTTGACGCCGTCAGGTACTGTTCTCAGCATGGAAAATTAAGTCTTTGGCGTTTTCTTCACTTTTATGCTCAAAAAACGTCCAAAATGCTTCCTTTTCCTGAATTCACTCCCAAAGGACCTAAAATCACAAAAGGAACGATTTAGGGAATATTTGATCAAATAAATTCGAATTCGGGCTTAAATGACCCCCTAAAAATAGATCATTTTTCGCCTCATCATATACCCTTACACTTAAGATTTGCTTGTCCTCAAGCAAATGCGCTTTTATTCTAGTCAAAATACAAGTTAGGGGTCATTTAACACTAATATAAAAGTAATTACAACAAATAATCGTTCCACTAAAGACCAATAGACAAGCACGGAGGTCATACACAAGCACCTCACAAATAGTGTTTAGATACTACATCTCTCGGGTGTAATAAAGTAATATCACATTATGGAAATGGAAAACATCTCTCACTACCTGTCATAGCAAAATAGATTACCATAGGCTTGGGAAAGGATCAAACCTCCACCACATGGCGTAAGCACCTAGGATAAACTATCAAAGAGGTCTTTTAAAGGGTTGTAACGTTAGGTGTAGGGATATGAAATACACGGTTTTGTTGGATAAAGGAAGTTTTACTGGTGGCGAGTTAACAATCTTGGTTAATTACATGTACAATATGGCGTTGCTAAGCTAAGACTAGACTCGACTTAAGCTAATAAATGAAAAATAACAAAAACATAAAATGAACATAGAATAAAAAGGGATGGTAGTCCGTATGTTTTTTCTCTTTTTTTTTTATTTTTTTATTATTTTTTTATTTTTTATTTTTTTTGCATACACTCTTACCCTACCATCAAAAATAATACATCATAGGGGTTAAACATTCCCTTTACACTTGAATCTTTACATACTTTACATTAAACTAATCTAATGACTCGAATTAAGATAATCAAAACACTTGGAGCACTTTTAAGATTAACGTACATATGGGGGTAATAAATGATGTTCTTCCCCATTACTCCATAAATAAGTACTTACCCATAAGTCCCAATCGTCCCAAAACAATATGTACAAGGATATGACTCGACTTAGCAACCATGTAATCAATTAGAAAGTTAACTTAGGGTTTAACAAATAACAATAATGCACTAAAAATGAGTGCATACACGGAAGGCTAAGGCGATTTGGTTGTACATTTAAGTGGGGTGTAACAAATTCTTCCTTTAAGTAAAATGCTTAAAGTTAGAAACGAAAAGATAGACTCGGAGGGGTGTACTAGGGGTTTCGTGTACTAAAAATGAGTACAACGCTAAGGGTGTGGGAAAAATTAGTTGACTTAACTAGCCAGGTAATATGACTTAAATGGTCAAGTAATTATAATATGGGTTTAACACAAGGGTAATCCTAATGCCTCTTATCATGTAGTAAATCCTACCACACGAATGTAGTCTCACTAGCGGTCTCGGGATGCATCACTAACGCAAGTTCTAGAATCTAAATGCTACCGGTACACTCATAAGCACTAATAGTAAATGCTTTTCCTATCAAATCTAAAGGCGAACCTCATATTTTTGGGTGGAAAATTTTTCTGAATATACGGTTATGTGCTAGTCATACAATCTCCTATCCATGAGATGCTTGCTATGGCTAAAGTTTCACTCCTAAATGTTGTAAAAAATTTTAAATTTGGCGCTAAAATTACACTAACAAGTATTTCTCATAGTTTTATTACACATCTACCATTAACAAAACAAACTCAAGCGAAAGTGCATATGTAAGGTATCATCTTTTTACCCTCCCCTTACACTTAAGATGAACATTGTCCCCAATGTTCAAGTAAAGAATGTAAAAGTGAAAAAGTAAAGAGAATGAAATCAAATACTCCCCTGGTTCGCTCAGTATGGATAATGAGGTGGCCAGGTTAAATCTTCCTCCAAGAAAATGAACAATCAAGGCTTCCCTTCCAGAATATAAATCATCTTCTTGTCAAACATAACCTGTAAATCCTGAGAAAACAAACAAAAACCCAAAGCATCAACCCGAACAAAGATAACTCACAACTAGATGTAATTCCAGACTTAGGAATAGAAACAAACAATTAAAGATATAATGCTTGTGGAATGAATGTTTGCAGATTTCCTGGAGTTTATAAAACTAAAGAATTAACAAAAACTTTAAGACTCCGGTAGAAAAACAAAACCGGTAAAATTTCCAGGTTTTTACACGTGACGCCGTCAAGAGTTATCTCGTGACGCCGTCAGAAGTGACCTGCAGAAATTCTTATGTTAAGTTTCCGGAAAATTTCTGGAAAAACTTGGTTCTACTTCCTGGAAAATCCTGCAAAACTTCATTATGACTCAATACAAGCATTTGACTCTAACAAATACTAATACACATGTCCATTTAATATTGTTGTGGTTCATGCTCAATTTTATTCTTATAAACAAATTTGGATCTCCCTTACACTTATCTTTTGCAAAATACCTTTATATGCAATTAAGACGAAGTTAAAAACAAAATAAAGCATTTTCACAATTTACTTTGAAACATGAGCCACAAACAATAAAAATAAAACATGCATACGGAAACAAATAAAATCAAACAAACAAACAAACAAATAAAAACATACAAAACATGGGTTGCCTCCCAAGAAGCGCTTGTTTTTGTTCGAGTCTCGAGCCTGACTCTACCCTTATTTAACGGAAATAGGGGAGGTTTTCCCTACACTTAGGATCAAGTGTGGGTGAAAGTAGCGATACACACCCTTAGGGTGTGAATATGCCACGTGAGGTGAAGGGGGTGAGTGAATGGCTTCCTTCATCCTAAAACTACCCGGATAATATTGGTTGATGGGTGTGTCAGTTCCTCTTTTGTCTCCTAGAAATATATCTAAGGATGGAAAGGTGTGTAAAGATTGAGGTTCCGGTTCATCAACACTAGGAGATTCCCTAGAACTAGGAGTAAGGTTATCACTACAAGTGTTCAAACCTATATCCTCAAGTGGTGCCTGGTCCAAGGGTTCTACTTTCATCGGAATTCCTAAAGTTTCTTCTACCTCTTCCGGGTAAGTCATGGGCGGTGTGTATGCCTCAAATGATGGTAGGACTTGTGGGGTACTTAGTGGGCTTAGGTTTTCTACTATCTCTTCCATCACATCAATATCACCTATGTGTTCATCTTGTATTATGGTAGTACCTAACCATGACATGCAACTAGGTGGCTCAACTCTAACCTCATGTGTGTCGTATGTTTTGGTGAAATCTATCCCGCTCATGCAACTAGGTAGTTCAACACTAACCATATCATAATCTTGGTTTGATTCTAAGTTCATGTTCTTAGAAACTAGGTCATCTCGCTCATACAAATCCACCAATTCGTTGAACTTATGGGTTATGGTTAGGAAGCTTTTCTCAAAATTCATCCAAAGGGTCTCACTAAAATGAATTGATCCTGATAATGATCGTCTAATAGAAAACACACATGCATAAAATTCATCAAACCCATCTAACTTTACACCCATCTCCTCTTGTATATATGTAAGATCACTTAAAAATTCATTGGAACAACAGGAGGCAAATCTATCCAAGTAAACTAATTGTTCCTCTATAGTTAATGATCTAAATGGAATTTCATCCGCCATGGAGACAAATGAAAATGGTCTCACAAACAAAGGGCACAAAGAAAAAGATCGACTACAAGAAAGCTAATAAAAAGAAAATAAAAATCTCACTAAAAAGGAATCTAATGAGTAGACCTAATAAAAATCAAATTCAATCTAAACAATAACTATTCCCCGGGCTGCGGCGCCAAAAACTTGATGCGTGGGAATCGCAACAGGCTTTACCTCTCGAGGGATCTCGAGAAGCTTACAACCCCCACCAGGCAGTGTACCTGATGGTTGTAGTATAGTATAGTGACAAGTACCGGGGGATTGATCGTTCAGCTAGGAATAGTGTCGTTAGGATTGAAATTAATCTAACTAGGTCTAAAGGTGAAGGATGATTCTTTTTATGTTTTTATATTTTATGAAAAGCAAGTAAAAATCTCGGGTATTGGGAGAGTGGGCGGAATTAGTTGCTAATCAACTAACCCAAAAGCTACTAATTAATCTAATAAACAAGAAAATAAACTAAGGTTCTACAAGATAAGTGAAGCATGTCTACCCATGATATGTTACTCCTTGCTAGCTATCCAATCCTACCTATTCAATTGTAACCTTGTTTTAATTGACGGGTTGTATTCCTTAATACCATTCATGGGGTATCGCACATAACTCCCCATTTCTATGAGCTCTTATCTCCTCCTACACCATGCCCAGCACAACTATAGGGATTGTAAACAGTGGCTCATGCATTAAATACAACCAATAAAGACCTTAGTGCAATAGGTTCATGTTTCCTAAGACGTTCAAGCATGTTACCATTTGGAGATCTGCCAGTTTTCTTAAGCCTAACATATAAATCATTCAATCAAAACAAGAATCAATAGGAAACAAGGATTATAAACTAAACCAACTAGATCTATTGAAGTTGTCACACCTTAATTGATGGAGATAGACACAACATCAACAAGAAATCAATGAGATCTAATCAATTATATACAAGTTTCACATAATCATAAGTAGACACAAGGTGAATTAGCAAATCATCATCAAAGAAGAGCAAACAATAATGATAATGGAAAACATAACTAAGATAGAATCATCAAACCAATACATGATGTTTATGGAGTGATTGAAACCCTCTAAGTTTCTGGAAAAACACCCACCTAAACCCAGGAATCGACTTTAGGGTTTAGGGCTTACAAAAAGTGAAGTTATGATGTTATATTTATAGGCATGTTTTCTGTCGGCCCTTCTTGACGGCGTCAGCCCATTACTCTTGACGCCGTCAAGACTATTTTTTCACCAAATTGTAGATCTTTTCGTCCTCTTCGCGTGGGCTTTTGAATCACCTAAATCCGAGTTCGTATGCAAAAGTTATGACCAAAACAATATCAGCTACTTCGCGCGCAAGTTTTGACAAGTTAACACGTGACGGCCTTGGGTGACGCCTTCAAATTCTCTCTGGGCCGTCACCACTTTTACTCTTGACGCCGTCACCAAAATGCTCTTGACGCCGTTAGGTACTGTTCTCAGCATGGAAAATTAAGTCTTTGGCGTTTTCTTCACTTTTATGCTCAAAAAACGTCCAAAATGCTTCCTTTTCCTGAATTCACTCCCAAATGACCTAAAATCACAAAAGGAACAATTTAGGGCAATATTTGATCAAATAAATTCGAATTCGGGCTTAAATGACCCCCTAAAAATGGATCATTTTTCGCCTCATCACTAAGCGAAGACTCGACTCTACTTAAGCTAATAAATCAAAAATAACAAAAACATAAAACAAACATAGAATGAAACGGGATGGTAGTCCGTATGTTTTTCTCTTTTCTTTTTTTCTATATATATATATTTTTCTTTTTCTTTGATTTTTTCGATTTTTTTATTATTATTATATATAGTTTTTTTTGCATACACTCTTGCCCTACCATCCAAAATAATACATGATAGGGAACGTACATTCCCCTTACACTTGAATTTTTATATACTTTACAATAAACTACTCTAATGACTCGAATCAAGATAATCAAAACACTTGGAGTACTTTTTAAGATTAACGCACATATGGGGGTAATAATTTGATGTTCTTCCCCATTACTCCATAACACAAGTACTTTACCCATGAGTCCCAATCGTCCCAAAAAAATATGTACAAGATATGACTCGACTTATCAACTATGTAATCAATTAGATAATTAACTAAGGGTTTAAACATGTAACAATAATGCACTAAAGATGAGTGCATACACGGAAGGCTAAGGCGATTTGGTTGCACAATTGGGTAGGATGTAACAAATTCTTCCTTTAAGTAAGATGCTTAAAGTTAGAAACGAAAAGATAGGCTCGGAGGGGTGTACTAGGGGTTTCGTGTACTAAAAATGAGTACAACGCTAAGGTGTGGGAAAAATTAATTGACTTTACTAGTGTCACACCCCAAAAATGACGCAGCGGAAAGACATTTACGGGGTATGACTTATTAGTCAAGAACACAAGGTGTCTCAATAGAGAAATACTAAATGAATAACGTCATACAGGTAATAGTCGCAAACACCCTCAACCAGGATAAGTACAAAGATCCAAATACTAAACATAAGTCTCAAAGTCAAACAACATCACTTAGGAAAATATCAAAATGCAACTCAACGAGATACAACCCGGGAGGGTCTTGTCTTAAGTCTTACTAGGCCAGGCCAATACTCAACCTTCTAAAGCAACTTCTGTCTAAACACCTGAAAATGGATACTCGAAAACGTCAACATAAAGTTGGTGAGCTCGTAGGTTTGAAAGTAAACCACAAAGCTGTGAAAGATATTAGGTAGGACAATAGTGAGAGAGATAAGAAATTATAGCATGAAATAAGGAAAAGTTTTTAATAGCGCTAAACTGAACCTGCCATGATTGTCACACAAATAATTAATAGCGGGGAGCTACCCCGGATAGTACTATCCTATGCTTCGGCCCCATACAGAGTTAAACAGTAGCGCATGCTCGCAAACGTAATAGTATACCACATAGCATATAATTGAAATCAAACGTACATAATTGTCCAAAACAAAGCATGAAAACATTTAGTCACAGCATGAAAACGATTTCAAAGCATTGAGTACCATTTTCCCCCAAGGAAAAATATATAAAAAGTGGGGCTACGAGAACTCACCTTAGTCAAGCAATGCACAACACAACGATATAAGAGTAGTTTAGCAAGACGGTAAATAGAAAGTCACGGCGCAACGGACTCGGCACATCCTATTAAAATAAACTTGTCTTAGTATCTAATTCGAAACGTATAAACTTTTAAGAGTTAACTATTTCCAAAAATTACTTATTTTAGCCTCAATATCTATCGTTAAAAACATTTATTAATGTTTGGTATCATTTGTGCGCGGTGAAGACACGACCCAGACTCGAGTGAACGCACGCCAAGACAAAGACCAAAACTCAAACGACTTGTAAGAGTAACTAGGTTCTATGATCTCTAAGACTAGCATATCGATAAACATGCCCTCGAAACGATTAGTGACCCGTTTGTATTCATATTTATTTGGTGTTTCGCTTATTATTATTAATAAATATTAAATAACGTTTTTATCATTATTTAACGTTTCCGGATTAACTTAGAAATATCGACAACGTCATCGACGTTAACTAATATTTCTTATTAATTTAAGGCGTTATATAATGTTCTTATCGTCATTTAATGGTCATCGTTAGCTTAAAAATATTAAGTAACTATTGTTAGTCGTTAGTTAATATTTAAAAGCTACTTTAATATATACATATATAAAAATTGTGTGTCATTTAAGTTTAATCAATATTATCTTTTTACGGGTCACTCTTCGTTTCCGGTCCATTTTGGCTCGTCGGGTGCCACACATGATTAGAAAGTCTCGATGACGCCCGAAATGGCTCAAGTCATCACAATAGAAATATTATCGTCTAATTATCCAAATTTCGCAACACAAACTACTACAAACGACGGCCGTCTACGGCACACCGACTAATCTAAACTCCGTCAATCTAATTGTTTTATCACCAATATAACCACAACCCACAACCAACGATTTGTCGAGACCCTAATGGTCTCGGCTCCCTAGCACCTCGGCCAATACAACCAAACGACAAGAACAACAATAGCAACAACACCTCAACAACAAGAATTAACAAAAGAAAGACCAAACCACAATCCTTAACATCCTCGAATCCAACTCCATCTCCTTGACATCACCATCACAGCCAAACCCATTACCAAATCTGAAACTATCCTAATCTTAATCTAGACCCACACCAGCCCGTGTGACACCAACAACAGGAACCAAACAACACTCGGCCGTGAGTCTAGAACTCACGTCACCACTCTCGTTCACCCAAACAGACACAACAACAAATAACCATGATACCAAACATGATTTAGAGCTCATTTTATTTATTTTTATTTCGATAATAATATGAAACCCCCAAAAACTCGTGAGTTTTGGGTCCCACCATGGCGTGAACGACCACAAATTGTGGGTTTTCCTACCTTAAAAGCTTCGGTGAATCAAGAAACAAGAAGAAAAGATGTTGTGGTGATGATTCGTGGCTGGGGAGATGGAAATCGTGGTGTTTGGAGGCGTATTATAGCGCGTGAAATGTATCAATGTGAAGGAAATGGTGAGGGGAGTAAGATAATGGTGGCGGTGTAGTTGTGTGGGTGGTGGTGACGGCCAAATGGCCGGATTCTTGGTCGGAGAAGAAAAGAGAGGGGGCGGCTGATTTGGGGAGGAGGGGTAACAAAACCCTAGATATATTTTAAGTGGGTATTTATGGGGCTATTGTTGGACTAGTGGTGAAATCATAATTTGCCCACAAGGTCTAAAGTGTAACATTTCCTTTATTATTAACGAAGAAACCTCGAGACCCAATAATAATATCGTAAATATGTCCCGAGTAATTAAAAGTTATTCCATGGACTTTAAAACTATTTTTCCAATAATATTGACTATAAATACGTGTATTTTCGTTAAACGTTAAAATTATCTTATAAAACGTATATTTGACCCTAGGTTGTGCCGTGTCATGCGATCTAGCTCATAAACACCCATAAATAAACACACAAACATAACCCAACAAAATATTTGGAATTTTAAGGTTGAGTAAGGACCTGTAAATTTCGTGGTTGCTACAGTCTACCCCCGTTATTTGGAATTTTGCCCTCAAAATTCAACTAGTACTATGGTCAAACATGTGCGAATACTTAAGTCTCATCTGATCCTCACGTTCTCAAGTAAACTCTGGCCCACGCTTTGAGTCCCAGCGGACTTTTACTATTGGTATCTTGCTACGCTTCAACTTCTTAATCTCACGCTCTAGAATCTCAACTGGTTTCTCTACAAAGTGCAACTTAGGATCTATCCGAATCTCTTCCAAAGGTATGTGTAGGGTTGGATCAGCAAGACACTTCTTAAGGTTCGATACGTGAAACGTATCATGAACGCCACTCAGCTCTGGTGGTAGTCTTAGTCGGTAAGCTACTGGGCCAATTCTCTCAGTGATCTCGAAAGGTCCTACATATCTAGGTGCTAACTTGCCCTTCTTACCAAATCGTACAATACTCTTCCAAGGTGATACCTTAAGTAATACATGATCACCAACGCTAAATTCTAGGGGTCTCCTTCTATTGTCGGCTGATGCGTGGGAATTGCACCAGGCTTTACCTCTCGAGGGATCTCGAGAAGCTTACAACCCCCACCAGGCAGTGTACCTGATCGTTGTAGTATAGTATAGTGACAAAGTACCGGGGGATTGATCGTTCAGCTAGGAATAGTGTCGCTAGGATTAGAAAACCTAGATACTAGTTCTAAAGGTGAGGGATGATTATTTTTGTATTTTTATATTTTTTAGAAAGCAAGTAAAAATCTCGGGTTTGAAGGATTTGGGCGGAATTAGTTGCTAGTCAACTAACCCAATACTAAAGATGCAATTAAAATAAAATACTAGAAATGAAAATAAACTAAATTATACTAAGGTTGTGAGCAATAAGTGGAGAAAATGTGTTTACTTAGATTTCACTACTCCCTAGACATCTTTTACACATTAATTACTTGTTATAGTTGCATGGATGACGGATCGTATTCCTTAATACCATTCATGGGGTGGCGCACTTAACTCCCCAATTCTATGAGCTCTTATCTCCTCCTATACCATGCCCATCACAACCATAGGGATTATAAACAGTGGCTCATGCATTAAATACAACCAATAAAGACCTAGTGCACATCGGTTCATGTTTCTTAAGACGTTCAAGCATGTTACCAATTGGAGATCTGCCAGTTTTCTTAAGCCTAACATATAAATCATTCATCCAAAACAACTATAAACAAGTAATCAACACATAATTAACATCTAGATTTCATTAGATCTAAGCAAACACAAGATAGATCTAGCCTAGCATGATGGAATTAAGACAAGAACAAGATATAGACAACCAACACATAGACATATTGATTGAATTAAAAGAACACTTATCTCAATTACACATGAAAGGTATCAAGGGCTTAGAACCCTAGAAAAACCTGTAAAATTCGCACCAAGTTCGTACTTAGGGTTTCTCCAAAACTTCTATTTTTTTAATGTGAAAATTAGAAAACTATATATAGGAAAAGGGGACTGACGGCGTCAAGACCAAACTTGTCACGCCGTCACCTCGCCGCCAAAACTCTTCTCGGACTGCCTTGATCTACTTTTGACGCCGTCATGTGTTGTGCATTTCCAGGCCGTCATGACTTTTACTCTTGACGCCCTACTTCGTGACGCCGTCAAATCTGTACTGGGCGTCATGGAAATTTGCTCTTGACGCCGTCAAGGATTCCTTCTTGACGCCGTCACCTACTGTTTCCAGCAAGGAAAATTAAGACTTTGGCTTTTTCTTCACTTTTATGCTCCAAAAATGTCCGAATTGCTTCCTTTTCCAGATTTCACTCCTAAAGTACCTAAAATCACAAAAGGAACGATTTAGGGCAATATTTGATCAAATAAATTCAATTCCGGGCTTAAATGACCCCCTAAAAGTGGTTCATTTTTCGCCTCATCATGTACCCTTACACTTGAGATTTGCTTGTCCTCAAGCAAATGCGCTTTTATTCTACTCAAAATACAAGTTAGGGGTCATTTAACACTAATATAAAAGTAATTACAACAGATAATCGTTCCACTAAAGACCAATAGACAAGCACGGAGGTCATACACTAGCACCTCACAAATAGTGTTTAGATACTCACATCTCTCGGGTGTAATAAAGTGTAAATTACAATATGGAAACGGAAGATATCTCTCACTACCTGTCATAGAGAAATAGATTACCATAGGCTTGGGAAAGGATCAAACCTCCACCACATGGCGTAAGCACCTAGGATAAACTATCAAAGAGGTCTTTTAAAAGGGTTGTAACGTTAGGTGTAGGGATATGAAATACACGGTTTTGTTGGATAAAGGAAGTTTTACTGGTGGCGAGTTAACAATCTTGGTTAATTACATGTACAATATGGCGTTGCTAAGCCAAGACTAGACTCGTCTTAAGCTAATAAATGAAAAATAACAAAAACATAAAATAAACATAGAATGAAACGGGATGGTAGTCCGTATGTTTTTTTCTCTTTTCTTTTTTCTATATTTTCTTTTTCTTTTTCTTAATTTTTTCGATTTTTTTTTTTTTTTTTTTTTTTTTTTTTTTTTGCATACACTCTTACCATACCATCCAAAATAATACATTATAGGGAATGAACATTCCCCTTACACTTGAATTTTTACATACTTTACAATAAACTAATCTAATGACTCGAAATAAGATAATCAAAACACTTGGAGCACTTTTAAGATTAACGTACATATGGGGGTAATAAATGATGTTCTTCCCCATTACTCCATAAATAAGTACTTTACCCATGAGTCCCAATCGTCCCAAAACAATATGTACAAGGATATGACTCGACTTAGCAACCATGTAATCAATTAGAAAGTTAACTTAGGGTTTAACAAATAACAATAATGCACTAAAAATGAGCGCATACACGGAAGACTAAGGCGATTTGGGTGTACATTTAAGTGGGGTGTAACAAATTCTTCCTTTAAGTAAAATGCTTAAAGTTAGAAACGAAAAGATAGGCTCGGAGGGGTGTACTAGGGGTTTCGTGTACTAAAAATGAGTGCAACGCTAAGGGTGTGGGAAAAATTAGTTGACTTAACTAGCCAAGTAATATGACTTAAATGGTCAAGTAATTATAATACGAGTTTAACACAAAGGTGATCCTAATGCCTCTTATCATGTAGTAAATCCTACCACACGAATGTAGTCTCACTAGCGGTCTCGGGATGCATCACTAACGCAAGTTCTAGAATCTAAATGCTACCGGTACACTCATAAGCACTAATAGTAAATGCTTTTTCTATCAAATCTAAAGGCGAACCTAACATATTTGGGTGGAAAATTTTTCTGAAAGTACGGTTTTGTGCTAGTCATACAATCTCCTATCCATGAGACGCTTGCTATTGCTAAAGTCTCACTCCTAAATGTTGTAAAAAAATTTAAATTTGGCGCTAAAATTACACTAACAAGTATTTCTCATAGTTTTATTACACATCTACCATCAAACAAAACAAACTCAAGCGAAAGTGCATATGTAAGGTATCATCTTTTTACCCTCCCCTTACACTTAAGATGAACATTGTCCCCAATGTTCAAGTAAAGAATGTAAAAGTTAAAAAGTAAAAAGAATGAAATCAAATACTCCCCTGATTCGCTCGGTGATAAGTTCTTTTTGTAGTATAGTTTTTATTACCGAAGAAATGCTTAGGAAAGTATTTCCCCGGGTCGTGTCCCAGCGAAGGTGTGAATGGAATTTCGAATTCCCGAATCGTGAAACGTGTCGTGAAAACGGTAAAAAGTTATTTGATGAGATTATACTAATGAAATAGTAAATGAAGCGCAAATAACCAATTAAACACGTAATTCAAATAAACAAACTTAAAACGTAATGTAGAATCGAAAACGTAAAATAAACGTTAATGTACAAATTAAAACGCGACTTTTAAGCTACGCTACTCCTACGGACTCGGAAATAATTTCTAAAAGTTAAAAATGATAAAAGAAAATTTTGAGAAAAAGAAAACTATTTTTTTGACTTTTTATTTATTTACTATGATTTAAAAACTAATTAAGTAATTAAAAATTAAAGGAAAATGTAAATAAAGTGAGAAAAATGAAAATTAAATTTTGAAAATTATAAAATAACTAAAAAGAAATTTTAAAACTAAAAACTATTTTTTTTTTTTTGGCTTTTTATGTAATTTTTGGAAATTAAAACTATTTAAACTAATTAAAAATTAAAATAAAATTCAAATTAAATGGGAAAAATGCAAAATAAATTTCTAAAATTATAAAATAAATGAAAATAAATTTTAAAAATATTTTTGGATTTTTCTTGGCTTTTTCTGATTTTTTTGGAATTTTTAGTAATTAAAAAGTATTAAATTTTGATTATAAATGAAAATAAAATAAGAAAAATAGTAAATGAACTCGGAAAAATTTGAAAAAATTACAGAAAATCTAAAATAATAAAATGAACTTGAGAAAAAATTTTGAAAATAAAATAAGAAAGGAAAGTGCTGATAAGCTTGAAACAGCTTAAAATGAAGTGCTTATTAATAAGCACTTTGACCAAAGTTTGACCAAACCTTGACCAAATTATTTTATGACTCAGAAAAGCTAAATGGAACGGATTTGAGACTCAATGATCACAGAAACATAGATAATGGACACAAACTCGTTCAAATAAGCACTATGTAACGAAGCCGATAAGCAAATAGATGAAGCAACAAGCAAACATTCAATAAGAAACTCAACTTAATGCACAAAAGAACTGATATGAACAGCTAATCTCAAGTTTTAAGCGTGAAATCTTACTAGCAGTCCAGAACTGAAATCAGATGCCTAGCTAAATATACTAAACTCGACAAACTAATTTAGCTATACTAATAAGTCGCGCAGTGAAAGCTTATGGAGGCAAATGCTCTATTAGCCATCTGAGATAGCAAATCCACCAAATAATAACACCCTCAAACTACTTAGAATACCTAAAATGACCTTAGATCAGTACCCCTTGAACTAAAAGACTGCTAGATTTGACTCCTTAATTGCCTTCAAACTTTGACTAAACCTTATATCGATTTATTACAACTCATCCTAAAGGTCCAATTATGATGATTAAACTAAATGAACACAAACTTAAAGATAATAAACATAGATTATATAATTAGCAGCAATAAATGACAAATAACAATGAAGATGGAATGCAACTACGACTATTTATGTAACAACTATGAGTTTTATGATTATTCTAAGTTTTCTATGCCTAAAGTGACTTAATTATGCAGAAGAAAATCACAAGAAACACCAATCAAACTCAGAATGCAATGCAATCCAAACACCCCCTACAGATGGCAGTTAACACAACAATTATGATTTCCAAGCTTAACTAACCAATCTACTGATCCAAACAGATAAGTAAACTATATCAGAAGCTAAATGAACAGATGAAATGCAACGGCAACCACAGAAATGAAGGTATGCAATATAAGCTAAGCTGATGTAGAAATGAAATAAGCAAATTAGATACAAACTACACAAGGATTATGTAACCTGCTATACTACCTCTACTAAGTGATTGATTACTCTAATGAAACAGTAAAAGAACAAGATAAACTCAGGATTAAATTGGAAAAATGCTCAAACTCAACTAGACTAAAATGCAAACATTAAATCAAATCAAGAATTCAGATAGACAGCAAATGAATAGAATACAAACCAAACTACTAAAACTATAACAGAGCAATTAGATTATACTACTACTAATATTAAGCAAATAAACAACAATAGAAGCAGAACTTAAACTAATGAAACAGTAAGATGAGACGGAATTGAAAACAAAGAAACTTACTATCACCTCTCAGCCAAACAGAGAGCGTCGCCCTCACAGCCTATCTTTGGATAGGCTAAGCACATCCCTTACTTGCTTAACATATCAATAACGCCTTCAGTACACAATCCCTTGCCTCAGTTGAATTTCTTTGACTAATGTTCCAATTTATCAATATAACTCAGCAGAATAGTTATGAAAATCAATACCAGCTTATAAAAAAAAAAAAATGAAAATAGAGATCAGATTTAAAGCACTTAAAAACATAAATTGAATTGCAAAGGAAATTTAAATGTAAAATTAAAATTTTATTGAATATAAAAGTTGAGTACAATAAGACTGGAAAAATTACATAAAGCTGAGAATAAGCTAAACTACACTAGTAAGCTACTCTAAGCTAATTCCTACTCCTAATAATTTCAAACGTGAGTGAGGAGAAGCTATTTATAACTGAGCTGAGGTGAGGAGTCCAGGTTGCCATGTCATCAATCCGCGTGAAGGGTGTGTTTCTTTGAGTCTATCTCAGCCGTTTGATAACCCTTGCTCACCAATCTTCACTTTTCATCCGTTGGATTAATTGTGATGTGACCGATCCTATGTATCCTTCTCCATTGGTCCACGTGTGAGCTTCTTACATACCCTGACCCTTACTGACACCTTCTAGAAACTCTCATGATTGGGTAATTATTGAGTAATTGAGGTAAAATGGGGTAATTTTGAAAGGTGAGGAATTAGGGTTCTTGAACAGTAAAACTTCTGGGATTTTGGGGGTAAAAAGGGGGGCGGGGTTTATTTGGTGATTTGGGGGTTTTATTATTTTTTTGTGTTTGACCATGAGTATGGAGTTTGACTGGGTAAAAGTTATGGTGGATCGGGTAATTTGGAGAAGGGAGTGGGCTGGGTAATAAGTAAAGGTGTGATGGGCTTTTGATATATTTTGGGCTTTGGGGTTTTAGGATTGGTTGGATTAGGTCCGGTTGTGTAGGAGTATGAATATAAGACAAGGACTTAATGTTGTAATGCTTAAAATCATAGGGACCGAATTTGTAAATTTCCAAAAGTATTTCCAAGGGCCTAAATTGCCATTCTTTGATTTATGAAGGACTACCGTTGACATTTCTTCAATTTATCTTTGAGGGATCATTTTTGTCATAATCAGAAACATGGAGGACTGAAATTCCCAAACTCTACAAACTTTGCCCAGGGACTATTTTTGTAACTTTCTGAATATCTGAGGTTGAATTTGACTATTTGAGCTTGGACTTTGACCATTTGACTTCCCCGGCTTCGACTTTTGCAACTTTCCATTCTCGTGCTCGTTTTTGTCGGTTTTGGTGTCGATTTTGTTCATTTTTCTCATATCCGTACCTGCACATACACAAATACAAAAACATACGTTCTCTTGGCATTTTTGGTTAGTATTTGGTATTATTGGTCTGAAATAAGGTCTAAAAAGGATGAGTGATTAAGCATTCATCACTCGGCATGGATAATAAGGTGGCCAGGTTAAATCTTCCTCCAAGAAAATGAACAATCAAAGCTTCCCTTCCAGAATATAAATCATCTTCTTGTCATACATAACCTGTAAATCCTGAGAAAACAAACAAGACAACCTCGCGTAAAATCGGCGGCATCCTATATAAGTTACTAAATCCTAGAAAACAAGATAAGATATAATGCTTGTGTAATGAAGTTTGCAGATCTTCTGGAGATTATAAAATTTAATAATTCACAAAAACCATGAGACTCCGTTAGAAAAACAAAACCGGTAAAATTTCCAGATTTTTACACTTGACGCCGTTAAAGGTTAACTCTTGACGCCGTCAGAAGTGACCTGCAGAAATTCTTATGTTAAGTTTCCGGAAAATTTCTGTAAAAACTTGGTCCTACTTCCTGGAAAATCCTGCAAAACTTCATTATGACTCAATACAAGCATTTGACTCTAACAAATACGAATATACATGTTCATTTAATATTGTGGAGAATCATGATAGGTTTGTTTCTTAAAAACATATTTGGGGTTTCCCCTTACACTTATCTTTTGCAAAAATACTTTTAGGTGGAGTTAAGACTAGGCCAAAACGACAAAGTAAAGTATTTCCACTATTTAGTTTAGAAACATGATCAACCAACAATAAAAATAAAGCATGCATACGGAAGCAAATAAGATCAAACAAACAAACAAATAAAAACACACAAAACATGGGTTGCCTCCCAAGAAGCGCTTTTCTTTATTTACGAGTCTTGTAGCTAGACTCAAGGACATGGGTTACTATGTGACCTCGTCATCAAACGTCACATCCTCCTCACTAATCATTTCATTGTTATTTTCTTGATAATGTTTTACACGTTGTATGTTAACAGTAAATTCCCTGCCTTCATCGTCCAATAACACCACAGCTCCAGTTTTAGAGGAATTCTTCACCGTAAACGGTCCAGACCATCTAGACTTAAGTTTTCCCGAAAATAATCTCAACCGAGAATTGTATAATAGGACCTTGTCTCCATCTGAAAATTCGTTAGGTTTCTTAATTCTTTGGTCATGCCATCTTTTTGCTCTCTCTTTATATGTGATGGAAGATTCGTAAGCTTCTAACCTAAGCTCATTAAGCTCGTGTAATTGCAAGAACCTATTATTTCTAGCAATTGTGTAATCTAAGTTACATGTCTTAAGCGCCCAATAAGCCTTATGTTCTAATTCTACTGGTAAGTGGCATGCCTTACCATACACCATGCGGAACGGAGTCGTTCCAATAGGTGTTTTGTAGCCGGTTCGGAATGCCCATAAGGCTTCGTCGAGTTTAAATGACCAGTCCTTTCTATTTTGACTAACCGTCTTTTCAAGTATTCTTTTAATAGCCCTATTGGTGTTTTCGACTTGGCCATTGGTTTGTGGATGATAGGCAGTGGAGAACCGATGGGGTACTCCATACCTCTTCATGACCTTTTCCATTTGTGCATTGCAAAAATGGGTCCCCCTATCACTGATGAGAGCTTTAGGAATCCCGAATCTCGCGAAAATCTTTTTCAGGAAATGAATAACTACTCTGGCATCATTGGTCCTAAGGGCTTGTGCCTCAACCCATTTTGAAACATAGTCAATGGCGACTAATATGTATTCATTCCCCCTTGAAGATGGAAAGGGTCCCATGAAGTCAATCCCCCAAACATCGAAGACCTCACATACTTGTATAAAGTTCTGAGGTGCTTCATCCCTATGTAATATGTTCTCGGCCCGTTGACATGCATCGCATGCCTGCACAATTTCTTTTACATCACGGAAAATTGTGGGCCAATAGAATCCCGCATCGAGAATCTTTCGGGCGGTAATGTTTATCTCATGATGCCCCCCAGAGGGACCAGAGTGACATTCCCTCATGATCTTCACTGCCTCACTTTCCGAAACACAGCGTCTTATAATTTGGTCAGGACACCTTCGGAATAAAAATGGTTCATCCCAAAAGTAGTATTTTAGATGAGAAAAGAACCTTTTCCTTTCGTACCTAGTCAGGTGTTCAGGAACAATTCTACTTGCGAGGTAATTAGCAAAATCGGCGTACCACGGCTCTGAATCAATCATCAACATGAGTTGTTCGTCGAAATGAATCCCTAATCTCACTTCTATCGTGCATATCCAAGGGTTTTTCGAGACGAGATAGATGATCTGCGGCCAGATTTTCTGCCCCCCTCTTATCACGAATCTCAACATCGAATTCTTGTAGCAACAAGATCCACCGAATTAGTCGTGGCTTAGCATCCTGCTTCGCAAAAAGATATCGAAGAGCCGAGTGATCAGTGAAGACGACTGTTTTTGAAAGGACAAGATATTGTCAAAATTTGTCGAACGCAAACACTACGGCTAACAATTCTTTCTCGGTGGTGGAATGATTCTCTTGAACGGGATTCATGGTTTTGCTAGCGTAGTAAATAGGTTGAAAAAGCTTGTCACGCCGTTGGCCTAATACAGCCCCGACAGCGAAATCGCTAGCGTCACACATGATTTCAAATGGTAACTCCCAGTTGGGTGTGATCATGATTGGAGCTTGTGTGAGTTCCTTTTTTAAGAGATCGAATGCATCCTTGCATTCTTGGGAAAAATCGAACGGAGCATCTTTCACAAGTAATTGAGTCATTGGCCGAGCAATTTTGGAGAAGTCTTTGATGAATCTCCGATAAAACCCGGCATGCCCCAAGAAGCTGCGTATTTCTTTAACAGTCGTGGGGTATGGTAACTTAGATATAGCTTCAACTTTAGCTTGGTCCACCTCTATTCCGTTCCCTGAGATCTTATGCCCTAGCACAATCCCTTCTTTTACCATGAAATGACACTTTTCCCAGTTTAGCACCAAGTTGGTTTCCTCACACCGTTTAAGCATCTTTTCTAGATTAGCAAGACAGCGGTCGAAGGAGTTCCCGAAGACCGAAAAGTCATCCATGAACACTTCCATGCTGTCTTCCATGAGTTCGTGAAAGATTGTGGTCATGCATCGCTGGAAAGTAGCGGGGGCATTACATAGCCCAAAAGGCATTCTTTTGTAGGAAAATGTTCCATAGGGGCAAGTAAACGTGGTCTTTTCTTGGTCCTCAGGTGCTATGGGAATTTGAAAATACTCAGAAAATCCATCCAAGAAGCAATAGTACTCGTGTCCCGACAATCTCTCTAACATCTGATCAATGAATGGCAAGGGAAAGTGATCTTTCCTTGTGGCATCATTGAGCTTTCAATAGTCAATGCATACCCGCCATCCAGTGACCGTTCTCTGGGGCACCATCTCACCCTTGTCATTCTTAACCACAGTCATTCCACCCTTCTTAGGTACAACCTGCACAGGACTGACCCATGGGCTATCCGAGATTGGGTAAATCAATCCTGCATCCAGAAGTTTGATAACTTCTTTCTTTACTACTTCCTTAATGTTACGGTTCACCCGCCTCTGGGGTTGCACGGTAGGTTTATAATCTTCTTCCATGAGAATCTTATGTGTGCAAAAAGTTGAGTCAATCCCCTTAATGTCGGCCACACTCCATGCGAGCACCCCTTTGTATTTCTTTAGGACCTCTAAGAGTTTACCTTTTTGTTCATGTTCCAAGGAAGAGTTTATGATTACCGGCAGTTGGTCTTCTCCCTGAAGGAAGGCATACTCCAAATGGTTAGGAAGCTCTTTAAGATCTAACTCAGGAGGTTCGATAATAGAAGGTTTGAGCTTGTTTTCGGGCTTTCGGAGCTCGAGATGCTCCGTTGTCTCTTGTTTGGGGTTGAAGGAGACTGCACCAACATCCTCCATCTTTTCTACTTCTAGCAAAGGCAGGAAACTCTCGTCCCGTAGCAGCCTTCATCGATCTGTTCATCGACACAACTATCAATGACATCCGTGAGTTCATCGACTTCCCCGATGAAATAGAGCCGGTTGGCTGCTTCGAGGGAGAGGTCCATAGAATCCTTAATGTCGAAGGTTGTGCTATCGGTTCCCACTCGTAAGGTTAATTTGCCGTCATAAACATCAATGACTGCACGAGCGGTAGCAAGAAATGGTCTCCCTAAGATGATGGGTACCAAGTTATCCTCCTCCATATCCATGATTACGAAGTCGACCGGGAATTTGAATTTCCCAACTTTGACTAGCACATTCTCGCATATCCCTATGGGGTACTTGACTGATCTATCGGCTAGTTGGATGTTCATACGGGTAGATTTTAATCCAGAGTATCCTAATTTAAGGAACATAGAGTGAGGCATGAGATTGATACTCGCTCCCAAATCTGCAAGAGCATTCTTGATTGATAGAGATCCTATGGAGTAGGGCAGGGTGAAGCTGCCCGGATCGTCTACATTTTTTGGTAGCCCTCGATGGGTCACTACTGAGCATTCTTCCCCCAGGGTCACAAGACCCTCGAGTTTCTTCCGGTTAGCAAGTAGTTTTTTAAAGTATGCGCTATACTTCGCCAGGTTTGTTTGGATCGGGGGCGATGGGGGACGAGCTTGGGTAAGGTGGGTCCTTGGTTCTTGTTCCAGCTCGAGTGGTTATTGCGAGCATGGGGTCTTTCTTGCTTACTGATGGCATTTCAAGATTATCTAGGGCTGAGTTAAGCTTGTTGAAAAATTCTCCAATGTCATCCTGCTGCTCGTCGAAAAGCTCATTAAGACCTTTCATTTGCAAGCCTTTTTCGTGAGTGAAGTGACCAAGGTCATCTTCAAAAGTGCTCCTCATCTCGAATTCAAGGCCTTCCTCTCCTTCTTTTCTCTTTACCAGATTTCCCCAGAGGGTGTAATCGTCATTTTGGTAAAAAGGCAAAAGGGAGGGATCAGCATAAATGTCCCCTCCTGATAAGCATGCATGTTCAGTCGTGGTTGCTCCTCCGCATTCTTCTACCTCATGCGGGCCTCCACAGTAATCGCAGATTAAGTAAGGATTCGACAGTTGTTTAGGTGATTGCGATCCAGCTAGGTATTCCACTCTTTTGTGAATTTTTCTCAACCGATTTGAGGTGATTTCAGAAATGCTGACAGTCGACTCAGGTTCATCCCAAGCGTCATCCTAGACTTGAGCATATTCTTCAATCCTATTCAATCCTTCTTCGGCACTAAGATTGGCCAATCTCCCTTTTCTAGATTGGTTAATTCCGTTTCGGTCGTTAGAGGAGATATTATCGTAGAAGATTTGGACCAAGAGCCAAAGCTCAATGCCATGATGGGGAACTTGTCTTATTAAATCTTTGAATCTAATCCACGATTTATGGAAGGGTTCGTCCTTCCCTTTTCGGAAACGGAGGATCCTATCTCTAAACGCTGAGGGTTTTCTAGGTGGAAAGAACTTCTCATAGAATTTGGATATGAGTTGCTAACATGTGAAAATAGATTCAGAAGGGAGTTTATCATACCATTCTTGGGCTTTTTCATATAGGGTGAAAGGAAAGAATCGCAATCGGGACGTGTCTCTAGTAGCCCCATCCGTATGGAGGGTGTCTACTATTTTCAGGAAGTCTTTAATATGTTGGATTGGATCTTCCTCATCTAATCCGCAAAACCTACACACACTTTGGACAAGCCAAACATCGTTTGCATGCAAAACCTCGTTGGTGTGTTCGTTTGGGTAGACAATGGCGTTTGAGAAGCCACGAGAAGTTGGGGAGGAGTAGTCCTTAAGGCGCTTAGGAATGGGAGTTGTGGGGGTACTCATCTCGTCGTTGGGTTGGGAACTAGGGGTTGTGACATGATTTTCAGAATTTTCTTCAGAAAGGGGTGCATCAAAATCGATGGCAACGCTAGATGGTTCAGAAGTTGAGTGATATTGTCTCAATCTATGCATTTCTCTTTCGGGTTCCGCATAAGGTAAGACAAGGTTTCTAGTGGAACTACGACTCCTAGTGATCCTAAGGTTAAAGGATTCGTCGTTTGCCATGATGGCAGGTGGTGAAGAGTTACGAACAAAAACACAAAGAAATAAGATAGACTAAAGAAACCTAAAATTAAAATTAAAATCTCACTAGAAAGGAATCTAGTAAGCAGACCTAATAAAAAGAAATTCTAACCTAGACAATAACTATTCCCCGGCAAAGGCGCCAAAAACTTGATGCGTGGGAATTGCACCAGGCTTTACCTCTCGAGGGATCTCGAGAAGCTTACAACCCCCACCAGGCATTGTACCTGATCGTTGTAGTATAGTATAGTGACAAGTACCGGGGGATTGATCGTTCAGCTAGGAATAGTGTCGCTAGGATTAGAAAACCTAAATACTAGTTCTAAAGGTGAGGGATGATTATTTTTGTATTTTTATATTTTTTAAAAAGCAAGTAAAAATCTCGGGTTTGAAGGATTTGGGCGGAATTAGTTGCTAGTCAACTAACCCAATACTAAAGATGCAATTAAAATAAAATACTAGAAATGAAAATAAACTAAATTATACTAAGGTTGTGAGCAATAAGTGGAGAAAATGTGTTTACTTAGATTTCACTACTCCCTAGACATATTTTACACGTTAATTACTTGTTATAGTTGCATGGATGACGGATCATATTCCTTAATACCATTCATGGGGTGGCGCACTTAACTCCCCAATTCTATGAGCTCTTATCTCCTCCTATACCATGCCCATCACAACCATAGGGATTATAAACAGTGGCTCATGCATTAAATACAACCAATAAAGACCTAGTGCACATCGGTTCATGTTTCTTAAGACGTTCAAGCATGTTACCAATTGGAGATCTGCCAGTTTTCTTAAGCCTAACATATAAATCATTCATCCAAAACAACTATAAACAAGTAATCAACACATAATTAACATCTAGGTTTCATTAGATCTAAGCAAACACAAGATAGATCTAGCCTAGCATGATGGAATTAAGACAAGAACAAGATATAGACAACCAACACATAGACATATTAATTGAATTAAAAAAACACTTATCTCAATTACACATGAAAGGTATCAAGGGCTTAAAACCCTTGAAAAACCTGTAAAATTCGCACCAAGTTCGTACTTAGGGTTTCTCCAAAACTTCTCTTTTTTTAATGTGAAAACTAGAAAACTATATATAGGAAAAGGGGTCTGACGGCGTCAAGACCAAACTTGTGACGCCGTCACCTCGCCGCTAAAACTCTTCTCGGACTGCCTTGATCTACTTTTGACGCCGTCATGTGTTGTGCATTTCCAAGCCGTCATGACTTTTACTCTTGACGCCCTACTTCGTGACGCCGTCAAATCTGTACTGGGTCGTCATGAAAACTTGCTCTTGACGCCGTCAAGGATTCCTTCTTGACGCCGTTACCTACTATTCCCAGCAAGAAAAATTAAGACTTTGGCGTTTTCTTCACTTTTATGCTCCAAAAATGTCCGAATTGCTTCCTTTTCCAGATTTCACTCCCAAAGTACCTAAAATCACAAAAGGAATGATTTAGGGCAATATTTGATCAAATAAATTCAATTCCGGGCTTAAATGACCCCCTAAAAGTGGTTCATTTTTCGCCTCATCATCGGCATAGCTCTTTTGACGGCTGCGTGCAACCCTAAGCCTATCCTTAATTTGAATGATCTTCTCAGTTGTTTCTGCCCAAGAAATAGGTGAGCGACACTTTCGCCCATAAAGTGACTTGAATGGCGCCATCTTTATGCTAGCATGATAACTATTGTTGTAGGAAAACTCGACCAATGGGAGGTGAGTATCCCAATTTCCACCGAAGTCTATGGCACACGCTCTGAGCATGTCCTCCAAGGTTTGTATGGTACGCTCGGTTTGACCATCGGTCTGTGGGTGATAAGCCGTACTCATATCCAAGTTCGTCCCTAGTGACTTTTGCAACATTTTCCAAAAATTTAACGTAAAACGGCTGTCACGATCAGATATGATCGATATGGGCACACCATGTCTTGCCACTATCTCCTTAATGTAAAGTCTAACTAATTTTTCCATCGCATAATCTTCTCGGATTGGTAAGAAATGTACAGACTTAGTCAGTCTATCTACGATAACCCAGATAGAATCGTGTCCACTACTGGTCCTAGGTAACTTAGTAACAAAGTCCATAGTTATCCTTTCCCACTTCCATTCTGGAATTTCTGGTTGTTGCAGCAAATCAGATGGTTTCTGGTTTTTAGCCTTCACCTTCGAGCAAGTCAGGCACTTGCTAACATAGTCAGCTATGTCTTTCTTCATCCCAGGCCACCAATACAATTCTCTAAGGTCGTAGTACATCTTATCTGCTCCTGGATGAACGGAGTACCTCGTCGTATGCGCTTCATCCATGATTAGGGTTCTCACACCACCAGTAAAAGGCACCCAAAACCGGTCTACAAAGTATAGTGCACCATCATTCTTTTTATCCAATTGTTTATCCAAACCTCACATCTTCTCTGTGGGTGCATCTACATTCATAGATGCCTCTTTCTGAGCCGCTAGTATCTTATCCTTGATACCCGACTGTATGGTTATACTCATGGCTTTTATTTTCCTAGGCCTGAGCCTTTCCTATCTACTCAAGGCATCAGCTACCACGTTCGCCTTACCTGGGTAGTAACAAATCTCGCAATCATAATCACTAAAAGTTCAATCCATCTCCTCTGGCGCATATTCATCTCTTTTTGATTAAAGATATGTTGGAGACTCGTATGATCAGTATAGATAATATTTTTCGTCCCGTACAAGTAATGTCGCCATATCTTGAGAGCGAATACTACAGCGCCCAGCTCCAGATCATGAGTGGTATAGTTCTTCTCGTGAACCTTCAGTTTTCGAGAGGCATAGACAATCACCTTACCTCTCTACATTAACACGCACCCAAGACCTTGACATGACGCATCACAGAATACTACGAAATCTTCGGGTCCATCGGGAAGGGCTAGAATTGGTGCATTACACAAGTTATCCTTCAACGTTTGAAAGACGCTCTCTTGCTCTTCGCCCCAAACGTATTTCTTGTTCTTTTGAGTCAATGAGGTAAGTGGTTTGGCAATCTTGGAGAAGTTCGCGATGAATCGTCGGTAGTAGCCTGCCAGTCCTAAGAATGAGCGGACTTCCGTTGGGGACTTAGGGGCTTCCCAACTCTTCACAGCCTCGATCTTACTGGGATCCACATGAACACCATCTTTGTTAACCACATGTCCAAGGAATTGGACTTCCTGTAGCCAGAATTCACACTTCGAGAATTTGGCGTATAGTTTCTCTCTCTTAAGCAACTCTAGAATTAACTTCAGATGCATTTCATGTTCCTCTTTTGTTTTTGAATAGATTAAAATGTCATCGATGAATACGATGATGAATCTATCTAGGTATGGCCTGCACACTCGGTTCATCAAATCCATGAAGACCGCAGGCGCATTTGTTAGTCCAAATGGCATGACCGTGAACTCGAAGTGACCATATCGAGTCCTGAATGCGGTTTTTGGAATGTCATCTTCGTGCACTCGTAACTGATGGTAGCCGGAACGGAGATCTATCTTGGAGAAATATCATGAACCTTGAAGTTGGTCGAATAAGTCATCAATTCTCAGGAGAGGGTATTGATTTTTAATGGTTAGTTTGTTCAGTTCTCGGTAGTCGATACACATCCTAAATGAACCATCCTTCTTCTTGACGAACAATATCGGTGCTCCCCAAGGTGAAGAACTCGGTCGGATGAAACCTTTGTCTTGGAGTTCCTTGAGTTGATTAGACAACTCCTCCATTTCCGTAGGTGCCAAGCGATAGGGAGACTTTGCAACTGGCATAGCTCCAGGGATTAGGTCTATGCGAAATTCAACCTCTCGTGAAGGGGGTAATCCGGATAAGTCGTGGGGAAATACCTCAGGGAAATTTATAACGATCGGAATATCTTCTAGCTTCTGCTCGTCTACTTTCATGTTCGTGAGGTGTTTCACCCTTTCTTCGAGTCTCTCTCCATATACCTTAAGTAATTCACCATTTTCTAGTGGGATACGGACCATCTTCTCGTGGCACACTATTTCAGCCTTATACCTAGACAACCAGTTCATACCTACTATCACATCGAAGCTCCCATGTCCGAAAGGTATTAGGTCGATGCCAAAAGTATGGTTTTCTAATTCTAGCCTGCACTCGCGAAGAATCTTATTGACTTCTACCCGTTGACCACTTGCTATTTTGATCTCATAACTAAAGCCTAGACTACTAGGTTCTATATCTAACCGGGGCATGAATTTAGTGGAGACAAAACTATAGTCGGCACCAGAATCAAACAATACAGTAGCATAGTGGTCATTTAGAGAGAACGTACCCGTCACGATGTTCGGATCCTGGCGTCCTTCCTCAACATTCATCACAAATACCCGACCACGAGCTGGGTTACCATTGTTTCCACCATTCGTATTGTTTCCACGATTTGCATTGTTTCCACCAATTGCGAAAGTCTGATTCTGGTTGTTCTGCACTGGTGCCTATGCCCTACCCAACCTGGGGCACGCATTACGAAGATGGATTGGACTTCCACATTCATAGCAAGCCCTAGGGTTAACAGCATTAACTGGTGTCACTTGTTTAGCCACTATCTTACAATCCTTTGCCATATGGCCAACTCGCTTGCAATTGGAGCACACTAGGCATGGCTTTGTCTCTGGGTGATGGTAGTTTCATCTCGCACACTTAGAGTGGGGGCCTTCATATCCTCCCTTGCCCGAGGTTGTTGCCACGAATCCCTTTCCCCATCTTGCCTTTTTATTGTCACTCTTTGCATCACCTTGCTTGCTTGGCTCACTCACGGCCTTTCTCTTATCACCACTCTTAGACGCTGTACCATTCCTAACTAGCTCATCTGTTAAGGCTGCAGCTTTCAGTATCGCGCTCTGGATTGTAGCAGGCTCAGTCGCTTTCACCATTCCACAAATTTCGGGGACCAATCCATAGATGTACCTTTCAATCCTTTTGGATTCTGGAGTGACCATATGAGGTACTAGCCTAGCGAGCTCATGGAACCGATCTGTATAAGCTGTATGACCAGTTCCTATCATGGTATGGTGGTAGAGTTCATGTTCTAGCTTCTGCATCTCATTATCTGGACAGTACTCTTCTTTCAACAACGCCTTAAAGTCATCCCAACTCATTCCCATGGCGGCTTCTCTGCCCCTAGCCTGAACTTGCGTGTTCCACCAGGTCAACGCTTTTCCAATCAATGAGCAAGCAGCAAACTTCACCTTCTTATGATCCGCACACTCACTTATGTCAATCACTGACTCCATCTTCTCCACCCAACGGGTATAAGCTATTGCACCTCCATTTCCATCAAAGTCCACTGGTTTGCACGCGGTAAATTCCTTGTAGTTACATCCCTTGTGGCCGTTGGTATGGTTCCTGTCATTGACGTGATCGCTTCTACCGTCGTTGTCTACTTGATCATTCCCGCTCACGTTGTTCCCTTGGTTACTGATATGATCGCCTACTTGGGTGACAATAGTGGGTAGCAGTTCCCGCAGTTGTTGAGTGATGATGGTAGCAATATCGGGCATCTCATTGTTGGCATCGTCACTTCTTGTGCCGCGACCTCCTGCCCTACCTCCTCGTCCACCAGTCCTTCCACCCCTCGTTGGTGGAACACCTCAGTTGACTCGAGTCGACCTTCTTGGAGGCATGTTCCGACAAAACAGGACATTGATGAACGTTAGATAGGAGATAGGTAGGGTGGGTCGGTACGCGCGTCGTACTACTACCCTCAACTTCCTATAGACCTTCCATGACTTTGAAAAGTCCGTGCCACATCATGTTATCTTAAAAACGTTGGCCAGGCGTTTTTAAGATCGCATCATGCTGCATTTACTTATCGTCATCATTTCATGTCATACTACCCACATAACCGCACACGTAGCTCCTATAATGCAAACTATATGAGGGTTCCTAGGTTATAGTCTAGGTTAAGCCACCTAATTCTCTATAATCGAGGCTCTGATACCAATCTGTCACACCCCAAAAATGGCGCAGCGGAAAGACATTTACGGGGTATGACTTATTAGTCAATAACACAAGGTGTCTCAATAGAGAAATACTAAATGAATAACGTCATACAGGTAATAGTCGCAAACACCCTCAACCAGGATAAGTACAAAGATCCAAATACTAAACATAAGTCTCAAAGTTAAACAACATCACTTAGGAAAATATCAAAATGCAACTCCACGAGATACAACCCGGGAGGGTCTTGTCTTAAGTCTTGCTAGGCCAGGCCAATACTCAACCTTCTAAAGCAACATCTGTCTAAACACCTGAAAATGGATACTCGAAAACGTTAACATAAAGTTGGTGAGTTCGTAGGTTTGAAAGAAAACCACGAAGCTGCAAAAGATATTAGGTAGGACAATACTGAGAGAAATAAGCAATTATAGCATGAAATAAAGAAAAGTTTTTAATAGCGCTAAACTGAACCTGCCATGATTGTCACACAAATAATTAATAGCGGGGAGCTACCCCGGATAGTACTATCCTATGCTTCGGCCCCATACGGAGTTAAACAGTAGCGCATGCTCGCAAACGTAATAATATACCACATAGCATATAATTGAAATCAAACGCACGTAATTGTCCAAAACAATGCATGAAAACATTTAGTCACAGCATGAAAATGATTTAAAAATATTGAGTATCATTTTCCCCCAAGGAAAAATATATAAAAAGTGGGGCTACGAGAACTCACCTTAGTCAAGCAACGCACAACACAACGATATAAGAGTAGTTTAGCAAAACGGTAAATAGAACGTCACGGCGCAACGGACTCGGCACAACCTATTAAAATAAACTTGTCTTAGTATCTAATTTGAAACGTATAAACTTTTAAGAGTTAACTATTTCCAAAAATTACTTATTTTAGCCTCAATATCTATCGTTAAAAACATTTATTAATGTTTGGTATCATTTGTGCGCGGTGAAGACACGACCCAGACTCGAGTGAACGCACGCCAAGACAAAGACCAAAACTCAAACGACTTGTAAGAGTAACTAGGTTCTATGATCTCTAAGACTAGCATATCGATAAACATGCCCTCGAAACGATTAGTGACCCGTTTGTGTTCATATTTATTTGGTGTGTCGCTTATTATTATTAATAAATATTAAATAACGTTTTTATCATTATTTAACGTTTCCGAATTAACTTAGAAATATCGGCAACGTCATCTACGTTAACTAATATTTCTTATTAATTTAAGACGTTATATAATGTTCTTATCGTCATTTAATGGTCATCGTTAGCTTAAAAATATTAAGTAACTATTGTTAGTCGTTAGTTAATATTTAAAAGCTACTTTAATATATACATATATAAAAATTGTGTGTCATTTAAGTTTAATCAATATTATCTTTTTACGGGTCACTCTTCGTTTCCAGTCCATTTTGACTCGTCGGGTGCCACACAAGACTAGAAAGTCTCGATGACGCTCGACACGGCTCAAGTCATCACAATAGAAATATTATCGTCTAATTATCCAAATTTTGCAACACAAACTACTACAAGCGACGGCCGTCTACGGCACGCTGACTAATCTAAACTCCGTCAATCTAATTGTTTTATCACCAATATGACCACAACCCAAAACCAACGATTTGTCGAGACCCTAATGGTCTCGGCTCCCTAGCTCCTCGGCCAATACAACCAAACGACAAGAACAACAATAGCAACAACACCTCAACAACAAGAATTAACAAAAGTAAGACCAAACCACAATCCTTAACATCCTCGAATCCAACTCCATCTCCTCGACATCACCATCACAGCCAAACCCATTACCAAATCTGAAACTATCCTAATATTAATCTAGACCCACACCAGCCCGTGTGACACCAACAACAGGAACCAAACAACACTCGGTCGTGAGTCTAGAACTCACGGCACCACTCTCGTTCACCCAAACAGACACAACAGCAAATAACCATGATACCAAACATGATTTAGAGCTCATTTTATTTATTTTTATTTCGATAAGAATATGAAACCCCCAAAACTCGTGAGTTTTGGGTCCCACCATGGCGTGAACGACCACAAATTGTGGGTTTTCCTACCTTAAAAGCTTCGGTGAATCAAGAAACAAGAAGAAAAGATGTTGTGGTGATGATTCGTGGCTGGCGAGATGGAAATCGTGGTGTTTGGAGGCGTATTATAGCGTGTGAAATGTATCAATGTGAAGGAAATGGTGAGGGGAGTAAGATAATGGTGGCGGTATAGTTGTGTGGGTGGTGGTGACGGCCAAATGGCCGGATTCTTTGTCGGAGAAGAAAAGAGAGGGGGCGGCTGATTTGGGGAGGAGGGGTAACAAAACCCTAGATGTATTTTAAGTGGGTATTTATAGGGCTATTGTTGGACTAGTGGTGAAATCTTAATTTGCCCACAAGGTCTAAAGTGTAATATTTCCTTTATTATTAACGAAGAAACCTCGAGACCCAAGAATAATATCGTAAATATGTCCCGAGTAATTAAAAGCTATTCCACTGACTTTAAAACTATTTTTCCAATAATGTTGACTATAAATACGTGTATTCTCATTAAAACGTTAAAATTATCTAATAAAACGTATATTTGACCCTAGATTGTGCCGTGTCATGCGATCTAGCTCATAAACACCCATAAAAGTAGACACACAAACATAACCCAACAAAATATTTGGAATTTTAAGGTTGAGTAAGGACCTGTAAATTTCGCGGTTGCTACAACTAGTCAAGTAATATGACTTAAATGGTCAAGTAATTATGATACGAGTTTAAACACAAGGGTGATCCTAATACCTCTTATCATGTAGTAAATCCTACTACACGAATGTAGTCTCACTAGCGGTCTCGGGATGCATCACTAACGCAAGTTCTAGAATCTAAATACTACCGGTACACTCATAAGCACTAATAATGAATGCTTTTCCTATGAAATCTAAAGGCGAACCTCACATATCTGAGTGGAAAATTTTTCTGAATGGTACAATTTTGTGCTAGTCATACAACTCCTATCCATGAGACACTTGTTAAGGCTAAAGTTTACTCCTAAATGTTGTAAAAAATTTTAAATTTGGCGCTAAATTACACTAACAAGTATTTCTCTTAGTTTTATTACACACCTACCATCGAACAAACAAACTCAAGTGCAATAATATCCTATAATGTATCATCATTTACCCTCCCCTTACACTTAGGATGAACATTGTCCCCAATGTTCAATTAAAGGATGTAAAAGTAAAATAGGTAAAAGAATGAAAACAAATACTCCCTTGATTCGTTGGGTGTGGATAGTGTGTCAACAAGGTTAGATCTTCCTCAAAGAAAATGAACGTTCAAAGCTTCCCTTCCAGAAATATAAATCATCTTCTTGTCATATATAACCTGTTAAACCTGAGAAAACAATCAAGGCAACCACACGTAAAATCGGCGGCAATCTATATATACTAACAAATCCTAGAAAGCAATTTAAGGTATAATGCTTGTGGAATGAGATTTTGCAGATTTCCTGGAGTTTATAAAACTAAAGAATCAACAAAAACTTTCAAGACTCCGTTAGAAAAACAAAACTCGAACAATTTTCAGAATTTTACACGTAACGTCGTCAGGTGTTAAACCCTGACGCCGTCATAATTGACCTGCAGAAATCTTTATGTTAAGTTTCCGGAAAATTTCTGGAAAAACTTATGTCCTATTTCTTGGAAAATCCTGCAAAACATCATTATGACTCGATACAAACATTTGACTTTAACAATTACTAATATACATGTTCATTTAATATTGTGGCAAATCATGATCATTTTCGTTCTTAAAAACAAATTTGGGGTTTCCCCTTACATTTAGCTTTTGCAAAATACCTTTATATGAAGTTAAGATGAAGTTAAACAACAAAATAAAGCATTTTCACAATTTAGTTTGAAACATGATCTACCAACAATAAACATAAAACATGCATACAGAAACAAATAACATCAAACAAATAAAAACACACAAAACATGGGTTGCCTCCCAAGAAGCGCTTTTCTTTATTAACGAGTCTTGTAGCTAGACTCAAAGTCATGGGCAATTACGTGACCTCATCATTAGTCACATTTTCTAGGTCATCTCCAATCTTAGTTTTGTATTCCGGACCTAGTTGCAAGCATTCCTTGTAGAAACCGAGTATTCTACTCATGACATAATTTACTCCTCTACGTTTATCCTCATCATTCCTATAGTAAACCGCTTGCTTGTGTTCCTTTTCAAGATTCGATAGAAGACGGTATTGTTTAATCTTATAAGGCAATTGGTAAGCAATCTCATCGTTCTCATCCTTGAATCTAACTATCCCTAGGGACGGGTCGTAATTCATCTTAGAGGTTTCAACAAACGGTCTTCCGAATACTACTTGACTTAAGCAACCATCTATTACCGGACGAATATCCTCTACAATCACAAAGTCGGTAATATAAGTGAAGTTTCCTACAAAGACATGTAATCCTCTTACTCTTCCTATAAAGTTGCTCATCCAATTCGTGTTAGGCATCATCCTATAGTCAAGTTGCTTCTTCATTACCCAATTATAATAGGTCCTCGTCATAATGTTTATAGGAGACCTAAAATCGATGTAAGCTTTCCATACATGCATATGCCCAATGTTTCATGGTATGTTGATATTAGAGGGATCACCCGCTTTGATGAGTGGTGAACCAAGGACGTAAGGTGTCTCGAGGTCATCAAATAGATCCTTATGATATTCCCGTTCTTCCTTGGTGGGTAACTTATCAAAGTGTTCCTATAAGTTTTCTACTTCCTCTAACTTTTCTTCCTTAATATCCTCAACTCCCTTAATCTCATCCTTAGTCCCGGTTTCTATTCCAACTTCATCCTTGTCACTTTCTTCTATATTCTTATCTATTGGCTTAATGGTGACAACGTTGACAAAGTGGACGTGTTTGGATGATGCGGGGTCCTTAATTTAGATTCCGCTACTAGTGTCCCTAGTGTCCTTCCTAGGTGTAGTTAGCACTTGGTTGTTGAGGGCTTTCAACAAGTTGTCAATCTTATTGGTCATGTTCGTTTGTTGTTGGTTGAATTCGGTTTCAAACTTAGCTATGCGGGCTTCTTGAGATGCCATAAACTTGGACATCAATCCTTCAAGATTATTGGTACTACCATAGTTATTGGGAGGATTGTTGTTGAAAGTACGGTTAGAGGGTGGACCGTTTGGTGGGTAACGATTAGGTGGATTGGAAGAATTATTTTGGGGCATGTTTTGGTTTTGTTTCCACCTAAGGATCGGGTGATTTTTCCAAGAAGGGTTGTAGGACTCACCGTAAGGGTTTGGCTCGGGTTTGAAAGTGTACCACCTGTCTCCCGCTTCGTCGGTACGCGATGATGCGTAATCCGCAAAAGCTTGTCCGGGGAGTTCCACAGAATCACGAGTGTCATGGGGACCACTACATAACTCGCATGAAGAAGTGATTTTGTTCACTTCGCTTGAGGGCTTAGGAGCTTCATAGGATTTCATGAGAAACTTGACTTGGTTCTCAAGTTCCATGATCCTACGGTGGGAAGTGCTAGAATTGTTCGAAGGCAAAGATATTGCCTTGACCGTTTTGTTCAAATCACGGGGATCATTCCAACTTTCGTTGTCATAGAGAGCAAGATCTTCTATGAGTTCCCATGATTCTTCCGCACTTAGATCACGTAGCTTGCCACAGGCCGATTGGTCAATGGTTCGCCTTGTGGAGAGATGGATGTGGTCATAGAAGATTTGGACTTGGAGGCAAAGATCTATGCCATGATGAGGGACTTTTGGAGTAAGTCCTTGAAACGAGTCCATGCGTCATATAGAGTTTCACCTTGACGTTGTTGGAACATCAAGATATCATTTCTAAGCTTGGTAGTTCTCCCCGGTGGGAAAAATTGAGCAAGGAAACGAGAAGTGAGATCATCCCATGAGGTGATGGATCCCGCGGGTAAACGTTCAAGCCATTGACTAGCTTGATCACGTAGAGAGAATTGGAATAGACGTAATCGGGTTGTCTCTCTAGTTGCAACATCAAGGTCTATGGAATCTACGATTTTAAGGAAATCCTTGAGATATTGATTAGGATCTTCGGAACGAAGTCCATGAAATGCACATCCACTTTGCACCAACCGGATGGTGTCAGATCGCAACGGAGACACATTGGCTCCATGAGTGAGCTCAATGGTGTTTCGATAGCCTTGGTGGCTAGGACAGGAATACTCTCTTAAAGTTCGGGGTCTAGGAGGTTGGTTTGCTAATGGTGGGTTTTGTGGGTGGTTTTGTTGTGGTGGGTTGATGGGTTCAAAGATATTACCACCTTCCATGATGTTGGATCGTAAAGGTTACGAACAAAGAAACGAAGAAATAAGATAGACTAAAGAAAACCTAAAAATAAAAATAAAACCTTGCAAGAAGGGAATCTAGCAAGTAGACCTAATAAAAAGAAATCCTAACCTAGACAATAACTATTCCCCGGGCTGCAGCGCCAAAAACTTGATACGTGGGAATTGCGCCCTCGCAACAGGTTTTACCTCTCAAGGGATCTTGAGAAGCTTACAACCCCCACCAGACAGTGTATCTGATCGTTGTAGTATAGTATAGTGACAAGTACCGGGGGATTGATCGTTCAACTCTTGAATAGTGTCGCTAGGATTAGAAAGCCTACTAAACTAGGTCTAGAGGTGACGACTGATTCTTTTTGTATTTTTATATTTTATGGAAAGCAAGTAAAATCTAGGGTTTTGAAGGAGTGGGCGGAATCAGTTGCTAGCCAACTAACCCAATTAACTATAAATGCAATCAAAGTAAAATAAAAGAAATGAAAATTAAACTAATTTACTAATGTGGTGTAAACAATAATGAGAAAATTTGTGTTTACTTAGATTTCATTACTCCCTAGATATCTTTTACAGATTGATTAGCTTATTACAATTGCATGGATGACGGGTTATATTCCTTAATACTAGTCGTAGGGCCGTATACAATATTCCCTAACTCTATAAGATCCTACTTCACTCCTAGGTCGAGCCGTTAGAAGCTCCTAACATGGGATCATTAGAATTCTCTTACGCATTAAATATAACCAAAAATCGTAGTACACCTCTGATCATGTTTCTTAAGACGTTCAAGCAAGTTACCAATGGAAGTCTGCCTGTTTTCTTAAGCCTAATATCGAATACAATCATCCAAAACAATTATAAACAAGCAATTAACCCATAATCAACATCTAGGTTTCACTACATCTAAGCAAACACAATAAAAACCTAGCCTGGCATGTTAAAGAGAAGACAAGCGTAAGATATAATCACAAAACACATAGACATATTGAATGATTTAAATAAGTACTTATCTTCAATTGAACATGGAAGAAACAAAGGGTTGAAACCCTTCAAATAGCTGGAAAATTCGTCTAGGATTTTATTCCCTCAAAGTTGCACACTAATGGATGAAAATTAGAAAACTATATATAGATTTTACACCTTGACGGCGTCACGCTATAGCTTGTAACACCGTCAAATCGCCGCCATGATGAAATTCGTATTGCCTAGATCCATTCCTGATGCCGTCATGTGTAAATGAGTTCTGGGCCGTCACGTGTAATTGGACCCTGACGGCCTTGGTGACGCCGTCAGGCCAATATGCCTAAAAACATTCTGGATCGTCACGTGTATTTTCCACTTCCACCTCTTTTGCCACTCTTGACGCCGTCACTTGTAGAACCTTGACGCCGTCAGGTACTGTTCCTAGCAAGGAATTTGAGACTTTGTCGTTTTCTTCACTTTTATGCTCCAAAAACGTCCAAAATGCTTCCTTTTCTAGATTTCTCCTCAAAAGTACCTAAAATGACAAAAGGAACGATTTAGGGCATAATTGATCAAATAACCTCGAATTCGGGCTTAAATGACCCCTTAAAAGCAGTACACTTTTCGCCTCATCACCCCACTATTTTGGCGATAATTTGCTCATACGGACTCCAATTTTAGTGATTCAAAAGATCACGAAAAGAGAGAATAAAGATCTACAACTATAGTTTTGACTATTTTTGGTCATGAAGACAAAAAATTGGCGGTTTGGTTTTCAAACCGCCGGACAGAAGGTAAAACAGCCAAAAAAAGTCCATGGGCCCAAAACCGGAGGTTTACAAACTTAACTGGTTTTTTTACAAACACAAGCTGTCGGTGTAGTCACTCAGCAGCCAACTTTCACAATTTTGAAGAGAATTATGTTGCCATTAAAACAAAATTCGATCATGTCACTTCTAATAACTCCTATGGTCTGTCGTTGCTCTGCTTTTGAGGCATTTCCTTGGGGCCAAAGGGTTCTCAATGATATAAGCGACCATTTTGATCAAGAGAAAAAGGAGCTCCACTACACATAACCACTCATAGGATTCTCACCTACCACCCCCACCCATTTCCAGAGGTATTGGGGTTTGGTTACAACACCATTTCAGTTTACAAGACCTTGAACATAGTTGGAACTAATCAAAGAATCCACACATCTCTAACACTCCATGTTACTTAGAATTTCCAAAAGTTTTAGAATTTAATAGAAGTGTTATTTTGGTTGGTATTTTTCTTGGAACATTAAAGGATTCTTGTTTGAATCCTAGGGCTTGCTATTCCATCTTATCAACTTTGGTATATTCTCTTTTGATATTCATCATGTTTGGTGTACTTAATTGTGTTGATGATTCACGTCTTGTTATGTATTTGATCATATAGTAATGTCTTTGTACTTGTTTGGATCACGTGTGAACTTGTGATAAAAGGATGTATGGATTACATAATGTGCTTGTTTGAATTATAATGAATACATTTTATTTGGTTGAATTGAACTTGTTCTTGTTTATTATTTTGGTTGATCATTGTTGATTCTATAGGTCAAAAGGATTATCAACAATGATTAGATTTAGTTCATTAGTCGACAAATGGTTTGGTCTTATACCTGAGGAAATTGTATGAGAAAATTGGTAAACAAAACAAGTAAAGGTTTGATTCGGATTAAATTCAAAAAAGGAGTTCTTTGAATATGTGTTCTAATCATTTTTTTAGTAGATGAAACCTAATAAATCAATGACATCAAAGACTATAGGTCGAAATGATTCTTTATTGTTGTCGGTTTAAGCATGAGTCTCATTAGATGACCATTCGATTGAGACTTGTGTATATTTGATTTATAAATCACTTGATTTACCATAGGTCGAAAGGATTAGCAATGGTAATTTGTTTTCAAAACAAAAATCCTAATATCCATGTGATCATTTGTCCAATCAAGTATGATCTTTGTGTGTTTGCATCATTATAAATTGCTTTCTATAATGCTTCTCTTGGTGGTTTGATATGTGACAATCCTAACCACCACCATTGTTACTTGCTTAAACAATCAAACAATACTTGAGTAGTGCAACCAAATCCCTTGGGACGACCTTAACTTACCAATCTCCAACTACACACAATAAGGGTATGCATGCCTGAATGTGTTTCTAGCTAACCAGTAATTCTTGTTTATAAACTTAAAACCTTTTGAAACACATCAATCAATCATGTATATATAAGAAAACAAAATCTTGTTCGCTAAGCTAACTTGTTCCTAAATTTAACTTATTCACTAATGCACCTAACAAAATAGGCAATACACAAGCATTCCATAAGTTGATAGTTATCAAATTAATAAACCTCTATTTTAGGAATGTGAATCGATTACCTCCAAATCCTCCATTGATTCAAATTCCCTAACACCTCCGCATTGATGTGGATACCTTCTTCAGTGATAACGAGTATGATATATCATTTTCTACCGCCATTTTCTCTCTACCGTGACACGCCTCCTAACCATCTCATTGTAAGGAATACTTTCCACACAACGAACCCTCGCGATCAGCATATTCCATCTAAGTTCGTCATCTTTAAACCGCAGCTCGTTCACATCACCCCTTAAGCATCACCAATCACCATGATAATTCTTCTCTAAATCAAAAACTTATGAAAAAAACCTCTCATAAACAGCAGCCACTTCGAAAAATCATATCACCCGATTCAACTGTCTGATCACTATGAAAAATTGTTACAACGTCAATCTACATGTCTTGAACCCTCTATCCAAATTTCACAAAGATCCAACAGTTAACGAATCTGCAATGCTCTCTTCTTCACAGTTGCGCTGAAACTTGACATATTTTTTGTTGAAAACTTTGAAAACCTTAGCTCTCTGTCAAACCTCAAATCGAAAATCCCAGTGGTCAAATCGTAGATCACACTCTTATGAACCTAGAGTCCATGTACGATTAAAAAACCTACACCATCAATTCTCTACGTAGAATATGACGAACCAAACACACTTTCTTCATTCTTGTAATGGCCTCCTCCAAGTTGTATGATCCCTTCTCCTTGAACCTCAGATCTAGTACCACTTGTAGGGATCTTACGCCCACGACAATGAATCAGAGAATGGTAGCCAAACAATAAAGAAAATTGAAAATAATACACACATACTTTTTATATGAAAAACCTCTCAAAAGAGGGTAAAAACCACGAGACCCTTCGTCTACTTAATATCTACTATATGAAAATGTTACAAAATTTAAGACGCTCAAATCTCGACACTCTTGAATCCAAAAACCACTCTCTACGGTTGATTATAATAAAAAATTTTGCCTCGATCTTTATTGAATCATCGAGACCACCACAGGGAGCGGAAGAATACTCTCATAAACATCTCATTCTTCTCACCCCATCTCCCTAAACCCTAGCTAATGAATTATATATATAATAAAACAATAGCTTGTTCTAGGGCTGAGCAACGGGTCAAACCCGACCCGACTTGGTCAAAATTGGCTCGACCCGAAAACCGAACAAGGGTAAAATGTGAACCGAGAACCGAAACAAGAAAAAACTATCAAAACCGAAACCGAACCGAAATCGAGAAACAGCTATTTCAAACCCAAAAAATAGCGTGCTTTGATCCAAGCCGAACCGAACCAAGTAAAACCGAAATTTTTATACAACCGAAAACCGAACCGAATAAGGTCGGTTCTGTTTGGTTCAACCCGATTTCCTTCGGTTTGTCGGTTTGGGTCAGTTTTCGAGTGATTTTGCTCGGCCGTAACTTGTTCGCTAAAATAACTTGTTATCAAAGTTAACTTATTTCTCAATTACTACTATTAAAAATAGTCAATACACAAGCATTCCATAACTTGATACTTACCAAATTAGTAAACTTTTATTTTAAGAATCTGAATCAATTACCGTCCACAAGCTAGTCTTGAAGGAATATATTTGTTGGAGATAATTGCTCAACAAGTTTTTTCAAGACTGTAAACTTTTAAATAATACTTACCAAATTAGTAAACTTTTATTTTAAGAATCTGAATCAATTACCGTCCACAAGCTAGTCTTGAAGGAATATATTTGTTGGAGATAATTGCTCAACAAGTTTTTTCAAGACTGTAAACTTTTAAATAACTTTAGTTTCATTGTTACGAACTTGTTACAAAATTTTCAAAAGTAAATTGTTACGAAATTTTGAGCTCGAGTAAAGATGTGTGCACGTTATAATTAACTAGAATGGTACCCGCGCAATGCGGCGTCGGGTACCGGGTGATTTTTTGTGGCGAGCAAATATTTTTCATTTTAAACGTTTCTTATTTAGTATTGTCTCAAATACTTTAAAACGTAGTAGGTATATGTTTTTTAAAAAATAGAACATTTAAATTATTAATAGTGTAATGCGTGTTTAGAAGCTGAGATGAAATTGTGTTAGTTTGTGGGTTAATTTGTAGGCTTTATATATATAAAATATGCATTAAAAGGTAGTTAATTGGGCTCTTATATCACATTGATTAAATGCACTATTGCAAGTTAATGATGTTCATAAATATTAATTGCTCCTACAATTAAAGATATTAAAATTCATAATTTAACTTAACTTCTGTTCATTGTATGTGCTAGTTTGAAATCCTTCCAATTAAAGAAATGTTTTTAGTCTTATTTTTTTAAGACTTCCTTTTTAAGAATGACCTAAATGCATTATAATGTAGTTAAGATTACAAGATGAAATGGTATGTTATGCATGTGTTGTCTAGCTCCATGTGTATCGATGTAATCTAGTCAGTGAAATAATTGTTGATAAACCTTAATAATTTCTAAGATTTAGATAAATGAAAATTCTAAACGATGTTAACAAGTCGAACGTGTCCTTTTTCTAGTTATAATCATAGTCTTGGAGTTGCATAAAATGGATAACAAAATATATATATGGTTGAGAATCGAATGGATAGTGGAGACGAATATGTATATGTTTGGTCAAAACAAACATGTATGAATCGACTAACATAAGTAAAATATTAAAATATTTTTTTTTAAATAATATTATTATCAAATAAAGTATGATTTAAAAAAAATTATTTTAACATTTTATATTTATTTGGTAATAATATTATTTAAAAAAAAAATATTTTAACATTTTATATTTATCGTAGAAGATAAATACAAAAAATATAGATAAGATGCAATTAACAATAGGATTAAAATTTTTAAATTATTATCTTTAATAATAAAAAACTATAATTAAAAATCATAAATCAAACAAAACAAAGATTAAATTATTTGTTTTTTAATAAATAAAAATTTATGATTCAAAAAAAAAAAAAAAAAAAAAAAAAAAAAAAAAAAACTCGCACGTGATCGGGTATTATAACTATTATAACACATATGAATAGTCCTAATCAGTGACAAGCTACAGTACGGGGTTATATATTCTTCTTTTCTACGTAGTAATTTTCATTAGAAATGGATATATTTTACTTTCGTATTATAAAACGTAATCAAATACTGTGTACTAACTCCTATCATTGATTTTATCGTGAGCTACTCAGTATCCACTTCAACTCAAAGAATATCAAAATAGTTTAGAAATTAAGGCTTACTAGCTAATTACTAATTAGCAATAATTCTAATCACGACAAATAATTATATAACTATCTATTCACGTTGAGTCAACCGACACTAGTACATAAACTATATTTTACAACGGCTAATTTAAAGCGGTTGTGTGTTTAACCGTTGTAAATAATAAAAAAAACATTATATGATACGTTTTCATATTAAACCGTAGTAAATAGTAGTAATTTAGAACGGTTTGTGTATAATTAATATATAAAATACTTTCTTTTGTCTTGGATATTGTTTTTTGACACGGTGGTTATGAAACCGCTCTAAAAAAAACACCCCAATTACAAATACCAACACAAAAACTAGGTACTGTAAAGTGTAAACACAATTTCTCACATACAACACAAAAACTACTAACACAACTTCTCACCTCTCTTCAGATCTAAACAAAACACAAACACCAAAACAAAAATCACAAACACACTTTTTCTTCTCATATCTCAATAAAAACACACACACAGAGAGGAAACCAAGACCATGCTCTCGTCATCGAATTAACGTGCCGAAACTGTGACCTAAGATCTGGTGAGGTTTGTTTGTTTGTTTTAGATCTAAAGATTTATTAACGTAGTTTTATTTAATCTTTTGTAGATCTAATAATTTGATATTCTTAGTTTGACGCTTCATCTTTTGTTGTTGCAGATTCTATGATTTTGGAAACCAAGACCACACTCTCGTCATTGACTTCACTTTGTAGATCTTGTATTAGTATTTTTTTTTTTTTTTTAATTCTTTAATTTGTAGAACAATCATATACTGGTTAAATGTGGTATATGTATTCTTGGTGAAAATTTCAATGTATTTCATATTTAGTGGGTTTTTTTGTTGCATTCAGAGATCAAGTTAGTTGTAAATTTATATTAGTACTTAGTGGAGATCTTTTTATTTAAAAGTTAAATGAATACCCAAATGAACTTTGATACTTATGAGCAGTTTTTGTTGAATATTAGTTATCTTAAAGATAGAAGACCATTTGCATATAATGAAAAATAATCCAATAAAATATGTTTTTATCTTAAAAAAAAAATAAAGCGTTCTTTGATAACCGTTTCAAAAAAGCTTACTCATTTTCAATTTGTGTATATCATTTAAAACGGTTCAAAACCGCTATAAATAATCATCCTCATTATTTATTACGCTCTATAATACAACGGTTCAATACCGCTTTAAAAGATACATTTTCACCGTTCCTAAAAACAATTTGTGTACTAGTGCGAATGATAAATAACCATATTCAATATCGCTTATGATAAGGATTTGGAATCAGGTTTCATATCATGTTGGGTGAACATTTCAGGTTGATCAGAGAAAAATTATATAAACAGGCACTAGAATTTCCGTTATGCCGCGTACATTAAAGCTAAAAAGACTCGGCTTCTTGGAAAAACCTGAACAATGATTTGTATTCTCCGTTTCTATAAAGCGATATATGACTATATGCATAATTCACGTTAATCTCATTAGATGTGGATAGTTACGTATGCAACTATATGCATGCCATATGCGTACATACATATAATTAGGCACTGTTAGGTTTGGTCTATTCAGTTGTTGGTTAGCTCTGGTAAAGTATAATTAGGTCTGCATACATGCATACAAAAGCATTTTGGTACATTGGATAATCTTAGTTAAATTTTGATGATTGGAATTTAAGCCTAATTAAAAATGTGTGACATTTGTGTATAGATTTAATACATAAAAAATAATTTGAAACTTTCAGTTTGAATTGTATAACAGTAGAAAGAAGTTACGGAATGTTTTTAAGAAAATGAAACATTTCTTTATAATATCCATTATAATTATTGAACGGCTGGTGTAAGTGAACAACTTGCTAACATAGTATGAAATTGCCTTGCAAGCACTACATGATGGGTTAACGAGGAAATGGGTTCTTCTCTCTTGCAAGCGTGCAACCCCCTTTAGTTTTAATGATTTATCGGCAACACTATATTGCAAGTTTTAAGAGACAACAAATGATTGTGAGTTATATTTTTAGTAGTATTAAATTAAAAATAAGCGAAATTATTTAATGAATCAAAGAGCTAATTGTAGTTATAAGCACTGTCGCGTCAACTGTTAACTTTATTTATATATTCATAGAGATCAATGGGTTCTACCGGGTGTTAGCCAGAAGGTGGAGCTTGTAACTTGTACTCAAGTAAGAATATTCAAAGACGAACAATGGTCTTGGAAAGAGTTGTTTAAGCATGGAAAAACTAGTTGACAATGTAAGGTAGCGGAGTCTTGGGCTTTGAAGCCTAAGGGAAATGAAACACACCATTCCTGAATCAACAAATTTTTTGCACATATAGCACCAAAATGGACCATCTATTACTAATCAAATATATTTATATATTTTCTTACAAAACCAGCTGCCGAAAGTATTTTTAAAAAAAAGTAGACACAGTTACCTTTCGGAGCTATTGTTAATTTTATACGATTTTTAGAAAATGTTCGAAAACTGACAAACCAGATAGCTGGCGGCGAAAATGCTTCAACCGACGGCCGTTTAGGTTCTGACCCAAAATGGCCGACGGCCAAACCCCCACAAACAGCGGCTGTTTCACCCAGACATGCACAACTTCTGTAACTTGCGTATATTCTGAAAATTTGACTTCCAAAACTCGATAAAACATGAAACTTTCTACATGACCTTAAAACATCATATAATCTAATTATATGAACATGTTTGGTCTCAATGACGAGAGGAAATGCCTTTTAATCGCCGGTGTTATACAAAAGACTCCCTTTTGACCCACTTTTCATACATTATGCTAAAATCATTCATACACCCATATGACTACAATTTATAAACTTGGCATGTTTAACGACAGAATTCAAACAAAAATACATTAAACTTTGAGGGTTCAAACTTGATCAAGAACAACATTTTATCATTTACTTTTCATACGCCTAATTACTATGCTTCCATCTCTTTACTTCCAATCCTAAACTTTATAATTAAGACCATTATTTCTTCACATTAACCTGCAAAACATGATAACAAGGGGATAAGCTTACGCTTAGTAAGTAAATAGGCAATAACATGTTATTATATATCATTTGCCGATATAATCATCATACGCATTCATCATTAATCTACAAGACTATTCTACTTCATTAGTTGCACAAAGGCACTTAATACAAACAACATTCACACTATAACATACATAACCTTTACATACCTTAATTACTTTCACAAATAGTCTAACAACATCAATGGCTACTTGTAACACCCCCAAAATACCGCAGCGGAAGACTGTGTCACTGAGGGTGCTACTTCATAATACAAAGTACAAGTTATAGAAAACGAACTCTAAATGAGACGTTTTGAAAAGTTATCATTCGATTAATGAATTCAAAGTTACAAACATGAGATTCCAAAGTATGATACATAAATGTATACAATGTTTTGAATGGTAAATGATAAAAGCGTAAGTCTTCAGAATATGCAGCTTGACTCTAAGTTCCACGCACTAGCTATCGCCTTACTAACCTGAGATAAACATGATAAAGTGTCAACACAATGGTTGGTGAGTTCATAGAGTTTGTCTTAAAACAGTTGAAAAAGCCTCAAAAGAATGTTTACACAGCAAAGGCATTGTGAATCCACTCAGTTGCAAGTCCCGCCATAAGAGACTTGTAACCTGTGTGTTCACAACCCACTGCTAACATATAGTATAATAAAGACATGTATAAGTCCATCAAAACAATTAAGCAATTAGTAGTGAGTCTCTACTTCATCTCCGAAGACCTCACTTTTATGATGTATCCAACATTCGCAAATGTTAGGCTGTATCAAAGCCTCAATGGTCATCCAACAACTTAATTTGGAGCCACCGGAAGTCTCAATGGTCATCCAGCAACTTAATCTGGAGCCACTGGCAGTCTCAATGGTCATCCAGCAACTTAATCTGGAGCCACTGGAAGTCTCACAATTAAGTATAACGCAATCATGTATATATGAAATCAAGTATAATGCGATCAAGTATAAGACAATCACGTATAAGACAATCACGTATAAAACAATCAAGTATAAAACAATCAAGTATAAATGTTTTGAGTATTTGTACAAGTAAGCAAGTAGTTGAGCATGTATCCCCCCCAAGAGTTAAAACAAGTATGAAAAGAGTAGGGGCTATGACTCACCTTAAGTCTATGTAATAAGAAATGAAAGTGGTAGTCGAATCTCGAAAGTCTCTAAGAGCAACCTATAATAGAACGTTGCGACTTAGGTTTGGAGTAACGTCTAAGAATACGAAGAATTGCCCATATAGGTCTTGCATAATGTTCATGATGTAGTACCTAGTATATAGTGTAAGTCTTTGAATATAAATGGTTTATGAAACATGTATAGGTTGTACATCTCTTACTACCGTTCGGGCCGACATAATTCAGAAGTCATGGAGTAAACGTTCGAGGAGCCAGGACACTTTAATTCGTAAATCCACAACTCATCTCGACGGCTTACTTAATGAACTCCTCACATGAGGCTCCCTACTATTGTAGTATTTGATAACATATATATATATATATATATATATATATATATATATATATATATATATATATATATATAAGCTTTTTGATCTTTAAAAGTTATATGGTCTTTAGCCGTGGCTTTGCCGTGACCTTGGTCATTGTTACCATGGTCTTGAGACTCAACCTTGGCTTTAGCCATGGTTGTGGTCTTAGCTTTAGGTCATTAGACCTCTTGGTCTTAGTAAAACATAACTATTATATAGTGACTTTGGTCTAAAATGGGCTGTTAAGAATTTGAAGAAAATTATCACTCAGAAAGCGTTTTCAGGGCTCGAGCTTCTTTGATCCTGAACGAAAACGTCATTCCGGAAAACTTTCATGTTTTAACTTTTAGATGAATCAGATCAGAAGTGGGACTTTCAAAATTGGCAGAATGCAAAACAGTTTGTATAGGCAGTTTTGCCGTTTTGGTTTCGCTAGCTTCAAATGGTCATAACTTTTGACTCGTGTACTCGTTTTAAGTGATTCAAATTGCTATGTTTTCCTTTTTAAGTCATCTATAACAGCAAGTAAGTGTTTCATGTCATGGTTACTTTATTTTGGTCGTGGTTCTCCAAGAAAGTTACTAGTTTGCTTGTTTACTTGTTATAAGTTAACATATATATATTAATACTTGTTTTATCCATTTTTAAATATCATGAACACAATAACAAGAACATATATAGCATGAAAGAAACATAATAAGCATGAAATTATATTGAGCAAGAAAGTGTAATAGGGTTTGCTTACAACTTTTGGCTTTCTAAAGAAAGGAAGTCAAGTATGAAACTAGGACACTAAACCTATGCTTGTAAACCCTTCACTTTAGCAACCCTTCTACCCTTGTATTCTTGAATGATTTGTGATGAAGATTTAGGTGACTTGAGTGGATCTAAACTCAAGAGAATCACCAAAGGTTTCTAGGGTTTGGAAGTAGTTTGATGAATCAAAACTAAACTAGGGTTTCTATGTTGATGTTGCACTTGATTTCTTGAGATAATACTTGAAGTATAAGATCAAATGAAGAGAGCATGTGTTGTTTAAGGTGGTGAACGACTTAGAGAGATGGGGAGGGCTTTTACAGTGAGTTGAGGAGGTTAGGAAGGTGCTAGGAAGTTGCCTGAACTTGGAGACCAAGTTGTACACTTGTAATGATCTAATGAACCCTTGGTGACCAAGTTTGCTTAATATACAAGTATCCTAAAGTCCAAGGCTTATCACCAAGCCACCAAGGCTTGGTGAATCATCATATACACGTTCATATGATGGGAAGTGTGACTAGGTACTTAAACTTGGTATTATCTAGCTTACGGAGTGAGTTTTGGTCCCGGTAATCGCTAACGGTAAGTCATTAAGTCATGAAACTTAAAATCGGGTATCCTAAAAATATGAAACTTATAAATATGTTAGAACTTATCAATATAACCTATCTTAGCATATTTAATGAGTGACAAGTTCTATTGGGTTGCTTAAACGCTGCTAAAACTGGAAACGCGGGTCTAAAACGCGTAATTCGCGTAAAACGCTGAACTGAAAAACGTAAAATTCCAAAACTTTTGGAATTGTCCTAAAATGAGAGAAAATCATATTTCTATTGTTTATAATGTTTTATGAACATATCGGGATGCTGGAATGACGTTTAAACCTAAAAGTAAATCTCGGACACGGTTTCGTGATTTTTGCAGAAATGATCCGACGAGTGTCAAATTCTCGGATTATCATTAAAATAGTTTAACTTACGAGAATATAAAATAAAAATTTCTGAGATGAATAGTAAAAAGTGAATAGTAAAAAGGAATAGTGAATTTTCCGGGAATAGTAATTAACCTGAAATTGCGAATTGTTACAGTCTCTACCCCTTAAGGAGAACTTCGTCCCCAAGTTCAGTTGATGTTAACTACTTATGATGTGTCTAAGAGAATTCGGGATTTCAGGATTTCTAAAATAGTGGTGTTCACTCTGATTCTTCTAAGGTTGTGGTTAAGGAGTCGTATCGGATGTAAATAAGCCCACTTATTTATAACTCTTTACTTACATAAAGAAGCGTCCAAATTTATGTAAGTAAGGGATCATAAACTCATGGTTCGGTGATTTACAATTTATTTATTTAAATGAAGAGGCGTCCCAATCCATTTAAATAAGGAGATTCTAAATCATCCTACTTAAGAATTTCCGACACAAAATCCGCCTTCTGAGGCCGATAGTAAGATAATCAAGTCATCAAATCCTTAAAGCTAAGCAATAATATTATTTAACTCAAATCTTGTGTCTCATCAAACAAGAACTGTCACAAGATCAAGTTAAATAATTAGTTATTACCGAGCTCCATGTTTTTAATGACTCGGCTAATCTCTAGGGTTCCTTATAATAATAAAGTCACATCATCTAACAGCGTGGAACTAAACCAACAACTACCAAAAAGCGTATGTGTATGTAGTGTGTGTAAGGCAAATAAAGAGGAGAGTCTTAACGTATATAGCAGTTATAGTCTAGGCACTAAATGCAACCTAGTTCTCTATAACCAAGGCTCTGGTACCAATATGTAACACCCCCAAAATACCGCAGCAGAAGACTGTGTCACTGAGGGTGCTACTTCATAATACAAAGTACAAGTTATAGAAAACGAACTCTAAATGAGACGTTTTGAAAAGTTACCATTCGATTAATGAATTCAAAGTTACAAACATGAGATTCCAAAGTATGATACATAAATGTATACAATGTTTTGAATGGTAAATGATAAAAGCGTAAGTCTTCAGAATATGCTGCTTGACTCTAAGTTCCACGCACTAGCTATCGCCTTACTAACCTGAGATAAACATGCTAAAGTGTCAACACAATGGTTGGTGAGTTCATAGAGTTTGTCTTAAAATAGTTGAAAAAGCCTCAAAAGAATGTTTACACAGCAAAGGCATTGTGAATCCACTCAGTTGCAAGTCCCGCCATAAGAGACTTGTAACCTGTGTGTTCACAACCCACTGCTAACATATAGTATAATAAAGACATGTATAAGTTCATCAAAACAATTAAGCAATTAGTAGTGAGTCTCTACTTCATCTCCGAAGACCTCACTTTTATGATGTATCCAACATTCGCAAATGTTAAGATGTATCAAAGCCTCAATGGTCATCCAACAACTTAATTTGGAGCCACCGGAAGTCTCAATGGTCATCCAGCAACTTAATCTGGAGCCACTGGCAGTCTCAATGGTCATCCAGCAACTTAATCTGGAGCCACTGGAAGTCTTACAATTAAGTATAACGCAATCATGTATATATGAAATCAAGTATAATGCGATCAAGTATAAGACAATCACGTATAAAACAATCAAGTATAAAACAATCAAATATAAATGTTTTGAGTATTTGTACAAGTAAGCAAGTAGTTGAGCATGTATCCCCCCCCCCCAAGAGTTAAAACAAGTATGAAAAGAGTAGGGGCTATGACTCACCTTAAGTCTATGTAATGAGAAATGAAAGTGGTAGTCGAATCTCGAAAGTCTCTAAGAGCAGCCTATAATAGAACGTTGCGACTTAGGTTTGGAGTAACGTCTAAGAATACGAAGAATTGCCCATATATGTCTTGCATAATGTTCATGATGTAGTACCTAGTATATAGTGTAAGTCTTTGAATATAAATGGTTTATGAAACATGTATAGGTTGTACATCTCTTACTACCGTTCGGGCCGACATAATTCAGAAGTCATGGAGTAAACGTTCGAGGAGCCAGGACACTTTAATTCGTAAATCCACAACTCATCTCGACGGCTTACTTAATGAACTCCTCACATGAGGCTTCCTACTATTATAGTATTTGATAACATATATATATATATATATATATATATATATATATATATATATATATATATATATATATATATATATATATATATATATATATATATATATATATATATATATATATATATATATATATATAAGCTTTTTGATCTTTAAAAGTTATATGGTCTTTAGCCGTGGCTTTGCCGTGACCTTGGTCATTGTTACCATGGTCTTGAGACTCAACCTTGGCTTTAGCCATGGTTGTGGTCTTAGCTTTAGGTCATTAGACCTCTTGGTCTTAGTAAAACATAACTATTATATAGTGACTTTGGTCTAAAATGGGCTGTTAAGAATTTGAAGAAAATTATCACTCAGAAAGCGTTTTCAGGGCTCGAGCTTCTTTGTTCCTGAACGAAAACGTCGTTCCGGACAACTTTCATGTTTTAACTTTTTGATGAATCAGGCCAGAAGTGGGACTTTCAAAATTGGCAGAATGCAAAACAGTTTGTATAGGCAGTTTTGCCGTTTTGGTTTCGCTAGCTTCAAATGGTCATAACTTTTGACTCGTGTACTCGTTTTAAGTGATTCAAATTGCTATGTTTTCCTTTTTAAGTCATTTATGACAGTAAGTAAGTGTTTCATGTCATGGTTACTTTATTTTGGTCGTGGTTCTCCAAGAAAGTTACTAGTTTGCTTGTTTACTTGTCATAAGTTAACATATATATATATAATATATATATATATATATATATATATATATATATATATATATATATATATATCAATACTTGTTTTATCCATTTTTAAACATCATGAACACAATAACAAGAACATATATAGCATGAAAGAAACATAATAAGCATGAAATTATATTGAGCAAGAAAGTGTAACAGGGTTTGCTTACAACTTTTGGCTTTCTAAAGAAAGGAAGTCAAGTATGAAACTAGGACACTAAACCTATGCTTGTAAACCCTTCACTTTAGCAACCCTTCTACCGTTGTATTCTTGAATGATTTGTGATGAAGATTTAGGTGACTTGAGTGGATCTAAACTCAAGAGAATCACCAAAGGTTTCTAGGGTTTGGAAGTAGTTTGATGAATCAAAACTAAACTAGGGTTTCTATGTTGATGTTGCACTTGATTTCTTGAGATAATACTTGAAGTATAAGATCAAATGAAGAGAGCATGTGTTGTTTAAGGTGGTGAACGACTTAGAGAGATGGGGAGGGCTTTTATAGTGAGTTGAGGAGGTTAGGAAGGTGCTAGGAAGTTGCCTAAACTTGGAGACCAAGTTGTACACTTGTAATGATCTAATGAACCCTTGGTGACCAAGTTTGCTTAATATACAAGTATCCTAAAGTCCAAGCTTATCACCAAGCCACCAAGGCTTGGTGAATCATCATATACACGTTCATATGATGGGAGGAGTGACTAGGTACTTAAACTTGGTATTATCTAGCTTACGGAGTGAGTTTTGGTCCCGGTAATCGCTAACGGTAAGTCATTAAGTCATGAAACTTAAAATCGGGTATCCTAAAAATATGAAACTTATAAATATGTTAGAACTTATCAATATAACCTATCTTAGCATATTTAATGAGTGACAAGTTCTATTGGGTTGCTTAAACGCTGCTAAAACTGGAAACGCGGGTCTAAAACGCGTAATTCGCGTAAAACGCTGAACTGAAAAACGTAAAATTCCAAAACTTTTGGAATTGTCCTAAAATAAGAGAAAATCATATTTCTATTGTTTATAATGTTTTATGGACATATCGGGATGCTGGAATGACGTTTAAACCTAAAAGTAAATCTCGGACACGGTTTCGTGATTTTTGCAGAAATGATCCGACGAGTGTCAAATTCTCGGATTATCATTAAAATAGTTTAACTTACGAGAATATGAAATAAAAATTTCTGAGATGAATAGTAAAAAGTGAATAGTAAAAATGAATAGTGAATTTTCCGGGAATAGTAATTAACCTGAAATTGCGAATTGTTACACTACTTATGCCAAACTAGCCCTTAATCTAACCTTAATCCAAGCACATTAAGCCAATGCTTCTGAAACCTTTAGCCTAATCTTACACATAGCACATATATGATAAATTCAATATAACTTCATATTATAACTGGTTTACTTACCTTGATTCCATGGCTAAACTACCTCAATGCCAACATCAACATCCTTTGATTCCTAACCAAGAATCATCAACACTCATTATCACATTAATTCAATACAAATAAAAAGGGTTTACACAACACATGAACACACCCATCATCATCTATAATCATCATATGATCATATCTTGATCATATGATGAAACCCCCAATTTACCCAAATTAATCATAAACCAATTAAGGGACAGAAGCCCTAAACACTATACTATCATTATATTGCTTAAAATCATCTTTTACCCAAATCCCCCAAATTACTCCAAGAACCATTACTCTTAATAACCATCAATTGATTCATTAGAAATTACTTACTTAACAAGAAAGATTGCTTGGAACTTAACTTTTGAAAATTATAACACTAATATCACCACCAATTGCTCATTTAAAAGCTCATGATTTTCCCTCTTTCTTGCTTAGGTTGACACAGACACAAACAATAGATAAAATGAGAAGCTTATAGAAGAAACCCGGGAATTCTATATATTAGTTAGGTGCTAGTTTGGTCATTTAATGCATTTGGTCCATCAAGTCATATTTTTTATAGTTAAACCACATAGTATTTTCTAAAATCATATTACGTATATTTCACTATTTAATTTGACTTCTAACTTATACCATATTGACAAGCCAATCATATTTAGTCTTCAAACATATAAAAGTCTTATTCAAACTTATACAATGGCATTGATGCGTGGGAATCGCAACAAGCTTTATCTCTCGAGGGATCTCGAGAAGCTTACAACCCCCACCAGGCAGTGTACCTGATCGTTGTAGTATAGTATAGTGACAAGTACCGGGGGATTGATCGTTCAGCTTAGGAATAGTGTCGCTAGGGTTAGAAAACCTAAATACTAGTTCTAAAGGTGAGGAATGATTATTTTTGTATTTTTATATTTTTTAGAAAGCAATTAAAAATCTCAGGTTTGAAGGATTTTGGCGGAATTAGTTGCTAATCAACTAACCCAATACTAAAGATGCAATCAAAATAAAATACTAGAAATGAAAATAAACTAAATTATACTAAAGTTGTGAGCAATAAGTGGAGAAAATGTGTTTACTTAGATTTCACTACTCTCTAGACATCTTTTACACGTTAATTACTTGTTAGAATTGCATGGATGACGGATCGTATTCCTTAATACCATTCATGAGGTGGCACGCTTAACTCCCCAATTCTATGAGCTCTTATCTCCTCCTACACCATGCCCAGCACAACTACAGGGATTGTAAACGGTGGCTCATGCATTAAATACAACCAATAAAGACCTAGTGTGCGTCGGTTCATGTTTCTTAAGACGTTCAAGCATGTTACCGATTGGAGATCTGCCAGTTTTCTTAAGCCTAACATATAAATCATTCATCCAAGACAAGTATAAACAATTAATCAACACATAATTAACATCTAGGTTTCATTAGATCCAAGCAAACACAAGATAGATCTAGCCTAGCATGATGGAATTAAGACAAGAACAAGATATAGACAACCAACACATAGACATATTGATTGAATTAAAAGAACACTTATCTCAATTACACATGAAAGGTATCAAGGGCTTGGAACCCTTGAAAAACCTGTAAAATTCGCACCAAAATCGTACTTAGGGTTTCTCCAAAACTTCTCTCCCTTTTTAATGTGAAAATTAGAAAACTATATATAGGAAAAAGGGTCTGACGGCGTCAAGACCAAGCTTGTGACGCCGTCACCTCGCTGCCAAAACTATTCTTGGACTGCCTTGATCTACATTTGACGCCGTCAAGACTTAATCATTTCCAGGCCGTCATGACTTTTACTCTTGACGCCCTACCTTCGTGACGCCGTCAAATCTCTACTGGATCGTCATGAAATTTTGCTCTTGACGCCGTCAGGGAATTACTCTTGACGCCGTCAGGGAATTACTCTTGACGCCGTCACCTACTGTTCCCAGCATGGAAAATTAAGACTTTGGCGTTTTCTTCACTTTTATGCTCCAAAAACGTCCGAATTGCTTCCTTTTCCAGATTTCTCTCCCAAAGTACCTAAAATCACAAAAGGAACGATTTAGGGCAATATTTGATCAAATAAATTCGAATTCGGGCTTAAATGACCCCCTAAAAACGGATCATTTTTCGCCTCATCATATACCTTTACACTTGAGATTTGCTTGTCCTCAAGCAAATGCGCTTTTATTCTACTCAAAAGACAAGTTAGGGGTCATTTAACACTAATATAAAAGTAATTACAATAAATAATCGTTCCACTAAAGACCAATAGACAAGCACGGAGGTCATACACAAGCACCTCACAAATAGTGTTTAGATACTCACATCTTTCGGGTGTAATAAAGTGTAAATTACAATATGGAAACGGAAGATATCTCTCACTACCTGTCATAGAGAAATAGATTACCATAGGCTTGGGAAAGGATCAAACCTCCACCACATGGCGTAAGCACCTAGGATAAACTATCAGAGAGGTCTTTTAAAGAGTTGTAACGTTAGGTGTAGGGATATGAAATACACGGTTTTGTTGGATAAAGTAAGTTTTACTGGTGGCGAGTTAACAATCTTGGTTAATTACATGTACAATATGGCATTGCTAAGCCAAGACTAGACTCGACTTAAGCTAATAAATGAAAAATAACAAAAACATAAAATGAACATAGAATAAAAAGAGATGGTAGTCCGTATGTTTTTTCTCTTTTTCCTTTTTCTATTTTTTTTTTTTCTTTTTTCTTGATTTTTTTCGATTTTTTTTTTTTTTTTTTTTTTTGCATACACTCTTACCCTACCATCCAAAATAATACATCAGGGGATGAACAATTCCCCTTACACTTGAATTTTTACATACTTTACATTAAACTAAACTAATGACTCGAATTAAGAAAATCAAAACACTTTGAGCACTTTTAAAATTAACGCACATATGGGGGTAATAAATGATGTTCTTCCCCATTACTCCATAAAATAAGTACTTACCCATGAGTCCCAATCGTCCCAAAACTATATGTACAAGGATATGACTCGAATTAGCAACCATGTAATCAATTAGATAGTTAACTTAGGGTTTAACAAATAACAATAATGCACTAAAAATGAGCGCATACACGGAAGGCTAAGGCGATTTGGTTGTACATTTAAGTGGGGTGTAACAAATTCTTCCTTTAAGTAAAATGCTTAAAGTTAGAAACGAAAAGATAGGCTCGGAGGGGTGTACTAGGGGTTTCGTGTACTAAAAATGAGTACAACGCTAAGGGTGTGGGAAAAATTAGTTGACTTAACTAGCCAAGTAATATGATATAAATGGTCAAGTAATTATGATACGGGTTTAACACAAGGGTGATCCTAATGCCTCTTATCATGTAGTAAATCCTACTACACGAATGTAGTCTCACTAGCGGTCTCGGGATGCATCACTAACGCAAGTTCTAGAATTTAAATGCTACCGGCACACTCATAAGCACTAATAATAAATGCTTTTCCTATCAAATCTAAAGGCGAACCTCACATATTTGGGTGGAAAATTTTTCTGAATATACGGTTATGTGCTAGTCATACAATCTCCTATCCATGAGACGCTTGCTATGGCTAAAGTTTCACTCCTAAATGTTGTAAAAAAATTTAAATTTGGCGCTAAAATTGCACTAACAAGTATTTCTCATAGTTTTATTACACATCTACCATTAAACAAAATAAACTCAAGCGAAAGTGCATATGTAAGGTATCATCTTTTTACCCTCCCCTTACACTTAAGATGAACATTGTCCCCAATGTTCAAATAAAGAATGTAAAAGTGAAAAAGTAAAGAGAATGAAATCAAATACTCCCCTGATTCGCTCGGTATGGATAATAAGTTGACCAGGTTAAATCTTCCTCCAAGAAAATGAACAATCAAAGCTTCCCTTACAGAATATAAATCATCTTCTTGTCATACATAACCTGTAAAACCTGATAAAATAGACAAGACAACCTCGCATAAAATCGGCGGCATCCTATATAAGTTACTAAATCCTAGAAAAAAAGATAAGATATAATGCTTGTGGAATGAAGTTTGCAGATCTCCTGGAGATTATAAAACTTAATAATTCACAAAAACCATAAGACTCCGTTAGAAAAACAAAACCGGTAAAATTTTCAGATTTTTACACTTGACGCCGTCAAGAGTAAACTCGTGACGCCGTCAGAAGTGACCTGCATAAATTCTTATGTTAAGTTTCCGGAAAATTTCTGAAAAAACTTGGTCCTACTTCCTGGAAAATCCTGCAAAACTTCATTATGACTCAATACAAGCATTTGACTCTAACAAATACGAATATACATGTTCATTTAATATTGTGGAGAATCATGATCGATTTGTTTCTTGAAAACATATTTGGGGTTTCCCCTTACACTTATCTTTTGCAAAAATACTTTTAGGTGGAGTTAAGATTAGGCCAAAACAACAAAGTAAAGTATTTTCACTATTTAGTTTAGAAACATGATCTACCAACAATAAAAATTAAGCATGCATACGGAAGCAAATAACAAACAAACAAAAATAAAATCACACAAAGCATGGGTTGCCTCCCAAGTAGCGCTTTTCTTTATTTACGAGTCTTGTAGCTAGACTCAAGGTCATGGGTTACTACGTGACCTCATCATTGGTTCCACTCTCTAGGTCGTCTTCTAAACCAGTTTTGTACTCCGTACCTAGTTGCAAACATTCTTTGTAGAAACCAAGCATTCTGTTCTTTAAATACTCTACTCCTCTACGTCTATCCTCCTCATTCCTATAATAAGCCGCTTGCTTGTGTTCCTTTTCGAAATTAGAGAGAAGGCGGTATTGCTCAATCTTGTAGGGCATTTGATAAGCAACCTCATCATTCTCTTCCTTGAATCTAACTATCCTTAAAGTCAGATCATAACTCATCCTAGTGGCCTCAACAAATGGTTTTCCAAATATTATTTGGCTTAGGCAAGCATCTATCACCGGACGAGTGTCCTCAACTTTCATAAAATCGATCTCATAGGTGAGATTCCCAATAATTACATGCAGTCCCTTCAGTCTTCCTGCAAAATTACTTATCAGATTCTTATCGGGCATCATCCTAAAATCAAGTTGCTTCTTCATCACCCAATTGTAATAAGTCCTAGTCATGATGTTCACGGGGGATCTAGGATCGATGTAAGCTTTCCATATATGCATGTGCCCGATATTTCATGGGATGTTAACGTTAGAGGGGTCTCCCATTTTGATAAGGTGGGTGCCAAGGATATATGGTCTCTCGGGACTATCGAATAAATCCTTATGGTATTCCCGTTCTTCCTTGGTGGACAACTTATCAAAGTACTTTTCTATAGGTTCTACCTCCTCTAATTCCTCTTCCTTCTTAGCCTCAACTTCCCTACTCTCATCCTTAGTCTCGGCTTCTATTCTAACTTCATCCTTGTCACTCTCTTCAATCTCCTTATATATTGGCTTAATGGTGACAACATTGACAAAGTGGACATGTTTGGATGATGAGGGGTCCTTAATTTGGCTTCCGTTATTCGTGTCCCTTGTGTCCTTCCTAGGTGTGACTAATTCTTGGTTGTTGAGGGCTTTCAACAAGTTGTCAATCTTGTTGGTTATCTCTATTTGTTGTTGGTTGAGTTCGGTTTCAAACCTAGCTATGCGAGCCTCTTGAGATGCCATGAACTTAGACATCAATCCTTCAAGATTGTTAGTACTACCAAAGTTGTTAGAAGGATTGTTGTTGAGAGTACGGTTGGAGGGTGGACCGGTTGGTTGGTAACGATTAGGCGGATTGAAAGAATTGGGTTGATTTTGTTTCCACCTAAGGTTTGGGTGATTTTTCCAAGAGGGGTTGTATGAATCACCGTAAGTGTTTGGCTCGGGCTTGAAAGTGTACCACTTATCTCCCGCTTCGTCGGTATGCGTGGATGCGTAGTCCGCAAAAGCTGTTCCGGGGAGTTCCACACAATTACGAATGTCGTGGGGACCACTACATAATTCGCATGAAGAAGTGATTTTGTTCACTTAGCTTGAAGGATTAGGAGCTTCGTAAGATTTCATGAGAAACTTGACTTGGTCCTCAAGTTCCATGATCCTACGGTCGGGAGTGCTAGAATTGTTCGAGGGCAAAGATATTGCCTTGACCGTTTTATTCAAATCACGGGGATCATTCCAACTTTCGTTGTCATAGAGAGCAAGATCTTCTATGAGTTCCCATGATTGTTCCGCACTTAGATCACGTAGCTTACCACCGGCCGATTGGTCAATGGCTCACCTCGTGGAGATGTCGATATGGTCATAAAAGATTTGGACTTGGAGCCAAAGATCTATGCCATGATGAGGGACTTTTTGGAGTAAGTCCTTGAAACGAGTCCATGCTTCATAAAGAGATTCATTTTGACGTTGTTGGAACATCAAGATGTCATTTCTAAGCTTAGTAGTTCTCCCCGGTGGGAAAAATTGAGCAAGGAAACGAGTAGTGAGATCATCCCATGTGGTGATGGATCCCGCGGGTAAACGCTCAAGCCATTGACTAGCTTGATCCCGTAGAGAGAATTGGAATAGGCGTAATCGGGTTGTCTCTCTAGTTGCAACATCTAGGTCTATGGAATCTACGATTTTGAGGAAGTCCTTAAGATGTTGGTTTGGATCTTCGGAACGAAGTCCATGGAATGCACATCCGCTTTGCACCAACCGGATGGTGTCGGATCGCAAGGGGGTCACATTGGCTCCGGTGAGCTCAATGGTGTTTCGGTAGCCTTGGTGGCTAGGTCGGGAATACTGTCCTAAGGTTCGGGGCCTAAGGGGTTCTAATGGTGGGTTTTGTTGTGGTGGGATGACGGGTTCAAAGATGTTCCCGTTGTCCATGATGTCGGATGGTTACGAACAAAGGCACAAAGAAATAGATAGACTAAACAGGACCTAAAAATAAAAATAAAATCTTACTAGAAAGGAATCTAGCAAGTAGACCTAATAAAAAGAAATTCTAACCTAGACAATAACTATTTCCCCGGGCTGCGGCGCCAAAAACTTGATGGCACCGCACTCTTTTGCGAAAGTTGAGGAATAAATGTAAAGATAGTTAATCCCCGGCAGCGGCGCCAAAAACTTGATGCGTGGGAATCGCAACAGGCTTTGTCTCTCGAGGGATCTCGAGAAGCTTACAACCCCCACCAGGCAGTGTACCTGATCGTTGTAGTATAGTATAGTGACAAGTATCGGGGGATTGATTGTTCAGCTTAGGAATAGTGTCGCTAGGGTTAGAAAACCTAAATACTAGTTCTAAAGGTGAGGGATGATTATTTTTGTATTTTTATATTTTTTAGAAAGCAATTAAAAATCTCGGGTTTGAAGGATTTGGGCGGAATTAGTTGCTAATCAACTAACCCAATACTAAAGATGCAATCAAAATAAAATACTAGAAATGAAAATAAACTAAATTATACTAAAGTTGTGAGCAATAAGTGGAGAAAATGTGTTTACTTAGATTTCACTACTCCCTAGACATCTTTTACATGTTAATTACTTGTTATAATTGCATGGATGACGGATCGTATTCCTTAATACCATTCATGGGGTGGCACACTTAACTCCCCAATTCTATGAGCTCTTATCTCTTCCTACACCATGCCCAGCACAACTATAAGGATTGTAAACAGTGGCTCATGCATTAAATACAACCAATAAAGACCTAGTGCGCGTCGGTTCTTCTTTCTTAAGACGTTCAAGCATGTTACCGATTGGAGATATGCCAGTTTTCTTGAGCCTAACATATAAATCATTCATCCAAGACAAGTATAAACAAGTAATCAACACATAATTAACATTTAGGTTCATTAGATCCAAGCAAACACAAGATAGATCTAGCCTAGCATGATGAATTAAGACAAGAACAAGATATAGACAACCAACACATAGACATATTGATTGAATTAAAAGAACACTTATCTCAATTACACATGAAAGGTATCAAGGGCTTGGAACCTTTGAAAAACCTGTAAAATTCGCACCAAAATTGTACTTAGGCTTTCTCCAAAACTTCTCTCCCTTTTTAATGTGAAAATTAGAAAACTATATATAGGAAAAGGGTCTGACGGCTTCAAGACCAAGCTTGTGAGGCCGTCACCTCGCCGCCAAAACTATTCTCGGACTGCCTTGATCTACATTTGACGCCGTCAAGACTTAATCATTTCCAGGCCGTCATGACTTTTACTCTTGACGCCCTACCTTCGTGACGCCATCAAATCTCTACTGGATCGTCATGAAATTTTGCTCTTGACGCCGTCTGGGAATTACTCTTGACGCCGTCACCTACTGTTCCCAGCATGGAAAATTAAGACTTTGGCGTTTTCTTCAGTTTTATGCTCCAAAAACGTCCGAATTGCTTCCTTTTCCAGATTTCTCTCCCAAAGAAACTAAAATCACAAAAGGAACGATTTAGGGCAATATTTGATCAAATAAATTCGAATTCGGGCTTAAATGACCCCCTAAAACGGATCATTTTTCGCCTCATCAGGCATTCTAGTAATTATATGCATATAATCAGTTTTGGGTGTAACAAATATACCCCTTATTAAGATTTTTTCCCCAAAATCTATTTGCTTAAAGCTTGCATCTAATAGAAAATCTTATCTATATCTTACAGTCCCCTTTTTATCTCACAATGCCATAACTCATTCCTACACTTGCTACATTTCACTTGGTCTATGCAACATTAGTTAAAAAATTTACGGTCGCACTTCCAAAATCGCACTATATCCACTAACTTTCGCCTCTTTCTAATGACACCACTTCATTCATATCATTTTACTAAATTCAGTCTATCATTTTACCCACCTTCTACTAGCATTACCATATTTTTCTTACATTAATTTATTTCTTTAAATTTTCCAACAAGGACGACTTCTCAGTTGGAAGTTTTGCTACTTTGACTTTATGTAAGTCAAACTTAGTCTAATAGTTATCTCAACATCTATCAATGATCTATATACCTTAGAGTCAAACACGATCAACCTAGCATTCTCTTTTCTATATCATAATTAATTCTCACTTAAGCACAAACATTAAGTCAAACTCTACACTCAGAAACTTTCTCTTAATTCTCATGAAATTATCTGCTGGTTTATCTTCTCAACTTAACACATAATCTTCATTCAAGGTATCTACCTTAAGGGTCTCACACTTAATCTTAACATCACCATCTATTTCATTTCATACTTATCTTATGTCTTAACAAGGTTATCTTAACTTAGTTTAAGACTTTAAACTATTCATTTTAATCAATATGCCTTCAAGCATCTAATGCTCACTACACTTAAATTTATGTGTTTTAACAATTTCATATTCTAAGCATTCATCTTGTTACCGTAATCACATTCAAATATAATCATGCATTTCTATGCATAAGAAAACAAACATTCTTGACTAATTATCACATACTAAATCTCAAGCTTTCTAAGCATCCAAGCTTTATCAAAAACTAATCATACTTATTAAACTTTTACATATCAATACGTTCTTTAAACTTTTCAACTATCCCTTGGTCATCATACTCATGTAGGTATATATACTACATTACGCTTAATCCGTGCTTTTTACGCAACATTCTATCATCAACCAGTTTCACACAATATACATTACTCACACATTCCTATAACATCTTACCTAATATGCATTCCGATGCATTCTTCTTGGCTCATACACTTTATACATAATGCTACCATGCACATTCAAGTTCTACTTAGACATATAATAAACTAACATAGACTTAACATCGCATATACATCATCTAATAAAACTTAACACTTATCCAACAAGTGTTAAACCTTCTTAATCACATTCAAAACACTTAATCCATAGTTCAGATATTACATTCGAAAGCTTAGATATTACGTTGCGAATACTATTTATGTGTAAGTTACATACTTGTCTCATCATTGCCGTAGGCGCTAACACTATCTTATAACTAAGGCAACATACAATTTCCGCACAACTAGATATTACACCGTACGCAACTAATAGTGGCCTAAGTTTAGGCAATCTTATAGTGGAAACCTAAATCCCTTATATGGATACTCTGATACCAAGTTGAAACACCCCAATCTTGACTCGACAAATTTTACGAACCTTTTGTTACTAATCAAATATACGTATATATTCGTATTTATCCACCTTCTGAAATTATTTTTTATAAGAAAGTAGACCCAATTACCTTTTCAACGATAGGTGGCTTGTCCTAACCGGAACTATAGTTGATTTTATGTGAGTTTAAAAAAATGACTAAAACGTGACAAACCAAATAGCCGACGGCCAAAATGCTTTAGTCGGCGGTCGTTTTGGTTTTGACCCAAAATGGATGGCGGCCAAACCCCTACTGTCGGCGGCTGTTTCACCCAGACCTGCACAACTTCTATAACTTGCATATTTTTTTTTTGAAAATTTGACTTCCAAGACTAGATAAATCATGAAACTTTCCAGATGACTTTAAAAAACATATAATCTAAAAATATGAACAAGTTTGGTCTCAATGACATGCAAAAGAGCCGTTAAAAAAAATCATTGGTGTCCTTTTAACCCACTTTGCATACATTATGCTAAAACCATTCATCCACCTAAACGACTACAATTTATAAACTTGACACATTTAAAGACAATATTCAAATACAAATCCATTAAACTTCGGGGGTTCAAACTTGATCAAGCATGACTTTTTATCGTTTACATTCATACACCTAATTACCATGCTTCTATTTCTTGACTTCTAATCCTAGGCCTTATAATCAAGACCCTTCTTTCTTCACATTAACCGACAAAACATGATAACAACTAAAGGGGTAAGCTTATACTTAGTAAATAAATAGGCTATAACATGTTATTATATATCACTTACACATATGAGCATTATACGCATTCATCAGTAATCCATAATTTCTTCTATATCATTACTTACACAAAGGCACTTAATCCAAATACTCCATCCGTCCCAAACTATAAGTCCATTTTTAATTTTCAAAGTCTTTTTATTCCAATTTTGACCTTAATTATTTTTTATGTTATATAAGACTTGATGTAAAATTTATAAATGAATTTGTGTTTTAAATGTATTTTAATTGGTATATTTTTTTATCAATTATTATATAACATGAAAAAATAACGTCAAAGTCGGAAGAAAAAATACTTTGAAAAGTCAAAATGGATCTAAATTTTGGGACGAAGGGAGTATCATTTACAGTATAACACACATAACCTTTACATAACTTAACAAGTTCCACAGTTAGTCTAACCACATCCTGGGTTAGTTATGCCAAACTAGCATGAAGTCTAACCTTAATCCAAGCACATTAAGCCAATGCTTCCTAAACCTTAAGGTTAATCTTACACATAAACATCTATGATAAATTCAATATAACTTTATATTATAGTATAACTAATTACTCACTTTGATTCTATGGCTAAACTACCTCAATGCCAACATTAATATCTTTTTATTCATAACCAAGAATCATTAACACTTGTTATCACACTAATGCAATACAAATAAAAATGATTTACACAACCCATGAACATATCCATCATCATCTCTAAGCATTATATGATCATATCTAAGCATTATATTATCATATATTGATTATATGATGAAACTCCCAATTTACCAAAATGAATTATAAACCAATAAATGGACATAAGCCCTAAACACTATATTATCATTGCTTTACTTAAAATCAACTTTTACCCAAACCCCCCAAATTACTCCAAGAACCCTCACTCTTAATAACCATCAATGCAATGATCAGAGATTACCTTCTTGAGGAGAAAGATTGCTAGGATCTTAACTCTTGAAATATAACATTATTTTCACAACCAATTACTCATTTGGAAGCTCATAATTTTCTCTCTCTCTCTTGCTTAGGTGGACACACATACAAACACTAGACAAAATGAGAAGCTTACAGAATGAACCTGGGAATTCTAGATATTAGTTAGGTACTAGTTTACTTTAAAAAAATAATTAAAAAATATAAAATAAGCTTTTCAAAAAAAAAGTTAGGTACTAGTTTGGTCACTTAACACATTTAGTCCCTCATGTCATATTTGGTATAGTTAGGCCACATAGTATTTTCTAAAACCATATTACATATATTTGACAATTTAGTTTGACTTCCAACTTAATAATTATTGACTAGTATCATATTTAGTATTCAACATATAAAAGTCTTAGTCAACCTTATATAACGACATTCTAGTAATTATATGCATAAAACCGGTCTTGGGGTGTAACAAGAACGAAACCTATGACTATGGAAGAGAAGTATTTTGGAGACTACTCTATTGTAGCATGGAGAAAAAAAAAAGAAATATTGTAGAATATTAGCTAAGTATGCAGGCATCATTGACTATTGTGACAATAAGTTTGTTGCATATGCATTGGTAGTTGGTGAATAGTCGAAGATTCTGTTAGATACAGCATGTGCCTTTCGGTTTCTTATGATTGTGGTAGAGAACTTTGATGGAGACTACTTTGTTATAGCCTTGAGAAAGATGGAAAACGATTATAGAACACTAGCTAAATATGCAAGCTTTCTTGGCTGTGGTGACAGTAAGTTTGTTGCATATGCATTGTCTATTGGTGAAGAGTCGAAAAGTCTCTTAAAGCCATTCTGAGTTTTTCGGTTGCTATGGAATATTTTGATTATTGCGAATAAATCAAGGACCGAAGTGTTAATGCCTTTGTTGGAGAGTGAATACAGTTGGAGGATTCTACTATAGTCAAGATGGTACTTGGCATGGAGACTTGGAAAAATAAAAGAGCAAGTTAAAGGCTTTTGGTCATACTATTGTGATCACTCCAAGCTAGATGAAGCTTCTATGATGGTACAATTGATGTGGATTATTGCAAAACACAAGAAGTTTTACAATGCTCTTAGGCAGAGTACCTAATCGTTGTAGTGTGGTATAGGTAAAACACGGGGGATTGATTGTTCTCTATGGGTTGAGAGAAGATTATTTTTGATTGTTTTATGTTTAATTGAAAGCAAGGGTTGAAAGAAGATTATTTTTGGTCTTTTTATGTTTAATTAAAAGCAAGTAAAATCTCGAATTTGTGGGAGTTTGGTTTTTAAAACTAATAATTAAACTAAATTAAATCTAAACTAATATACAGAAAAGTAAATTGGTGAAACTCCTATGATAGATAAAGCGTATTCACTTAGAATTCCATTACTCCCTAGTTATCTCTTATTGATTAGTCCAGTTGTCATATCCTTGTTTAATTAGAGCGTTGTATTCCTTAATATCAATCGGGGTTGGATACTCCCTACTCTATGAACTATGATCTAATTGAGCGGCGCCTAAGAATGCCATTTTAACTCTCAATTTCCACAATGCAAACACAATTCACGCATTAAATACAACGAACAACAAGTTAATTAATAGGAATAATTAGTAAAATAGCCCGGTTACCCAGGGTCTAGGCATATTTAGCCCTTTTTTGAAAAAATCCTGTTTTAGCCCGGGTTGCACTGGGCAACTTTCGTATAGCCAACTACAGAGTGCCACGTCGGGGCAACTTTTTTGTATTTTGGGCAACTTTTTTTTTTTTTTTTTTTTTTTTTGGGCAACTTGTGGACACATGTCATCTTTCGATTGGCTATACGAAAGTTGCCCAGGGCAACCTGGGCTAAAACGAGAATTTTTCAAAAACAGGCTAAATATGCCTAGACCGCAGGGCAATGGGTCATTTTGGTAATTTTCCCTAATTAATAACTAAGCGTTTAGTCGGACATTCAAGCTAGTAATATATTATACCTAGCCAGTTTTCCTACTCCTAACGCATATCATAGCTAATTATACAAGAATCGACACACAATAATCAATAACTAGGTTTCATGCAATCTCTAGCGAATACTAATAAATCTAGCCTAACATAGTAAAGAAAAGAAAAGCAGATAAAGTAATCAAACAATCACAAGTAAACATAATTGAATGATTGAATTAAACAACTTATCTCTTCAATACATAAGTATTCTTAGGGCTAAAAGCCCTAAAAAGCTGATAAACTTCAGACTAGGGTTTATCTCCAATGTTGCCCACAAAGTCCCACCACTTAGAATGAAAACAGTACGAATATATATAGAATTACAGTTGTGACAGCGTCACTTACAAGTTGTGACGCCGTCATCTTGCCATCATTGTGGTTTCAGATCTAGCACCGACATAGTGTAACGGCGTCACCTTATGAATTATGACACCGTCGCTCTTGAATATTTTGGTCTTGACGCCATCAGCTCCTGCCGTCTCCATCACCTAAACCATCACTTGGAAAATTTATAACTTGATCATCTTCGTTAACTTCAAGTGACGACATCACCTTGTGTTTGTGACGCCATCAAAATCCCTTTTCGTGACGTTTTTCTTGTCCAATCGAGCAAAAAACGCTCCATTTTCCAGCATTTGCTTCCCAAGTACCTAAAACTCAAATAGAAACGATTTAGGACAATAATTGATCAAATATGTACGGATTTAGAGGCTAAATGACTCGTTAAAAACGTATAAAATTACACCTTTTCAAGAATTGAAACTTAGTCCTGAACTGTACGTACAACTGATGAGAATAAGTGTTACGTAAGAAGGGTCCGTACCCTAGTGCCATAAGAACCCTCATGTATGACATGGTTTATACAAGACCTGACTTGGATCATGCAGTTAAACTTGGTGGGTAACGTACTTACAACTGTTGAGGATAATGATTATATGAAAAGGGTTTCGTGCCTTAATGTCATAAGAAGACTCATGTATGATGTGGTCTTTCCATACCCTAGTGTTGGTTTGGGGGTCATACTTACAACTGGCGAGGATAAGGGTTTCATACCCTAGTGTTGTATGAAGCCTCATGTGTTATGTGGTTTGTACAAGAATGGACTTGCCTCATGCAGTTCTTATGGTTGGCCAGTTTATGGACAATCCTAACAAAACTCACTTGGAAGCAAGCAAAAGGAGCATGCAATGTCCGAAGGGTATGTGCAACATATGTTTTATCTTGGTGGCTAAATGAAATGTTGATTGGTAGGCTACGAATACTTTAACAGTGCACATTATCTTGTGAAAGGAAGATCAGAGACATGCTATGTTTTTACTCTGTTTGAGTGTGTTATCAGTTCGAAGGTAACATTGCGGTCTACGTTTGATATGCTAACAACTGAAGGAAAGTGCATGTTATCGACGAAGGGTATTACAGTTGGAATGTGTTTGCATGGTCTGGTGGAGAGTCTTGGGATCAAAGTTAATAAGTCTTCAGTGAATATCCTTTATGATGTTCTGGGAGAAGACAAGTTCCATATTTGGAAGATAGCTACGGAGAATCCAGCGGATATGTTGACAGAGCTTGTAACTATGAGGAAGTTCAAGCTTTGCTTGGTCTTGGGGAATGGTTGCATGGTGGAGTGCCCTTAGGGGACACTCGGTGGCGGAAGGAGGAAGCTCTTGGTTATGTTGACGACAATTCCAAGTTAAGGTGGAGAATTGTTAGGATATAACTTTGGAATTATAGATTTTGTATTAATAGGTTTAGCCAACTTGGGTTAAACTCCACATCTGTAGAATATGTTCCTATGTAAGGGTTGTGGATGTTATAAATACCTCATTGGTTTCCATGCAATATGAGTTTGAGAAACTTGGTGTTTCACTTGTCACGTATGCTAGACGCTCCTTCACTTGTGCAACTATTTATTTTCACTTAAAAACCCAAAAATAACAATTATGTATAAAAATCAAGGTTATAAATAACGCGAGGTGTGGCGTGGCGGTATAACCAAGGTCTTAAAAGTTATGGCGAAGCCATAACGTGTTTTAAGGTGTGACTTAAAGCTGCGCAAAATATGAAAATATTTATAGATTTATATATTTATCATAATTTATATATATTGAGTTTATAAAAAATTTATAAATAAGGAATTAAGTCATAAAACTATTTTGCATGTAATCTTCTTTATTTTTTTTCAACTTTTTTTATTTTTTTTTATTATTTTTTTTTATTTTTTATTTTTGTTGCAAAGGTGAATATATCTTATTAAAACAACAGATCATACAATCAAAGAAGAGATATAGACATGCCTATACTCTTCATCATACTAAAACAGGACATACATCAGATAACTAAAAGCTATCTCAGACAGCAAAGAACTTAGACAACATTTTAATTCTTCAAACTATCAATCATACCACACTAGCCTGCAGGCAAACTTTCATCAGTTTGCAGACTTCCTGTAGCTCTTAATTCACCTTTTTTAAGCACCGTTAATCATCTAGTTACATTTCCATCACATCAACCCATCATGGTCATTCAACATGCAACCACAATAACCAAGACAAGCTTGATGGATGGCATCACTAGGAACCCTTATCCCCTCCAAGTCAAGGGCTATACCAACTGAGATACATTTCCATCTACTACAATGGCATCACCCAGTTGGGAACACACACCTTGAGGGAGGACCATCCATTACCTCCTTAGTAGTACATTTCTAGGACCATGTAGGTTCATCTTTCACTCCTCACAATTCCTAGAATCATGTACTACCACACCTGTTCACATTACCCTTCACAGATGGAAACTCACTTTATGGAAACCATGTTAATGCATAAACTGTATTAACCCAAACACTCCTTTATTACCTAACAAAGGCCTATAGAAAGAGAGAAAGGGTCAAGGGACAGATATGAATTAAATGGGTCCAAGATACAGAGCCATCACCTGTAGTGAACATAAACTCTTCCAATTTCCATTAAACAGAAATTTGAAGAGAGGTTAATAACCTTTGAACCGGCAGATTCTTCAAAAATACATCTCTGCATTACTATTGCATTCATTATGCTATGCGGTATAGTCTTCAAACAGGGGAAACTTCAATCATCAACCAAACTCAAGCCATCTATCAAAGCTCATACAGATCCAAACACCCCTTATTTCCATCTTTAACCACATACACAACTATAAGGAACATTCCAATTTTTAAGAATTCTTCTAACATTAGAAGTGTTCTTCAATTTGAGACTCATTATCTTCCACTTCAAATCCTCCTTTATACTACTGGTAATATCTTCCTCAGATCTTTGAGAATTTTGAAACAATCTCATATTTCTTTCTTTCCAAACATTGTACACACATGCTGCAATTTTCAACTTTTTTTTATCAGAGTTAAATTTAAAAAAGGCGTCATGCCTCTCGTTTTAGCGCGCCTTATCACGCTTTTTCACACCTCATCTCACACCATACCTAAAACCGACGCTTGATCTATTGCACACCATGGAAGCCACCGCCTCGTGTCGTAGTCACACCAGCATCATCATAACACGCCTTTTAGAACCCCAAATAAAAATATACAAACACGATAACCAAAACATAAGGTATACAATACTACTGGTAGTAGATTCGTTTTTAAAAACGAATATGTGTTAGTGTCAGAAGGTTGGACTGCTCGAAATCCTATGCAAGTTGAAGAATATAATTAAAAAATAGAATGAAAACAAGATTCACAATCCTCTCAAAGTGGATTTCAAAATAGAAACTTGTGACAAAGATACTTAACGTAAACAAGATTATATGGAAGTACGATGTTGCTTTTTCTCAGTTTGGATACATAACAAACAGTAAACTTGGTGTCCTGTTATATGTGTGCTTGAATAATTACAAATACAACATGTAACTATGTAAGTCATGTATAAACGGTTTTTATTGTTAACGGTACCATTTAGTTAAAGTACAAGAGAATGAAACTCGTTATTTTCATGTAATATATTTTCTTATTATTATAGCTGTAATATTGAAAAGGACACAAAATGTTTTTTTATGATCAATTTTTGATTAGATCCCTTTGTCTCATGGTCTTCAATCCACCACACCCTTTTCTTATATGGACAAAAAAACTCATGTATTCTGCACCAAACTATACTTGTTCTCATTCTCTCTGCCAACACACACACTCACACACGTCTCTCTTTCCTTATCCCTTTTGTATTGGTGATCATATATTGATCAAACACTAGAAAGAGCCTAAGCATGGAAGTTGTAAATATGAGAGAAAATATAGAAACAAATAAGCAAAGTTACATGAAGAAACAAGAAGCAATACTACAAGAAACTATCCACAAGGACCACAGCACATCTCAACCGTTAATCGGTGCTGCCACATCAACGCCGCCATCAGCGTCTGCTTCGCCCACCCATGAATTCTCATTCACCATATCTCTCCACCCTCATCCACCACAAAAATCCACTCAAAATGGTCATAATTACACTTTTAATAATACTAACAATGACAACTACAATAGTACTACCACTACACCACCATCCGAACCCTTGACCGCCATTGACCTATCTCCCGCGGATGATATCTTCTTTCATGGTCACCTTCTCCCTCTTCATCTCCTCTCTCACCTTCCTATATCGCCTCGTTCATCCACAAATTCAGTGGACAGTTTTACCCTACCCATGAAAGATATCTTAAAAGACCAACATAACCCTATTGGAAACACTAGCTTCCATTATCACCAAAGGAACACCTTCTCAGATTTCAACTTACCAAACAAGAATGTCATGAATCAAACAAGACCAAAGTCCAAATCTTTCTCAATCTTTAACCGTCCCAAAGCGAAAAAAGGTTCACTTGATGATAAAGAAAGTGATCACCATGCAAATCAAGAGCAAGAAAAAGAAAGGAACAACAACTCAAAAAAGAAACTCAAACTAGAAGTGGCTCAACTCATCAAAAGGTACATGAAAATGGTGAGGCCATTGTTATCATTTCAAAAGGCTAAGAAGTCGAATAATAACGAGTTTAATCGGCAACCACATTCGTTTTCTGGAAACTTGGTGAGCTCTAGAAGAAGTAGCTTTCCAGTGGAAATGAGAACAGCTCCAGCTTCGATGAGAACATCTCCAGCAAATAGTGGAGTACTTCTTGCTTCAGGAACTATGAGTCCAGCCATGAGCACAACAAGTGATAGCACCATGGAAGAGTTGCATGCTGCCATTCAAGCTGCTATTGCTCATTGTAAGAGTTCCATATCTATGGAAGATAAAATTGTACAAGCTTAATCTAAACCAAATATTCTATACTTCAAATCAAGTTTCAAAGTACAATATTACTATATACTTATTTCCTTAAGTGGTGTATATAATAATCTTTCTTGCTATATGTTTATGTATATTTTATCTTGTAATTACAAGAAAGGAATCACTAAATTTGTTTTGATTATATGCATGAGCACATAACAAAAGTAAATAAACAAATTGATACCTAAGATATAGCATTAGCTTAAAAAAAAATAAGGTTTCTGAGATTTGTGTTGGCCACTAAAGACATTGTTAAAGATAGAACCCATATATATGGGATATTTAAAAGTTATACCAGAAAAATATTTTTGTTATATGTTTAACATTTGTGATATTATATTATAAAGAAATATTGTTTTTATTCACGATTAAAAGAGTGACTTCATCAAATATCATTGAGAAGTGGAGGTCCCAAATTTTCTTGTTTGAGGGAATACAATTTGCTGTATTATACAATAAACGACTATCATCATGTGTTTGTGGAGCCACTATATAATTGATCAAGTTCATTTCACATCATATCTTTCATGAAATTAAATTTGTTTATATTCAACAGAATAATTATCTTCAATATATTTCGGTGCAAATTTCTATCATGCAACAAGTTGTTTCTCAGCATTTCAATATGGATGCGCATATGTCTAACCTGGGTTCTAAATAATTACATTTTTTTTTTTTAATCAGATTATGGATTGCTTTTTTATTTGGTTTTGTTTATGCGTCTGTTTATAACTAAGTACTTATAAAGTGCTTAAAAACAAAAGGAAATAAACAATTCTTTAACTACTTTACAAAGTTGTTCATCTAGTTAAAGGATTACTTCGTATTAGATACGCAAAATCATTTTGATAACCAAACACTGATAATTTTATCTTTCTTTAAAGAAGCTGAAAGTTGAAGTTATTACGAGTTAATTAGGGCACTCCCATTCATAACCTGAGTTAAGTTTTAACACGGTGCTACGTCAACTTTAACACTTTCACCTTAACTCACAAAAAAACACCTCCAATCATAACTCAACCTTAACTCAACAACAACTTACAAAAACACCCCTTCATTTAGGGGGGAAAGTATTTTTTTTTTTTTTTTTTTTTACAAACACCCCCTTAACGCTGAGTTAAGGGGTTAACACACCGTGTTAACACGACTTTAACTCAGGACCATGCAACCTTAACTCAGCTTTAACGCGCATTAAAGTGCCTTTAACGCCTCCTTCACGTTACCACTAGGAATGCTCTTACAACGACCCAAGCCATATGTAGACAAGCTAGTTTTGGAAGATTCGACCAAAACATATACAGTAAAAGCGAAAGACAAATTTTTATAATAATGTTTTTATTTTGAGGATTGCTAAACAATCCTACAATATCTTCCTACACACAATAATATTATATATATATATATATATATATATATATATATATATATATATATATATATATATATATATATATATATTACTCATTGTTTTTGCATTCAAATCGTCAGTTCTAACACTTGTCAGAATTATGTGAGTGTGAGTAGAAAGATTTGTAAAAAGATGAAGTAGAAACATTTATTATTTCCCTTTAATTTTCAATCTTGAAAAGGTGATGATAATTTGTAATCATAAACTAATCATGTAACAAAATCTTTAAAGTTACATTAAAGGCAATAATGGTTAAATGATTTGGCAATGTTGACCGACCATAGTGTGGAGTGACTCGATCCAACTTCCACTTTTAGGCAGCCTTAATCGTTTAATAATTTTTATTTCCTTAATGTGGGTGATGCTTTTATTTGCTTAAAGAAATTTTATATCAGATTAATTGTACTTTAAATGAAACATAGAACAAGGCCGGTATTTTTATAAGCTACTCAAATTCCTATAGCCATAGATCTAACTTTATGACAAATGCTAATTAACAACTAATTTTTCAAAACATTAAGGCTATGTTTGACAAAACTAGCTGTAAGCTGTATGTTGTAAGCTGTAAACTGCAAGCTTTAAGCTGTAAACTGCAAGACTGTTAACATGAGCTATAAGTTGTATCTTTTTATAAATAAAAGTGTTTGGTAAATTAGCTGTTAAATCTAAATATTAGCTGTTAACAGTAATTTTATGTTTTAACAACTCCAAAATATTTTAAAAGCTTCATGAATCAGCTTTTCATTTTGGAGCTACTTGTTTAAATTAAAAGCTTGAAGCTGATGTATCCAAACGGAGCTATTTATTTTGGATGAGATTATTTTTGTAATAAAAAGCTTACAGTTCCAAAAAAGATGCGTACCAAACAGTGCCTAAGACATGATAACCAACAAGCACCGTACTTTTCGGTATTATGATCAATACAAATGAATTATAATTGCGTTTGAGATATAGAAAGAAGTGTTTAGTTAGGCTAGCCACAATAAGCAACAAGACCAAGTCGGTCGAGCAAAGGGCACTCGGTCGGCCTTGTTGTAACAATTCGGTCGCGACCGATTTTGAGGAAATGAAGGGACGAAATGGTCGGCCTCTCGACCGATTTTCAAACCATAAAAACTTGGTATTTTGATCCATTTGAACAAGAATTAAATGGTTGTAGCCGTTTGAACTAGAAACCAACAAAAGAATTTTTTTTTTTTTTTACAGTTTGGAAATGTAACGTTCGGCAATATATATATATATATATATATATATATATATATATATATATATATATATATATATATATATATATATATATATATATATATATATATATATACCCAACATAAAAACACTTCAATTCACATTATCTCTATTAAAAATGTTTAAGAAAACACCACAACAAAAAGGCCGAAAATATATATATATATATATATATATATATATATATATATATATATATATATATATATATATATATATATATATATATATATTCTTATAAATACCCAACATAAAAACACTTCAATTCACACTAGCTCTATTAAAAATGTCTAAGAAAACACCACAACAAAAAGGCCGAAAATCCCGAGTACTACAAAACATCCCGCAAGTATCACCGGATTTGACTTTTCGGTTAACCGGTGTGTCACCAAGCATCAATTTTCAACCTCGTTCTCTTGATTACGAATCTCAACGACCTCCACAACAACAAACATTCAATCCATTTGCTATGAATCGTAATTTAAATAGTCCGTTCATTCCACCGTATCAAAACATCCAACAGCAACAACAAAACGTTCAACAATCATAACAAAACCTCCAACAACCACAACAAAGCCACTCTCGTCGAAGCCAACAATCTATGTATGGCTCCCCCGAATCAGGCTATCATCCAACAATGGACTCATCAATGTCTTCATACTCTAATTATCAAAATTATTCTCCGGTTAACCACATCAATCTTGATGTGGTTGATTTGATGGAACAATTAGAAAACAATCCGGCTTTTTTTGTTGGAACCGGTTTGGGGTTATCCGAGTCAACAAATGTCACCGGGTTATCAAGGTTCGGGTCACGGATCGTATCACGATTCGGTTCCAAATGATGATCTTGTTGGTGTTGACGACGACAACACTATTTCTGAAGAGATGTCACCGGTCAAACCAAAGAAGCGTGCTACAAAGGCTAAGAAGAAGGCGGTTGAGAAAGAGGTTGACAAAGACAACTCGAATTGGTCAAAACAAGAAGAGGTCGCGTTGTGCATGGCTTGGTGTGATTAGTCGGAGGATAGCGTAGTTGGAAACAACCAAAATTCTAAAGGATTTTGGGCAAAAGTGATTGCATACTTTGAAAATGAGGTCGGTGAAGGGAGATCGTACAACTCAATTACCAACAAGTGGAAAAATAGGATTCGTCCTAGAGTTGGTGCATTTTGTGTCATTTACGACAATTGTTATGAGAATTATGGAAGTGGTGCGAATTATCTCACTATTTACCAAAGAGCGTGTGACGAATATGCAATAATGATGAAGCACACATTTCATTTGGATCATTGTTGGGAGATTTTGAAGGACCATCAGATTTGGAGAAAAATGAGATGCCGGTTTTTTTAAACCAAAATGCGGCTCGAAAAAAACCAAGGAATTCTGACATGGGCTCGGATGTGCCTGGTAATGAAGAGCCTCAAAATGAGCGACCGGTTGGGAGTGATGCAGCTAAGAAAAATAAGGCTACTAAGAAGAAATCGTTGGGGTTTAGTTTGGATGGGGTAGCCGAAAAATGGTAAGCCATTACGTCAAAGGCATGGGGTAAGAAGCAGGAGCTTGCAGACGGATACTACAAATTGAAGGAAAAAGAACTGGAGCAAAGGGATAAGGAGTTGGCGCTGCAGCAAAAGAAAGCAGAGCAAGAAGATAAAGGATTGGCAATGGAAACAGAAAGGCTTGAATTTGAGCGACAAAAAAAATATCAAAAAGACATCATCTTCTATTTCAAACCAATCGACCCATTTTTGTCCACATTTCAACAACAAAAAATGCAAGAACTCAAAGACGCGATCAAGGAACAATACAACCTTGAAGATTAGCTTTTATGTTGTTATGTTTTAATAAATGTTGTAATGTTTTTATTTTAGTTGAATTAATATGTAACGTTTTAATTTATAAATGAAATTTTTAGCTTGTGTTAAAAATGATTTAAAAAAAAAAAAAAAAAAAAAAAAAAAAAAAATGAACTTGGTTGCCCTTATTGTGGCACTGAATCGTCTGCAGGTCGCTGAAGAGAGAAAGCTGACGTGACAGAGAAAATAAGGAGAATTGACCCTTATTGTTGTGCCTGGCCTAGTGGTTATTGGTGGCATTATTGTACATTGTTCAAACTAAAATGTAAAGAATTTGTTATATACATTTATTGTTGCTAATCGCTAGTAATGATGCTTATTTTATGAATATGTGTCAATTTGTTAACTTATCGGAGTAGTTTAAACATATCAAATACAAAAAGCGTATATTCAGATCTTTTTTATTCTTTGGAGTCTGTATGAAAGAAAGTGTAGATCCAACGACAAAATCACAAGGTCAAAAGCTTTCCAACCATTTAGGATTAGCTTTTATGGGCTACCACATAGGTCAAACTGAGTATTTCTTTTAAACTAGCACCTGACACATGAGCACAGTCCAAAAACTGGACTGGACCAGATCAAAATAGGACAAGACTGAAAACCGATTCAACTCAAAATACCAGACCTGTGTGCGGTCCAGGTCCGGGTCAGTCCGATTCGTCAGTCATATCCACCAAAGCCTAGGCCGGTTGTCCGTAAGACCAAATCGGATCGGACCGGACCAGACTAATGACCAAATATAAAGAAAATGGTGGACCGAAGACTGGATCCTCGATTTGGTCTCGTACGCGGTCTATTATGCTAGGATAACTCTAAAAGCAAATGAGTTACGGAGCAAATACTTTTAAAACAATCCAAAATTCCAGTTGCTACAACTTTTTTTTCTCCTTTTTCTTTGGTTAATCATGATCGATTTTCAACCTTTTGACTGATTAATTCATTGAGTTTAAATATGTCGTCACTTAAACTCGAACGGATATAGCCTCCTCTTTTTTAAAACTTCACGTTACCTCAATACTTCATAGAGTTTTTTGTCTCCGGTTAATAGTTATTAAACTAAAAGTTGTTGCAGTCGAAATCAAAGAACACAAACATGTATTGTTCAAGTTTTGGTGACCAATACCAAATAAATGCTTTGCTTTTTTCATTTTTGACCCGAAAGTAAACATTGATGCAAACTTCACTATCGTATTTGCTCCAAGTTTACGCTAACCAATTTATTATGGCTTTTGTAAAGAGATCAACATTGATGCAAGCTTTAAGCTTGATTACAGAAACTTTCATCAGCATGCATGAGCATGATCCAAAACTTACCCAAGAGAAATAGATGAAAATTAGTTAGAATTAAGCTGCATATTTTATATGCATATGTGTATAAAATTGTGATAATCACATAAAATAACACGCAAGCTTTTATCTAAACAGTTTAAAAGATAAATGATTTAAGGACTAAAAGTAAAACTAATTTATGCATATTGTATTTATGCATGTTGTTACGTGTTAGTGTCCATTAGTTCGTTAGTAAATGTGCCTCAAAATACAACTAGTAGATATTGACATACAGGTTTAGATATAAAATTGAAAATATATTTAGGACTCCTAGTTATCTAGAAGCATTCTATTTTTTCTAAGATTGCGTATGTTGTTATCGTCAGTGGCGAAGCTAGAAAATTTTCAGTGGGAGGTTGAGATTTAATTTTTTTTTTTTTTTTTTCTTACGCTATTTTTCGGGTAATATATTTGGGTTGGTGTTTCGATTCGGGTCGGGTCAAAAATTAAATACTATTATTATAAAAAAATTCAATCACTAAAAAACTAAATATTTGTGGTACACAATCTATAAATCTGTCCTAATTTCTGCTAAATCCCTAATTTCTACTGAATCCCTAAATAAAAGACAAGTAGATAATAGATTTAAAGACAACAAACCTGACCAGAAGGGCCGTTGAGGTGGTGGTCGGCCGTCGGCGGTGGTTGGTGGTGGTCGGTGGTGGCCGGCGAGACTGCAGGAGTGAGGAGCCAGGAGGCAGGAAGGTAGGACTGTGGGAGGAGATGAGGGTCGATTGGGGGAGGGTTTGTTCCGTTTTTTTTTTTTTTTTTTTTTAATGGGCTAAGTAAATAAGTAATGGATTTTAGTGGACCCGACACAAAAGAAAACATTAATATATTATTTGGGCTCACTCCTGTTAGCACTAAGACAATTTAATAGAAAAAGAAACGCCCCTTTAGTTTGGGTAGATGGGCTTATGTAAAATATAATGGATCAAAATTTTATTGCTTAATGTAATAAAAAAATTCACAATTAAAATGGGGGGTCGAAACCGAATATACCGAAATTTTTCTACACGAAAATTGTATACCCCCTACATCACAAAAAAAAATTCGGAGGGTCGGGTGCCCCTCCCCGCCCCTACATAGCTGCGCCTCTGGTTATCGTAGGACTTATGGTTATCTTTATTTCTTAAAAGCTAATTTGTTACCATATTAAGTACGAATTTTACACATTAATCAAATTATATATATATTCTAAAACCCAGGCAAGTCACCACAAAGCGACACGTGTCAAAACATTGTAGCAGCTACAGTGCTACAGTAAATTCCATACAGTAACTTTTTTTTTTTTTTTTTTTACATAAATTTCCTTAAGAAAATTTGTTTTTAAAAAAAAATAAAAATACAAAAATACAAAAAATAATACATTTTTTTTGCGTCGCTACAGTACTCGGTACAGTTTTTTTTTTTTTTTTTTTTTTTTAACATAAATTTCCTTAAGAAAATTTGTTTTTAAAAAAAATATACAAAAAATAATACACTTACAAAAAATTTCTTATACAAATTTGTTTATTAAAAAATTAAAAAAAAAAAAAAAAAAAAAAAAAAAAAAAAAAAAAACCGAGAAAACAAACAACCAAAAAAAATTTCAGCTGCAACGCCAAAAAAAAAAAAAAAAAATCCGTAAATATAAACAAATTATGCTTCCAAGTAAACATATGCATACTTCAAATAACAAAATTATTAATTATACTGTACAACCGACAAAATACAAAACACAAAACACACCCGCCGCAACGCGCGGGCAACCCCGCTAGTTTAGTATAATATACGGGCATATAAGAATTTGACATTGTTTAATGTTTTGTACATGTAATATCAAATGTACCGGGTTCAAACTATAAGTACAACTAATAATTATATTTTAAATAAATTTGTTTTGTGTGTACTTATAAGTCGGGCTTTCATTTGATACTTATAATCTCGTGCCTCTAAAGATTTTTGGCATTACAATTAAATTATTTATCGTTATTTGTATTCTAATTTTTAACCCGTGTACGCACGTGTTATTAAACGCATATTAGGTTTGGACAATGACTATAACTAACAATGATATTTCAACTATATTTGCTCGGTTTTGAAAATATGATCAATTTTATTGTTTGAGTAGTTTAATTTGATATTTGAACATAATTTAAGTTCATTAAATTTAAATATTTATATATGTTATATTTAATCTCATACATATGCTCAATAACACGTAGGCGTACATTGTTAGTGCTTTTAATAATAATAATAATAATAACAATAATAATAATAATAATTGTTGTTGTTGTTGTTGTTGTTGTTTTTTTATAGTAAACCTAATTTATATAGGGTTTTTGTTATATATAATTCATTTAAAAATTATGAACATTGAGGAGTTTATACTTACGTTCGTAAACTTATATTTTTTATTAGCCTTGTATTAAAAGTTTAGGGGTTGATTGTAAATTTATTAACCAATCAAAATATAATATTTATTTACAAAATATAGCATTTATTTACAGTTAAGATCAAAATTAAATATTAAAAAGAAAATCGCAAGACCGTACGTAGTTTCATTTTTTTCTCCACCAAAATTTTTAAAAGTTTGACTAAACTAATTTAATTTTGTCTTGCATTCTTTCAAAAATGCAAAATTGCATATATATCCACAACATGCATAAGTACTATTATATTATGTGCATCAAAAACTTTTATAAACAATACATATGTAATTATTTAGCTTTGGAGGAATTCTCTCAAAAAAATTTATAAGCTCTCTTGTTAAATGATAAGAGAATTAATTTTCGTACTTTCTCTTGTTATATAAAAGATGCGAACTTTACCAATTCTAAAGTTGCACGTCATGTTCCTTATTGGATAAGATTGACTGATTGAGAGGAACGTGCAACCAATGGGCCGGTGATTAGAGCCCAAGCTGAGATCCAAACAAAAGTGTTACCATCACTTTAAAAAGCGATTGGTTCGTACGCAATTTTTTTGATAAAAACATCATTTTATACAAGTTGTGTAGCCGGTGATTAGAGCCCAAGCTGAGATCCAAACCAAAGTGTTACCATCACTTTAAAACGGGATTGGTTCGTACGCAAATTTTTTGATAAAAGCACCATTTTATACAAGCTGTGTAGCAAACCATGTAATATTGTAATACACAAATTGTGATGAAAGGATAAAAAGTTATGGTGTATAAATCAATCCCCTTTAAAAACACTACTTTAGAAGAATTCATGTGATATCTACATGTATATTTACATATAAAGTTATTGTAGAAGACCAAAATAAAGATATTTTGCACCGTTTAGATATTGTTATTGTATATATTAAATAATGATCGTACAATAAGTTGCACTATTAGGCCTTACGATGGCTGTTGATACAAAAGTTGGGCGTACCTGGTTATGGGCTTATGCTCTCGTACCAATTCTCTTCTTAGCACTTGTTACCTGCGTACTAAGAAAATAAAACAACACCGTTAGGCTTATCGAGGGATTGTCTCCCCCGATTAGACTCCGGCGTGAGAGTAAGTAATCGATTTAGGGTTCTCGTGAAGAGTTAGGGTTTTGTATGTCGTACCTTGAATGAGAATCGTATGATTCTATATATAGGGGCTAAGAAACCGTGTTTCTTGCTCCTTACTCTTCGCACGCGTGGTGCTTATCCGAGGTAAGGATATCTATTCCATGAATAGATAATCCTTATCGTGTACCCGGTGGGTTGGATTGGGCATTGGGCTTCATGAGCCCAAAGCGTTAATACTGCAGCCCGTATCATTGTCATGGTAGCCCACTCATGGTGGGTTTAGGTGTGAGTAATGTCTATCATTTGGGCTCATGGCCCATATATAGACTATACGTCATCATGTCCCCCCAGTCTAGTGTGCGCGGCTCGTAGCCGCGGATACTAGACTAATATTAACAGCGGTAAGCGTAGCGGGAAAACATTGAAATATTGCCGCCCATTTAAAGTGCAATGCACCTAGTCATAGGTATTTCAAATGTATACCTCGAAAATTGGGGGTAGTATCCACGTGGCCCTCGTAAATCGGGAAAAAGTGCGTGTACCGGTTCAGTTCCAGCCACACGTTTTCGTTAGTGGGATCCGCGTGGAGAGAAATTAGGGTTTTTACCACCCTATATAAGAGTCACCGCCCCCCATTTTTACACACATACAGTAAAACACACACTTAATCACTATTCACCTTCTTCGAGAGCGTGTTTTGCAAATAAACTTACTTCACTTTCGTAGGTAATTTGTGTGTGTCCCACTTAGTTTTGCAAATGAAAATGGTTGCTCAATTGGAGGATTTTCGCTCCGCGATGTCCATTGAGGACGTTACTCAATTCACTTCCGACTATTTCATGCCTTTGGATGTACATCCAGAGGCTCCAGATGTCGACGCGTGTATAGCTGACTTCCCCGAAGGGAAGATAGGGCTATACACGAAATTTTTTGAGTACGCGAATTACCGCGTACCCATATCTATTTTTCTGAGCGATTTGCTCAATCACTATCGTCTTCACATCTCTCAGCTGCACTGTATAGGTGCGGCGAAGGTGTCGAATTTTGAAGTAAACTGCCGTTTACTTGCGATAGAACCGACCGTGGCCTTGTTCCGCTCCTTTTACCACACAACGTGGTCAAATGGTTGGGTTTCCTTTGCGAAGCGCCAGGGGGCGCTTCAATGTTATACGGAGAAAGTTGACGCCCTCAAGAATTGGAGGGAGTACTTCTTTTGGGTGGATGACGTTGTCTTTCCATCCCCCTATGAGTTTTATACTCAGGAATCCTTACCAAGGGATGGGCGCCCCGCACCCGGTTCCTACAGGCTTGCTGATGCGCAAACTTTAGATGCCAATCGACTGGCCATTAACCCCTATCCGGAGGAGTTTTTGGTACATGTGGGGTTGAGCCGCGCTTATTTTGGCGCTGCAGATGAGGTTCCTACTTTCTTAAGTGAGGATGGCCGGGGTGGGTGTTCATCCTTTATTCTTCATGCTTTGTAAGTCTTTTATTCTTGTTTTCGCGCCTTTAATAACTAATCCCTTTTGTTTTCTCTTTCTTTATTGATGCGCGCAGAGATGGATCTGTTCGCGGTGGTCAAGCTGGACAAGCTAAAGCAGGTGACCATAGGGGTGCGTCCTCTGAGGGAAGGAGAGCAGCCCCTGCTGGAGGCGACGGAGGGGCATTTGACCGTCCTTCCTGATGCGGTCCCTGAGGACACGCCACCACTTCAGGTGACGCCTGTCCAGAGTGTGCCGCCTGATCCGGAGGTGGCGCCCACTGTGGAGGTGGTGCCAAATGTGGAAGTGGCGCATGAGGAGGCGCGACCAGGGTCGTCTGACAGCATCCAGATCCTGAAACCTGAAGAGGCGCTGAGGGAGGAGGTTGCGCAGAATTCGAAGCGCAAGGGAGAGGCTGGAGCCAGTGGCACCAGGAAGAGGCGTCGACACGTCATCAGAGATGCAGAGTCGAACGCGGAAGAGACCTCTACCTCCGGCGCACGGTTGAAGGTTGATGATGTTTCTCCGTTTCTGTAAGTGTGCATTTCTCTCCTCTTTTTTTTATCATATTACTTGTTGTAATATTTGTTGACTGCTTCTGTCGCGTAGGGATGACGCTGCGAAGGATGGGGTCTGCGTGGATGAGGTTTCCTCTCCGCAGAATGAAAACAGGGAGGGGAAGGCCAAGGTTGCTGATGGTGGCGAGGCGCAGCAGCTAATGGATGAGCTGGCTGCGACCACTGCGCGCCAAGCTGAGCTTGTTGCTCAGCTGAAAGGGAGGTATGCTGGGGAGAGCCGTGCTCTTGCCCAAAAGGAGGAGGAGCTGGCGACCCTTCGTGCGCAGTTGGCGAATGCGCAAGTGGAGCTGGAGGCCTCGAGGGCGTATGCTGAAAAGATTGCTGATGATAAGGTGAGCATGTTGGCCGATCTTAGGTATGCGAGGGCGAAGCTTGAGCAAATAAAGGCTAAAACTTCCTGGTCGGTGTCTTATCTTGAAGAGAAGAGGGCGGAGCATCATGCCAGCGTCCAGGAGTTTCAGGGGCGCATCGAGAAGGCGATTGCGATGCAAGAGGAAAAACTGCGCGCCCTCAACATAGAGTATGACGAGGAGTTGTACCCCCATCTGATGTCCACTATAGCCGAGCGCAGGTATTTTCGTTCACTTTGTCATAATTACCCTACCACCATGCTGTTTGCTTACACAAATTTTCTTTGTGAATGCAGATGATTGATTAGCCATGGGCTGCGTCTGGCAGCCCTGAGCACACTAGAGTCCGCTGAGGTAGTGGAAGCTTTTGGAAAGGTTGTGCACTGCGCGATTGCGCGTGGTCGATCGCAGGCCATGGAGGACCTTCATGAGGCCAAGCTGCTGGAGAAGGACTTGGCGGAAGTCCCTGGTTACAGCCCTACGGCTTATGATGAGCTGCTGCAGGCAATGGCGGGGCTGAAGGTTCTTGAGTTGCCGCACATAGGGAAGTTGGAGCGCGATCAAGACGACCCCATAGATGTGCTGATGGCAGGTCTGACTTTGCAGCGCCATCTTGTGGAGAACGCGGAAGAGGAATTAGATTACTATCTAAAACCTGATGTCTCGCAACTTCAAGTCCCTGTGTTCGCGCGGCCTCGCGATATCCTTAAGCCTTTTGCTCTTGAGAATGAAATTCCTTTGAAAGAGGTGTTAGAGCGTCATGAGCAGAGGGTTGCTGTGAAGAAGGGTATCAAGGGCAAGGTCGTGATGTGTGGCATTGGCGCTGCACACCTTCCTAGATCAGATGGTGTGGCTGTAAGCATTCCGACCGTATCTATGCAGGATGCCATAACCTTGAGTAAGCTTAAGGAAGCGGGGAGTTCCGCCGCTCCAGAGAAGAGTCCTGAGCATCGCCATAGTATATAGGCTTTTTTTTATATTTATGTATCTTTCCTTGTAATTATTATTAATAAATGTGGAATAAGATACATTTTTTTTTTAAGTTCGTGACTTAAATATACTTGCATTGTTTGCTAAGTTTGATTTTTTAACTAAGTCTTTTAAGTGCGTGACTTTAAAGAATTATACTTGCATTGTTTGCTGAGTTTGATTATTTGACCAAGTGTCTTGGCTCGTTATATTGCTAAGCTCGTACGGTGTACTTGGTATATGCGCATCCGTCGTGGGGTGCGCACGCGAGACTTACCTCGACGTCTCGAGAGTAAGGCGCTTAGCAAGGATGCGTGATCCAATGTTGATGGGTTTGCAACCCTCTTATTCAACGAGTAAATTAGTAGGTTAACTTATCCTTTATGCCTTCGTGGGTCTTTAAGTGGTGCATGCACGCCATGTAGGCAGAAATATAAGATAAACAATATTGACATATATGCAATAAAGTAAAATGTGTTATGGAGTTAGCTAGAAACCATAACATTTTATAAATACTTGCAAGTTATTTGAAAAAATAGAAAATACAATTCCTAGAAAAGAAAAGAAAGACAAACACTTATTGGGCACCTCGTAGGGTGCAAGTGTGTTTGTGTAAGGGCCGTAGCCTAAAAGTAACATTTTTTGAGATTGCAGATGTTCCAAGTGCGCGCCAGGTCGTGACCTTCCATATCGCGCAGCCTGTATGCGCCGTTGCCGAGCGCGTCTGTGACCTCGTAAGGTCCTTCCCATTTGGGTCCGAGCTTGCCTGTGTCTTCTGCGTGGCTCGCATCGTTGGCGCGGTAAACAAAGTCTCCTGGTCTGAATGAAGTATGTTTGACTTTTGCATCATAATACTTCTTCATTTTTGCCTTAGCCTTTGCTTCGCGTATAGCTGCGCGTTCGCGTCTTTCTTCCAGTATATCTAAGTCTATGCGCCGTTCCTCGTCATTTGTCGTGACGTTGACCTCTGCTGTGCGTATAGTTGGCATTCCTATCTCGGCTGGTATGACGGCTTCTGTTCCATAGACTAGGGAAAATGGCGTGTCGCCAGTACTGGTTTTGATTGTCGTGCGATGCGCCCACAAGACGTGCAAGAGCTCATCTACCCACTTTCCTTTGTGTCTGTCAAGGCGCGCTTTTATTCCCTCGCCTAGACTACGATTTGCGCGCTCAACTAGGCCATTGGTTTGTGGGTGTTTGACTGAAGCAAAGTGTTGTGTGATGTTCAATTGTGCGCACCAATCTTTGAATGGGTTATCACATAATTGTTTTCCGTTGTCTGATATGATCTCGCCCGGTAGGCCGAAGCGACAGACAATGTTGTCCCAAACAAAGCGCTTGACTTGGTTTCCCGTAATGTTCACCACCGCTTTTGCTTCGATCCATTTTGTGAAGTAGTTTATGGCTACGATGAGGAATTTTACTCCTCCAGCTGCGACAGGGAAAGGTCCTGCGATGTCAATACCCCATTTGTAAAATGGCCATGGTGAGGTAATTGGTGTCAGCTCTTGTTGTGGTCGACGCGGAATTGGTCTATGTACTTGGCAATTACTGCATTTTCTTATCAGATCACGTGCATCACGATGCATTGTTGGCCAATAATATCCTGACCTTAGAGCGCTTGCCACCACGGATCGTGGCCCTGAGTGCATACTACATGATCCAGCGTGAATTTCGCGGAGAACGTATTCTGCTTGAAGGGGTCCAACACATCTGAGCCATGGCTGTAAAAAGGACCGTCGATAGAGTACATTGTCGCGTAGTTCAAATCGTTGCGCTGCGCGGCGTATTCTTCGAGCGTCTTTATGATCTTGGGGTAGGACTCCCTTGCTAATAAATTCGATGATAGGTGTCATCCATGTAGGATCTTGTTCTACTATCACCGTTGATATCTCCCTCTCCAAGATTGACTTGTTTTTTAGGGTTTCCACCAATACCTGTTTTGAGAGGTGTGCGAAGCTTGTGGATGCGATCTTGCTGAGTGCGTCCGTCTTCTTGTTATCTCCTCTAGGCACCTGTTTTATTGTGAACCTATCAAAGTTTTTGATCAAAGATTTTGTCTTTTCCAGGTATTGGGTCATGTGTTCATCCTTGGCCTCATATTCACCTAGCACGTAGTTAGCGACCAGTCGCGAATCTACGTTTGCTTCTAGGTTGTGAACCCCCATTTGAATTGCAATACGTAGTCCAGCTAGTAGGGCTTCGTATTCTGCCTCATTGTTTGTGGCTGTGAATTCAAAGCGTAGCGCATAGGTGAATTCCATACCTTCTGGATTTGTAAGAATAAGGCCTGCGCCTGATCCTTCTACACACGAAGATCCATCTGTGAACAGAATCCAGGGTTCCTGTAAATCTGTTTTAGCTGCAGATGTCGGGCTGCCGCTGTCTGGCTTCTCCACGATAAAATCGGCTAGGACTTGTCCTTTGATTGCAGTGCGCGGTCTGTATGAGATGTTATACTCACTTAACAGTACACTCCATTTTTGTAAGCGTCCTGATGCGTCAGGCTTAGAGATAACTTGTTTGATTGGCTGATCAGTGATTACAACTATTGGATGCGCTTGAAAGTATCTGCGCAACCTTTTGGCTGCGAACACTAGAGCCAAGACCAGCTTCTCCATAGCGCTGTAGTTAGTCTCTGTTTTCTTTAGGGCTTTACTTACGAAATATATGGGTGTCTGGACGGAGTTCCGGTCTGTCAATAGAACAGCGCTGACTGTTCCATGGGTTGCCGACAAGTACATGATTAGTTCTTCCCCTGGTCGCGGTGCGACAAGTTTGGGAAGAGATGCCAGATGGTGTTTGAGTTGTTGGAAAGCTTCTTCCGCTTCGGTAGTCCAGCGAAAGTCTCCCTTTTTTGTACACTTCGTGAGCATTTTAAAGAGGGGAAGAGATTTGTCTGCTGACTTAGATAAGAAGCGGTTCAGCCCTGCTAATTTTCCATTTAGTGACTGGACTTCTTTGAGTGTGTGCGGGGAGGGGAGATCAATAACGGCCTTTGTCTTTTCTGGGCAAGGCTTGATTCCATAAGGTTCTATCAGGTATCCAAGGAACATCCCTTCGGTCGCGCCAAAGGTGCACTTTTTTGGATTTAACTTCATGTTGATCCGCCCCAACGTTCGGAATGTTTCCTCGATGTCGCGCACCAATTCGTCCTCTGTATGGCTTTTTATGACAAGGTCGTCAACGTAGACTTCCAAGTTGCGGCCTACTTGTTTTTCGAAGGCTGTGTCCACCAGTCGTTGGTATGTCGCGCCTGCGTTCTTCAGGCCAAAAGGCATTTTTGTGTAGCAGTATACTCCTTGACAGGTGTGGAAAGCTGTTTTTTCTTCATCTTCCACTGCCATCTGGATCTGATGATACCCTTTATATGCATCTAGGAAGCATTTGAAGGGGTATCCGCATAAGGACTCGACCTTCCAGTCTATCTCTGGCAGTGGATAGCAGTCCTGCGGACATGCTTTGTTGAGGTCCGTGAAGTCTACGCACATCCTCCAGCTGCCATCACTCTTCTTTACCATAACTGGGTTAGAAAGCCAGTCATGATAGTATACTTCGCGCATGATGCCTGCGTCTACGAGTTTATGTACTTCTTCCAGAATAGCCATTGCACGATCTGGGGCCTGGCCGCGCTTCTTTTGTCGTACTGGAGGGTATCCTTGTCGGATTTGTAGCTTATGTTCTGTGATAGAGCGCGGTACTCCCGTCATATGCTTTGGTTCCCATGCAAAGATGTCTAGGTTCTTTTGCAAGAGTGCGCATACAGCTGCTTTACCTTTGTCAGATAAAGATCCTCCAATCGAAACTTGTTGCTCTGGATAATCTGGGTGAATAGCGACTTTTAAATTTGGCGTTTTTTCCGTGCGCTGTTCTGGAATAATCTCTGCTTCAGTTGTTACTGCGATGCATTCTCTCGGTGGTATTGTTGTGTTATAGAGAGTGACAACTCCTCCTTCCACTGGGAATTTAAGCATTCCGTGCGCTGTGGATGGTACCGCGCGCATGGATGATATTCCCGGTCTTCCAATGATACCGTTGTATGGTGAAGGAGACTTTATTACCATAAAGTTTATCCATGTTTCGGTTGAGTGTTGTTCATCTCCTACGACCACCAACAAGCGTAACTGCCCCATAGGCCAAATCTTTTCTCCTGTGAATCCTGTTAATGACGTTGTAGCTGGTATCAACTGACTTTGGATTTCCGGTCGCAGTCTTTTGAAACAGTGATTGTACAGGATGTCTGCGGATGCTCCTCCATCAATGTACATGCGGTGGATGTCATGTCCCCCTGTATGTATTTCAATGGTTAAGGGCTCCACGACTGCGTTGTCCGTAGCTATAGTAGGAAAGGATATCTCTTTTTCTGGAGAGAATTTTTGGCTGACCTTTTGCTTTATCCTGCGTTGCCATGATTGTATCATGTATATAGTATCAGCTTTTTCCTTTGGGGGTTCTTTCTTACCCCCGTTTCTCTGTTTATCTTTTCCCTCCTTGATGTTTTTTACGAGGTGGTCCATCCTCCCTTCTCTAACTAGCTTTTCAATTAGCTGTTTTAGTTGGACGCACTCGTTAGTTGTATGGCCCTTTTGGCCGTGGTACTCGCAGTATCCACTACCTAGGCGCTTTTCTTCTGCAGTGCGCATTGGTGGTGGTTTTGGGAAGTTCGCACCTTCTGTCACAAATATTTCTCTCGGAGTCTTAGTGAGAGGAGTATATTTGTCGTTCTCTCTTCCACTGCGATAATTCCTGCTGCGGTTGTTATTCTGATCGTTGGATTGTCTCCGCGGCTGTTCTTGTTGCCAATAGTTTGAATAACCTTTTTTGCTATCCGCAGCAGCTGCTTCTCCTTGTATAAAGGATCTGGTGCGCTTTGTTAATTCGTCAAAGGTCTGTGGAACTTTGTCATTCAGCTTGCGGATGAGTTCTGGGTTATTGATCCCATTCATGAACCCTGAAATTTTTAGGATTTCAGGACATGTTTTGACTTGTATACACTCATCTTTGAAACGTTCCATAAAAGTGCTGGTTGATTCCCCTAGACGCTGTTTCACTCTTGTTAGTTCCACAGGGTTTTTAGCGCACTTCTTTCGCTGGGTGAAGTTGAGGCGGAATGCTTTCCGTAGTTCTTCAAATCCACCGATGCTCCTACGTGGGAGTTTGCTAAACCATGTGCGCGCGTTTCCTACTAACGTGGAATTAAACATGTGGCACCACACAGGCTGTGGCCAATTTTTGATTGTTGCGGCTGATTCGAAAATTTTTAGGTGATCGTTAGGATCACCTGTTCCATCATATGTTTTCACGTTAGCGGGCATGCGCCTGCGTTTGTGGTCTGAGTAATCGCTGATGCGCCGTGTAAACGCATCGATTTTCTGGCGTCGCCATGGGAGAGACATATCTTCATCCTCTTCCTCGCGACGTCTTCCTCTTGACTTCCAGTGTCCTGTTTCTTTATCCTCGTTGTCCGAGGAGTCGCTGGAAGAATAGTCTCTCTTTCGGCGCTTGCGCCGGCTTTTTTCAGAAGAAGAGCTTGAGGGGTCTCTGCTTGGGGATCTTCTTCTCCCCAACCTGTCTTGAATCCTCCTATTCCAGGTTTGGAAGATCTTTGGCTTGGCGAATGTTGAGGCCCTAACCGATCTTGTATTCCCCGACTGCCAAGTCTGGAGTGGACATTGGTGCGCCTCTCGCTGTCTCCTGAGTATTGTGAATTAGATATCGTACCCAATCTATCATGGATAGTGGTACGTTCTGCGCGTCTTCCTCGTGGGCGACGCGATGGTGATGGTTCGCGTTGAGGACCAAAATTGAGTCGGGCTTGTAAACCCGCGCTTGCTCTTCTGGTTGCTTCTTCTTGCATGAGGGCGGTTAGGGTTTCATAATTTTGGGATACAAAGTTTCCCAAAGTTAGATTAGGTGCGTCCTCAGTTGTTGCAAGAATTTCTGCCTCAGTGTTTGGCGCCCTGTTTCGTTCAGGCGCGCCTGGCGGCGCAGTGTTGTTCACTGCGGGTGTAGCCTGATGAGGAGTGGTGAAGAGAGTGCGTTGGAGTTCCTCAACGCTTGGGACCACTGGTGTGACTTGAGTAGTTCTTATAGGTAGTTCTACTGCTAGGCGAGGGGGGGTTGTTCCTGCCTCGTGGTGACCAGGCGTGCTGGTTGTCCCAACAACTTGTCTGGAGGTCGGATCTTGTTGATTCTTCCTCTGATGGTCAAGTTTTTCTGACTGCGGAGTCCGCTGGCTTGAATTCTTATGTTTCGTCATTCTAGTTCTTAGTAGGGTCCCACGGATGGCGCCACTTGTTGATACAAAAGTTGGGCGTACCTGGTTATGGGCTAATGCTCTCGTACCAATTCTCTTCTTAGCACTTGTTACCTGCGTACTAAGAAAATAAAACAACACCGTTAGGCTTATCGAGGGATTGTCTCCCCCGATTAGACTCCGGCGTGAGAGTAAGTAATCGATTTAGGGTTCTTGAAGAGTTAGGGTTTTGTATGTCGTACCTTGAATGGGAATCGTATGATTCTATATATAGGGGCTAAGAAACCGTGTTTCTTGCTCCTTACTCTTCGCACGCGTGGTGCTTATCCGAGGTAAGGATATCTATTCCATGAATAGATAATCCTTATCGTGTACCCGGTGGGTTGGATTGGGCATTGGGCTTCATGAGCCCAAAGCGTTAATACTGCAGCCCGTACCATTGTCATGGTAGCCCACTCATGGTGGGCTTAGGTGTGAGTAATGTCTATCATTTGGGCTCATGGCCCATATATAGACTATACGTCATCAATGGCGATCGTAGAATTATGGGATGTATGATTATATAGCCAAGTTGCTAGTAACCTGAAATAAGACAAACGAAGACACTACGTTAAGTATTGTGCAGGGGTTGGACCATGCGAATCACCTCTGGCATGCGAATAAGTATATGATATGATGGTTTAAGTGTATTTGATAAAGTATGAGAGTGTTTGCGAACGTACCAAAACCAAATGACTGGCCAAACTATTTATAGTAGAGGAAAATAGGGCTTGGCAATCTTATGCACGAATTTCGAGGATCATAGGGGTGTCCCATGATTTATGGTAATCGCTGGGCTTAGTAACCCACGTTCTCTTCCTTGGCAAGAAAGTTGAGGTTGAGTGGTGGACGTGGGTAAGATCAAGTCAAGGTGTTCCTTTGTCCTAGTATCTTCGAAGCACACATCCCAGAGGATGTGATGCTTCGATTGGCGAATTCACTGACTAGTAACCATTGTTTGCAAATGGTTTGACACCCGATAGAGACTTTAGGAGGTTTACCTGGTCTTTTAAAGCATAGCATTCGAGAGAGTTCGAAGGAGAAGCCTTTAAACTGCTTAGAGGTACGTCATCACAATAGGTACCATGCTAGTATTTTATAAATAATAGATACATGTCGGAAGTATAAGAATATGTTTTATACGTATGGTTTGCAAAAAGAACTGTTGCTGAAATTAGAGATGGAGCTGTAAATGAAGATGTAAATGAACACTAGTTATAATGCCCGCGCACGCGCGGGGTTTTTACTATTTTTTTGAATAAGGTATTTTTATTTATTAAAAAATAAATAATTTAATCTTTGTTTATTTTATTTATGGTTTTTAATATTGTATTATACGATGAAAAGAGCTCGACTATGTGTAGTTATAATGTCCGTAAATGCAAGAGGTTTTTTTTAATATTCTTAAATAGTAAGACACTGAATATTTATCATAAGTCGTTGCGTTATACCGCATGTAAAGTTTTTTTTTTTATAAACTTGGTATGAGCATATGTGAGATTTTTAATTATAATTTATCAAATAATATGTTACATGAGCCGTTATTATATGTACAATCGTGTATTCGTTTGTTTACCATGGTAACCTTTGATTACGCTTTTATATTTATAATCTCCAACATATGTAGTTTTGTGTATTTTGATTAACGTAATCTAATAATGATAATGATGATAATAATAAAAATATCAGTAATAACAATGACAATAATAACACTAATTACAATAAAAGTTTTGTTATATAAAATCTATAGAATATTTGTAAATTATAAATTTATTAAAAATTATAAACTTATTATATATTTTCCCTAAAGTTTTATAAATTACCTCCTTATACTCTAAGTATTTTTACTTTAGATATGTGATTTATGATCTCGTGTTAAGTATGATTCTGATAAACTTGGTCAATTACACTGATTTGCCCTTCTTTCACACGAGCTTTATCAACAAAAAAAAATGTGTTGATTGATGCCTAGTATATTGCTATGCCATATGATTGTTGACAACATTATATGATTATTGACAACAAACATTTTTTTTCCATGATTTCATACCTTTTGACCCTAATTCACCGGGGTTTGAACCCACCGTCACACAGAAGACAACGTATTCTTGGTTTACAAAACACTGGTTTAAAGCATTTACAAAAGATTATATTATTGGTTAACAAAACACTGGCTTAAAGCATTTATAAAATATGTACATTATGTCCATTGGAAATTTTTTGTTGCCTAAGAGCGCTCGGTATAATAACGCCCCAACGGCGTATTTTTGACTTGGTCGGCGTTGATGCCGCGCTACCACACCAGCGTAGCAAGCGTTGGGGCTGCGTTACCAACGGCGTAGCTACAACAACGTAAAATGAAAAGCATGTCGGGACAAAAAAAAATTACAAACACACCATTGCTACTTGTATATTAACATGTGTGCATCTTTTCAGTAAAGTGAGAGTTGTGAAATTAAAAAATATTTATACTTTAAAACATAAGTAGTATTATTTAAACCTACAACACAAGCCTAAAAACATGTCTAATGTATAAATCACTCGTACAATTGTATTATGCACTCTCTCTCCAAATTTCAACCAATCATTTTTAAAATCAACCAATCAAATTATTAGGTATATTTGTAGGCATAATTAGTAGGCACACCAATCATTTTTCTTTACTAAATTTGTGCGTAACATATGTGTCATTAGCTTAGTAGGTTGTGAAAAAGTGGACCCGGTTACTACAACCAATAAATGATTTAGACATAGAATTAGACATAAATTTTAGATCTCACAATCACTTCTCGTTATTTAATTCAAAAATCCTAATGTTCCACCCAAATAAAGTACATAGAATAAAAATATAATAGCACTGATTGTCAAAAGCTTGAAGAACCATTTAAAAATTGTAACAAAGACATTCACTTTTAGTTATAAGAAAGGGTTCATTACTAAGGTAAAGATATAATAGCTACTAAAATATTTTCAAAAATCCTTTGACACCGTAATCATTAGATAGCGTTTTTAAAGTAAAAGAGTGTTTACATGGTTGAGTATATCACGATAAAAAGAAGGTCGAATACACAATCTAAAACAAAAACTTGATTTTTTTATAGGTCATCAGGCTAAGCATACGGTAACAAATATCTCTTTTTGTCTTTCAGCTCTTTTCTTACTTCTTAAAACCACTAAATTTTGTGTTGTTTTTAGACGTCTTTCAACGACATTGTCTCCTTTAAATGACCTATTCCATAATATCTTTTAAAGTTACACATCTTAAACACCATTTCAATCATAAGTTTGGTAATATAACTTAACACATAAACATGTAGAAACAAGACTGTAGCTTACATAGATAATATAGATTTTCCATCTTGGTCCTAATTGACCTCTTGTGGGTTTTAGTTGCTCTGTTGCCTTCCTCGATCTACATTTAATCTTTCACAAACTAATAGACCAATAAAATTTATATAATAAGCATACGACTATGAGATTGTAAATTACCATTCATTTTGTTTAGGAGAAGCCATGGAAGTCGAGACTCCTGCTATTGTCCCTTTGATGGTAGCTAGCAAATCATCAAATAGAATTCTCTTGCAATTTGGTTGGATTTACCTAAAAACCCTATAGGAAAAAAAATAGTCTGATCAATAGCATGTTTGGATACAATAATTTACTTGAATTAGCATATTAAATTTACCTAAATTGACAAATCATGAGGTTCCAACGCATTACACACTTGCTTAAATTCATCTTAATAGTTGATCACGAACTGAAGTAGCTTCTTCTGCACACCAATATCTTTTGCTACTTGGTTCATCTTCATGATGTTTTCCTGATCCCTCCATCACTGAAATCTCAACTTGCTCTTCTTCCTCATTACGACTGACCTTACATTCAATCCCAATTATGTATTCTTCCTTAGCTTCCTCAATATGATCCTCTGATCATAAAGGACTGGTAACTTCTTTCAAGTTGTCTTCAATGTGATCGTCTGAACTTGAAGGATCAGCTTATAAGGCTCTTTCTTGATCCAGTAGCTCCTCTTTTTGGATTGGAATATACTGATTTCCAGCCTTGGCAGTGAATAGATAGCCCTGTTATTACATCTTCGACGGGACATTTGTATTTCAAACCAACCTACAATACAAAAGTACATTGCAATAATGTTAAGTTGTTGTTTTATGATGATGATTTACTTCTCAAAAATCATATAGTGTGGGCCTAACGATGGTAAAATGTCAAAACGAGTAATTTTTGTATTTGTCATAACAGGCCAGGTTGTGTTAGATTGGCTTAGAATTACAAACGGAAAACAAAAAAGTAAAACTCTTTTCCCTATTCAGTTTCAGTTTCGAAGGTGCATGTCGCAAGCTTCTTTATTCTTCTTTTGTGTTTTCACATGTCATCTCTTTGTGATCATTAGCCAGGTTCCAGTGATTCTTTTTCCATCATATAAAATTTTCCCTGGTAGAAATTATCTCGGGTGAAAGTGATGAGACGAAAAGTGTACTGCTTTTAAGGGGTCATTTAAGCCTAAGTCGTGATTATTTGATCAAATATTGCCTCAAATCGTTTCTTTTGTCATTTTAGGTACGTTGGAGAAGAAATCTGGAAAAGGAAGCATTCTGGACGTTTTTGGAGCGAAAAGTGAAGAAAACAGCAAAGTCTCCAAATCAAGCGGGAAATAGTACTTGACGGTGTCACGCTTTGGAGGTGACGGTGTCACGTATTGGCAAAGAGGTTGATAAAAAGTTACATGAGACGCGCCAGAATGTTTTTGGGAAATAACACATGACGGCGTCACCAAGGCCGTCAAGAGCAAATTACATGTGACGGCCAAGAATGAATTAACACATGACGGCGTCAGATCTGGATCTAGGCAATACGAGAAGAATATTGGCGGCTAGTTGACGCCGTCAGGATCATAACGTGACGCCGTCAGACTTGTAATCTCTATATATAGTTTTCTAATTTTTATTCATTAGAGAGAGAACTTTTGGGGGAACTTGGGAACAAACCCTAGGTCAAATTTTTACATGGTTTTTCACCCTACTTTCATACATGTTTCAATAAAGACAAGTCTTCCAATAATCATTCAATATGTCTATGTGTTGTTTGATTCTATCTTATGTTTGTCTTTACTTTAACATGCTAGGCTAGGTTTGTTTGTGTTTGCTTTGATGTAATGAAACCTAGCTATTGATTGTTTGTTATTAAGTGTATTGGATGATTGATATCGATGTTAGGCTTAAGAAAACTGGCAGACTTCCAATTGGTAACATGCTTGAACGTCTTAAGAAACATGAATCAGATGTGTACTACGATTTTTATGGTTGTATTTAATGCATGAGTGACTACTAAGGAGGCCATGTTAGGAGCTAGTTGTCGGCTCGACATAGGAAGAGGTAGAAACTTGTAGAGTTGAGGAAGATCATACACGGCCCCACGAATGGTATTAAGGAATATAACCCGTCATCCACTCAATTGTAACAAACTATTCAACTAATGAAAGATAGCTAGGGAGTAGTGAAGTCTAACTTAACACGTTTCTCTTATTATTGTTTTTCTCAACATTTACTTTCTTGTTATTTTATTTTCATTGCATTATTAGATATTTGGGTTAGTTGATTAGCAACTAATTACGCCCACTCTTCCAATACCCGAGATCTTTACTTGCTTTCTAAAAAATTATAAAAATATAAAAAGAATCATCCCTCACCTCTAGACCTAGTTTAATTAAGTTTTGATCCTAACGACACTATTCCCCGAGAGAACGATCAATCCCCCAGTACTTGCCACTACACTATACTATATCGGTCAGGTACACTGCCTGGTGGGGATTGCAAGTTTCTAAAATCCCTTGAGAAGTAAAACCTTTTGCAAGATTGCAAAACCACGCATCAGAAAGCAATACCATGGAAACCAATCTTCTTCTATCAACAAAAACCTATTAAACGCTCTTAGCGACATTTTAAATAAATGAAACGTTGTACGTGTATTTATATCATTCAACTCACGAATTACTCTAATCGAACCACCATAAAGTTCATTTTAGTAAGGTTTTCAAAAGATTGTGGGTACTGAACATAAGCAATCTTGTGGCCTTTCTCTTTGTAAAAGATCGTTTAAGCCATCTAGGATATAGTAACATTGATTGCACAGCGGAATAAGAACAATAAGAACATAATCAATATTACTCCAAGGTTTTCTTTATTGAATATAAAATAAACTACTACCCTACTAATATACACACGCTATGAATCGTGTGTCTAAACTCTCATTGAAGAGACTATGAATGAAAAGATGAAAAAGATACTTGTAACCCTAGACGCCTACCCTCTTTATATAGTAGAGGGAGGTTACAAGAAACCCTAAACCTAGGTTAATAACAAAGCTAAGTTACTATTACATATTAAGTCCCTATTGTTTCTTCTTTCTTCATTTCTTCTTGTGGGTTTTGTAATCTTCAAATCTTGTAATTCCCAACAATCTTCCCTTATTTGATATTACAAAACAATCGGCATGAAGAAACAATGTCATCACAAATAATAAGCTAGGCTGCACATCATAATTATTCTTCCCCTTTTTGTAATCATCTAATAGGGGTCTTGTGCAACTTGTAGACGCTTCCCCTCAAGTGATGCATGTAGAAACCAAACTTTTTTTTTTTTTTTTTTTTTTTTTTTTTTTTTTTTTTTTTAACTAATAAGCAGCAGTAACGAGCAGCAAGAATGAACATCAGCAGTATCGAACAACAGCAATATGGTCAAGTATATATTAACAATAAGCTTCCCCTTAAAAATATATACTTGCCATTTCTTTAATCCAGTAGGCTCCATTGAGTGATCATTGATGAAGAAAATCAAATATAACTGATTTGATGAAGAAATGGAATCTCCTAACCTTGCATCTTATGTCTTGCACTATCCACGTGACTCCAAACTCATACTCCCATAAAAAGTATAAGTAGACCGCGACCTCTTGACAAATCCTCAACTAAATGAGACACTGAGCACAATAACGTAACTCCTTAAAGTGATAGCAAATGTACGCATTAAGCACAATAAGATGGATCGTACCCCTTCACTAGGTTCATCAAGTCTTTGTCACATCGTTAACGAACGAACAAGTTATCTCCAAAGTGTTCCACTCACTTTGAGATATGATAAGAACACGCACCGGTGAAATTCAACTACAACATCAAACAAGCGATAATCAAATGTCTTCGTCAAGTAATCTTCTCAACAAAATGACGATGGTTGATAACTCCGTCCTCCCTAACCATTAGTAATCTCACATGACTAGTAGGAACCAAAACCGACCAAAAGAAAAAGTGTACAACAAGCCAGCATGAACCATAAAAAAGTCAATAAGAACCATCAGTAGAAACCATCAGGAAGAACCGAATGTTATCAGCAGCAACAATTAAGTGTATCAGTAGGAACCAAATAACCATAATAATTAAACACCGCTCTGCTGACCCACGTGATTCACTATAAATGCTCCACAAACCGAATATCAAACATAAAAATAATCGACCCAATCAGTTGAGCATTAAATGTATTGACCCCACGTATTCAATCTTCCAAACACAACAAACCAATAAGAAACCAATTGAGATATTGACCAAAAATAAATACATACCCACTTTGATCCTTCACGTGAAGTATATCATTTTTGACCAATCATCCTTACTTGCCATAGATGATAACGACAGATCAAATCATGTGATTCACCAATATATAGTTTGACCTTAATTAAATAATCAACATAGCAGCAGTATCACAAAGCCATCAGTAGAAAAACTCTAGCATACCAGCATTAATCCTTTGTACCATATTGCCACAGATCAAGACAAAATACACTACCCTCGATCTATTAAACCTTCACGTGACACATCTTTATTCTCAATATACAAACCTCGACCAATGTAAATTCTTTCAATTTAATAACCAAATCGGATCATATTTTGACAAACACCCATTGACCCTACTACCACAAAGAGACACGGACAGCAGCAGCAACACGACACATTCATTTAGCAGTAGCAACAAATAATGAGTAAATAAGTAGTTTCTCCTTCCCACTTGCAAAATCTTTGACCAAAGAGTTAACAGCAGCAACGAGATGATAACACCAAGTAGCCCACTAACTCGAATTTGACCAATTAAATATTCCATAACCAATTACTTGTACCGAGTAGAGACAATTTTATGAATCAACTTCATTCGAATTATAATATAACCAATGTCCCACCATCTCATTAATCACGTGATGAAAACTTCATTGACCCACAGTTAACATATATGCGATAAACGACAACAACATTAAAATCTCGGGTTTGAAGGAGTTGGGCGGAATTAGTTGCTAGTCAACTAACCCAATACTAAAGATGCAATCAAAATAAAATACTAAAAATGAAAATAAACTATATTAAACTAAGGTTGTGAGCAATAAGTGGGAGAAATGTGTTTACTTAGATTTCACAACTGCCTAGATATCTTTTACACGTTAATTACTTGTTATAGTTGCGTGAATGACGGATTGTATTCCTTAATACCATTCATGGGGTGGAGTATTTACTTCCCCAATCCTATGAGTGCCTACTTCACTCCTATGTCGAGCCTGCAAGAAGCTCCTAACATGGGATCATTAGAATTTACTCATGTATTAAATACAACCAATAAAACCTAGCACACATCGGTTCATGTTTCCTAAGACGTTCAAACATGTTACACAATGAAGATCTACCAGTTTTCTTAAGCCTAACATTGAAATCATTCATCCAATACAACCATAAACAAGTAATTAACACATAATCGACATCTAAGTTTCATTAGATCTAAGCAAACACAAGATAAATCTAGCCTAGCATGTTGAAATCAATACAAGCACAAGATATAGACAACCAACACATAGACATATTGATTGAATTAAGAAAAGACTTATCTCAATAACACATGTAAGAATTCAAGGGTTGAAAACCCTTGAAAAGCTGTAAAATTTGTGTAAGGTTCGGCCTTAGGGTTTCTCCAAACTTGTTCCTCTTTTAATGGATGAAAATTAGAAAACTATATATAGATATTAGAGGCTGACGGCGTCAAGAACAAACTTGTGACGCCGTCATCTCGTCGCCAAAATAATCCTCGGACTGCCTAGATCTACATCTGACGCCGTCATGCAGTCCACTTTTGCAGGCCGTCACACATTTAACTCTTGACGCTCTACTTGTGACGCCTTCATGTTTGTACTGGGTCGTCATGGTATTTACTCTTGACGCCGTCTGGAAAGTCTTCTTGACGCTGTCAAACACTGTTCCCAACATGGAAAATTAAGACTTTAGCGTTTTATTCACTTTTATGCTCCAAAAACGTCTGAATTGCTTCCTTTTCTAGATTTCACTCCCAAAGTACCTAAAATCACAAAAGGAACGATTTAGGGTAATATTTGATCAAATAAATTCAATTCCGGGCTTAAATGACCCCCTAAAAATGGATCATTTTTCGCCTCATCATATACCCTTACACTTGAGATTTGCTTGTCCTCAAGCAAATGCGCTTTTATTCTACTCAAAATACAAGTTAGGGGTCATTTAACACTAATATAAAAGTAATTACAACAAATAATCGTTCCACTAAAGACCAAAGACAAGCACGGAGGTCATACACTAGCACCTCACAAATAGTGTTTAGATACTCACATCTCTCGGGTGTAATAAAGGATAAATTACAATATGGAAACGGAAGATATCTCTCACTACCTGCCATAGCAAAATAGATTACCATAGGCTTGGGAAAGGATCAAACCTCCACCACATGGCGTAAACACCTAGGATAAACTATCAAAGAGATCTTTTAAAGGGTTGTAATGTTAGGTGTAGGGATATGAAATACACGGTTTTGTTGGATATAGGCAGTCTTTACTGGTGGCGAGTTAACAATCTTGGTTAATTACATGTACAATGTGGCGTTGCTAAGCCAAGACTAGACTCGACTTAAGCTAATAAATGAAAAATAACAAAATCATAAAATGAACATAGAATAAAAAGGGATGGTAGTCCGTATGTTTTTTCTCTTTTCCTTTTTCTAATTTTTTTTCTTTTTCTGGTTTTTTCGATTTTTTTTTTTTTTTTTTTTTTTTTTTTTTTTTTTTTTTGCATACACTCTTACCCTACCATCCAAAATAATACATCATAGGGAATGGAAATTCCCCTTACACTTGAATTTTTACATAATTTACAATAAACTAATCTAATGACTCGAATTAAGATAATCAAAACACTTAGAGCACTTTTAAGATTAACGCACATACGGGGGTAATATATGATGTTCTTCCTCATTACCCCATAAAATAAGTACTTTACCCATGAGTCCCAATCGTCTCAAAATAATATGTACAAGGATATGACTCGACTTAGCAACCATGTAATCAATTAGATAGTTAACTTAGGGTTTAACAAATAACAATAATGCACTAAAGATGAGTGCATACACGGAAGGCTAAGGCGATTTGGGTGTACATTTAAGTGGGGTGTAACAAATTCTTCCTTTAAGTAAAATGCTTAAAGTTAGAAACGAAAAGATAGGCTCGGAGGGGTGTACTAGGGGTTTCGTGTACTAAAAATGAGTACAACGCTAAGGTGTGGGAAAAATTAGTTGACTTAACTAGTCAAGTAATATGACTTAAATGGTCAAGTAATTATGATACGGGTTTAACACAAGGGTGATCCTAATGCCTCTTATCATGTAGTAAATCCTACTACACGAATGTAGTCTCACTAGCGATCTCGGGATGCATCACTAACGCAAGTTCTAAAATTTAAATGCTACCGGTACACTCATAAGCATTAATAATGAATGTTTTTCCTATAAAATCTAAAGGCGAACCTCACATATTTGGGTGGAAAATTTTTCTGAATAGTACGGTTATGTGCTAGTCATACAATCTCCTATCCATGAGACGCTTGCTATGGCTAAAGTTTCACTCCTAAATGTTGTAAAAAAATTTAAATTTGGCGCTAAAATTGCACTAACAAGTATTTTTATAGTTTTATTACACATCTACTATCAAACAAACAAACTCAAGCGAAAGTGTATTTGTAAGGTATCATCATTTTACCCTCCCCTTACACTTAGGATGAACATTGTCCCCAATGTTCAAGTAAAGAATGTAAAAGTGAAAAAGTAAAAAGAATGAAATCAAATACTCCCCTGATTCGCTCGGTATGGATAATAAGGTGGCCAGGTTAGATCTTCCTCCAAGAAAATGAACAATCAAAGCTTCCATTCCAGAAAAATAAATCATCTTCTTGTCATACATAATCTGCAAATCCTGAGAAAACAGACAAGGCAACCTTGCATAAAATCGGCGGTAATCTACATAAGTTACTAAATCCTAGAAAACAAAATAAGATATAATGTTTGTGGAATGAAGTTTGCAGATTTCCTGGAGATTATAAAACTTAATAATTCAACAAAAACTTTAAAACTCCGTTAGAAAAACAAAAACTGGTAAAATTTCCAGATTTTTACACGTGACGCCGTCAAGAGCAAACTCATGACGCCGTCAGAAGTGACCTGCAGAAATTCTTGTGTTAAGTTTCTGAAAAATTTCTGGAAAAACTTGGTCCTACTTCCTGGAAAATCCTGCAAAACTTCATTATGACTTAATACAAGCATTTGACTCTAACAAATACGAATATACATGTTCATATAATATTGTGGAGAATCATGATCGGTTTGTTTCTTAAAAACATATTTGGGGTTTCCCCTTACACTTATCTTTTGCAAAAATACCTTTTGGGTGAAGTTAAGACTAGGCCAAACAACAAAGTAAAGTATTTCCACTTTTTAGTTTAGAAAAATGATTTACCAACAATAAAAATAAAGCATGCATACGGAAGCAAATAACAAACAAACAAAATAAAATCACACAAAGCATGGGTTGCCTCCCAAGAAGCGTTTTTCTTTATTTACGAGTCTTGTAGCTAGACTCAAGGTCATGGGTTACTACGTGACCTCATCATTGGTTTCACTCTCTGATTGTAAATGTTCTTTGTAGAAACCAATCACCTTTTTCTCAATCGCTCCTATAATCCTATGGGCAAATTCCTTGTCGACTTTATACTTTTGTCCTAAAGTCAAGCAATCTTTGTAGAAAAGACTCCTCTTTTCCCATACATAATCTATGCCCTTTTTCTTATCCTCTTTATTGATGTCCTCAAAAGCACCAATGTTATCCTTATCAAATCGGGATATAAAGCGGAATTCTTTCATTCTATTAGGCATCCTATAAGTGATCCTATCGGTGTTACTTGCAAATCGGATTGTCCCTTCTATCTCATCATATTCTAACTTGGACTCCTCAACAAACGGTTTACCGAACACAACATTGGACAATCGACAATCAATAACATTAGCAAGATCTTCCACAATCATAAAGTCGGTGACAAAAGTGAAATTCCCAACAAAGACATGTAGACCTTTAACTCTCCCGACAAAGTTACAAACTCCACCGGGGTATTTGGGATCTCTTCTAGGTTCAAGTCTTGTTTTCACTATATCATTATAAACACTTGAGGACATAATGTTGATTGGGGATTTGAAGTCAATGTAAACATTGTCAAAGCGTCTATACCCAATCATACATGGTATCTTAGCATTCTTAGGATCGACTCTCTTTATCTTAGGTTCGATTCCAGTAAAAGGAGATCGAGGGTCATCAATAAGATTATTATAATATGAAATCTCCTCCTTAGTGGGGTATAGATTAAAGTAATCATTTAGCTTCGGATCTATTTCCCCCTCTTCTAGTTCCTTAACAGCATTCACAAAATCATTAGGCCCTAGGTCCTCATTTGAATACAAGGCGGTCGCTAGGTCACTAAATGCATGGTCGAGCTCAACCTTAACCAACCTATTAAGCTCCATAAGTTCCCTAATCTCACTCTCAATTTGTTCACGTAACACAGCCACTTCTCTAGGGGAAAGGGGTGGATTCACGTTTTCCATAATGGTCAACGGAGTAGTCAATGAATCTAATTTACTAACAAAAGCACGAAGAAAAAGATAGACTAAAGAGAACCTAAAAATAAAAATAAAATCTTACTAGAAAGGAATCTAGTAAGTAGACCTAATAAAAAGAGATTCTAACCTAGACAATAATTATTCCCCGGCAGCGGCGCCAAAAACTTGATGTGTAGGGATTGCACCAGGCTTTACCTCTCAAGGGATCTTGAGAAGCTTACAACCCCCACCAGGAAGTGTACCTAATCGTTGTAGTATAGTATAGTGACAAGTACCGGGGGATTGATCGTTCAGCTAGACATAGTGTCGCTAGGATTAGAAAACCTAAATACTAGTTCTAGAGATAAGGGATGATTTTTTTTTTTTTTTGTATTTTTATATTTTTTAGAAAGCAAATTAAAATCTCGGGTTTGAAGGAGTTGGGCGGAATTAGTTGCTAGTCAACTAACCCAATACTAAAGATGCAATCAAAATAAAATACTAAAAATGAAAATAAACTATATTAAACTAAGGTTGTGAGCAATAAGTGGGAGAAATGTGTTTACTTAGATTTCACTACTCCCTAGATATCGTTTACACGTTAATTACTTGTTATAGTTGCGTGGATGACGGATTGTATTCCTTAATATCATTCATGGGGTGGCATACTTACTTCCCCAATCCTATGAGTGCCTACTTCACTCCTATGTCGAGCCTGCAAGAAGCTCCTAACATGGGATCATTAGAATTTACTCATGCATTAAATACAACCAATAAAGCCTAGTACACATCGGTTCATGTTTCCTAAGACGTTCAAGCATGTTACACAATGGAGATCTGCCAGTTTTCTTAAGCCTAACATTGAAATCATTCATCCAATACAACCATAAACAAGTAATCAACACATAATCAACATCTAGGTTTCATTAGATTTAAGCAAACACAAGATAAATCTAGCCTAGCATGTTGAAATCAAGACAAGCACAAGATATAGACAACCAACACATAGACATATTGATTGAATTAAGAAAAGACTTATCTCAATAACACATGTAAGGATTCAAGGGTTGAAAACCCTTGAAAAGCTGTAAAATTCGTATAAGGTTCGGCCTTAGGGTTTCTCCAAACTTGTTCCTCTTTTAATGAATGCAAATTAGAAAACTATATATAGATATTAGAGGCTGACGGCGTCAAGAATAAACTTGTGACGCCGTCATCTCGCCGCCAAAATAATCCTCGGACTGCCTATATCTACATCTGACGCCGTCATGTAGTCCACTTTTGCAGGCCGTCACACATTTAACTCTTGACGCTCTACTTGTGACGCCTTCATGTTTGTACTGGGTCGTCATGGTCTTTACTCTTGACGCCGTCAAACACTGTTCCCAGCATCAAAAATTAAGTCTTTGGCGTTTTCTTCACTTTTATGCTCCAAAAACGTCCAAATTGCTTCCTTTTCCAGATTTCACTCCCAAAGTACCTAAAATCACAAAATGAACGATTTAGGGCAATATTTGATCAAATAAATTCAATTTCGGGCTTAAATGACCCCCTAAACATGGATCATTTTTCGCCTCATCACCCACCAGCAAAGGTAACCTTTAGACCTTGCAACACCCACACCAAGTAACTACCACAATATCAAGACCACACTGCGCCTGCCTGACAGCTGCATAAGAGTGTGTATCCAAGGCCATATATATAAGAGTGTGTATCCAACTTCTAAAAGATCTCAAATAGAAGCCAATTAAAATAAAACAATAGGAGAAGGCATTTTAGTATGGGTTTTCAGTCGGCTTGGGTTACACTAATGTTACTCTAAATCACTATATAACTATTTTGAACATGTTACTTGTTATATAACTAATTTGAACATGTTAATTATTAGTAAAAATTATTTTTTTTTAAAATATATAGTATCATGAGAATCAAGCTAACATGACAGAAGAATGGAACATTTAAATGAGCCTTTGAGTTCATCTATAAGCTTTGCATACCTCACTTTTCAAATGCCCAACCCATTAAAGAAAATATAGAAGCTGAAATAAAGAAAACAAACTTCCTAAATAGTATCATGGAAAACAAAAGCTACCATAGAACATAAGTGAAACAGTTTTTTGAGGTTGTGTTACGGATATAGAAAATTTTCATGAATTTTGAAAACTTCAAGAAGCTACGAAAAATTGTTACCAAGGGTCATGCACCAAGATAATTTCTATATGTTGACTTCTACATAAACACAAACAATCGCTTATATGTATCTTAAAGGGATGGTATCATATACAAAAGTATGTACTACATACCAATAAAAACCGTACATGTATTCTGTTTTGACTATTTTTAATCAAGAGTCAGCATAAACCCCATTAATATCATGAGAAAATAGACATGAAGTCATGGAAATTTAGAGAAATTGCTTCAAAATATGCAAAAATTATCAAGAACCGAGATTGCGAAATACACAGAAACAATATATGAACACCAAACACGTTTTATGCAATGCCAACCTTCTGATTTTCCAAAAGTCAAACTACATTCGATTCATGTCATGTTTACACATCCTTCTACTTTTTTCTAACTTCTTAATCAAATACAACAGAACTGCGATAAACATCTTAAAGCAAACCTGTTTATCAAAAACTGAACATCAAGAAAAAAATATGAACATCAAACACACTCACTACAACTCGACCCTTTGACTTCCCTAAAATCAACCCTTATAACATCTAAACTATTCTAATCTGTTGAGTGGTTTGCGTTGACGAAAAATCATTTTATCATCACCCATTGCATCTATGGAATCTTCTAAAGGCAAATTGTAGTTTTCATCCACTTCATACGATTCTTCTTCATCTTCTTCTATGGACCAGATTTCATAAGATAAATAAAAGATTTCAATATCAACAGGATCAATCGCACCTTCCACCTCATTTTCATACAATGGATTCTCTTTATTCTTCTGATATCTTGCATACAATTTATACATTTTGTTACTTAACTCCATCACATTTTTGTAAACTCCACGTCCTTTAATCCAACCGTGATAAAACATCTTTAAACTGGTGTCATCTACAAACGCATATGTATAATCATTTTGCTTGTAGAAGTTAATCATGTCTTTTAAAAGAGAAAGTTCCTGGTCTTTTGGTGATAATGGGTTGGTTTGATTACGTTTGTTAAGCGTAGGTAGAATATACTGCATTCAAGTAACCTAATAGCTAAGCCAATTTTTCAGAAAACTATTTTCCATCTATAGGCTCTAGTAATTAACTTAGCTTTGTTTCTAAAAAAATTACTTGACAAAGTAGAAATCTTATTCTGTACCATGTGCTTAATAAGAGGGCATGTGAGAAGAACGTACCAGCGTAACAAACTTCCCAACCAATTTTCAGACCTAAACTATCCCTACTCATTTCTACTTCATTTGTCATTTTAATTTTGATGTTCAATTCTTTCTGTAATTCTCACTTGTATCATTCAACTGAAACATTTAATCACAAATTGAGCTTCTTAATCCATTGAATTCTGATTATCTGTTTGTATATCATTTTCAATCGTTTTACGATTCAAGTGATACGTTCCAATCATTTTAATCACCAATTTTCATAGTTCCACTAATACCACTCCTTATGAAGTTTTGTATGCCCAAACACCTCCTTTACACATTCTTTATATGGCTAAGGATTGCTCAATGGATTTGGTGGATAGAACTCTACATGCAAGAGAACAGGTCATATTACTTCTCAAGTTCAACTTAAAGAAAGCACAAGATAGGATGAAGATGCAAGCTAATGGGAAAAGGTCCGAAAGACAATTTGAGGTGGGATCATGGTTTATCTCAAGCTACAACATTATCGACAGCTGACAATCAGGAAAAGGAAACAACACAAGCTTTCTTCTAAATTTTACCGGCCCTTTCAAGTTGTGGCGAAGATTGATTAAGTGGCCTATAAATTGCAATTGCCTCTTTCAGCCTTGGTGCATCTAGTGTTTCATGTGTCTGAGTTAAAAGCTTGTCATTCAACGGAAATTGCTATGGGAACTTTTCCTCAATGTGACCCTAAAAGTTTGATCGTTGCAACTATAGTCAAGTTGCTGGAAAGGAAGTTGGTGAAGCAAACAAACATGATAGTAATCTTAAGAAATTAACACAACCCTAGTATACTTAAGAAGTTGAAATAAATCAAGCCAATGACTTTAACATTAAAAAAATCACAATGTAAATTGAATTGGAGTTATCGAAAGCAACATACGATGGATACCTGTATATAGGAGGACGCATAGCAGGCTGAGAAAAAGACAGTGTTCGAGAGTGCAACAACAACGATGATAAACATCTTTTGTGTAATCGGTTCCTTGTGTTCTCTAGAATGCACAAAAAAAATCGATTAGATAGACAACCAATAATTAATCTTGATAAACTATTTCTTCTACTATTGAGATTGTTGTTAAAAGAACCATTCTGCACTAATTCATGAGAAATTGTAGATTGTGGTGTAACATAGCCTGTTATAAATATGTAAACTTATTATTAAAGTCTTAAAGTGGTATAACATATATTTGTATATAAAAATGAACGTCTAAACTTACCATTAAACATGTTTGGAGCATGATATGTAAGAATAGATGAAAATATGTTGTGTTTATTCAAAAGAGGTGAATCATACACTCAACCAACTATAGTTAAAATGAATAACATATCACTATAATGAGCTAATAAGCATAGGGCACATACTTGTTAAACAAACTAATGATATTCAATAAAAGTTTCACCATTAAAATATACCATTATAAACACCACTCAATGGAGCACCAAGATTCCAAAAAGGTTACTAAGAAACTAAGTTTTCACAAAAAGCACAAAGATTGTAAAAGCTATGTATGCAATAAGTAAACTTAGCAATAAAACAGAGATATGAAAACATGAAAACATTTATATGCCTTGGTAAAAAATGTATCAAATGACCAAAATTAACACTCGTGACAAACTAATCAAACCAAGTTTCACTATTAATGAACACTAAGAACCTATTATCTACAATTTCAAAACTCCCTAATCAAATTATCACTTTTAAAACCCAATGCGAAACACCCTCTATTATTCTAGTGTTTGATGTTAACCAATTGTACCTTTAGAGATATTTCTAAACAGATTTGACCCATCTTACAGCTTCTTCAAGATTTCTTGCTCCTAGATATTGAAGAACAAAACATTAAACTATTATTAGAATAAGATAATCTTAATTATTAATAACACCCTAAAATAAAAAAGTAATCAACAACATACACACAAACAAGTCATAAATTCACACCAATATTAAACAAAGTTCGATAATTCATCAAAATTAACAATTGCATTAATATTAAATTAGGAATCATTGATATCATTGTTGAGAAAGTTCTGGAATTAGGGGAACTATAGGTAACCATCATATTAGCAAAATTAATAAAATCAAGGGTCATAAATTGAGCGAAGATGATCAATTTGAGGTTTTTATATAATTGACGATTGTGATCAAGCAAATTTGTGTTAGATTATTGTGAATTAAAAGGAGGTAAATTGAATGATGATTCTCTTTGGATTGATAGATGAAGAAAGCATATGTCATATGGTGGGTGTTTTTCTTGCTGTATGTTTCTTTTTCTTTTTGTGAACTTCGGGAGGATTTAATCTTTCGCTTTTTTCAATTTTACACTTTACACCCAAAACTATCGTGTATTAAACTTCAAGTACATGTGTATTTTTAGTTTTTTCTACATATGTTTTGTAAAACCGAATTTTTAACTTTTTTTTGACAAATTAGGAAATAATTAGTGATGCATGGAATTGCACCATCGCAAAAGGTTTAACCTCTCAAGGGATCTTGAGAAGCTTGTAATCCCCACCAGGCAGTGTACCTGACCGTTGTAGTATAGTATAGTGACAAGTACCGGATGATTGATCGTTCAACTCAAAGAATAGTGTTCGCTAGGGTTAAAACTCAATTAAACTAGGTCTAGAGATGAGAGATGATTCTTTTTGTATTTTTGTATTTTATGAAAAGCAAGTAAAAATCTCGGGTTTTGGAAGAAGTGGGCGGAATTAGTTGCTAATCAACTAACCCAGATAACTACAGATGCAATCAAAATAAAATAAAATAAACTTAAACTAATTGTGGCGGAAACAATAATGAGAGAAAATGTGTTTACTTATATTTCACTACTCCCTAGCTATCTTTTACCGGTTGATTAGTTTGTTACAATTGCATGGATGACGGTTTATATTCCTTAATACCATTCGTAGGGCCGTGTACGATCTTCCCTAACTCTATAATCTTCTACCTCTTCCTATGTCGAGCCGACTACTAGCTCCTAACATGGCATCATTAGTAGTTACCTATGCATTAAATATACCGATATATCGTAGTACACCTCCGATCATGTTTCTTAAGACGTTCAAGCAAGTTACCAATTGGAAGTCTGCCACTTTTCTTAAGCCTAACATCGAATTCATCATCCACAACAATTATAAACAAACAACCAACCAATAATCAATATCTAAGTTTCATTACATCTAAGCCAACACAAAGAAAACCTAGCCTAGCATGTTAAAGAGAAGACAAGCATAAGATATAATCAAACAACACATAGACATATTGAATGATTTGTTAGAAGACTTATCTTCAATTAAGCATGGATAAAACAAGGGTTTCAAACCCTCAATATTGCAGTAAAATTCGTCTAGGGTTTTCTCCCTTCAAAGTTGCACACAATGAATGAAAACTAGAAAAGTATATATAGATTTTACAATCTAACGACGTCAAGAGTAGGGTCTGACGTTGTCAACTCGCCACCAAAATAATACTCGTATTGCCTAGATCCACTTCTGACGTCGTCACGTATAAACTTGGTCTTGGCCGTCATGTGCAATTTCCTCTTGATGGCTTTGGTGACGCCGTCATGTACAAATCTCCAAAAACCTCTCTGGCGCGTCACGTGTAATTTGATTTATCCACCTCTTTGTCAAGTCTTGACGCCGTCACTAACAATCTTTGACGCTGTCAGGTACAATTTTTAGCATTATTTTGAGATTTTGTCGTTTTCTTCACTTTTTCGTTCCAAAAATGTCCAAAATGCTTCCTTTTGCAAATTTCCTCTCAAAAGTACCTAAAATGACAAAAGAAACGATTTAGGGCAATATTTGATCAAATAATCTCGACTTTGGCCTTAAATGACCCCCCCAAAAGCGGTACACTTTTCGTCTCATCAATTAGGTTTAATTATATTTTAAAATTCAGTAAAAAAATTCAATTTAAAAAAATTATTACAAATAAGGTATAAATCCATTTTTTTGAAACGAAAAATTTCCAATAAATGTTTTATTTTATTAGGAAAAAGATTATAAAAATAAATTATTTTTATAAGTGTTATAAATAATATGGGCTTATGTATATTCACCATTTAGCCCATTAGGGTTTAACATGTGCTTATTTATACTACACATTTGTAACCCCTTGTGATCACCTTAATAAGAATTCTCTTAATACTCTCATTCTAGTGTTCTTATTTTTTATTTTTGTTCATTACATTTACAATACATTGTCAGCAGAATACCTTAAAAGACAAAGATACGAGCAACCATGAGAAAGAAATTGATTTGATGTTGGTGAAGTTCAAGACTCATGTTTTTTTTTTAGAGTAACAAGATATACGTAGGGCAAGCCTCATAGCTCACTTATATATTAATATTATATTACTTGTTAATATTTTAAAATGTTGGTGATATAAAAACCATTTGACGTCACCACGAATGATTCATTAAAACAATTATCTATTCGGTTTTATCTTACTGATCTTACAATATTTTTTCAAATATGATGTATGTTAATTTTTTTTAACAGCGTGATAATATATTAACAGCATAAAAGAACTTGATCTAATATATTTATATGCTTCATGTTTTTGATGAAAAGTGAATCCCATTATCCTTAATCAAATCACAATATGAATGATCTAATATATTTATTGTATCTCTTTTAATGAACCTCAAGTTCAGCTATTATTCTCTCAAGAGAATCACAATATCATAACCTCAAGTTATGTTCAGAAAAAAAAATAATAATAAAAAATTATGAACCTTAAGTTCTACTACGATGAACATAATCAAAATACAATAACCTCAAGTTATTGTTTTCATGTTCAATCACAATTCTCTAAAAAAAATATCGCTATGATTGTATGCACCTCAAGTTGCATTAAAAAAGGACATAAGCGAGTCCGGTCTCACAATTTCAGTGTTAGATCTGAATTAAAAGGAAAATATATAACGGTGAAAGATCTGTTAAATGTATGTCAAAATCTAAAAGAAAGATTTGACCATTATAAGCAAGAGATTCTTGCAAATGCGAGCAAATTTTTCGCAATATTAAGTAATACATCTGAATAATGAAAAAAATTGCGATGAGATGGTTAAATGCCTCGAATATACTCATATATCGAGAACGATGCTTTGAATATAAAAGATATGGGCATGTTTGAACGAACACGATAAACCCATTTACTAAATTTGCTCCATATTATCGTGTGAAAAGAAACTGGTTGGCAACCTCAAGTTGTAACATAAAGATCTCCATTCCTTCAAGTGAATGTGATAAAATAATCAACATAAGATGTTCATTCCCTCAAGTGAATGAGATAAAATGATCAATATGAGATCCTCATTGCCTCATGTGAATGTGATAATGTAAAGATAAATGGTTAAAGATCATTTATCATGGTAAATGCTATGGTCGAGGTAGTATGACAATGACAAACCACTACTAGTGGTGAAAATACAATAAGAAAAGAGCAAACAAAAATGCAATGTGATGTATATGAAATACAAGTGTGTCAAAGATATTACACACTATATTCACAGATTTAAAAATCTGTGCTCGCGCATTTTGCTCCACAAAAGAAATATAAAATTGTCATGAGGAACAAAGTTAAATATTAAGGATGCATTATATTCTTTTGTATCTTCCTCGACATGCATTATATAAAGATTAATAAAAGTTAATCATAGCCATAACATACGTGTATGAACTATAATAATAATTTTTGGCATGACCAGTTACACCATCCCTCAGTAATGATGCGAAAGCTATAAAAGAATACGATTCTTCAATTTAATGTTATTATCTCTCAAAAGAAGTTGATTATTAATCTATCAACTAGAATGGGGACTCAATTCCTCAATTTTCTGGAAAGAAAACATATGGATATATGTAAGCATACAAATCCATTGTATGAACCATTTAGAGTTATAAAATCGATGCATCGTCTAAATGGTCATCAAATCGCAACCTCAAGTTTGCATGATTAATAGCTCAATGCGAGGCTAATATTCAGAGTAAGTATTTCATCATGAAAATGCGATGAATTACTTCTAAATTATCAAATGAAACTGAGAGAAAAACTTGTGTTGTTGTATGGAGCTATATTATAATATGCACAACAACAAAATTAGCATCATGCCAATATGTTATTATAAATCCTCCCTTTTATAATTGGTTTTGGTTATAAACCAAACATATCCCATTTTGTTTTTTTTGTGTGCAAATTACTCCACCTAAATGCACATATATGGGATATAGAAGATGGATAATTCCTTCAGGAGGAGAGAAGTAGCTGCAAATTCAGAATGAATTATTATATTCAGTTGATCCTTGAAAGAAATTTTTTATGAATTGATTATTCAATGGATAATCTAATAGCCATAAATAAACATTGGCCAAAAACAAAATTTCAGCTACTCATGCTCTAATTAGAAGTTGTCCCTCAAGGACACTATTTTATTATAACATGCCTCAAGCATGGTAGACAAATCGATTCCAAATAAAATCCTCGATGAAAAATATGGAGCATGAAAACAAGATGGTTGTTCGAGTTATAAAGACCCCAGGATAGTCTGAAAAAGAGACACTAGATATGAAGGTTTCAAAGAACCTCAAATAGTTAATGAGATCTCAATAAATTATATCATGTCTAAAGTTATATGGAATCGAAACATAGACGACGTCCATAAATTTGTTTACATACAATATAGCGCTTCCTATTATGCATAATGAGGATCATAAATCAAAAGTGCGCTCAAGGAAACGATTGGCCAATATGGAAAGACGCAATCTCGTAAAAATACGAGAAGTTTTGGGACATGAAGTCCATACACATGAATGTGTAAAATCTATTGGATATACATTAGGCTTTGTGCGAATGCAAAATAAGAGCTCTAAAGCTATGTCTTTTAGACATGCATTGTGAATAAATAAATTCACAAAAATACGAAGTTGATTATTAAAGACATATTGTCTAGAGGTAGATGTAAATATATTATTGATATTTTACAAAATAGTCAATATTGAAGTTTTTAATTCGCTCTAAATGAGTTTTTTAGTAGAGCTCTCATATCCCATGAAGAATTAGTAATGCTTCAAGCATGCCTAACAACTTCAACTTCTTGAAGCAATTAATAAAGTTTTCAAGAACTCTACTTGATCAAATTGAATGTATCCTTATATGGATAAAAATCATTTGGAACCATATTATAAAAATTGCTTTTGCACATGTCTATATAAAATGATTGGTCATCAAGTACCATACATAAGTGCAACTGAGACTTTAATAATTAATATTTGTTAAGAGAGTGTATTTTTCTCTTTTAATATCTGTACATGCATTGTATACTTTTCAACCAATTGATTTGATATTGGGTTAGAAGCTACACGTATATTTTGTTATTTTTGCAAGACTTATTCGAACATCATCAATTAGATAGACTTCATTGTAAAGTTGTTGCCAACAAAAGTATACGAGCAACTCGTTTAGAAGATTAGCATGCGATGCTTGAAATATATACATTAAATTGAGGAGGAGCATTATGCGCACCGCACTCTTTTTCCCTTCATCAAGTTTTTCTTATCCCACTGGGTTTTTCTTGATAAGGTTTTTAATGAGACGGGCTACAACGTATAATAAACGGTGAATATCCAAATAGGAGTGTTGTAAATAATATGGGCTTATGTATATTCACCATTTAGCCCATTAGCCCATTAGAGTTTAACATGTGCTTATTTAAGTACTACACATTTTTGTTCATTACATTTACAATAATAAGCTACATAATGTAGCATTTAATTTTCTGATGTTATTAAATATTAATTTTTTTTTATAATCTTTGATAAGTTTCGTTTGTCTAACAAAACTTATATTTTAAATAGCTTATTTTTTTTAAACAACCAAATATAATCTCTTTATCTACCTGTAATAAAATTTAGACTAGTTCAAGTTTCTTCTATCATACTCGCTTCACATACACAAGTACACAGCAACATATGATAACATGCAAAAAGCTTTTAAGTCTGTTCGAAACACAAACAACCCCACATGACCCACCCCTTGGACTTATTGTGAAGGGATTGATTATTTAAGCTGATTCTATGTAAAATATGTGTTGAATAGATAATTTTGATGTGAGTAAATAGGTTGTCGGTCGTGTTTAAACAAATTCAATCAAACGACTAGTGTTAGCATGTCGTGTTCATCCTTACAGGTTGTTTAGTGTATGTTGGTGACACTCACCTTTTGTTTTGAGGTTTGAGCCCTTCTATGAAATTTAGCCTTTTTAGAAAAATACACTATGTCGTTTATTCTGGGGTGGGCTAAACAAGTTAACCCGTCTAACACATTTAAGATTTTCAAAATAACACACTTTCTCTCCTAGGTATATATTTAGAGATTGTTAAGGAAATGATTAGAAATAATTATGTGGATATATCAAGTGAGTCTCGTACATCTTCGGAACCTAGAACAAGAAAAATCCTTATAATGTTGTTAAGAAGTTATACATGTTAAGCAAATAAACATGTCAACTCGTTAACTCATTCGTCGTATTTAACCTATATAGAAGTATTTGAGTTAACACAATTGACGTATTTACTACAACATGTTATATTCTATTGCAATATTGTTATTACATTACACTACACTATTTTACATTTATGAAAAATGTTAAGGGGTGTAACTACTATTCACTAGAAAAGCCAAATCCCGTTCAGTTATATGTAAAAAGGTTTCATATTAGCCCCTAAACTTAAAGTGATTAATTATATTTTATTTTTAATTTCATTTGTAACTATTAACTAATAACAAACACTTCACTCTTTAGCAAAGCTATTTTTGGCACAAAGCTTTTTAGAGCTTTTTAGGGCGATGAAGAGTGAGCAATGAGCTTTTTGATTTTTAGTGTTCGTTTGCCAACAGATTTGTGAGCTTTGCTATTTTTTAGAAAACCTCATTTTTCTAATGCTTCTTTAAGAAGCTGTGAGCAATGAGCTATGACTATAGCTCACAGCTATTTCTGCCAAACATAGCCTTAGAATACACAATTGTTTTATGTTAACAAATACACGCTTTGTATAGGTTGTAAACAAACAGACGAACGCCTTATATAATACATTTAGCAAAAATGATGTGACGTTATAAGTAGCAACCTTTTGTTTCTCTCGGTAATAACTTAGTTAAGACTTTATATTTACTCTATATTATTATACATATACATTAGCCATAGCAAGCGACATCGCTTTGGCGAAAAAAATAATAATTTAACAATTCCCCAAACTATGAGACAAGTTATAAAAATTACCTAATACTTTTAGCTATTTACGATTTTCTTATATAACAAACTTTATTTAACAAATATTAAACAAATACCTTGCAATTTTGTTACAAAAAATATACTGATAAAAAGCTCTTTAAATTGTGAATAAAGTGAGTCTAATATTATAAAACTTTTGACTAACGTAAGATTTTATAAAAAATATTAGAGTTTAATATATGCTTTTTAAATAATAAAATAAAATTTAAACCACACCCTTAAACTATCCAACAACTTACAAAAGCGACTCCAAACTTTATTTATTTACATTTATATATATATTAAGGTTGTTCGACTGAAGCCCGACCTCTATGATCTGAAATGAGTGCTGAAATGTCCCTTTAAGAATAAGAAAAGGATCTTTAGTAAAAGTTTAATTAAAAAGAAAATGAAAACACACCCCTAAACTATTGAACAAGTTATGAAAACTACCTTAAACTTTTACCTTTTATAGTTTTTTTAGATAACAAGCTTGAGTTATCAAATATCTAATAAATGTTTAGTAATTTTCTTATAAAAAAGTATACTAATAAAAAGTCTTTAAACTTTAAATAAAATTAGTGATAAATTGCAATGCTTTTACTTACGTACAATTTTATAAGGAAATAGTGATTAAATTATATATTCAACTTCCTACATTTCCAGTAACAGGTCAAAACGATTACAAATTTTTGAATAATATAGATTGTAATCCATAAAGAATATGAATTGCATTATATTCCCTCCGACTTAAAATTATTATTATTATGAGACAAAAATCACACAGTTTAATAAAAGTGGTATCACTATAATTTTTAACCACTTAAATGAAATATTCCCTCACTAAATTATCTTTTTATTACTTAAAATGAATAGTGAACAATTTTTTTGAGACATCCAAAAAGAGAATATGGATTGTAATTTTGAGAAGGGGGAGTACAGTTTAGTTATATAAAAATGCATGAAATCAAATTATATATACGGGGGCGCGTTCTATGCAGTACCAATATTAGACGCAGTACTTTACAGTACCATTTTAGACCAATCTAGACCCTTGGATCATTTGTTCAATGGTTAAAAATTCATGATGGCATTTATGTAAATAATTTATTTATTTTTTGGCTGGAAATATATTAACAAGGGTATTATAGTAAAAAACCATATATATTTTCTTTTTGATTTTTTCATTAAAAACATTTTTTAATTTTAATTATTCATCACTAAGCAATATAGCTTTGCCCATTCTTTTATTTACTTTCATTCTTGTTTTGCTTAAAATGATAATTGCACATATGTTGTATATTCTTTGATCTTTGAAATTTATAACCAAAAACATAAACATACACATGTATTTCTAAATTTATAGCAAACCAAAACATAAATATTATACACGAAATTTGATATAAAATGAAATACAATTCAAATACAAATGTATCTTGGTAAATATAGATGTGCACGTCAATAAAAAACATGTGTGCACCCTTCCAAAAACATATGTGCACGTTGCGCTTTTTTGTCAAGTTCATTAGAACTATGTGCCCGACTTCCAAAAACATATGTGCATTCTTCCAATAACATATGTGCATGGTGCGCTTTTTTGTCAAGTTCATTAGAAGTATGTGCCTGTCTTCCAAAAACATATGTGCAAGCTGAAATTTTTTGTGAGCACCGGATCTGCACATTAACGAGATCATACATGATTATTATAACATTTAAAAAGTAATGTTCTTAAAAGTAGCAAAACACATATGCAAATTTTCTTTACAACTAACATAAATCAAAGGACAAAATGTTACTCTTTATACACCGAATAGCTACGTGAAATTGTGGTTCGTAGGCCCAAATTAATAAAGGGGCAACAAGTTTTAACAATGTACTAAGCAACTAAATCCCAGAATCATTCCCCTTTAGATTTGCTACTGCTACATAGTCTATCACCATTACTCAATAATAATTCTTGAAACTTTTATCTAAAAACATGTAATATTTAATTCTTTATAGGGTAATATTTAATTCTTAAAACTAATTTGCCTACTGCTAAATACTTGAAAGCTACCACCAAACCAAGCACTTGCAATTATTTCAATAAAAAATCACGAATATGATGTCCATGAGACTACGAAAGCACTTGCAATTAAACAAAGACATCCAAACAAACAACAACCGAAACAAAGATTAAAATTCATCATAATATCTTATATACGAAACCACTCAACTGTCAACCGAATTCATCTTTAATGTACCAAAGGTGGATTCAATACCAAATTAAAAAAAAAAAAAATCAAACCTTAAATAAGTGATAAGATCGAACCAAGAGAGAGAATAACTGGTACAACACAACCAGTGTGAACCTCATGCGCTTCTGACGCCGGAGTCGAGACGCAACGTTTTCCCAAAAGAATAAGGGTTCACGAGCGATTGATATATCAAAAAGAATGGCAGTCTATTTTGGCCGAATATAGATCTAGAAAGAAGATCTACAGGTTTTGGGGGTGGGTTTTAAAGTTTGAAGCACCTTTTTAGGATATACGGTTATTTGATTCATTTAGATATTATTGTTTTAAATACCATAAATACCCTTAGAAAATAAGATGATTTAAATAAATGTAAACTAATTTATTAAATTCTGATTGGTCAAGAATGGTACTGTAAAGTACTGTATCTAATATTGGTACTGCATAGAATACAACACTATATATACGTATGCAATATTTTTAGTTAAAAAAAATAAAATAATTAAACGATTTAACTTATCAAATAATATACTACCACAAAGTGTGAGTATTTAATACTCATTCAAAACGTAGCATAAGCAAAGTGTTAGCTAATTATTAGTGGGGTTTTTACACTCTCAAGTCATTATACTATTGAAAAATATTCAGATAGGTCATTCTACTATTTACTTGTTTATTTAAGTCATTTAACTACTAAAATGATTTACTGGGATCACTTACCATATTTTCTGATTACAATACGATGATGTGGTTCTTAATTATCTACGTGGCAATACTTACAAAACTAAACTATAGAAACAAATACATTTCTTTTGCTTCATGTCATTATTGCACTCATCATCATGTCCACCTCTAGATTTATTTCTTCATCTTCTCTCTTCACAATTCACATAACCATAAACCACCTGCGGTGCTTTCCTCAACTGGGTGGCTGCCGCCACCAGTGTTGACATAACCACAACCTACTCTATTGTTGCTATCATTGCGCCTACAAAATGACCAACATTGGCCTTCCCCATTGTCTGTAACATGACCAACACTGGCCTTCCCCATTGCCACCACCTCTACAACTTCTGGGCAAAACTATCGAAACCACCTGATCCAAAAATTACCTGACCACTTCCGTCTATAGCCCCACCATACGACCAGATACGAAAACATCTCGCTACCCGCGTCCGGGTCATATCATATTCTAGACTCTAGATTTAGTGATTAAAAAGAAACAAAGCAGCCAAACAAATATAAATGAATGATAGATATAATTCATATTTTAGCTAACAAATTTGATATGAAAGGATGTTGAAGAAGTTTTACGTTCCACACAACCATGGAGATGAAGTTAAGTTATCTATTTATTTGAATGGTAGAATTTATTTTTCCCAGATTTTGCCACACGGATCTGATGTGGAAATACAGGTTATTTGAAATTGTTTTAAAAATTATAAATGACTTAAATGTATTCTTATGTAAAGTTAAGTTATCATATACTATCTTATAAAGCATTTATGCCTTTTAAAAAAAGAAATACTTAAAATTAAGTATTACAAGATCTTAAGCTAAAAATACAACTAACTAAAGCACATTTTCTAACATTAAATAAAATTACAAGTTCTTAAGCTAAAAGTACAACTAATTAAAACACATTTTCTAACATTAAATACAATATTTAAATAGAAATACCTAAAATTCAGTATTACAAGTTTTTAAGCTAAAAATACAACTAATTAAAACACATTTATTAAAATTAAATATAAATAAAAGCACTATTAATGTGGTCAAGATATTTAATATAATCAATTAATTAATTGGTCAATAAAATTAATGCAGTTATTAAAACACCCCTTACATAATAAATATAAATTATCAAACATATTGTACAACCAACTTAAACACAATTCCTTCATTAAATGTCACTAATACAAATAATAAAGTACATTATACAAATATTCAAGCCCAAACGGACAATGGGTCAAATGGGCTCAAGCCTGAACGGGCACGGGCTTGAGCATCAACCGTTTATAACTCCTACCTATAACTTTTGCTTTTTGATGTTGTTAACATTTATTAGGGTACCCGCTGCTGCAACGCGCGGGTACCATACTATTATCTTATAAAGCATTTAGCTCTTTTGGGAATGCTTTAAAATTCAGCTATACGACTACATAAGATAAATGTACAACTAATTTAAACACACTTTCCTAACATTACATACCTTAAAAAGGTAATTTCAACAATACAAGTATTCATGCAATGTTTACAATTCATTGATGCATAATTAATATATTCTTAAAACACTCATTTAATGATAAATACAAGTATTAAAATACATACTACAAGTCATGTAAGCTGTTAATTAATAATAATAATAAATAAAATAATACAAACTTAGCAAATTTTCATCAAACTTTTGTCATAAAAAACTAATCAGTAAAGCTATTGCCAAAAAACGTACAAATGAAATAATTTATTAGCCGAAAAAATTAAATTACAAGATGTCTGCAGCCGCATCGCGCAGGGACCCTACTAGTCTATTTAAAAGAGAATGCAAGTACAATGACTTACTAAGTTCTCTAAAGTAATATGGAAGGAAATACTACAAATGATCAATAGGGATTTGTCTTACTGCAGAGATCAAATTGTGGTAGAACTATCCGATATGCCTAATAATTGCAATATATGGAGTATTGTCAAAAGACTGGTTTGCAATGCTGCTGTGTACTTTATATGGTAGGAAAGAAATAGGAGAATGTTCAATAATGAAAATAGAGATGAACAAGTGGTGTTCCAAGCTATTAAAGAAACCATTAGACTCAGATGGGTTTCCAAGTAAGAGAATCACAAAATGTTAAAGATGTTGAGAACATATGGAATGTAAAGCTTCAAAGAGTGAGGAATAAGCAGAGTATTATAGTTTCTTGTATGGTTGTAAAAATGCTTTTGTCTAGTAAAGCTATGTCTCATGCAAGCTAGCTTATAGTTGAATTTTTGCATAGGAATGTCCATGGCAAAATCATTTGAACAACTTGTACTCAGTTTTTGTGCTATATATATATTCTCCTTACAAAAAAAAAAAAAAAAAAAAAAAAAAAAAAAAAAAAAAAGAGATTTGAAAGATCTACATGTTAATCAACCGGGCAAATTACTTAAAAATGTATCAAACTTGACACTTTTTACCATTGTATGTAGTTTTTTTTTTTTTTTTTTTTTTTTTTTTTTTTTTTTTTTTTTTCTAATGTGTGACTAAACTTTCAAATTTGGTACATTATGTGTATCTTTTGACCATTTTACCCTTACATTTTCAAAATTTTGAAGGGTACAATGGTCATTTTACAAGGCTAAATAGTCACAAAATACACACAATGTACCAAATTCGAAAGTTTAGTCACAGATTAGAAGAAAAAAAAAGATGACTACATACAATGGTAAAAAGTGTCAAGTTTGATTCATTTTTAAGTAGTTTACACTTGCAATCATACCCACTATGATTCCCTCATTCCGATTTACCCCTACCAAAACGCACCCTTAGTTTAACATGTATGGAGAATATAACCGTAGCGGAGCACGGGCATCACTATCTATACTATTTATAAAGAGAAAATGGTCAAAAAGTCAAGAAGTGAAAAGTGAAAAACTTAAATTAATGTTTTGCCTAAATTACCCTTAATTAATGCATTTACCACTTCTTAATACCTCTAATTTAAAACTTAATCAAAACTTAAATGAAAACATGAAAACTTACATTACACGTTCAATTTTTTTGTCAACTTAAAAATATGAAAAGTTAAATGAATAATTAATAAATGAAAACATGGAAATGTAAAATTATTTTGTCAACTTAAGAATGAATACAAACGTATATAAAAACAAACTTTTAAATACGAGTACTAGACAAGTGCTCGTGCACAGAAACGGAATTTTATAACGGCATATAGTTATAGTGATATTTTGGTTACACAAAACGTTATATAAACCACTTAACCAAAATATAATTATAATTAATTGCCGCTATAAAATCCCGTTGCTATGCACGGGTACTCGTCTAATACTTATTAAAACACAAATACAATTATTTCTTCGCTAACTATACGTTTAAAATTCTAGCTAATAACTACACATTTAAAATTCTAGCTAATCAAGTTTTGTAACGTTTAAAACATTAGCTAATCATTTTTAGTTTCTTGCATTCATGTTTTTTTATTTATTTATGAGCATTGATTGGCATACTTAATTGGTATGCCTAATAGCATGCCTAATCTATGTGGCAGCATATTATTGGTGACTGGAGATGGATCCGTTTTTAAATAAACCAATAAACCATTGCCACATCAATTTAGGCACACAATTAGTCATATTTTTATGCATCCAAATCATTTCTCTTTTTTTATTTTCAAGGTTTTTATATGGGAGGTGATTTGCAACTCTACAATTTGACTGACACATTTTAATTTAGTATGTATTGTCATTTATACCCTTACAATACTTTTACTCCTCTTCACTTCTATAAGGATATAAATGGCAATGCATACTAAATTAAAGTGTGTCAATCAAATTATGAAGTGTGTAAATCACCTCCTTTTTATATACATAGTTAAACGGGGTGATGGCTTAACCTATTTAACAACTAGTAAACCCGAATCTGTCATCTTTATTAGACGGGTTAAACGGATTAATCTATTTTTGACCCGAACTTGTTTACTGTTAGACCAAACCTGGTTATTTTCGTTTCAATCTCGTGTCGTGCGCCTATTGCTCGCTTGATAGCACCCAGAAGTTTCTTTGCATGTGTGAAACCTTTTCTTGACAAAAAGCTTCTCGCAAAATCTAGTCTAGAACGAAAAAGAACACATGGGAATTACCACGAACACGTTGAATGACAAGTAACTCCCCATCCACATTCACACACCTAACTCAAACCTCCATCATTAACTACAAACAACAACATCCTCTGTTTTTTTAACACTTCAATTCACATTTTCAACCAAAATAAAAAATAAAAAACAAACCGACAAAAATAACATAGCTTTCAAATCTTAAAACACATAAACTGGGGTTCTGTTTCTTCCCCTTAACCCTCTGTCCTTGATCTCTTATTTAAGGAAACACATGATCATATGAAGGTTGGCATTATGATGACGTCATTTTCATTGACTCTGTCGAAAAACATCATCATCATGGTACAATCGAATTAAAATAAGAATATGCTTTTTAATGAATGAATGCCCCAACTGTGTAATAAGTAAATTCCATATTTGTATTGTGCCCACTTGTATATCTAAATTTAGAATTTATATCGTTTTAATAAAACTTTCATATCTTTTTTATTATTGGAATTATTGCTTCTTTTACGCGGTTTTCTATCTTTTATATTGAAAATCTTGAACAGGGTATTTTCTTTTTATAATTTTTGTTTAAGTTATTTGATTTTGGTGAATTGGGTTTTAATCTTTATTGAAAATCTTGAATTGGGTATTTTTTTTTAAATATTTGATCTTGTTAAGTTTTGGTGAATTGGGTTGATTCTTTATTGGAAATCTTGAATAGGGTATTTGGAAAATTTTGATCTTGTTAAGTTTAGGGCGGTTTTTGGAATCTTTATTTAGAATCTTGAATTGGGTATTTGGAAAATTTTGACCTTGTTAAGTATAAGTCCCCAATTGATTTTGGGGATTTTGCATATGGTGAGGTGATTTTGGGTGAAATTTAGGTGAAGATGTGGAGGTTAGGTAGCTATATAACTCGAGGGGTTTATACGGTTTCTGGTCCGTTTCATCCGTTTGGTGGGGCGGTTGATATTGTTGTTGTGCAACAACAAGACGGTAGCTTTAAATCGTCACCTTGGTATGTTAAGTTTGGGAAATTTCAAGGGGTTTTAAAGGCTAAAGAAAGAGTTGTTGATATTAATGTTAATGGTGTTGATGCCGATTTTCATATGTATTTGGATCCGAGAGGTGAGGCGTATTTTTTAAGAGAAGTTGATTCTGATTCTTCTTCGTCTTCGTGTGAGGAGGTAGATGGAAAAGGGAGTGGTAAGATGCCAGTTAAGTCTAAAAGTTTGGATTGTGAGTTTGATCAGTTGAGTCCGGTTACTGATGTGAGCAACGGTCAGGTTCTGACTAGGAATAACTCTAAACGGTCTAGGATTATGGCATTTGTTCGAGGACGAAGATCGATGAAAGAAAATACTTTGTCGAAGGATGATAATGATTTAAATGGTGATAGAATGGGGTCATTGGAAAGGGCTGAGATGGCTGCTGATCTGTTAGAGATGAGGTGGTCGACTAATCTTTCATCCAGAAGTAATAAAAACGATGATAGAGAAACTAGTAAAGATAACGGGGATGTTATTGGTGGAAGATTGGAGACGGGTTTAGTTTTGCATGAACAACATTTTGTAAATAAGTCGGATAGTTCCGTGGTTGATAGTGAGATGCCTGTGATGGAGGTTGAAGAAACTATTGGAGCAAATGCTGTTAGTAAACCGGTCGATGAGGAGAGCTCAAAAACTCCGTTGGATGATTTTATTGAGGCGAATGTTAATAAAAAAGTAGATGAAGAGAGTTCAAAACCTCAGTTCGGTAATTCTAACGAGGCGGATGTTGTTAATAAACCGGTCTATGAAGAGAGTTCCAAAATTGAGCTGGATGATTCTAATGAGGCGGATGTTCTTGATAAAACGGTAGATGAAGAGAGTTTAAAAACTCAGTTGGATGATACTAATGAGCCTGAAGTTGGATTAATAACAGCCCAAGGGTCTTTAGAAATTGTACCAGAAAGCTATGCAGAAGTTGGCACTAATCAGGCAGACGCGCCTGTAGAAGGTGTTTCATGCAGTTCAGTATCAGTACCTTTTATTCAAACTGTGGAAGAAAGTCTTACAAAAGAGATGGATGAAACAAATGAAATTAGAACGACTCTGGAGTCAAATGGTGAATTTCAAGATGTTCCAGGGGATGCTGTTTTGATTAAGGAAGTATCTGAACGGGTTGTGGAAGAACAGTTAATCTTTAATGATCATGATGATTCTAAACCAAGTATCAAGGATATTGCGCAAAAAGTGGAGTCAACAACTGTGATATACGGTCCAGATCCACCTCCTGTCAGAACACATCAAGAACGGCCGAAAGCTGAAGGGCTGAATGTTAATACTTTTAGAAGGTGTCCAACTTATGTGGATATTCACACAAATCGTGAACTAACGGAAAAGAATGTTCTTAGGCGTTCAAAATCCCTACCCAATATGCGGTCTCATGTTGATGACATCGCTCCAGATAATCTCGAGGATCCACAGTTTTACTCGCCCGTTGGCAAATTTAAATCTTCAAATTGGGATTTGATCAGGGAAGATGCTTTAAGGATCAAAAGAGAAAACTTAGAGAAACAACTATCACAAAGTGGAGATAATGTGTCAAAGGATCTCAAAGATGGTAGCATTCCAAGTGGTAAGAGATTTTTTTTGTCGTTGTTGCATTCTATTTGCAATACCTGGGAACTTAACATAACCTGTATGTAGGTGGTCCTGCCGACATTGTTGATGGTGCTGGTGGAAGTTGGAGTTTATGGCCGTTTAGAAGATCAGTAAGTAAAAGCGTATCTGATAAAAAAGATTCTGATGTTGATACTGTGCCGGAGATTGATGGAGAAAAAGAAGATTGTTCACCTAAGTTGGATAAGAATCACACGCGGGCACTTACTCCAACGTCCGAGCAGTTAGCTTCTTTGAATCTTGCACAAGGGCAAAACACAGTAACGTTCACTTTTTCAACATCAGTGCTTGGGGCTCAAAAGGTTATATGTAGTTTCTCGCATTTGTTATTGTGATGTATATGTGTGTGCGTGTGTGTGTTTGTCTGTGTGTGTTTATATGTTTATGGCTTGTGTGTTATATTGTGTAGCTTACTAGACATGCATTCATCTCAGGTGGATGCCAGAATTTATCTGTGGAGTTGGAATACACGCATTGTGATCTCAGATGTTGATGGAACCATTACCAAGTAAGATTTCTTCATCACTTACACAGGATGTATGTAGCTTGTTTAGTTTATATTTAGCCAATGATTTAGCCTTTTCACTTGCGTGTTATTCAGTTGAGCATAAATAGGATTAAAACTTTAGTGAAGGGAAGTTTAGGACTTTAGATTTGTCCTTTAGGATGATTAACATGTAGCATAAACGACAACTCTCTGATGAAGCAGCTTATGATGGTCACCTATGCATTCGGAGACAAGGATTGACATTGTAAGTGATGAACGGCTTATGGGAATTGGAAAAGAAAAGGAACTTAGACATAAAGATTTTGGATAACTTAAACCTTTTGGCTAGATCTAGTGGTTTCTTTTTGAAAATTATATATGGTCTCTTTTCCATTTTGTAAAAAATCTTTACATATAGTTTAGGGATTGTGGCTATGGACCTTTTCACAGATGTTTATGACCATTGGGGGTAATTCTATAATGATGATGAGTAATTCTAGGGGAGTCCCAAGTTTATTATGTTTTTTTTAAACTATATTTGGTGTTCACCACAAGCGTATTTTCTTACCTCTTAGACCATCCGTAAGGGTGATTCACCACTCGTGCTCCCCCCCCCCCCCCCCCCCCCCCCCCCCCCCCGGAACCACACATTAGTGGGGTATGTTTATGTGTTTGGTTTGGTCGTCACCACTACGGCTGTTTGGTGGCTAGTTTGGTGAAGGGAGTGAATGATGAGGTTGCGGTGACCATTACATCCAGCCAGCTTTATGGAAATTCCATTTCACTTTTTTGTTTTTTAACCAAGGTGTTACTAAACTTCACCAACAATATATCCTTCCACTTCTGTATATTTCACTTGAGCGCATATTCTCAAACCATCCACGAAAAAAATTGAGCATCTATACCACTTTACTGATGCTCACAGCAAGTTGTTACTGGAAAATATAAATATGAAAAACTTGAATTACATATTTATATTACCCAAATATGGAATGATCGATTTATAAGGATTTGGTAGTAATTGTAGCTAATATGATGATGAGTTGCATGGTAACCAGTGGCGGAACTTGGGCATTTTTGTTAGGGGGGCCCAAACTTTTTGACGCAAAATGCAACTTATGATATTCTATCGTCATTAGGTATCAAAGCACACATCGAATTAATTCCTTTTGCTAGCATTCACAACAACTCAATATAATTATAAAATACATACGGAGTATTTATTTAAGAGAATAACAAATGAATATATATTTAAACAATTTACAAGCAAATGCACGTTTGGTCGAATTTGAAGGGTTTGAGTTTATGTAACTTTTAACCTTTTCAATTGTATTTGATGGTTTCTTTAGAGTAATGTGTAACTTTTAGCATATTTTTAAACCATGTTCTAGTAAATCCCTAATTAGAAGCCTAAAATTTGGGAGGGCCAACACCCTCCCCTGCCCCTTCAATGTTCCGCCACTGATGGTAACATATATGCTCATCTTTTACAGATCCGATGTTCTTGGACAATTCATGCCTTTGGTTGGAAGAGATTGGTCACATATTGGAGTAACACATCTTTTTTCTGGGATTAAGGTTTGTTGTTATTTTACCTATTCTGCATTGCTTCTTTTATATTCCTTGTATCCGTCTGAAAATCGCAATGTTTAACTTGGCATGTGAATTTAATAGACATATTTGACTATTTTTTAAAAGGCTACACTATTATTGATTGATGACAAAATAAGGGGATCCTTTGGACCATGATTTGAGGGAGAAGCGTGATTGTTTGTATGTTGTAGGAAAATGGATATCAAATGCTCTATCTAAGTGCTCGGGCAATTTCTCAGGCCTCTTTAACTAGACAGTTTCTGTTTAACCTTACACAGGTATTGGACGTTTGACTCTCTATTCTCTTTCCTCAAAGGTGTTCATTTATGTTGATTAGCTGTTGTCAAAGCCATAACTATACGCACATTATATATATCTAGTGTGCTGGACTTTCGTGATCCTGACAACCCACTTATAAATTAAAATGCAGGATGGGAAGGCTTTGCCTGATGGGCCTGTTGTTATTTCTCCTGATGGACTCTTTCCATCTCTTTTTCGTGAAGGTAATGGTTTTGTATATCTTGTTTCGCATATGAGTGTTTCCTATTGGACAATTGTATATTAATTGACTTAAGAATGATGGACCATCATGACCAATGTCGGATTCAATATTTTTTTTTTGTCCACACTAGTAAAACAATTGCGTGATGCAAGCTCATTAAAATAATTGTGTTCAAATGTATAAATTTGGTAGTAGTGTGACATAAGTGCATTTCACTCATCCGATTGATGACATATAGATACAGATATGAATGATATCTGAGACTACTTTAATACCCATCTGCAGTTATAAGAAGAGCTCCACATGAATTCAAAATCGCTTGCTTGGAGGTTAGTTCCTAGTCACTTTTACCAACCACTCCATCCCATGAAAATTGCAATGTTTGACTTAAACTCAATTAATGGAAATAGTTTGACTATTTGTCAAATCTCTAAAACACGTCCAATGAAGACAAAATTGTGGAGACTAGAATCAACAGTTATTTTGTGATGTTAATAAGCAAATGCTTATCTAATGTAATTTTCACGGGACATTTCTTATAAGAAACTCAGAAACTGTTTTGTAATTTAAATGGGATGGAGTACTATTTTCTTCTCTGGTCTTCCATATTGATAAAAAAATGAGGTCAACAATACTTCAGGATATCAGGGCGTGTTTTCCTTCCGATAGGAATCCGTTCTATGCTGGCTTTGGAAACCGAGACACAGATGAGTTTAGTTACCTCAAGGTTGGCATACCAAAGGGGAAAATCTTCATCATTAATCCCAAGGTGCTTATAAATCTTAATCACCTCCCATAACATTTTTAAGATTTGTTACACACGTTCTTATATCCTTGTGTTTGTGGTGTTACAGGGAGAGGTTATTATAAACCGCTCCATCGACTCAAAATCATATGCTTCACTACATGCTCTAGTGAATGGCATTTTCCCACCAGTATCCGGGCACGAAGAGGTATGATTTTTCTTTTAACTTCTCCCAAATTTTATGTTTTATTACTTTAGTAAATTAGATAAATTGTCTTTTGTCGCTACTATTTGTATATATGGTCTGTAATTGCACTGTTTGCTTATTTCTTTCATCTTTAGTCTTGCGCTCTTCACCTTCTAGCTTCTAGGGACCAAAATAAATTAAATCACATACTCAAGGGACCAAAAGTGAAATAACGAACAGTGCAATTAGGGACCATTTATGCAATTAGTATTGTGAGAGTTGATTTCTGTTATTCCTGTAATTTACTGTTTTTTTTTTTCTTTATCTGTTTTTGTTTAAATAGCAAGAAGATTATAACTCGTGGAACTTTTGGAAACTTCCGCCTCCAACAATGGACTAACAGAAGATACGCACGAAGAATGTAATTATACACTTTTTTCCCAAGCCAGTAGAACCGTACAGGAGTAGAATCATTCAAGTAGCAAAATATTGATCTTTACCAGAATTACATTGGAATCACAGCATACATTCAAATTCAAAATACACTTTCACATATGTGTTTCAGAGCTCTTATTATTTACACAAAAATAAAGAGATGGTTAACAAAGTACATGGTTTCATTAGTACGGTATGATTCTAACGCCCAATTCCTTCTGTGCAAACTGGATTAAATTTTCTATCTCATACTCATCAACAAAACCGTTTCCATTCTTGTCAGCAGACTTGATTCCAGCCCTGCCTTTCCATCCGGAAAACCAACCTCCGTTGGCCTTAACAATCTGCCTGAGCTCAGTTTTGCTGATACGCCCGTCTTTATTTGTGTCAAAACGCATCAACCATCTTTTGAACTCTTTGATGGTAAGTTCTCGCCTGCCATCATCGGAGACATTTTGGTTTATGGAAGTAGTCTTGAATGCCATTCTTTTATGTGAAATAATTGTTGAGATTTGTGAAGGATTTGGTGCAAGTTTATATTTAGCATTAGCGTCTGCGGTGGGGGTTAATATAGTCGTTTGTTGTTGCTTTTTGTTAGCCACCATTGATTCTTATAATCGCCGAAAAGATTGAATTCTAAAAGGTATAAAAGGATTGTGGGTATGTGCAATGCATGTTGTTAAAAAATGGAGTTCGTACCCACTGGATGGCTTCTATAAGGTTTTCTTTAAGGCCTAACTTATGGATTTATATATCTTTATACACTTTTTTTGTGTATAAAAAGTTTATACACGTGCATGTTGGGGTACATGAATAATGGAAAATGGACGGTCAGGGATAAAGAGGACGAGGTGAGAAGCTTCGAAAAGCAATGTACAACACAATTGCTCTTTTGCTTGATCATTACTCTTTATCTTAAAATGTTCAAGGAAAAAGTCAAGTAATAAGTAAATATGTAACAATGGTATTCTAGATAAAGTTACTATCTAAGGCTTGGACATACTTGAGTAAGATGATATGCACGCCCAAACCTTTTGAGCATTACCGGTGTAAAAAAAGATAGATGTTTTGGTGTTCGACACTAAGAGCATGCCCAGACGTAACTTTTTTCCCCACGTTAAGGCACGTTAACGTGCGTTAAGGCACGTTAACCGCTGCACATTCCAGCGTTAAACCCACGTTAACGTGGGGCGTTAACTGGGTAACGCAGCGTTAAAGGGACGAACGGTGTATTAAAAAAAAAAAAAAAAAAAAAAAAAAAAAAAAAAAATTCATTCAGCCCCCTCCCCACTTCACAATTCACAATAACGGCTACTTTTTTAAAAAAATTACATTTTACCCCCTAACGTAAACTAACGTAAAAAAACGGCTACTTAGCCTAAAAAAAAAAAAAAAAAAAAAAAAAAAAAAAAAAAAAAAAAAATTCCAAAACCTTTTTTCAACCAATATAAATACCCATTTACCCTACTTCTTTTTCCCACACTTTCACTACTCGCTATCTTCTATCTACAACTTCTAATCTCAAAAAAAAAAAAAAAAAAAAAAAAAAAAAAAAAATGTCTCAAGGCAACAACAACAATCCTAACTCGTTTACGAACCTCCTCGGTGGGTGGGGGAACCCATATGCATGTTCATCATCAAATCCGAATCCGAATCCGAATTCGGACAATCCAAACCTATTCGGTATGTCGAGCCAAGAAGTTTACCAACAACATGAAACTTTACGATTTTGGCAAGAATCCCAACAACAAAACACCTTAAACACCAATTTTCAAAATCTCCAATTCACTCAACCATCCCAACAATCCCAAACGGAAACTAACGAAGTTTCCGAAACACCTACGTTGCCTAAAAAAAACAAAAACTCGTGTTAAACGAAAGTCCAAAAAATCGAAAGAACCAGTCGATGATGATGAGGAGGTCGAACCAGTCGATCACGTTGGCAAGCAAATGAAGAAAAATTACTTGCAACGTGTTGGGTTGCTGCAAGTGAGGATGAGCAAGTCGGTCGGTCCCAATCCAAAGATACATTTTGGCAGCGGGTTATAAATGAGTTCAATAAGCATAGTTATCATAGACGCGGGAAAGATATGATACAATCGAAGTGGAGGACGTTGAACAGCGATTGCACAAAGTTCAACGCGATTTACAAACGTGCCGACCGTGATCAAAAAAGTGGGGAAAATGCCATGGATATACTCACACGGGCCAAGGAAATGTATCGAAACGAGAACAAAAACGCGCCGTTTCATAATGAGGAGGCTTGGAGTGTTTTGCGTAGTCATAAGAAATGGGACGCACCGGACACGGTTGATTTAACCGGTGATGTCCCGAGCCAAGCAAACGAGGCGTTGTTTGGTAATAATGCACAACCACGCCCGATGGGGAAAAAGAGGGATACGAAGAAACAAAAGTCCGAGACAACGACAAGCACCGGGGGAGCGAGTACCGGTGGCTCTGTTTCGTCGGCCCAATTCGGGGAAGCTTTGCGCGAGGAATATTGGGCTAAACGTGAAGATGCGACCTTGGCTTACAAAGCAACCACTGAAAACCAATACGCAGCAATACGCTCGAGGGACTTTGAGTTTTTGTTGCTCGACACAACCGGCAAAGATCCTTATTACGTGACGCTAGTGAATATGGAAAAGGATCGTATCATTGAAAAATACGGGTTGCCAAAGCGTACGGAATAAATAAATGTGTTGTGGTTTAATTTTATTTTTTTTCGTATTGTATTAATGTTTTTTTTTTTTTTTTTTTTTTTTTTTTTTTTTTTTTTTCGTAATGTAATATATTCAAGAATTAATGTTATGGTTTTAAAAAAAATGAAGTATTAGTTTTAGTTTAGGGTTGAAATTGAAAATATTTAAAAAAATTGAGTTAAAGTTAGTTAAGGTTGAGTTATAAATGGGGGTGTTTTTTTTAAGTTAAAGTTAAAGTGATAAAGCTGATGTGGCGCTAACGTGGCGCTGAGTTATAAATTAACTCAGGTTACATATAGGCATGCTCTAAATGCATACATTTTGCAAAAAAAGATAGATGTTTTGGTGTTTAACGCTAAATGCATTACCTTTTGTAGTTTCAAGAAAAACAAAACACAAACGCTGTCTTTTGTTAACATGAATTATACCCTTGTTAAAAATTCAATTACACTAATATTTTTGTAATTTAAATATCTCATGAAACGTTTTATCATTAAACAATATAAATACTACGTAATACCGTTACGATGAGTATTTAATTAATTATCTTTATATAGACGAATATTTTGATATACTTTCGACAAACTTTTTTTTGTCTTTTTTTCATGTTTTATTTTTGGTATTGAAATTCCTATGACATATCACATGTGTGTAACACTAATATCGAAATTCGAACACAAACATTTATACTAACATTGACATAAATATTTGTCTATAAATAAAAAACTTCTCCTTTTTGCAATGAAAAACAAAAATTCTTGGCTTTTCAACCACATATCACAAACTATATTCAAATTATATATTATAACAGTTATTCGTGGAACTTCTATAATCACATGTGATAACAATACATGTAGACTATGTGGTATAAATCACATGTGACGTTATGTGTTTAATACAACTCTGATGAATTAATTGGACTAATCTATAGATCGAAATATAACGTTTTTATATATGGTTGGAAAGCTATGAATATCCAGTTTTCCAAAAAAAAAAAAAAAGTTATGTTCATTTTATTACATGCTTATATATTTGAATATTTAAATTAGTGTTTAATCATATATGATTTCTTATGCAAATTTAAAAAAATATTAAAAAAAAATAAAAAAAAAAAACTTGAAAAAAAAAATTAAAAAAAAAAATAAGTGGCTAAGATTGATCTCTTAGCATGTAAATAAATGTTTGATATGTAAATGAAATTAAATCATAATCTAAGAGTGTGTTGATACTCACACCACAACTTTTTATACTTTTACTACAATTCGTGGATTACAGTGTTGTACGGTGTGCTGTACAGCTTATACAAAATGATGTAACTATAAAATAAAATGATGTGAGTATCAACACCCATAATCTTAGGGTTAGGACACTAATAGAGTTACCAACGTGACCTGAAAAGCATTAGTCTTTTTCTTTCACATTATCAGTGTTTAATTATCGTTTGTTACCGAAAAAGGCATAAATTTAAAAATAAATTACAATTTTTAAAAAATAAGTTATAAAATTTAGAGAAGTTGTATTAAAAATAAAAATATGGTAACGAATCTTACTCTAGCTAGTCCATTATGTGACATTTAACCTTAAATTGTTTGTTAGTTACTGTAAACTTGTTTACAGTTGATTTAAATGTTCATAATTAAAAACAGAAATCCTACAGCAATTTCCTATAAAGGTTTTCCCTTTCAAATTTAACTAAATGATTTCACAAACACATTTTCTTATTTTTGACAAACTTCGTGTTGTATAAGAAATATCTTATACTTTTCCAGTTTTGCTAGATAAAAGCAAAAAACATAAATTTAGGGTGCGTTTGGTTTATGGGAATGGGAATAAAAGAATGAACTTCATTCCTAATAAATTGTTTTGTTGGTAAATTTTATTTTAAGATTGGGTATGAAATCAATACAAATAGACAAATCTCATACCTACAAAACATAATGTGTTTACAAACTCATAGTAATTCCCGTTAACAAACCAAACGGCCCCTTAAGTTTATCTCATACCTACCAAACATAGTATGTAAACAACATGTGTTTATATATTCAAAGATGCACCATAGGTTGAGTCAATAATGACTAATGTGAGAAGAATAAAAGAATAGAATAATCGAGTTAAATCCACCAAAGAACTCTAGTTAATAAATATGCGATCATGCTTTTTAGAGTTGTATTCAGTGGTGTGTAATCACATAATGCTTTAAAATTTTAAAGGTCTCAAAATATATACCATTTTATATATTTTAGGGCTTCAAAATTTACTTTTCAACTTCAAAATGTTAACGATATATGAAATTATATTCTAACTATTTGTTAAACTTATCTTAAAGTGGTCGAGAGTGATAAAAACTCATAATAATTTAAAGATAGATAGTTACAATATATCTTTATCGTCAGGTTTAGGCATCAGATAAAATTTTGCACAAGGCCTCCGCTACATTAGCTACGACACTGATAATTTTATGTTGGTCTTTCTCAATCTTTTCCATTACACTCTCTCACTTGGATTTTTAACAATCTAAAAAATGTTTTCTTAATCGGATAGAGCGGTTTGCAATACTTGTTACACTCTATCCCCACTTGGTACTTAGGTTTTTCAAGCTCCGTACTACCTTTTTAATTAAATCGTTGTTTGAAAAAAAATATCTTTAGAAATATATTTAGACATTCTAAATCTTTTTTAGCATAAATGTATTGGTAAAACTTCTTTCTAGCATCTTGCTAGTTTAATAAATTTGTCTATCTAAAAAAAAAAAAAAAAAAAAAAAAAAAAAAAAAAAAAACGTATTGGTAAAACCAACTACCATTGAAATCAAATAGTATAATGGTTACCAAATAGAGATAAACTAGATGACTGGCGTAAAACGATTGTGCATAGCGGCAAATCATTATAAATTGTTAAATAGTGATTTTGGTTTGACTGTTGATACAAAACTTATGTGTTCAATTTGTAGTAATTGCGAGAAAAATGTCTAGTTAAAAACGAAAAATGATAAAAGTTTAAGAATTAAATAATATTTAAAATATTAATTTACTACTAGATATTTTTATCATTTTTAATCAATGGTATAATAATGCAATAAGATTATTTAAATCATTTTAAATTTTAACAATGAACATAAATTCTTTATAAGTAACAAATGCCTCTTAACAAGTCAAGCCTACGTAGCTTGATCCATTTTCTTTTCATTATAATCAGTGTTTTTAATCTAGCCATTACCCAGCTGTCCATGTTACCATTTTATGCAAATTGAATTCACAAATAATTGCTTGTGTTCAATAATATGTAAATAATGAATAGAAAAATAAATTGACTTTCTAAAAAATGAATAGATAAATTATTCAACGAGTTCATTTTGTCTTTCCTTGCTATATATATTTATCTTTTTTGTAGACTTTTATCGTCATCATCATATCACATTCAATTCTCTTTCTCACCCAATCTCAATTCAACACCTCGAAATGGCTTCTGCTACAATGTACCAATTGTTCATATTGTTGGCTCTTTTCGGCACATCATGCATAGCCCAATCCCTGGTCGGAGCCCGAACAGTTTCACCTGTTGCCGCACCAATAGTTGCACCCACACTTGCTCCACCAACTCCTTCCCTTGCCCCAGTTCTTGCTCCAACACCAGCTCGCGCACCTCCAACTCTATCTCGCATGTATGGGCCATCCCTGTCCCCTTCATCACTTGCACCAACTTTCCTCACCTGGTCATTGTGCAGGTCCTGCAACAGCACCTGGAGGACCCTAGTGGATGTTCCTGACACTTCTTATGCAAATGCATGGGTCAATAGAATTGTCATTGCTGGAACCGCATTAGTTGGGTCGTTCATTGTTGTCACCTTCATGTAAAAATAATGGTGTTGGTGGTTTTTACTTTACACGAAGGATGAGATACGATATACTCTAAATTCATCTATATATTCTTTTAGTATTGTTAGAGGAGTGTAAATCATTTTTATAGTTTCATTCGATATTATGTAATAGTTATTGTACGATAGTATAATGTTAAGTTGTTATGGTATGTTTGTTAACATTGTATCTCGTGACCTTTTTGTCAATGTATATAGTCACAAGATCATGCGTATATGTACGTATAATAAATACCCTTTTATCTCACACAATGTGAGATGTGACATTCTTTTTGTTTTTTATGATTTGATTTTGAAAGGTCGTGAAGTTTTAGGAAAAACGTCACAGATTTAAATGAGCACGTCGTACTTGGTGACAAGTACGGCGGTGTTGTGTGTTTTGTGAATAAGTGCGGCGCACAAGGTTAATTGTGCGGCGGATTTTCTGCAACAGTTGTTACAGAAACGTGCAGTTTACAGTTTTGAAAGAGAAATAGAGTTTTGTTTTTGCTAAATTCACTTAAAAAATACTTAAGGAACAAATTTAAGTCCACGGCAACGGCGTCAAAAACTTTGATGTGTAAGAAAATCTTTAAATTTATAATACTAGTTTCACCGTTTTTTAATAAGCCAAACACACGGGTAAAGTAGAACCCACGTATGTAGTATAAGATTATAGGTAAGATCAGGTCATATCCACAAGGACTTAGTTCGTTCGATCAAGTAGCTAGGAAATGATTAGTTTATGCAAAACAATAATTCAAAAAATAGCGAAATAGTGAAATATGGAAATTCAATTATAAGACAAATGATTGCTTGAGTAGCTTAGACAATTCAGTGGCAATGCTTATACTAGATCTTAGTTTGATAATTGATGTAGTTCACAACTTATAACTTAAAATTGATAGAGATCAAAGTATTGTAATAACATCACTTTATTATATTTACATATCCAATCAATCACAAGATGTTTAGCCTCACATGGCTAATGAGTTCATTATAACAGTTATGATAGACGAGTAAACAAGAGACATACAGATGGAATGATCAAATGGATTACACTAGTGTCACAAGCAACCCAAAATTCTACAACCAAAGAGTATATTCGACCCTTGTTTGATCCGATCCACCCTTGCTTCTTGTTGCTGCACATGTTCTTTACTTCGTACTTCGTAGGACTGACTTAGTGAATATTAGTTGGAGAGTGGAGAGGCTCAAATGCCTGCAAATGAGCTCTTTATATAGCCTTCTGATACGCGAAGTACTTGTAAGTGCGGCGCACTTAGCTATTTTCTTTGGCGCCAAAGTTTCATAAATGCAGAGGAAGTACGATGCACATAAAATACAAAACTGACGTACTTTTATTAATAACTGCCTCTGACTTTTCTTAACCGAGCAAGCAAGTGCGAAGCACTTAAGAGGAAAACCGGCGCACTTAGGTAGAATCTTTGGACTTATTTTGTAGACTTTATATTTATTGGCTTTATTTACTAAAATACTTGCATTCTTGACGTTTCTTGCTCTAGAGCATCTTCGAGTGAACCTGCACACATTTCATGCTATTAAGGATCAAAGGTTCACAAGAAATGATAATAAAACATGAAATATCGTGCCAAAAAATATGCATAATTAGGGCGCTATTAGCAGACGAATGGGGTATTTATACATTCTGGAAATAGAAACGATGCGGCGTATCCATTAAGTTGATACATCGTATCTAGGTAACTTAGCCTTGGGTCCAAGATTATTATATTCTGGAATATTCGTATACCGCCATATGATACGGCGCACCTTCAATCTTCATGCGACACATGTTGTTCAATATCTTGGATTATCCGGTGAAGTCTTGAGATTGATACACTGCATCTCTGAGATGTCATGCGGCATATCTGGGGTAGTACAAGTCAGATCTTCTTACGTTGACCAAGGTTTCATGTATGGCGCATGTGATAAATCTATGCGGCGTATACTTCAAAGTCAGGCAATGGTCTTCATAATCGTCTAAGTCTTGATGTACGACGTATATGTCTAGAATGATACGGCGTATCTTCCTTCATTTCAGTAGACTTTTCCATCTTGATCCATTTTACGTCTAAAATAGCTAACTTTCACCAAATGCTTGTTTATGATTGAAATTTACAAAAGTAAGCGATTAAGTATCAATTCTCATATAAAATAATATATAACAAGCGATAAAAATAGGATGAATGATGCTAATAAAATATTTTTATTTGATATCATCAAATATCCCCTACTTGAACTTTATTTGCCCTCAAGTAAACCTTAGATTAAACTTATGAAAATGTATCTTAGACATAGTCTAGGACTTTTTTTTTTTTTTTTTTTTTTTTTTTTTTTTTTTTAAGCATTCATTCGTTTGATCACAATTGCACAACCAAACACCTTACGAAGTAGGAAAATGAAATCACTCAACTAATCTATGTGATAACATTTAAGTAGTTCGCTCAATTGCTCGGTCGTGATAAATATTCTATCATAAGCTTGGCAAGGATATACATTTAAGTAGTTCGCTCAACTAATCTACGTGGGTAATATGTATCAGTCGGGTCATATTGGAATGGGGGTCAACCTGTTTTGGCGGGTCAACAGCAGGGTCATCTTGGATTGGGGGGTTATTTTTTGGCAGGTCAACATCCGTGAATTCTTGGTCAACAGTTCATTCCTAGTCAACAGCCAGGTGGTCAATAATGCATTTCTGGTCAACAGATGGTTGGTTCGGGTCAAATACCGGGACGTGAGACGATTTTACCAAGTACTTTTAATGTGGTGACACTTCAGGATCCTACCGCAGGTAACTGGAATATGGATACATGTGCGTCTCCCATCTTAATTATTCTATCAATTGTCTTAGTGATGTTTTTAATTCGTGCATTCACCCATCTGTTGCGGTTGGTGACGGGCATTCTATTCCCGTTATCAACACTGGACATAGTATTTTGCCTACTCCTCACCGGCCCCTACACTTAAATAATGTCTTAATTACTCCTAATATTGTCAAAAATTTGATATTTGTTCGTCAGTTTGTTCGCGATAATTATTATACTGTTGAGTTTGACCCTTTTAGTTTTTCTGTTAAGGTCTTTCAAACGCGTCGGATGCTGCTGCGATGTGATAGCATTGGAGATCTTTACCCTGTCACTCAACCTAGCACCATTCCGCATGCTTTTCTCACGAGTCATTATACGTGGCACCAATGTCTTAGACATCCAGGAGGTGAAGTGTTACGACGTGTCCTTTCAAGTAATTCTATTTCGTGTAATAAAGAGAAGTCTCCTGTTCTTTGTCATGCTTATCAGCTTGGCAAACACGTGAACTTTCCATTTGTTAGTTCTAGTTGTTTAGTTCAGTCTTCGTTTGATATTGTAGACTCGGACTTGTGGACTTTCTCAATTCTGAGTATTTCTGGTTTCAAATACTATGTTTTATTTTTGAATCATTATTCACAATATATTTGGGTTTATCCATTAGTTAATAACTCTGATGTTTTTTTTCCAAATTTATGTTGTTTCGTACCTTTGTTCACACTCAATTTAAGTGTGAAATCAAGTCATTTCAGTGTGATCATGGTGGTGAATTTGACAACCACACTTTTCATAAGATATTTGCTGATAATGGGATTCAATTTCGCTTTTCTTGTCTACATACCTCACAACAAAACGGGAAATCTACAAGGATGATTCGAACTATCAATAACCTTATACGTACATTATTATTTCAGGCTCATCTCCCTCCCAAATATTGGCGCTGGATCTATTAATATGGCCATTTATCTCTTAAATGTTTTACCCTCACATGCCATTGACAATGAAATCCCATTTACTCGCCTTTTTGGATCCACACCCGACTATAGAATTTTACGTACTTTTGGGAGTCTTTGTTACCCACACCTTGATACTAGTCACAAACTTGAACCTCGGGCAACACCTTCAATCTTTTTAGGTCATGCCACCAATCATTGTGGTTATCGTTGTCTTGACCTGAACACAAATAAAATCATCAGATCGTCTCCCACAACTCAACTCACTTCACCCAATGTTCAAACTAATCCTCAAGCTGTTCCTCCTATTATCACCCCAACTCCTACATCCAGTGAGCCCATTCCTATTGATCCTCTTTGCCCAACTTCACCACCACAATAGCCCCTCACCAATACTAATTCAATTCCTTTACCGCCTACTTCCATTTCCGTTTCCCAAGATCAACCCACTCAACCTGTTAACCCAAACCCGATTTCGGTTCACCCCATGGTCACACGTTATCGTGTCGGGGACTAGTCGTCCCAATCAACGTTCTACTCTTTACGTGTCTTCTGTTTCTCCTTTACCTAAGTCATATAATGCTACGTTTAATGATCCTAATTGGCAAAATGCTATGTGTGATGAGTATGATGCACTTATTAAGAATGAAACTTAGATTCTTGTGCCTAGACCCACGGATGCCAATATTGTTCTTTATATGTGGTTATTTCACCACAAGTTTTTAGCAGATGATACCCTTAGTCGCTACAAGGTTCGTTTTGTTGCGAATGGCAGCACTCAGATAGAGGGTGTTGATGTTGATGAGACTTTTAGTCCAGTTGTTAAACCTGTTACTATTCGGACAGTTCTTACTTTGGCTCTTTCTCGAAATTGGCCTGTTCATCAGCTAGATGTTAAGAATGCCTTTCTACATTGTGATTTGGCTGAGACAGTTTATATGAAATAGCCGCCTGGGTTTCGGGATCTGATCATGTCTGTTTATTGCAGCGGTCTCTCTATGGTCTTAAGTTGGCACCTTAGGCTTGGTTCAGCGGTTTGCTTCTTACGTTACTCGGGTTGGGTTTAGCCATAGTCATTGTAACTCATCATTATTTATTTATAGACAGGGGACAGGCACTCCTTATTTGTTACTGTATGTTGATGATATTGTTCTTACTGCTTCATCCGAGCTTTTGTTAAAGCGGATTATTGCTTCTCTACATTGATCAGGAGTTTTCTATTACGGATATAGGTTCACTTAACTATTTTTTACGGATCTTTGTTACACGTGATTCTACAAGGATGTTCTTATCTCAACGTAAGTATGCTACTAAGATTCTAGAGCGGGCTCATATGGTTGGTTGTAACTCCAATAGGACTCCTGTTGATACTGAGTCTAAACTGGGTGATGATGGTGATCCGGTTTCTGATCCTACGTTATATCAAAGTCTTACAGGTTCTTTCTACTATCTCACTTTTACTAGACCTGATATTTCTTATGCAGTACAGTAGGTTTGTCTTTATATGCATGATCCTCGGGAGCCTAATTTCTCGGCTCTTAACCGGATTTTGCGGTATGTTCGGGGTACTTTAAACTATGGGCTACAGTTGTTTTCATCTTCTACTTCCTCATTGGTTGCTTATTTCGGATGTTGATTGGGCTGGTTGCCCAACTACTCGGAGATCGACTTCTTATTATAGTGTTTTTCATGGCAACAACCTACTCTTGTGGTCCTCTATGGGTCAACTAACGCTTTCTCGTTCTAGTGCAGAGGCAGAGTATTGTGGTGTTGCCAATGCTGTTGCTGAGACCTGTTGGTTGCGGAACCTGCTACGTGAGTTGTAAACGCCTTTGTCTTCCGCTACGCTTGTCTACTATGATAATGTTAGTGCAGTATATTTATCTTCTAATCTAGTTCAGAATCAGCGTACGGAGCATATAGAGATTGATATTCATTTTGTTCAGGATTTGGTTGCTGCTAATCAAGTTACGCTGTGTTCTCGAGTTCACTCATTAAAAGAAAAGAAGAGAAAGAAGAGAAAAGAAGGGAAGAGATCTTTCCTCTTCCTCCCAAAACCGGAAAAAAAAATTATACAAGAAATACGCTACAACTTCCTTTCACTTCTTTTCCTTTCTTCCCCATTAAAAGTCTTGAGAACACAAAACTATTCGATTTCTTTCTGTTTCTTTTCCTTTCTCATGTAAATGGATCTCAAGAACATAGTGTTAGAGTTCTTCATATTCCCTCATGTTATTAGTATGTGGATATTTTCACCAAAGGATTACCTTCGGCTTTGTTTGAGGAGTTTAGAACCAGTTTGAGTGTCTGGTGTCCTCCCGCTCAAACTGCGGGGGAGTTTTAGTCGTATTTAGCATAGCCCGTTTATAATTTGTATGGGCTAAGGCCCGAGTATCTCTTGTTAGGGTTAGTGGTCTATATATTGTATCATACAGTTCATGAGTTGAGATCCATGAAGAACACATACATGCCATAGAACCTATCAACCAATCATAGCCACCCATCTATATTTTCCACCTTTTTTTTCAAAACAACATATCTTGCAAACGGTAAATCTTCAAGCTACAAAAAAAAATACCACCGCGACGAGAATTAAATGATCTTTCTATAGATATGCATTGTTATATACTTTCGACGATTTTTTTTTAATTTCCGCCCAGAAAGAATCATATATGATTCGTAAAAATCATATATGATTCGTAAAAAATCATATATGATTCGATTCTTACGAATCATATGTGATTCGTAAGAACCATATATGATTCGTAAGAATCATATATGATTTGTCAAAATCGAATCATATATGATTCTTACGAATCATATATGATTTTTCTGGGAAAAAAAAAAAAAAAATCAAAAATCAAAAATCAAAAAAAAAAAAAAATCAAAAAAAAAGTTCGTCGAAAGTATATAACAATGCATGTCTATAGAAAGATAATTTAATTCTCGTCGCGATGGTATTTTTTTTGTAGCTTGACGATTTACGGTTTGCGAAATATTTAAGTTTTAAAAAACGGGTGAAAGTTTATTTTTTTATTTTGATAAAAAAAAATGAGTGACTAAGATTGCTTGATAGGTTTTATGGTAAAAGTTGCATCTATAAAGAACTTTTGGCTGTAGTTCATTGGGTAAGGATCCAGTGAGAAGAAACATTAAAATGAGAAGGATGAGAAATAATTATAACCACACATTTGAGATGCATCGACTTGGTTTAGATGCATCTCTATTCATTTAGATGCATCCCAATTAGTTTCGAAAGTGATTTTGAAGTAAAAACGATGCAAAGTAGTACTAAAAACAAATTTGACCCGCAGAGGACGAAAAATGTATAGGATTCGTCTAACTTGATTAAATGCATCTAATATATGCATATGCATCTAATTTTTTGCTAGAAAATATATTATGATGAATCTAAAAGACTATGAATGCATCTAATTCAAGTCGATGCATCTCAAATGTGTAGTTATAATTATTTCTCATCCTTCTCATTTTAAGTTTTCTTCTCATTTGATCCTTGGTCATAGTTCATTAATGAGATACGAAACACTTTAACATCCTACATATCAGTTTTTATTTTTCATGTGCCGTTCTTTTGTGTTTGGCTATCATCCCATTTATCTTGAAGGGTCGTACCAAAATGCGTTCCAAGTTGAACAACATCAAACAAGATTTTTATAAGATAGTACACTATGGTTTTCAACAGGGTGTACTTCGATTTCTAGTCATCTCCTAACATAGAACGACTGTAAGCTCACAAACATATATAGTCATACATCGATATCTAGCTATCACCTCCTATAAGAAAACCAACCATGGAAAATAAAAACAGTTTTATGCATCTTATGGATTCTTCTAATTGCTAAGGAGTGATTTAAATTCCCCACTTGGAAGCATATTTAGCGAGCTCATCAATCTCTTCATCGCCAATTTGACCATCACCGTTAGCATCAGCATGACGCACTGCACACCAAGCCCTTATGCCTGCAAAACGTAAGCCAAGACTTTTCAAGCCTACTTTTATTTCTTTTCGACTGAGCTTACCATCTCCATTAGTGTCAAACCCTTTGAAAACACCCTTCATCTGGTTTTGGGGTAAGGGTCCTTCTGCCCATCTACCACACCAACCCTTACGCATTATCTACTAAACAATAGAGAGGAAAAAGAGAGCTGTAAGATAAGGTGGATATATAGTTTGTGTTTCTAATCTTGAGGCCACAATATGCACATACTTATACAGGGGAGGGGACATGCACTTTTCCTTAGGTTCTTGGGCCTTAACTATTTTTATTAATCTGGCTGCCAAACCAAGCTAAGAATCAAAGTCACTAGAATCTTATATTCTAAACTTAACTATTATTATACGCACGTTTGGTATTTAACATTACCAGAAATATCATTTTGTCGCAAATGACACTAGGCATATGCAGGAAATAGAGTAACAACTTAAGCAACAAAAATACCATTGTACACAGTTACAGGAAACAACCACAAATTAAAAGCAAGACAAGAATGCTTAACATAAGTTGGTGGAGATATTAATTAAGTAATTATACATGTAGGGCAATGGTAAATTATCTATTCAACTATTTTCCGAAAGATCGTAATATAATGATATATATAAAAGGACTTGCACTTTACTGCGAGCATTTGTCTTTTAATAAAACATTAAAAGTGTAAAACAGTCACTAAGATGTCCAAGAGTTTCACCTAAAGGAGTTTATTACTTTCCACAAAGTGTACCTATAATTAATTATTATCCTGTCTTTATGAGAACAAATTTATAATTACTTTCCACAAAGTGTATCTATAATTACACTTTGGAACAAAAAATCTTAAATTGCCATTAAGCCAAACTTTGACTGACAAGTAAGACTATCAAATCTTTTTACCAGCTTATTCTAAGAGATCCATTTTGGCTAAACTTGAATCAACCTTATTAAGTAATAATTAAGTTATGCCTGATGGAACAAGGGGGCACTCACAAGTGTTTTATTCTCATCATATTAAGGGTGGTAGTACTTTATAACTTATACTCGTGCTTTATTCTTAATCTATCATAAAATATTTAAAGGAGCTGCTCAAATTGATTGTGTTAAGCAATTAAACAGATATTGCATAATATATATGTAAATACTATTTTTGTTTGTAGCTACTAAATAAAAAGGGAAATCTGTTGATATAGGACTACTAATATAAGTTTCAATAGTGCATCTCCTTTCCCTGTGCTTTGGTAAAACAGTCAGTATTTGTGTCACAAGGAAAACATCTTGCAGTGACTTATGGAAAAACAGTGTCAGTATTTGTGTCACAAGGAAAACATCTTGCAATGACTTCTGGAAAAACAGTGTCAGTATTTGTGTCATGAAAGGTCCAAAACTTTCCTAGTAATGGTGCATAACCCTACTTCTCAATCATTTTTGTTAAGGGTTTGTGGGTTTAGACACCATGTGTCTAGGATTCAAACACCATCAGTCCATCACTAAGTGTCAGGGTTTGTGTGTCAGATTTTAAAATACTGTAATAATTATTTACATATTCCAAAAACTAGTATTACTAGCTTTTGGATTTTTACTGTCATTTGTTACTAAAAGAAATGTGTCATGAAAGGTCCAAAAACTTCCCCAGGCTCAATTTCTCTTGTCACTGCATCTTATGGTGGTAAGGCATCTGGACACCTTTTCTTTTTGTTACTATGGGCCAATTTTCTTGTAGCTAGTGTGTCTATGAAGCCTTAGAGGTAAACAAAAGATCTTTATGAAATAATAAACTGATCGATCTAAAAGATTTGATACAAGAATATAATATAATTAGTGATTAATTATTAGGTTCGGCAACACTAACTATTCTCCTAAATGATACGTATACAACTAGAAGAGATTAATTAATTAGTTTATTGTCGCGGCATCAAACCTAAATTAGAATTGCAGGTAGATCTAGTATCAAATCTTTTAGATCAATTAGTTTATTATTTCATAAAGATCTTTTCTAGGAAAAAAAAATCTCAATAAACAAATCAGGTAATTTTGTATACTCCGGTGGAAAGAAAAAGTTCATAGACATGAATGGAACATGTTTAAGCAACAAAGTTGCAATAAACGGCTTAATTTTAAATTTTAAAGCAACAGTGTTATTATTTGCTGGGTGAGTTGATTTGAGATCGAATCAATTTGAAGCATGCAGATCGAAGTGCCACTACAAAAATTAACATCTTTAGGATGAAAGCAATTTGGTTATTAACTGTAATTCGTCACTGAAATTTAGTGACCAAATTTGGGCAGTCACTCGTCGTCATTCTAGGCGTGACACATCAATTTAGAAACAAGAAATTAAGACTTGGTCAACAATGAATGACCAAACTAGAGTTGTCACTAGTTTTTGACCTGCAATTACGTCACAAGATCTGTCACTAATTAGGAGAATGTCTCATCGAAGTTACAAGATTTGATGAATCTTCTTCCACAATTACAGGTGTTGGACAATGAAAACAAAGTAGGTATCATGGTTATTAATCGACTATTTATAATGTAAATTACCTAAAACTATAAACCCATAAATCGGGCTTGGGCTTACTAATATATTCTCTAATACTCCGTCGCAATTCGAGCTGCGAAATCGCAAAAACTCGGATTGAATTAACTAAAAACTAAAAAACATCAAATCAATAGCAAATTTATTGATGAAGATATCTAACAGCAAGCGGAGACATATCTTCAAATACAGCAACCAAAAAGTAAAGTAAACATAAAATTTCGTGAATTCATTGTTAGCTCGTACAAAACAATAAAAAGAAAAAGAAAAAAAACACTCGCACAGAACTTCGATAGTAAATGCAACAACAAAAGGGATTAAAAGTATAACATGATGATACGATATTATTCACCATGTTATGACTGCGGTAAAAAACAAATTAGGCTAAAGGGTAACGATTATGGTTTGACGGGTGGCATAAAGTAGGCACCACAACTTAGCCACCTAACTTTTATTTTTTTAGAAAATGGATAAATGGTTGTGGCTAGGTTTTGACGGGGGTGTCATAGAGCAGGCGGCTCAACTTAGCTACCTAGGTTTGAAGATTAGACCCGCTCAAATACCATGTTGTATAATGAAACCCCGTATGTAATATGTTTATTGATCGACTATTTATAATGTAAATGACCTATAACCTAATGAACTCTAAACTCACAAACCGGGCTTATGCTTATTAATATATCATCTAATATATTAGACGATAGATTAGGCTAGGCCGTTCGTCTGTGAGCTTAGGGTCCACTAGGGTTTCCTTTATATCTTATGTATTTTATATATATATATATATATATATATATATATATATATATATATATATATATATATATATATATATATACTATGGTTGAATAACACATCACACCCACGGGGTTTTAATGTTTAACATGATATCAGAGCAGGTCTAATTCTCAGACCTAAGTCGTCGCCTCCGTGTCACCACATCAAAAACAACATTGACTCTTTTCTTTTATTATTTATGTGTACAATTTTTTTATCTTCGTTTCTTTCATTCCTTAATTGTTACAACTACCAAAATCCAAAAAAAAAAAAAAAAAAAAAAAAAAAAAAACCCTTAGTTATGGATTCTTTTACCCACCATTTCTTTCTTTCATCTCATCCGGCCTGCCTCCCGCCCGAATGAACCTATCGCTTTCGTTTTTTCTTAAATAACACAAGTCAAAGGCTATGTTTGATAAAAGTAGTTGTGAGTAGTAGCAGTGAGCTGTGAGCGGTAGCCACAGCTCACCGCTCACAGATTTTTAAAGAAGCATTGTAAAAATGAGCATTCCTAAAAAAAGGAAAGCTCACCGCTCTTATGAAAAACGAACACTAAAAATCAAAAAGTTCATTGCTCACCGCTCATCGCCCCAAAAAGTTGTGCGCTAAAATAGCCAAAATAACCTTTTTTTCCTTAAATAAAAAAAGTAAACTACTTTTTTTTTTTTTTTTTTTTTTTTTTCCCCTTCCGTGCCTTTAATTTGCTTGTTTCTTTCTATATCCTCGTACTCGCTAATTCACAAACTTTTTTTCTTTCTTTATTTCTTTTGTCAAATTTCACCTCTCACCCCCTAAAGCAATGTGCAATCATTTTTTTCCTCTTCCCTTTTAACCTAAAAAGCAGATCAATTTATTAACATCGTTACAAATGTTTTCAAGCTATGCATGACGAAGACTTTAAAGACTTGTCCGTGCTTCCGCTTGCTACAAGATGTCTCCATCAACCAAATTAGTTTTATCAATAATATTTAGAATATTATCCTTCAGCCTCAAGCTTTGGCGATTTCATTGCTCGAACTCCGGGAGAGTATTAGATGATAGATTATGCTAGGCCCAAGCCCGTCTGTGAGCTTAAGGTCTGTTAGGGTTTCCTTTATATCTTATGTATTATTATATATTGTGGTTGAATAATACGTCTGATGCGTGGAATTGCACCCTCGCAAAAGATTTTACCTCTCAAGGGATCTTGAGAAGCTTGCAATTCCCACCAGGCAGTGTACCTGTTCATTGTAGTATAGTATAGTGACAAGTACCGGGGGATTGATCGTTCAACTCAGGAATAGTGTTCGCTAGGATTAAAAAGTCTACTAAACTAGTTCTAAAGGTGAGAGATGATTCTTTTTGTATTTTTATATTTTATAAAAGCAAGTAAAATCTCGGGTTTTGAAGGAGTGGGCGGAATTAGTTGCTAGTCAATTAACCCAATTAACTAAAGATGCAATCAAAATAAAATAAAATAAACTAAAACTAATTTTGTGATGTAAACAATAATAAGAGAAAATGTGTTTACTTAGATTTCATTACTCCCTAGATATCTTTTACCGGTTGATTAGCTTGTTACAATTGCATAGATGACGGGTTATATTCCTTAATACTAGTCGTAGGGCCGTGTACGAAATTCCCTAACTCTATAAGCTCCTACTTCACTCCTATGTCGAGCCGACTAAAAGCTCCTAACATGGGATCACTAGAATTCGCTCATGCATTAAATACAACCATAAATCGTAGTACACCTCCGATCATGTTTCTTAAGACGTTCAAGCAAGTTACCAATTGGAAGTCTGCCAGTTTTCTTAATCCTAACATCGAATACAATCATCCGCAACAATTATAAACAAACCATCAACCAATAATCAACATCTAGGTTTCATTACATCTAAGCAAACACAATAAAAACCTAGCCTAGCATGTTAAAAAGAAGAAAAACATAAGATAGAATCACACAACACATAGACATATTGTAAGATTATTGGAAAACTTATCTTCAATTGAACATGGATGGAACAAGGGTTGAAACCCTTATTATCATAGAAAATTCGTCTAGGGTTTTTACAAAGAAGCTCTCCAAAAGTTCCACCCTTAATGAATGAAAATTAGAAAACTATATATAGATTTTACACTTTGACGGCGTCACGTTTTAGCTTGTGACGCCGTCAACTCGCCGCCAAGATAAAATTCGTATTGCCTAGATCCACTTCTGACGCCGTCATGTGTAAATTTACTCTGGGCCGTCACATGTATTTTGACCCTGACGGCCTTGGTGACGCCGTCAGGCCAAAATGCCTTGAAATTGTTCTGGGCCGTCATGTGTATTATTCACATCCACCTCTTTTGCCAAGCTTGACGCCGTCACTTGTGTAGCCTTGACGCCGTCAGGTATTGTTCCCAGCAAGGATTTTGAGACTTTGTCATTTTCTTCACTAAATTGCTTCAAAAACGTTCAAAATGTTTTCTTTTCCAGATTTCTCCTCAAAAGTACCTAAAATGACAAAAGGAATGATTTAGGGCAATAATTGATCAAATAATTACGAATTCGGGCTTAAATGACCCCCCAAAAGCGATACACTTTTCGCCTTATCAAATACCCTTACACTTGAGATTTGCTTGTCCTCAAGCAAATGCGCTTTTATTCTAGTCAAAATACAAGTTAGGGGTCATTTAACACTAATATAAAAGTAATTACAACAAATAATCGTCCCACTTAAAACCAAAAACAAGCACGGAGGTTATACACTAGCACCTCACAAATAGTGTTTAGATACTCACATCTCTCGGGCGTAATAAAGTATATATCACAATATGGAAATGGAAAACATCTCTCACTACATGTCATAGCAAATAGATTACCATAGGCTTGAGAAATTATCAAACCTCCACTACTTGGCGTAAGCACCTAGGATAAACTATCAAAGAGGTCTTTTAAAGGGTTATAACGTGAGGTGTAGGGATATGATAAACACGGTTTTGTTGGATAAAGGCAATATTTACTGGTGGCAATTTAATCATCTTGGTTAATTACATGTATAGCATGGCGTTGCTAAGCCAAGACTAGACTCGACTTAAGCTAATAAATCAAAAATAACAAAAACATAAAACAAACATAGAATGAAACGGGATGGTAGTCCGTATGTTTTTCTTTTCTTTTTCTTTTTTTTTTTTTCCTTTTTATTCGATTTTTTTTTTTTTTTTTTTTTTTTTTTTTTTTTTTTTTTGCATACACTCTTGCCCTACCATCCAAAATAATACATCATAGGGAATTTACATTCCCCTTACACTTGAACTTTGACATACTTTACAATCAACTATTCTAATGACTCGAATTAAGATAATCAAAACACTTTGAGTACTTTTTAAGATTAACGCACATATGGGGGTAATATATGATATCTTCCCCATTACTCCATAACACAAGTACTTTACCCATGAGTCCTAATCGTCCAAAAACAATATGTACAAGATATGACTTGACTTAGCAACCATGTAATCAATTACACAATTAACTAAGGTTTTAAACATGTAACAATAATGCACTAAAGATTAGTGCATACACGGAAGGCTAAGGCGATTTGGTTGCACATTTGGGGTGGATTGTAACAAATTCTTCCTTTAAGTAAAATGCTTAAAGTTAGAAACAAAAAGATAGGCTTGGAGGGGTGTACTAGGGGTATCGTGTACTAAAAATGAGTACAACGCAAAGGTGTGGGAGAATTAATTGACTTTGTTAGTCAAGGTAATTGACTTAAATGGTCAAGTAATTATGATACGGGTTTAACACAAGGGTGATCCTAATGCCTCTTATCATGTAGTAAATCCTACTACACGAATGTAGTCTCACTAGCGGTCTCGGGATGCATCACTAACGCAAGTTCTAGAATCTAAGTATTATCGGTACACTCATAAGCACTAATAATTAATGCTTTTCCTAACAAATCTAAAGGCGAACCTCACATATTTGGGTGGAAAATTTTTTTGAGTGGTACGGTTTTTGTGCTAGTCATACAACTCCTATACATGAGACGCTCATTAAGGCTAAAGCTCCACTCCTAAATGTTGTAAAAAAAATTTTAATTTGGCGCTAAAATTGCCCTAACAATTATTTTTCTCAATTTTATTACACACCTATTATTGAACAAACAAACTCAAGTGCAATTGCATTCTCTAAGGTATCATCATTTACCCTCCACTTACACTTAGGCTGAACATTGTCTCCAATGTTCAATAAAAAGATGTAAAAGAAAATACAGTAAAAGAATGAAAACAAATACTCCCCTGATTCGTTCGGTGTGGATAGTGTGTCAACAAGGTTAGATCTTCTTCCAAGAAAATGAACTTTGAAAGCGTCCCTCCAGAAATATAAATCATCCTCTTGTCCAATGTAACTTGTTAAACCTGAGAAAAAACAATCAAGGCAAACCTCGCGTAAAATCGGCGGCAATCTATATATACTAAAAATCCTAGAAAACAAATTAAGATATAATGCTTGTGGAATGAATGTTTGCAGATTTTCTGGAGTTTATAAAACTAAAGAATCAACAAAAACTTTAAGACTTCGGTATAAACAAAACTCGCAAAATTTTCAGAATTTTTGTACCTGACGCCGTGAGGTTATAACTCCTGACGTCGTCAGAATGTTCCTACAAAAATCTAATGTTAAGTTTTCGGAAAATTTCTGGAAAAACTTATGCCTTACTTCCTGGAAAATCCTGCAAAACATCATTATGACTCGATACAAGCATTTGACTCTAACAATTACTAATACACATGTTCATTAAATATTGTTTCGGTTCATGTCCAATTTCGTTCTTATAAACAAATTTGGGTTTCCCTTACACTTAGCTTTTGCAAAATACCTTTATATGTAATTAAGACGAAGTTAAAAACAAAATAAAGCATTTTCACAATTTACTTTGAATCATGATCCACAAACAATAAAAATAAAACATGCATACGGAAACAAATAAAATCGAACAAACAAAACAAATAAAACTCGGGTTGCCTCCCAAGAAGCGTTTTTCTTTATTTACGAGTCTTGTAGCTAGACTCAAGGTCATGGGCTATTACGTGACCTCGTCATCGGTTCCTGTTCCTAGGTCATCCTCAATCTTAGTTTTGTATTCCGGACCTAGTTGCAAGCATTCCTTATAGAAACCAAATATCTTATTCATAACATAGTCTACTCCTCTACGTCTATCCTCATCACTCCTATAGTAGACTGCTTGTTTGTGTTCCTTTTCGATGTTTGATAAAAGACAAAATTGTTCAATCTTACAGGGCATTTGGTAAGCTATCTCATCGTTCTCATCCTTAAACCTAACTATCCCTAGAGATTGGTCATAATTCATCTTAGAGGCCTCAACAAATGGCTTTCCGAACACCACTTGACTTAAACAACCATCTATTACCGGACGAATATCCTCTACAATCACAAAATCGGTAACATAAGTGAAGTTTCCTACAAAGACATGTAATCCTTTCACTCTTCCCACAAAGTTACTCATCCAACTCGTGTTGGGCATCATCCTATATCCAAGTTGCTTCTTCAATTATAATAGGTCCTAGTCATAATGTTTATGGGAGATCTAAGATCGATGTAAGCTTTCCACACATGCATATGCCTAATATTGCATGGTATGTTGATGTTAGAGGGATCACCCGCTTTGATGATTGGTAAACCAAGGACGTATGGTGTCTCGGGGTTATCGAATAGATCCTTATGGTATTCCCGTTCTTCCTTGGTGGGTAACCTATCGAAGTATTCCTCTACATTTTCTACTTCCTCAACTCCCTCTTCCTTTTTCTCTACAACTTCCTTAATCTCATCTGTGCCACTTTCTTCCTTATTATTGTCGACTGGCTTAATAGTAACTATGTTGATAAAGTGGACGTGTTTAGATGATGAAGGGTCCTTAATTTGGGTTCCGCTACTAGTGTCCCTAGTGTCCTTCTTTGGTGTAGTTAGCACTTGGTTGTTGAGAGCTTTCAACAAGTTGTCAATTTTATTGGTCATCCCCGCTTTTTGTTGATTGAATTCGGATTCAAACTTAGCTATGCGGGCCTCTTGAGATGCCATAAATTTAGACATCAATCCTTCAAGATTATTGGTACTACCATTTTTGTTGGAAGGATTTTTGCTGAAAGTACGGTTAGAGGTTGGACCGTTTGGTTGGTAACGATTAGGTGGATTGGAAGAATTGTTTTGGGGCATGTTTTGGTTTTGCTTCCACCTAAGGTTCGGGTGATTTTTCCAAGAGGGGTTGTATGAATCACCGTAAGGGTTTTGCTCGGGTTTGAAAGTGTACCACTTGTCTCCCGCTCCGTCGGTACGCGAGGATGCGTAATCCGCAAAAGCTTGTTCGGAGAGTTCCATGCAATCACGAGTGTCGTGGGGACCACTACATAATTCGCATGAAGAAGTGATTTTGTTCACTTGGCTTGAAGGTTTAGGAGTTTCATAGGATTTCATGAGAAACTTGACTTTGTCTTCAAGTTCCATGATCCTACGGTCGGGAGTGCTTGAATTGTTCGAAGGCAAAGATATTCCCTTGACCGTTTTGTTCAAATCACGGGGATAATTCCAACTTTCGTTGTCATAGAGAGCAAGATCTTCTATGAGTTCCCATGATTCTTCCGCACTTAGATCACGAAGCTTGCCACCGGCCGATTGGTCAATGGTTCTCCTTGTGGAGAGATCGATATGGTCATAGAAAATTTGGACTTGGAGCCAACGATCTATGCCATGATGAGGGACTTTTTGGAGTAAGTCCTTAAACCAGTCCATGCTTCATATAGAGTTTCACCTTGATGTTGTTGGAACATCAAGATATCATTTCTAAGCTTAGTAGTTCTCCCCGGTGGGAAAAATTGAGCAAGGAAACGAGTGGTGAGATCATCCCAAGAGGTGATATCCCGCGGGTAAACGCTCAAGCCATTGACTAGCTTGGTCACGTAGAGAAAATTGGAAGAGACGCAATCGGGTCGTCTCTCGAGTTACAACATCAAGGTCTATGGAGTCAACGATTTTAAGGAAATCCTTGAGATGTTGATTAGGATATTCGGAACGAAGTCCATGGAATGCACATCCGCTTTGCACCAACCGGATGGTGTCGGATCGCAAGGGAGACACATTGGCTCCTTGAGTGAGCTCATTGGTGTTTCGATAGCCTTGGTGGCTAGGACGGGAGTACTCTCCTAATGTTCGGGGTCTAGGAGGTTGGTTTGGTAGTGGTGGGTTTTGTGGGTGGTTTTGTTGTGGTGGGTTGATGGGATCAAAGAGATTACCACCTTCTATAATGGCGGATGGTAAAAGTTACGAACAAAGGAACAAAGAAATAAGATAGACTAAAGAAAATCTATAAAATAAAAAAATAAAAATCTTACTAGAAAGGAATCTAGCAAGTATACCTAATAAAAATAAATTCTAACCTAGACAATAACTATTCCCCGGGCTGCGGCGCCAACAACTTGATGCGTGGAATTGCACCCTCGCAAAAGGTTTTACCTCTCAAGGGATCTTGAGAAGCTTGCAATCCCCACCAGGCAGTGTACCTGTTCGTTGTAGTATAGTATAGTGACAAGTACCGGGGGATTGATCGTTCAACTCAGGAATAGTGTTCACTAGGATTAAAAAGTCTACTAAACTAGGTCTAAAGGTGAGGGATGATTCTTTTTGTATTTGTATATTTTTATAAAAGTAAGTAAAATCTCGGGTTCTGAAGGAGTGGGCGGAATTAGTTGCTAGTCAACTAACCTAATTAACTAAAGATGCAATAAAAATAAAATAAAATAAACTAAAACTAATTTTGTGATGTAAACAATAATACGAGAAAATGTGTTTACTTAGATTTCATTACTCCCTAGATATCTTTTACCGGTTGATTAGCTTGTTACAATTGCATGGATGACGGGTTATATTCCTTAATACTAGTCGTAGGGCCGTGTACGAAATTCCCTAACTCTATAAGCTCCTACTTCACTCCTATGTCGAGCCGACTAAAAGCTCCTAACATGGGATCACTAGAATTCGCTCATGCATTAAATACAACCATAAATCGTAGTACACCTCCGATCATGTTTCTTAAGACGTTCAAGCAAGTTACCAATTGGAATTCTGCCAGTTTTCTTAAGCCTAACATCGAATACAATCATCCGAAACAATTATAAACAAACCATCAACCAATAATCAACATCTAGGTTTCATTACATCTAAGCAAACACAATAAAAACCTAGCCTAGCATGTTAAAAAGAAGAAAAGCATAAGATAGAATCACACAACACATAGACATATTGTAAGATTATTAGAAAACTTATCTTCAATTGAACATGGATGGAACAAAGGTTGAAACCCTTATTATCATAGAAAATTCGTCTAGGGTTTTTACAAAGAAGCTCTCCAAAAGTTGCACCCTTAATGAATGAAAATTAGAAAACTATATATAGATTTTACACCTTGACGGCGTCACGTTTTAGCTTGTGACGCCGTCAACTCGCCGCCAAGATAAAATTCGTATTGCCTAGATCCACTTCTGACGCCGTCATGTGTAAATTTACTCTGGTCCGTCACATGTATTTTGACCCTGACGGCCTTGGTGATGCCGTCAGGCCAAAATGCCTTGAAATTGTTCTGGGCCGTCATGTGTATTATTCACATCCACCTCTTTTGCCAAGCTTGACGCCGTCACTTGTGCAGCCTTGACGCCGTCAGGTACTGTTCCTAGCAAGGATTTTGAGACTTTGTCGTTTTCTTCACTAAACTGCTCCAAAAACGTCCAAAATGCTTCCTTTTCCATATTTCTCCTCAAAAGTACCTAAAATGACAAAATGAATGATTTAGTGCAATAATTGATCAAATAATTACGAATTCGGGCTTAAATGACCCCCAAAAGCAGTACACTTTTCGCCTTATCAACATCACACTCACAGGGTTTTATTGTTTAACAACAGGACCCGTAGAGTGAGTTCCCTTTGCTTCGATCATGTATGGATATTGCCAAAATCTTTGTTGGTTTAAGGACTTGTCAACTTGTACACATAGAGGATGTGGCCTTGTTATTTGACAAAGGATTGCGTGGGTCAATCGAGAACATAGTGGTTTATAGGACCTTTCTTTGGAGATTTTACAATGGCGGCTTGCGTCTTTACCCATTCGATTTGGTGGTTTGTGTTTGTACTCGGCAAAAGTGGTTTCCTTTTATGCTTTTGTGGCCTCGAGGGCCCAATCTTGGGTGCTACAAGACCATATCTTACGTGACAGTGGCATATGTGGTATGGATGATGACTATGTTTGTGCTTTGGTTTGTCTTCGTGATACGATTTTAAGTTTTGATTTTAGCGGTTTCACTAATAAGGACACCGGCCCTTTTAAGGCCCAACAAACACTGGCGAGTGCCCTTTTTAGTGAAATGGTCAAGGATATGAAAGTTTAATTTGGCTAATGTTTGTAATTTTATGTGTTGCCAAGGTTTATTTGTCATCATTAAAATATAAGGAGACCTGGTCAATGTTGTCCCAACACAACTGATAACGCCCTAATTATACATATTTTTGGGCATGATATTACATGTTTTATGATCATTTATGGTGAGCTTTCGATACTTAATAGCATGAAATGCGTGCAGGTTCACTCACGGATGCTCTGAAGCAAGAAACATAAAAAACGCAAGTATTTTAGCAAATAAAGCCAATAAATATGAAGTCTACGATATAAGTTCAATTATCCCAGCCAAGTGCGCCGGTTTTCCATCTAAGTACGCCGCACTTGCTCGCTCGATCAAGAAAAGTCAACAAACAGTTATAATAAAAGTGCGCCGGTTTTGTATTTTATGTGCTCCATGAAAAATAAATTGTGTAATCAAGGTCAGAAAAGATTGGCCAAGTGAAAAATAAAAGAAAGATCTATGAATCGTGATGATGATGCCCTGCAGCTTATTGGTTCATCGCTTTATAAACTTATCTAAACAAGAAAAAATTATCCCATGCCTTATCCATATCCTTAAATCCTTAAGCCTTCCCGAAAAGTCCTCATTGATATCATTGTCCGGTGTTTACGCCTTGTCGGAGTTGTCTTTGTGTTTTGTGCAAGCCTATGGTAGCTATTTGGTCGTGTCTGTGCAAATTGAGTGATCTCAACCCTATCGAGTAATTTGTGTGAATCATAAAAATAATCCTTTGTGAGGTGTCTTAGTTATGTGTCAATGCCTTTTTAGCTAAAAATAAAATTTGGATAATATATCTCCACATTCACAACAAATGAAATTTTCTCACTTTGATTTCTTGAGGGCAAGCAATATCTAAGTGTGGAGGTATTTGATAATACCCTAATTATACATATTTTTGGGCATGATATTACATATTTTATGATCATTTATCGTGAACTTTCGATACTTAATAGCATGAAATGCGTGCAGGTTCACTCACGGATTTCATGAAGCAAGAAACATAAAAAATGCAAGTATTTTAACAAATAAAGCCAATAAATATGAAGTCTACGATGTAAGTCCAATTGTCCCAGCCAAGTGCGCCAGTTTTCCATCTAAGTGTGACGCACTTGCTCGCTTGGTCAAGAAAAGTCAAGAGCAGTTATAATAAAAGTGCGCCGGTTTTGTATTTTATGTGCGTCGTACTTCCTTTGCAATTATGAAACTTTGGCGCCAAGAAAATAGCTATGTGCGCCGCACTTATGATCGAAGTACGTCGTACTTCGCCTATCAGAAGCCTATAAATAGAGCTCATTTGCATGCATTTTAACTCTCCACTCTCTATCAAGTTTCTACTAAGTCAGTCCTAAGAAGTAAGAAGTTAAGCTCGTGATACAGAGCTAGAAGCAGGGGTAGAAAATATTGAGCAAGGGTCGAATATACTCTTGGGTGTAGAACTTTTGGTTACTTGTGACACTAGTGTAATCCATTTGATCATTCCAATTCGTATGTCTCTTGTTTACTATTCTATCATTTTTGTTATCATGAACTCATTAGCCATGAGAGGCTAAGCCTCTTGTGATTGCTTGGATATGTAAATATAATAAAGTGATGTTATGATCATGCTTTGATCTTTATCAATTTCAAGTTTTTGCTGTGAACTATTTTGTCTCTAGTCTTGCTATGTTTGTTTATCAAATCTGATTGAGTATAACCTGTTGGATAAGGTCGAAAAAACCAATTTGTTATAAGTAATTCTAGAAACTTGTCTGTGTTTTTAGCTTTTAGTTGGAGGAATTCGCTTAGGAGAATTGGTGGTAATCTAGACTTGAGGTGCAATACTAATCCGGAGAGAGATTTCTTGGTTAGATAAACATAAATCTTGAAGTGAACCTAACAATTTATGAGATTGCTCTTTTGAAGAAAACGGCTAAGTTATAAGTTGTGCACCATATCTATCATCAAACTAAGATCTAGCATAAGCATTGTCACTGAATTATATAAGCTATCCTAGCAATCATTTGTTTTATCATTGAATTTTTCCTATTTTACTAAATTGCTACTTGTTGAATTATTGTTTTGTTTAAACTACTCATTTCCTACTTAATTGAACGAACTAAGTCCGTGTGGATACGACCCGGTCTGGCCTAAATTCTTTTACTATGTGGGTTATACTTTACTTGTGTGTTTGGTTTATTAAAAAACGGTAAAACTAGTATTGTAAATTTAAAGCTTTCCTTACACATCAACAACGCTGGCCACGTCGGATTAACGCCCCATCAAATGTTATTGTATCGTGCACTCTTATATCCACCGGCTACTAGTGGCAGAGGCAGAACTTTTCTCGAAAGGGTTCATAACCAACATTAGTAAAGTTTGTATGAAATATTAGGCCGGTGACAGTGTCGTGACCTTCGATCCTGCTCGGTCGTGGGTCGGTCCCCCATTGTGGGGTTTTGGTCTTGGTCAGTAGTGGGAGGACATTTTTGAAAGAAGGGGTCGTTGATCGCGGTAGAAAGTCAACTTTAACTAAGAAATAGTCAAAGGAGTCAAACCACGCATATTCTCCGAGAGTATAGTGTTTTCTCGGGTCGTTAAGTCCCGACGAGGTATGAAATGGTGAATCGGTTCAAGTTCTTGATCGGGTGATTTGAATGATTTCAAGAGATATGATGATATTTATAACTACGAAAAATTAAATTTACACTAGAAAGCAATAATAAAGCATATAAGACAATAACGAAATTAACAAATAACATAAAACACAATCTAAACTTAATTAATCTATAGTTAACGATAAAAGACAACGGCTAAAAATAATAAACTAAATTATACTAAGCAAGCAACTAATAAATATGTGATAAAAAGATATACTTGTTAAGCCAATTATCACGATCCTTAAGTGTAGTTTATTATTTCAATTACGTTCTCTTATTGATGAATTAATATCTTTTACGAATATATATTTTCTCACAACGTTGGTTTATTTTGAAAATAATTTTTCTTAAAGAGATATCAATATCTAAATTAAAACTCAATTATTTTCACGGCTTTTGCCCGCTCAAACAACCAAAATTTTAATCTAAGTAACTTAAACATTACTGATCAATATATTTGCTAGCTTTTATAAAACCAAGCCTAATTCACGGAATAACCTACTTAACAAGTATATAAAAAGTCTACTCACTACTCATAACTGCTAAACTAACAATAACAATACACAAATATATTAATTATCTAAATTAAAGGTAATCACCGTTTAAACAAGCATCAATAACATTACTCGTGCATAACTAAAATTACACTATAAGAAAGAAGAAAAAAAAATTAAAAATAATAATAATAATAATAATAATAATAATAATAATAATAAACTAATCATAAAACTAACAGACATGGCGATAACAATCAACATACTAAAAATAAAGAGATAAAAAGGATAGAGATAACCAAATGAGATGAAAAACATAAATACGGCGAGATTGGACCCGTTCCATAAGCTTCTCCACTAAACCCACTAGTTACCACTTAATCACTACAAATTATCTACTAATTCTCATCTAGTCACTATTAACTTTAAAAAAAAAAAAAAAAAAAAAAAAAAAAAAAAAAGACGAGATTTGAAAAGAAATAAAAGTAGCTCATAAAAAGTTTAGCTACAACTGAAACATAGTTTGTAAATCATTTAAAAGATAAAGATGAAATTAATAAATCGATTACACCATATATGAAAGAAAAGCAAATGAAATGAGATTTAGTCTGTTCAAGTAAGGAATAAAAAAAAAAAAAAAAAAAAAAAAAACTAGAAAAATGATTATAAAATTAGTCTAAAAGTAAAGCAAATGAAATGCGAGTAAAATGTAGCTTGCTGTACAAGGATTAAAAGAAAACTAGACAAATTAGTACTATAAAAATTAGTTTAGTAATGATGGGTACATTTAAAGATGGGATGGGTTATATTAACGGGGGTAGTTTTTTTATATGGACCCCCCCTCCCTTTTTTTTTTTTTTTTTTTTTTTTTTTTTTTATTTTGTTTATATCAAAAAGCTATAAACCTGAAAGTGCGGAACAGAAAATATAAAGTTTAATAAGTCAAACGGTTAAAATTGTCAAAAATACGGAACAGAAACTGACAAAAACTGTGTTGTACTGAAATAAAAAGGAGACAAAATGGGTGGAGACAAGGACTGCCATATGCAGTCTATGAGGGTAGACCCCGTTAATATAGGGCATCCCTTAAAGATACTAGCTAACATTAAAATGGTGATTGAAGTGTTGGCTATGTTTGACGATAAGGGTGAGAACCTCAAACGAGATTGTCGGCTGCTCTTCTTATAGCAATCTTTTTCTTGTCTTGCGTGCCAAAAAAATATCCAATTCATATCTTTTTTTTTTTTTCTTTTTCGTCAAGTAGCCATGGCACAAGATGGACCATAATTTTTAGGTTTAAGCTCATTTAAATGACCGAGTATATATCGGCTAATGTTTTTCGGGCCTTGATAATCTTTCAATTTTCTGTCTCATGCCTCGATGCTCCAAATAAAATTATCGATAGACTCAGACTTTTGTGCTCTTTCCAATCCCGTGCTCGGTTTTTGTCTATTTTACCTTTCTTTTTGTCTTTTTCTGAAATATCCAGTACTTGCACATGCACAAACACAAAAACACGATATATTTGGAATATTTGGTTAGTTTCTGGTCGTTTTCGCAGTCTAAATGGGTATAAAATGATGAGTATTTACACACTCATCAGTCGTTTACTCGACCGAATTTGAGACAAGCTTGTGTGTTTATTTTTTAATTTTTTTACCATTTTGAATTTCAAAGTAAAATAAATAAAATAAAAAATAACTTGGCCGCTACTGTGGCAACTTAATTATCGTCAGGTTATTCGAGAGAGAAAAATTATGTGGCAGGATCGAGTGTGGTCACCACGGTGTGTTCAGCCTTAGTGGGTTCAAAGATATAATTGTACTGAAGCTATACCACATTAGTATATATAACATTTGTTAGGAGCTTAGCAACAGTAACTCGCGGTTACTGTTCTTATGAACAGTACTGTAGCAAAACCCAAAAAATATATATACTCCTTTTAACAGTGTTCCTCCTCCCCCCCCCCACACACACACACACTGGATCTATTGTTCTTCTACAGATCCTAAACGTGCCAAGATCCACAAAGAAAACCCTCAGTTACGATCTGATAAACAAATCCCAGAAACTTAAAGGAAGGTAAAATTAGGGTTTTGTTTTAATTTGGGGTTTTTATTAATTTTCGGTTTTCTTACAAATTGTAGGGATTTATAGGGTTGGTTATTAAATATAAAGTCCCTAAACCTAAATTTGTAATATGGAACCCTAAAATTGTTTTTGGGTTTTTACCGGAATCGACCGGCTCAAATGGCACTTAACACAATAAGCACATTAAGGTGCTTTACAGGAATTGTTAGCTCAGCAACTGTACCACATATGGTGAAGCCGAAAAAGGTGTGCTTTTTTATGAAAAAATTATGTGTTGTTGATGTTTGGTTACTGATTAAGCGCATACGTGTTTACATAGTCTCTACAGATGAATAAGCTTCAATTTTATGTATGTATATGCAATTCCAGGTTATTCTTAATATCTGTTTACGGTTATATTTTGCCCAAATTTCAGGTTCTTATGGTTTTGTAGCTATAATGTTGTTGTAACCTGGAAATGTTTAGTTTAATGAGTTTATCCTGGATGAATATCATTTTAAGGATCACCATTGTCGTCACAAATGTTGTGGATAGGGCTGTTATTGGGTTATCAGGTTATCAGGTTTCGGGACCAAACATGTGGTTTTGATTCGTGTTGTTAAATTGGTTTGGCCCTAACATGGCATTTCTATAGAATATGCCACACACCTAATTACAGTTTGTATTAGAAAACTAGCAACCCCCTGTGATATAACAATATTTTCAGTCAAGTTGGATTCTTTTAAAGGCTGTTTGGGACTGACTGATTATCCTTTTACAGTTGCAGTTGTGACCATCGACAGTATCATTAAAGTGACAAAATTATGCTTAGCCTTATGTTAGATATAGCAAAGTAAATATCACTTTTTATATGCTTTAATGGAATGTAAAGGGTAGTAGCCTGGTAGCAATAGATCTCCCAAGCAACAGTTAAACGAAATGAGATTACTTAAATGTTTGCCTACTATCTTATTTCTTTCCATACCTTTGTATCTTATCCCGTTTAATTTTAGGTTTTGTGTGTTTATTATGAATCACGTTGTTAAATTGATGTCTGTATGACTGTATAAATGTGTTATTTTTTATACATAATTCCCCTCCGTTTTGGGCTGCTTATTGTTGCAAGGTGCATGCTAGATTACGTGATGATAAAACCTGTTCTTACGAGAAAAATAGCTGATCTTAAATGGATCTTAAATGCATTGTAACAGGTACTTATCAACTTGGTTTATATTTAATGTGAGCTCAAGTGTGCGATTTCGATTTCTGAGTCTACTCTGCATAGATAGAAAAATTGAAATGAGGTTCAAAGTAGTCAGCATGCTTACATTATGGCGTCTTAGAAGAGTTACCCCATTATTTGCAAGGTATACCCTGAGATTTAATACATGAAAATCTTCCAAAATTTGCATAACAAAATCCAGATATAGAAAATGAGCGAAAGTTTGTTGTTATTTTTGTTATCAGCAGGCTATACTCTTTAGTAATGTGTTCTTTCCATCGTCAGTTTCAACACGGATAAAAAAAAGTATTACTGATACAAATTACTGATAAAGAAGTTTACAATAGGTTGTAAGACATGTTTCGGTCTAAAGTTCGTTCATTCTCAGTTTTGGGATCCAAAGCTCACTTTAATGTTGCAATATGCAGATCCGTTATGAATCAGTTTGTATCAGTGTGGAGAATGAGAAATGGAGGCAGGGTATCGTTAAAGATGAAGATTTTACATGTAAGTTTCTACACTTCTGTATTGCACTATTTCAGATTATTTTATGTCGATATCAGATTGAAGCATAACTCAGTTGTGGGTGTATGCTTTTGCAGATTGGATCAGCTCTAAAGATGCTCTTTAAAGATGATGTGGTGAAGCGAGAGGGAAACTCACCGTCTACTCTAGAAGTGGAGATTGTGAGACATGCATACAGGGGGGATTAGAGAAGAGAGAAGCGGGAAAAAAAGTTTGTTTAAGAAGGTAATGGTTTATCTGTGATACTTAGGGGTGTTTGGGTTAGCTTATATGCAGATAGTCAGTTATATGGATACTTTGGATTAGCTTATTATTTGGGATTATCGACCAACCATGGTTCCATTACTATTAGTCTAAAGAACTTGCTTTATAAATGTTTGGTCCAAGTTTTTGAAACTGTACAATTTTAGTTGAATACTATAACAAGTAAACCTGTACAGAGAAATAAAGTCGATTTTGCCCGCCATTTGGGCTTATGCTTGCAACGTGGCGTTTTGAGAATACATATCTCTACTTGATTTCAAACGTTGTTTTATGGTTACATGTTGTTGTTATTAATGGTATCGCAGTCATTGCAACTTTTTCAATTTATCAGGTTTGTTAGTTTGTAATATTGTGTTAATTTTGTTCATGATTTGTCGGCAATGTACCAGGTCTTCTGTCGGAGGAAATACTTTGAGAGCCTTTTCAGTAAGCAACAAGGAAGTCGATTGCTTTTAATCACTTTTCACTATTCTCCTGAAAGGCTTAAATGTAACCATCATTGCTGCAACAAAACGACACAAACTGCAAACGTTTAGATTTGGATGGTGATTATTAATCAGGTATCGATTATTTTTTCAGATTATGAATACGGTTAGTGTGAACATGCCAGCCCTTTTTTGGCGGTGGCGGTGATGGTACAAAGCTTAAAGGAGATTGCAAATGGTGAAGATTGAATCTTGGTCAAGGTGAGCTTTAAAAAAACCTCAATTTGTATCAATTAACAGTGAATTTATGCTAAAACTTATTTTGCTAAAACTTTGTTTTCCAGATGTATTTTGACTTTGACGATGCGGTGAAGATTCTCTATCGAAGAATGTAAGAAAACTTCAACTGAGTAGGCGATACAAACGAAAGGTGCTCTATCATTTATTTGTTAGTTTCGTAATTATTTGTGGTTCACACAACATTTAGGTAGGAAATTTCAGTCACCCTTGAAGCTAGGAAATTTCATATACCATGTTTTGATTTAGAATGATGTTTCATATCTTTGCAACCCCTATTATGTATATATTTATGTCAACTTTTTTTATAAAATTTAGACACCATAAACTTTTAAAACATAACGCCGTAGCTAATCAAAGATTACGTACCAATGTATAATTACTAATTAGTTGTCATGTGACTGGATCAAATTCCAAATATTAAGAGCAACGGGTCTTATTTGAAAATACTGAAAACCCTCTAATCACTGAAGTTGAATTGTTTACTTATGGCAGCCCGGTCTTCGCTCATAGGCTTGAAGGACATCAACATGGAAGGCTTAGTCTCCAGAGGTGCTTCAGGATTCTTTTAACGTGACCCCTGAGGTAGAGATCGCTTGCACTCCAAACCAGATCATAGAACTAATGCGTGGTTTCTTTCATAAATAGATTTACTGAATAAAGTTTCTACTTTCAGCGATTGAACAAACACTTTGAGCGTAAAGCCACTAGCTGAGATGCGTGTGACCACAACCTAAACCTGGTCCAGTAATTTGAAACCGTAAATCTCCAAATTGAAAATATTGAATCAGGTAATCAATTCATATCCCTCCTATAGGCTATTTCAAGGAGTTTAGGCACTTTTTTTTTTACCGAATAAGCTGATGATCGGGTGTTCGGGATTGCTTAACTTACGTTGTGTACTTGAGATGATACTAAAATTGCACTTTTACCATCATACCTACCGTAAACCACATCTGTTTTCTGGAACAAGTATTATCATTTTTGGACTTCTTTCTAAAAAGGAGCAAATCCAAACACAATTTCATAACTTTTTACACCATTTTAGTTTTTGCGTGGATGCAATTTATTGGATATGGTTTAAAAACGGTGAAACTTGCTCAATAGAAGCTACTTGCGTATTCTCAGTCAATATAGGCCTTCTGGTAATCATATATAACTTTAGTAGAAACTATCGTTGGCGAGATGAAAACTCTAAGCTTTGTGCTTAATTTTTTGGAATCGAATGTTAACTCTTAACCCTTTTACTTAATCTTCCATAATTTTTTCTCATATCAGGTTCTGTGTTCCAACCAAGTAACATAACATTCATACAAAATAACTTTTTTGTACCTCAAGTGGATGTGCTTCACATATGAAGCAGCTACTACTGGAATGTGGCGTCATCGTGCATCAGGTGAATGGGCTGGTTGGACAGAATGGGTTTATGTTTTTACAGATGATGGGGAAAAAATTAATGGTCCAGGTTATTACTATTTTGAGTTCAACGTGACTGCATTTCTTAATAAGAAAGGATTAAGCTTTGCCATTTTTAGTACGTTTTTAACCATTTGGTATTTCTTTTGTGTGTAAATGAATAGCTGTTTGTTACGACAATGAGATTACAGTTTGGTAGTTTGCAGATGGCAATAAGTTTCTTAATGTTTTTGGGATATTGCTTATTTTAAAGGGTTATGTTACTTTTGAATTTGAACTTCATAGATGGGTGAAATGACGGGGTGTTTGGGATATTGCTTATTTTAAACTGCCATTTTGTGAAGATGATGAGCACCAATTTGGTTTTGTTAATCGTTTTTGAGCATGTAAGGTTAGGCTAATGATTAAATGTTTGCTACTACAATTTATATGTTTAGCATAGATTTGGTTGTTAATTGATATTGCTTAGAAATGTTCCCCCACAAAATATTAACAGACTAGGCATATTACTATTGTTAAAAAAAGCTACTCATATACAGAAACCAAAATTCGAATACACCACAAAGATTGTATAACATTATTGCAGCAAAATTGGCAAAACATCCCGCGGCAACGCGCGGGTGCTCCACCTCGTTTACACTATGACTAAGAAAAGTATGATTCGGTCGAACCTACTTGCCTACATGTAGCTCGATCCGTCCATAGCTAGTGCTCTAAACAAGTAATTGTCGCAATAGAATAATACTTCCATAGCTTCTCAACTGGCTAGCTTTCCATCTAAAAGCATGAACATGCAAATTTTTATGATTAAATCTAGTTAAGATCTTTGAAAAGGTACCTGCTAGATAACGGTATCTTTTGATACTTTCTTTAAAAACTCTGTGCATGTTATCTTTCCATGGTTATCGAATATTTTAGATGCTAATTATATGGACTTTAACAGGATTATATACAGGTGTCACAAGGCCGGTCCAAAGGTTTCGGCTTCTCTAAGGGGATGATAAAAGATGCCCCTATTAGAAGTCGTAAACAAATAACAATCTAATTTTATCATCAAAATTAGAAGCAATGGTATAATTTTATTGTTAAAGGTAGCACCAAATAATTCTTATTCACTCCAACCTTCACTTTTTTTGTTTTTTTTGTTTTTGTTTTTGTTTTTTTTTTTTTCAAGTATCCTTATCACTTGTTTTAAGTAATTAGAATATATTTATTCTATATAAATCACCAAATTATTTACAAAGTACTGCTGCAAAGAATTTATCTTTTGATAGTGGTCAAATATTTTGATTGAACAATCCTTTATATTGGAACTATTGAAAGCTAAGCGGTGGTAATTCAAAAGATTCTCGAGGAAAAATAAAGATGTCCCCTACGTAACTTCTTTCACTTGATCATCTATTTTCTCTCTCTTCCTATTATCTTTTACTCCATCCGTCTCATAATTATAGTCCACTGTTAGCTTTTGAAGTCTTTAATTTTTAACTTTTACCATAAATATTTTGATTTGTATTATATATTATTTAATGCAAAATATATGAATGAATTGAGTTTTAAATGTATTTTCTATTAGTATAATTTTTATCAAGTATTATATAACACAAATAAAAATATATAAGGTCAAAATTGCAAAACGAACACTTAAAAAGTTAACAGTACACTATAATTATGAAACATAGGTAGTATTAAATTTTAAGCGAAAACAAGACATAACCAAAAATATAATACACATGTATGGGTAGGGATCCAATAAGAAGAATAATTAAAATGAGAAAAATAAGAAGTAATTCTAGCCACACATTTTTATATGGGAGAGAAAATTTGAATGAAGATGCATCCATTTTTTTAAGTGCATCTAGAATGTGTGGTTATGGTTACTTCTTATCCTTCCTATTTTAATTATTCTTCCTATTTGATCCTAGCTCTACACATGTATCTATTTTCTTTCTCTTCATGTTGCCTTGTTTTCTCTCTCAACCGTTACTTTTGTTCTACCTAAACATGAAGTTCCTTAAGTTTTCTCACGTATACAAATCAAAACTGGACAAACATAAAAAATTTGATGCCTCTAATTTGATGATGCCCTGGGCCTTCGCCCGATGCCAGGGCCGGCGCTGGGTGTGTGGTTACTATACTGTGCAATCGTGCCACCTGGATAACGTGAAACGGGCTTGACACATGCCAACAAAAAAGTATTTATCAACTAATGAAACATCCATCCATGTCATTTATTCCCACACTAGAGCCTCAATAATTGAGGTCCCAAAAGGTGTTTTCCAATGTTAGATTTATATATATATATATATATATATATATATATATATATATATATATATATATATTCTGTTGAAAAATATATCCACGAAGAATAAATTAAGGCTGACTATACTTTGCTTTTCTAGCTAGTTATTCTCATCTACTTAGGAGGGACAAAATTAGAACAATATTCTAGATAGTAGTTGCATATGTTAAGGGATTATGCAATGATTCTAGATAGCTTATATCTTAAAAGTATTACTCCTTTATGCAACTCTAGATATGTATATAACTATGTGTACTGTGAATACTCAAACAACAATCACTGTAATTTAAAGAAGTACTTCAAGGTAAGATCAGTTGTTTCTTCTAAATTTTTATACATACAAAATTGCAAAAATAGAAGACCGTTGCTAGAAACATTTCAACCAGTGACGGATTATTTTCTGTTCTTAATCTATATGATTATATATAAATTACCAAGAAATTGACTTATGTATTTTGAACAACTTGGCTTATGTAAATTACCATCAGTAAATTTTCAATCAGCAGCAGCCTTTTTGTAGGTAATTTACCAATTGATATCATGAAATCAGTATGGTTCATATATGCACTTGAGCAACATGTTAAAGGAGCAAGCCTAGTATTTGCACACAAAGTTTGATTTACAATGGACTTCAACTCAATCTTCTTGCTATAAACTATGAAACATGAAGATGGTTGAACTAAGTCGCTTAGTAGTGAAAGCACATGAAAAACAAAACAAATTACATGCTTTATTTATTTACATACTCTCACAAGCTACTACCGAAGCTCTTGATTAAGTTAAAGAAATGCCCCACTTGGAAACGTATCTGGCAAGCTCGTTTATTTCTTCCTCGCTGATAAAACCATCTCTGTTAGCATCAGCATTACGCAGTGCACGCCTAGCTCTAAAGCACGGGAAACGTAGACCAAGGCTTTTGAAGCCAGCCTTTAGTTCCCTTCTGCAGATCTTGCCGTCACCATTTTTGTCCAATTTTTGTATCACACCTTTTATTTGGTCTTCTGTCATGGGCACTTCTACCTGTCTAAGACCCCAGGAGTTCCACATATTCAACAAAAAGATATTAGGAAATAGAAGGCTTTGTGTTAATTGTGTGAGAAGGTGATTTGCATCACTATGAGGCTTTGCATATATATACACGGGGCACAGGGTGTTGGCGTGGGGTTGCACTTTCTTTTGTGCTTAATACTCTTTGTATTTTCTTTTTCATTTGGATGTTAAGATCCGGCAATAAGCATAATCATATCTAGGGATGGCAAAACCGATGGGGAAAACCAAAACCCGAACCGGTTGGGACGGGTTCTGGGACACGTTAGCGGGTTTGGATGCGGGTTTGGCCGGGTATGGGTTCATGAACTGTGTATATATTTTTATATAAGTATCTACACATTTGGATTTTGTACATGAATTATTGGAAAGCTTTAAATGGTTTGATATTTGTTTTCTTTAACTTTTAAAATTTTTATGTTAGGGTGTTTTGTTTTGTTTTATCGATGAGTTTGACTGTGAAACTTGATACCCTCCATTTTGTCCATAGAATATTCAATTTGGGATAATTAACCGATACCATCAGAGAAACCTGAAAAACTGATGGATAATGTTAACCAGATATCCAATGGGTAATGGGACGGGTATGAATGTGGATATTATAAACGGGTGCGGAGGGAATTAAAACCCGCCCCGAACCCGACCCGTTGCCATCCCTATTATTTATTTAATTTTTTTTTTTATTTTTTTTCATATTTCAATTTAGATTCTCAACCCATTAGTGAGAAACACCTGAACTCAACAGTTCGACACCAATTGAGATTGCTAGGCCAAAGCCCTTTGGTCGTAATCATATTCTTTTGTTTGTTGTAGCCTTAATGAGATGAGTAGTTCATGAGTGACCAAGGCCTCCTACGTACTAAAACTTAGGCATCAACCCTTTCTTGATTCAAAGACTATGTGATTTATCTTTTTCATTTTTATTTTATTTTATTTATTTATTTATTTATTTATTTATTTATTTTGTTTAGAAATCCGAATTACAATAATTGACATACAACATAGTCTTTAAACAATTACTTTTAAGCAAATATCTTTTACACCCCTCATATTAATCACAGAATACGAAGATCTTATAATTTGTACCCAACGATATAACCATTTTTATATTATTAAGACTTGAGAAAGAAAGTGAGCCATGCATCTTAGAATCGGCAAAGATGAGAATATATAGACCATCTTTTTGATATACTGATATATATACCCCTGAACCTAATCACAACGGACTACGGAATATATACCATCAAGTTAACTGCTAGATTGCAACAAGTCATTTCAGATAAATTCCTTACTAGAAAATGTTAGATATCTGTGAGAAATTACAAAAAGAAACTGAAAATACAGTTGCAGTTTTCACAGAGCTAGAATAGTACCACTACAAGAATAATGTATATGTGAAACATATTATTGAATTGCTAGGACCAAGGAGTCGATTCATTTACATATATACACGAACACAGGTGCGTGTTATATACATTTTGTTTTATGATAAATATTAATTCGTTATTCTTTCCCTTTAATTTGGATGTTAATTAAGAGCCTGGGATTAAAAGAATCAAATTCTTTTATTAACCTCCAAGTTACACTATTAAAAATTTAGGATAGTCTTAGATTAGTTCATTTAAAAAATATATATATCTTCAGTCCCTTGTAATATTGGGACATTTATAAACCCAAACCGGTGTCATTTTTTATATAATAAAATAAAACACCTATTGGGAATTTTCCATTTCAAAAAAATGGATTTATATCTTATTTAGTAATAATTTTATTTAAAAAAAAAGATTATTTTCTTATTAGGTAACATTTTATATTTATCTATAACACAAATAGAAGATAAATACAAAAAATATAAATAAAATGCAATTAATAACAGGATTAAATTTTTTAAATAATTATCTTTAATAATAAAAAACTATAATTAAACATCATAAATCAAACAAAACAAAGATTAAATTATTTGTTTTTTTAATAAATAAAAATATATGATTCAAACAATTTTAAAAAACTCGCGCGTGCGCCAGCATTATAACTAGTTGTATCATAACGATAACATTGAGAAACTAAGTGAACTATCAAGCTAGCTATATATTCAAGGTGACATACCATAATACCATCCAATCACAATGGATTCAATACCATCAAGTTATTCTTTTATCGAAAAATACTCCATCCACTTGATTTGATCAACGGAAGTAATTCAACAAATAATTTACGACAAGAAATTGTTGCACTATTGTGGGATGTCAAATGAAAGAAACTAAGATCGCTAGCTAGTCATATGTAAAGCATACGTAGTTTTCAGTAACAAAATACTATGGGTGTGTTTAGTTGGAGAAAATATTATCTTGTTTTCTATCTTTACTTTTGTAAAAATTTGGAAGGGAAATTTATTTTCACAAAACACTTGAAAATATAGAAAACACGTTTAGTTGATATTTGTAATTTCTATTTTGAAAGGGGGAGAGGGAGAGTTGTAAGTTACAAAGGAAAATAATTAAAATTTGTTTTGTAATTTTCCTTGTTAAGTTAGGAAATAGGATTTTGTGTTTTGCAAAAATATTTTGTTAAAAAACACTTATTTGAACGCGATATCTGTTTTCCTTATTTTCTACAAAACATTTTGTGAAAAACAAAAGTGTTTTCCGCAAACTAAACCCACCCTACATGTTTCTGTATGTTGTTTATCTTTCTAGCTTGGCACGTACCAAAAAGCTAGTGCGCAAATTGATTCTTGAGTAAATTACACCGTTCGTCCCTATGGTTTGCTCCAAATCACTATCGTAGTCCCTGATCTATTTTTTTTGCTTTTTTGATCCTTATGGTTTACATATTGCACGCTGTCAGTCCTTATCGCTAATTGTCGTTATATTCTCCGTTAGGAGACAATCGTCAAGTGGCAACATTAGTCCATTAACCGAACGATCATTTGCAACGTTAGTCCTTTATACTAACGACCGTTACTAATTAACTCAAATTTTGGTTTTCTTAAAAAAAAATTCTTTTCTACGCGGTTTTTATCGTTTTCATGCATTTTCTTAGTTTTCGTCCGTTTTCACACATTTCGTCCGTCTTTATACGTTTTCATCTGTTTTTCTCAAGGTTGTCAAGATCGCGATCCTGATCGTAGGAACGCACGATCCTACGATCCCACATTCAAAAAACGATCAGGATCTTAATAGGATCTTAAATCAGGTAGGATCCTTCAGGATCGTAGGATCGGATCGTGGGATCGTTTACGATCCGATCCTGTTGCTAACCCATTTTTCTTTTTACTTTTTTTCCTATGTGAAACATTTAAGCCCATGTTTGATTCAAAAAGCCCAATCACAATCACTAATTCATTGTTTTTCACATCTCACCATTCAGTTTAAAGTGACAGATGCTCATTGTAGGAAATTAGCGTTAGCATTGGCTAAATTAAGTACGAAATTATTACGATAATGACTAACAATATTTTCACGACAACTACATGCTACTTTTACTAACACACGCATGATTTATTAATTTATATTAGGTCTTGCGTATGTACATTTCAAATAGTATAAACTAAAAACTGGTTTATTTATTGTTCACCACGAAGTAAACTTTAAAGTATGGGCCTTCTTTTTATTTTTTAACGTTATATAGTTTACAATTGACAAAGTGTAGACTTATACCGAGATAATCATGACATGCAAATGTAATAATCTATATACGCATGGCCAAGCACATAGTGTCACAAGACAATAAATCTTGAAATAAAAATTGTCATAAAGAAAAAACACTACAGGTATGTGCCATTTACAGTGATTGAAAAAAAAAAAAAAAAAAAAAAAAAAAACTAATTCTTAATTGAAATATAACAAAAATCTCAGTTTCTTCTTTGATAATTGCTAGTTTGCACCATCGCTAGTTTATAAATTTTCATTACAACCATGTCGTATTTCTTTTGTATCGAACGTCATTATTTAATGATTGAAACATGAGTGGTGCACATATGTAGTATCTCTTTTGTATCTAAATTGTTCATTTAGCGATTGAAACATGAAGTAACTTTGTACAAGTATATATTGCAATATATCTAATGTTTTATTAATACGGTATTTGAACAAGGAACTTATTGTTTTAGCATCTATTTAGATTCGTTTATCATAAAAATATTATATAAAAATATATTTAAGTATAAATTACAACCCCTATGCAAAAATATATACATTTTCATAGGATCTTACGATCCCGATCCGATCCTACGATCACGATCTTGCACAAAGTAAGAAAACGTATAAAAACGGATAAAAACGCATGAAAACATAAGAAAAACATATGAAAACGTATAAAGACAGACAAAAAAGTATAAAAACAGACAAAAACGTATAAAACGGACGAAAACGTAAGAAAACGCATGAAACGGGGAACAACAGACAAAAACGTATAAAGACGGATAAAACAGTATGACAACGCAAGAAAACATATAAAAACGAATTAAAACGTAAAAAAACAGATGAAAACGTATAAAGACGGACGAAAACGTATAAAAACGGACGAAAACTAAGAAAATGCATGAAAATGGACGAAAACGATAAAAACCGCGTAGAAAAGAATTTTTTTTTAACAAAACCAAAATTTATGTTAATTAGTAACGGTCGTTAGTATAAAGGACTAACGTTGCAAACGATCATTTGGTTAATGGACTAACGTTGTCACTTGACGATTGTCTCTTAACGGAGAATATAACGACAGTTAGCGATAAGGACTGACAGCGTGCAATATGTAAACCATAAGGATCAAAAAAGCAAAAAAAATAGATCAGGGACTACGGTAGTGATTTAGAGCAAACCACAGGGACGAACGGTGTAATTTACTCTTGATTCTTTTATGATAAAAGCCTAGTCAACATGCTTCTTTGAAAGGTGTTTTGTTATTATGGTTATCATTTGAAAGTAAGAGCAAATACACAAGTTAGTCTGCAAAGAAAAGTATGGCATTGGCGAACATTATGAATAAATAGAATACTATACAAAGGAAGAAAAAATGCCGTGTGCAGTGTACACTTGAAGACTTGACGTAATTAGATTACTATGTAAAGATTAATTATCTCAGCCTTGTTATCGGTCATTTCAACCACTTGGGCATGTTCTGTTGTTGACCTTAATTATACACAAGTCGATTTATTGCTTAACATGCGGTCACAACCATTCAATTTTGTAACCTGAAATTTGCTTGACATGATGTTGAAAAAGAGCATCTATCAGCTACAAAAAATTATTGTGTTCAAGTCTTTGATTCCAAGAACAGAGTTTCAATGGTTGCGACTGGGCAGAGGACTTCTCAATTGTTAGATTAATATTATTTTTCAAGATATTACCATAAAACATGACTTAATGTTTGACGGTGCTTTGTTTTGCTTCTCAAGATATTCCCATCTACTCAGAAGGGACAATATAGCAAGCAATATCTGAGGAGTTCTACAACCACAAAGGATTTATAAATAAAAATTCACAAAAATGATTTGTCATGTGTTGATTGGTGTGTTTAGATATAGTTTCTCCCTCTTCTCTTTGCTACACCAATCAACACATGACAAATTTCTTTTGTGGATTTCTTTTTGTGCATCCTTTGTGGTTGTAGCACTCCTCATATCAGAATATTGTTAGCTCTAGTCATGGAAAAGACCTTGATGAGGCACGAATAATGCAGTTGTCCGAATAGTCCAACGGCCAGCGTAACTTTCAAATGGAGGAGTTACAAGTCTGGGAAAGCAACCCATAGAAAGATTTTGATGGACAAGAGTCATGGCTGGCGGTTTGGCCCAGCTGTTGCCTGTAGGCATTCAATATTCCTATTATTTGAAGACAAACTCACTCCCACACACTTATCTAAGTTGAGACTTCGAGCCACAACCATTGATTGTAAGCACTCACATCAATTCACATGCATATTGCTAGGCCGAAAGTTCGTCAACTGCAGCTATATACAAATTTTTTGAAAGACTTGGCTTATGTAAATTACCCATCTGTAAATTTTCAATCACCAGCAGCCTTTTTTGTAGGTAATTTACCAATTGATATCATTAAATCAGTATGGTTAATATATGCACTTGATCGAGCAACATGTTAAACGAGCAAGTTTAGTATTTCCATACAAAGTTTGATTTAAAATAGATTTCATTCAACTCAATCGTCTTACCATAAACTATGAAACATGAAGTTGGTTGACCTAAGTCCGGCTTAGTATAGGTGAAAGCACATGAAAAACAAAACAAATTACATGCTTTATTTATTTATATACACTCACAAGCTACTACCGAAGCTCTTGATTACGTTATAGAAATGCCCCACTTGGAAACGTATCTAGCGAGCTCGTTTATTTCTTCCTCGCTGATAACACCATCTCCGTTAGCATCAGCATAACGCAGTGCACGCCTAGCTCTAAAGCAAGCAAAACGTAGACCAAGGCTTCTCAAGCCAGCCCTTAGTTCCCTTCTGCTGATCTTGCCATCACCATTTGTGTCGAATTTTCTGAGCAGACCTTTTATTTGGTCTTCTGTCATGGGCGCTTCTACCTGTCTAAGACACCAGGACTTCCGCATATTCAACAAAAAGATATTAGGAAATAGAAGGCTTTGTGTTAATTGTGTGAGAAGGTGATTTGCATCACTATGAGGCTTTGCATATATATACACGGGGCACAGGGTGTTGGCGTGGGGTTGCACTTTCTTTTGCATGTGCTTAATATTCTTTGTCTTTTCCTTTTCATTTGGAGGTTAAGATCCGGTAATAAGCAGAATCATATCATCGATTTAAATTCTCAACCCATTAGGGATTAGGGAGAAACACCTTAAATCAACACCAATTGATACCGCTAGGCCAAAGCCCTTTGATCGTAATCATATTCTTTTGTATTATCAGAATGACAGTCTTCTTTTGTTTGTTTTAGCCTTAATGACATGAGTAGTTCATGAGTGACCAAGCTCCTAGGTACTAAAACTTAGGCATCAACCCTTTCTTGATTCAAAGACATTGTGATTTATCTTTTTCATGTTTACTAGTTTTTTTAATCCGAATTACAATAGTTGACATACAACATAGTCTTTAAACAATTACTTTTATGCAAATATCTTTTACACCCCTCATATCACAGAACATGAAGATATTTTGTACCCAAAGATATAACCATTTTTATATTATTAAAACTTGAGAAATAAAGTGAGCCATGCATGTTAGAATCGGCAAAGATCAGAATATATAGACCATATTCTTGGTGATGACCGATATACCCCTGCACCTAATCATAAAGGACAACGGAATATATACCATGAAGTTAAATGCTAGATTGCAACAAGTAACTCATTTCAGATAAATTCCTTACTAAAAAATGTAACATATCTGTGAGAAATTACAAAAAGAAACAGAAACTACAGTTGCAGGTTTCACAGAGCTAGAATAGTACCACTACAAGAATAATGTATATGTGAAACATATTATTGGCACATAGCAAAGAGTCACTATATCAGACTTTTACTGACACAGATTATAGTAGTACAACAAGTTTTACTTTCTGCTCACAGTTGTTTAATTGCCCTCCACGGTTTATGTGTAGGTGAAATTGAAACACCAGCAAGCCGCATCAACAACAACAACTCCCTCTAGAGTAGGGTATGAAAGGGTAAATCCTTACATTTTAATCTCAATACTAACCAAATAATGTAAGTGCATAATCATGGATCATATACGCTTTCCCATGCAAGATTAGCTAGTCTATATTTTTTTCAAATAAACCGCATATCTTCTAAAACGGGTACACGGAGAGGAATCCCTATTCATGCTACCTGAGGAAAGTCAAGCAATTTTGGCTCTGATGTACGCAGCCTAACTAGTATTCCCGTTGCAATTTCTGGACTTTTCTCTGTCCTAAGATGCTCACCCAATGAGATTTAAACACGGGTCTCTTTTGAGACTTTTCAGGTCACCTTGAGATCGCTTGTATATCTTCAGATTTTATACGTGTAAAATAGCAACAAAATGGAGACCTTTGCTATACTTAAGAAATCAAACTATTTAAGCTCTTGGTAATGCAGTTGTGTTTAGATTAATCAACATCTATTTAACAACAGATTCAAGTTGTTTGTAATGCAGTTTTATCTTCTTAATTAGGCTATAACTAATAATGAATAGAAAAGTTGGCTTCTGATTTATCAGCATCTATTTATTTTTAATCGAAGTATTATTTCCAGTTTTGCAAAAAAAAAAAAAAAAAAAAAAAAAAAAACCAAACCTACAAGGCCGATTAATTGTTGCTTAGACGCTAATAGGCTACCAACCTTTTTTATTTGTGCAAATCGGTCAACGATGGTCAATGGTGGTCAAACTTTCAAAAAACATGCAAATCTCGACGGAAATACCATAAATTCGCCAAAAACTTGTTTAATTTCATTTCTATTACAAGTTGTTTTTTTAGGCAAATTTTGCCGGAAATACGCTAAACTCGCCGGAAATACCCCAAACTTGCCTGAAATGTCAATTCGATTAATCACTGTTTAATCCCGCCTAAGCCGATTACAAGCTACAAAGGGGTCGACAGACCAACTACCGATTCATGATTTTTGCAGCCTTGATTATTTTAATTCTGGGAAATCAATTGGTAGTTTCACCATTACATTTTATCATATATTAACTTCAATTTATCATTCAAACTTGGAAATAGTTTATCATTAACAGCAAAATAGGATTTTTATAGTAGATGATCATGATACAATGATAACGTACATAAAAGTAAACAGTGAAGAAGAAAAAACAATATATACAATACAAAGACAAAGAAAACAGATACATGCACTTAATAAACAACTTATCAAACCAGCAAGGCTAGTATTTGCTTACAAAGTTTACTCTACAATATACTTCAACTCAATCTTCTTGTTGCTAGCAACACGAAGCTGGTTGCAGGTCACATACAGTTGTTTACATAATAAGACCATCTTATTAGCTATAGTGAAAGGCACATTAAAAAGCAAAACTAATAATGTGACATCTCTACCGACGCTCTTAACTCTTAATTAAGTAGTTAATTTACAGAAATTCCCCACTTGGAAACATATTTAGCAAGCTCGTTTATCTCTTCATCGCTAATAACGCCATCTCCATTGGCATCAACATAACGTACTGCACCCATAGCTCTAAAGGTTGCGAAACGTAGGCCAAGTTTCCTCAAACCTACCCTCAGTTCCCTCCGACTAATCTTTCCGTCTCCATTAGTGTCGAACTTTTTGACTAGACCCTTTATTTGGTCATCCGTCAAAGGCGTTTCTACCTGTTTAAGACACCATGACTTTCGCGTCATACTTAACAAAAGATAATAGAATTAAGAAAGTTTTATGCTAACTGTCTTAGAAAATGCTAGGACCAAGGAGTCGATTCATTTATATATATACACGAACACAGGTGCGTGTTTGATGCACTTTGTTTTATAATAAATATTCGTTATTCGTTCCCTTTAATTTGGATGTTAATTAAGAGCCAGGATTAAAGGAATCAAATTCTTTTATTATCCTCAAATTAAGTTACGTACACTATTTAAAAATTCGGATAGTCTTAGATTAGTTCATTTTGAACAAAATATCTTCAGTCCCTTGTAATATGGAGACATTTTATAAACCCAAACCGGTATCAATTATATTATAACGATAACCTTGAGATGCGTGAACTTTCAGGGTGACATACCGTCTAATCACAACGGATCAAATACCATCAAGTTATTCTTTTATCGGAAATTACTCCACATCCACTTGATTTGATCAACGAAAGTAATTCAAAAATAGTTTACAGCAAGAAATTGTTGCACTATTTGTGGGATGTCAAATGAAAGAAACTAAGATCGCTAGCTAGTCATATGTAAAGCGTAAGTATAGTTTTCAGTAAAAGAATACTATATGTTTCAGTTTGTTGTTTATCTTTCTAGCTTGATACGTACCAAAAAGCTAGTGTGCAGGTGGTGTTATAATATAAGAACCATGACTATCATAAAATAGGTAAACACATATGCGGAAGCGTAGGAACATCTATAACATATAAGAGATTAACATAAATTAAATAGGAACGTACCTTTAGTGATTCTAGCAAAACAAGAATCAATAATTAATCTTGAACATGTGATGAACCCTGATTAGGGTTTATATGGATCAATGATTAACCCCTTACCGTTTTGTTAATCGATCCCTTGATAACAACTATAGTGAGTTGTTACCTCGTTCTTGTACACACGAATTAAACCGTATCAAGTTTATGCTAGTAAAAACACAAGTAATGATTTTTGATAAAACAAAAATCGATCCTACACACCCTAGGGGTTGTACGATCGGATCTAGGCAAAAGAGGAGAAGGAAAAAACACTTAGGGTTCAGTGTGTGTACAAAAGTTAGCCAAACAATGAACCCTTGTGTTTGTATATATAGCCATGCAAACTTGGTGTCCAAGTTTGATTAGGTATGGGTTTCCACCCATGGGTCGACCGGCCTAAAGGCCCAAGGGGTCCTTCCGGATCCTTCTCGACTATATTTTCCATTCTAGTCCTTTAACTTAACATTTAATGATAGTTAGTCCATACCGTTAACAACTAACGATCATTAGTCCTTTTCTTGTGTCCAAATAATAAATATATATATACGCAACATTTAATATACATTAATTATTTATTGCTTGATACTCATTTGTAACGTGTGCAATCCCGAGGTCTCGAGTTCGATTTTAGACATTTAACTTATTAATATTTATCCAATATTCCAACAGCTCCCACTTGGATATCTATTAATAGTAAAATGACATTGGTAAGCGTCTAGCAATACGCCAATGCCCTTAGTTCAACTCGAGGTAGGTTTCCTGGAAAACTCTTTAATGATTCATCATTATTATTATCCTTTTGTTTATAATACCACGTTAATAAAGATATGGATCTTAGTCATTCTTTAATTAACAATTCTGTTTCTCGTTGTTCATGATTGAGCAAGATTACCAAAACATCTGAACGTATTCCAGATAGACTTTGGGCGTGCGCACGCAAACATCTTGTCAACCCTACGAGGGGCCCAGCAGTATTAAACTTCAAAACAAATTTGAAGGAACAAATTCTCTCTTGACTACAAGACTAACTCATGAACTTTGCAACACTTCTGAAAATAATCCTTATAACTCCCAGTTAAGGTAAGCGGTAAATTGCTTCACAGAAATGCACTACATCCATGACTTATCTGGTATCTCACGACTGAGGATAACTATTTTCATGATTTACTTACTGACAAGATCTATAAAGTAAAATCATGTAGTTGGGATAAGTCCTATATTCAATTCATCGAATGTCATGTGAAATTGATATGTCAACGCATCAATATACTTTCAAGTATATTCTTAACCAATACTCAGATTTGTCTTAGTTTAATGATATTCCCATATCATTAATCGACAATGGACAATTTAGAATAACATAAGTTATTCACGGATTTAAACATGCAAATATAGGACACAATTTATTATTAATGAAAACAAACGTACTAAGTACTTTAATTCATTATAAACAATAATTGCTTAATGTCCTTTATCCAAATACTAAATAGATCAATGCATGATAATTCTAGTTAATGAATTTTGTCTCAAGTAATGACTTGTTGACAACTATGCCTCAAGTAATGACAATCATATTTGTTGACAAGGCATTATTTCATCTAACTATGATCTATCCGAATTTTAAGAATACTTCTTTCAAGAATTCAATAAGTAAAATTCTTGTATGTGTATATTCAACTATCTTGATATAGCCACATAATTTTTCATAAATGGTGTGATATCCTCAATCATCAACTTATGACAATCAAACTTTCAAACCTTTTAAAGTTTAAAGTATTCTAATTCTTTAATGTTTAATGCAACTATGCTCTTAGTTGAGCACAACTAGTTCTCATGGCTATTAATAAGGATGAAATCCTTCCATGACTAGATATTGAGTGTCGTCTCAATTTAAACCAGAATCATTGTATATAAAACACAATATGCTTTTTAAATTCCGTAAACTTAATATCCATTGTGTAATGTTTAGGAGCTCTTCCAGGTTAAGGATCATTATTCTAAGTCCAAACATATTCCATTAGAATATTCATTACACAAGAGATCAAATATTGTTAAATCATTAAGCATTTAAGCATGATATAACAATATATGATACACATGAAAATCCTTCAGTCAAACTTAGATTTTATTCATGTTCTATCTTTACAAATATGTATATCCATTTAGTCTTTCAAAATGATATATCATATTCCATTAGATTTATTTACTGCACATGTTTATTAAATAATAAACTATAGTTCCAAGGTCATATGTTTTATTTTCTAAACCTTTTAAAGTAAAGTTTCATTCCAAACTAAGTCTAACCTTTTACTTATGTGGATTGTTACTTTACAGCATATATGATTTAGTAAATCAAACATAATACTCCCACTAGCTTTCAGGAATACTTATAAATTACCTTATTTCAATTATAAATCAAAACTCAGATTTAATAATTAAACATAAGAGTAATCTCCTAGATGCGTGCATTTATCCATTCATGGATTATTGCCCTTTGTATACTTCCAAAGATTTATTTGAATTCATACACTCCTTTTGATTACTTGTCGTCCTCGCTCAAGTAATCATACAAGAAAGAGTTTTGATATTCATTGTCAAATTTCATAAGCATGACAATTACAATCTTTGCATCTTTAATGTGCTTAAGAAAGAGTATTCAATCATAGTTAGTTACTTAAGTATGATTAATAATTTTGTCATAAGACATACATTAAGATATGTATACAATTTTTTCCATATGATTATTTCACAAAGATTTAAACCACTAGGGTTACATAATCTTTGAATAAACTCATCTTCATTCTCTAACCATTAAGAATTAAGATAAACCAAATTTTTAAATTTGAATATCTTTATGAACAGCATCTATAACATTCATAGTATGAGTATTTTACCCAATTCATTATTTGGTAATACTACATCATATAATCGTCAGCATATTAATTAAATATCTGAGATATCCAAGTGGATCTATGATTGAGAATTCCATCATCTTGAGGTTTATCATTTACATGTTTAGCCTCATCATGATTTTCACTAGTGTGTTTTTAGAAGGTTATGTATCTTGTAATTCTATCTATTCAAGATAAAATTCTCCCACTTGCCTTTAGTATTATATAGAATATAAATACTTATCAATTAGAGCAACAATCCAACGTTCTCTTTTAGGACAATACAAATACACATTGACAGTTCCTGACATTCTTTTGTTAATAACCTTCACATAAGTATCTTAACAAATTCATAACTCCAATTTAAGACTTAATGTGATTCATCACATTTCATAATTCAATAACGTCTTATTAATCTTCTAGGAGTCTAATTGAGTATATTCAATCCATACTCAATTTTCTAACCTTGATAACTTTCGGAAGAACAGAAGTCATAGTTATCTTTAATCAAACAATCTAACAAGAGTTTGATTTTCCTAACTGAACATACCATAAAATGTGGTATTTCAATTAGAATTAATATTGTAAGAAGATCTAACAATATATAAGATAACAATATTCCTGTTGTGATACCTATTTACCAACTAAGTCAACTTAATGATATAATAGTATTTCCAAACCAATTGCATGCTTTATAACACAAGTACTTTTGATCAAGTCACTTCATGTTTATGTTGCATCAAAACATAAACGTGTTATAATCCCACTATACGTTATTAATCATTGATCAACTCAATGACTTCTTGTATATGTCTTAATTAAAGACCATAACAAGCTAACGTCTTACTTAATTATAAGTCTTGTAATACTTAGAAGACTTCATGTTTATAACTATACAATAAAGTATAAACATGTATAATTAAAGCAATCATGAACACCATCATTTGGTTTCAATAATATTTTCAAGTTAACACACTACTTTATTTATTTATGTCATTCTAAGAATACATAATTATTGAAGTAGTATTATATTACTTCATACATTTATGTCATTCCAATAATACATAAATATTATAGTTGAAGTAGTATTATATTGACACATGTTCTAATAGATGTTTAATTTAGAAACAGTAAATTATCCATGTTGGTCTCACGTATACATGGAAATCCACCTTGTTGTTGGAATTTAGTCTGCGTCTCACGTTTACTAAATTTCAACACCAAATGTTTCTTAGATTAGATGTATTAATCTAATTAGAATTATAATCTCTTACTTTGCAGTTAAGAGAATCCTTTAAATCATATTCTTATGTGTTGTACTTTGCACATAATGAAGATTTCTCCCACTTATGCATGGTACAACACCATGTATCATATAAACAACACGCATGCGCTTGTTAATGCGAACAACATGATTTGTGTCATAAGCATAACTAGTAGATATAGAGTTACTCAATCAATCAAGGAAACGCACATGACTGTCCTTGAAAATATTAGTGTCCATATTTGAAAAGTAATTACCTTGAGACATTCAAAAGATAATCTAAGTTACAATCAAGACAATAAGTCTTGTAACTCCCACTGAATTAGAGAACATTACAATAATCCCTTATTCAGCCATAAGAACACAATACTCCCACTGAATTTGACAACATTGTAAATGTTTCATTAATCAGTGAAAGGAAATAGTGTACTATTTACTTTCCTACATCTTTTAAGAAAACTCATTCCAACAATTATATATAGGTTCTAAAGGAATGTATTCTACTACGTAAATGTGATTCATCACATTACAAACTTTTAACTTGAAAAATTGGACATGCAATTTCTTCCTAAAGAGATCTACCATTCCAACAATTGTATGTAGTATCTTTAAATTGTCAAATCAAAACAACTAGATAAATAATCTTATTGTCTTTTACCATTTTGCAGTAACAAGTCTAGATTCTAATTAAATAACTCATAAAGTGCAAATAATCATAACTATTAAAGCTTGCTATGAGTTATGTATTTAGAATTTAGACAATTCTAATTTTCCTATTATACCTTTCTCATTCATGAAAAGGAATAGGATTAAGTCTCACACTTCTCCTTATGGAAAGAAGACTAGGTTTGTTCTTTTAGTAAAATTGACTCTAACCAGAAAACCCATACGGGTGTAGATCAATTTACTTGATAAAAGAATAACTTACGTTTACGGTTTTAATGTTGCATTAATACATTTAAAAGAATTTACAAAATTCGATTTTAGTATTTTCGATAATCAATTTTCAAGAAAACATAATACCCACGGATATATTCATATAACCAACATATTTTCTTGAAAATCTAGGATCCAACTTTACATAGATTCCACCACATCAGTTGATCTGCTAGTGGTGAAAGTATAAAAGATGATAATCTGTCAAACAATAATTGGCAAACAATTTTCCAATTCCTAGATCATTATGGGATTTACATCAAATTGATTCATCAATTTGTCATGTAAGCATGTTTCATCCCATCTCATGCCTTAAGTTCTAGGTCTCACGCATCAACTTAATTAAGTCGTCTAACTTAGAAACTGCAAATTCTCCATGTGTGGTCTCACGCACACTCGAAAATTTACCTTGTCATTAAAATTTAGCCTGCGTCTCACGTTTACTAAATAATAACTTCAAGTGTTTCTTATAGTTAGATGGCATATAACTTAAATTTTAAGGGTATTCAATTTTGATGTGTCAATCAAAATATGTATAAAGATGCATGCACTCATCTTTATAACATAAGTTTTAAAAAAAACTTTTAATTACCAATTCTTGAGATTAATACACAAAGTTTTACTTGAGGTTTTTAAAAAAAAAAACTTAAGATTTCTACAAGAATGATTTTAAAAGAAAATCGTTTAAGACGTATTCGTAAGTGTGATAACCAAAGCAGACTCTTAGGCTCTTTCTAAGCCTTCTTACCACGACTATGAATTTTGTCTTAAAGGAGTTACTTTTAAAAACATGTTGTACAAAACATCAATCAAGCAAAAGTTTATGGATTCAATCTCAAAACATCTAATAAAGTATGAATCTTGCTAGTCTCGCCTTGGAGCGAATTACCGTGCGAAGCGAACCGTTGTTGGCACATAAGACACCGCAAGATTCAATCTTTATCACTTAAAGTTTCACCGTTATTACTCCATATTATTTTCTTTATAAAAATTACCCTTTTATTGCTTACAATCATGTCCAACAAAATAAAACAATAAAACAAGTAATCAAAGACAAATCAAAACAACTAATAAATCATAACAATTATAGGTGAAACACATAGCCACATGCAATCTTGATTAGAAAAGATCCTAATAAAATCAATTCTAGGTTTAAATATGCATATAATTAACTAGGGCATTCACCTCTTAATGGAAGTGAGTCACATACATTGACGAATCAATTGCGTAGGCCAAAGTCAATCACATACCACATAGCACATAAATTGATTTTAATAATTATGAGGTCTTCCCCAATTTTGATCTATCTAATCATGTGACAAAGCTAACAATAAAAAACAATTAATAACCCATGACTAACATGCATATTTCGTCACGGATCAAAGCATAACAATTACCAATTAGGTCATAGGATACGCCCAAATAACACATAAATATGTAGGCAACCTAGGGTTTCTAATCCAATTAAAATTAAAAACCACAAACCCTAATTTGGATAAAGAAGGTAATCGACCCCCCCCCCCCCCCAAATTTTTAGGGTTTAGGAAATTTAAAGAACCCTAGATCTATAAAACAACCTAACATGTATCTAAAACAATCAAAATTCATTTTTTTATGTGTTTTATGTAATCAATTACATGTTATAGCAAGCTCGTGATACCACTGTTATAATATAAGAATCATGACTATCATAAAATAGGTAAACACATATGCGGAAGCGTAGGAACATCTATAACATATAAGAGATTAACATAAATTAAATAGGAACGTACATTTAGTGATTCTAGCAAAACAAGAATCAATAATTAATCTTGAACATGTGATGAACCCTAATTAGGGTTTATATGGATCAATGATTAACCCTTACCGTTTTGTTAATCGATCCCTTGATAACAACTATAGTGAGTTGTTACCTCGTTCTTGTACACACGAATTAAACCGTATCAAGTTTATGCTAGTAAAAACACAAGTAATGATTTTTGATAAAACAAAAATCGATCCTACACACCCTAGGGGTTGTACGATCGGATCTAGGCAAAAGAGGAGAAGGAAAAAACACTTAGGGTTTAGTGTGTGTGCAAAAGTTAGCCAAACAATGAACCCTTGTGTTTGTATATATAGCCATGCAAACTTGGTGTCCAAGTTTGATTAGGTATGGGTTTCCACCCATGGGTCGACCGGCCTAAAGGCCCAAGGGGTCCTTCCGGATCCTTCTCGGCTATATTTTCCATTCTAGTCCTTTAACTTAACATTTAATGATAGTTAGTCCATACCGTTAACAACTAACGATCATTAGTCCTTTTCTTGTGTCCAAATAATAAATATATATATATATACATTAATTATTTATTGCTTGATACTCATTCGTAACGTGTGCAATCCCGAGTTCTCGAGTTCGATTCTAGACATTTAACTTATTAATATTTATCCAATATTCCAACAGGTGGAATCTTTTATGATAAAAGGCTTGTCAACAAGCATCTTTGAGAGGTGTTTTGTTATTATGGTGATACGATTAATTATAATTAGTTTATTTAGTTGCCTTTATTATATTGTCTTAGTGAACAAGTTAAAGTATTATGGTAAGTATATGGAATAATCTAGTATTAAATTGGTCATTAGGGTTGTAACCGGATTATGCAGAATATTATGAATGGTTTATTGATTTCGTGTTAATTGGGAGAGCTTATTCGACCTCTCGAATGTCGATTACTCTATCTTTATTGTTCTTTATCTCTATATCGAATTGGTTCATATCATATGGTTATCATTTGATAGTATTTTTAAGAAGACATGGTAAAGACTTTAATAGAAAGAGCAAATACACAAGTTAGTCTGCAGAGAAAAGCATTTTCGAACATTATGAATAAATATGAATCCAATGCAAAGGAAGAGGAAATACCACACTCATTGATTATTTTGTACACTTGAAGTTGAAGACTTGACGTACTTAGATTACTATGTATAAGATTATCTTAGCCTTGTTATCGGTCATTTGACCACTTGGGCATGTGCTGTTGTTGATCTTAATTATACACAAGTCGATCTATTGCTTAACATGCAGTCACAAGCATTCGATTTTGTAACCTGAAATTTGCTTGACACATAGTAAAAAAAAAACATCTATCAGCTATAAAAAATTATTGTGTTCCAAGTCTTTGATTCCAACAATAGAGTTTCAATGGTTGAGACTGGGCAGAGGACTGTTCAATTGTTAGATTAATATTCTTTTCAGGACATTAACATAAAACATGACTTAATTGTTAGATTAATATTCTTTTCAAGCTATTCCCATCTACTCAGAAGGGACAATACAGGAAGCAACATCAGAATATGTTAGCTCTGAGTCATGGAAAAGACCTTGATGAAGCACGAATAATACAGTTGTCCGAATAGTCCAACGGCCAGCGTAACTTTCAAATGGAGGAGTTACAAGTCTTGGAAAGCAACCCGTAGAAAGATTTTGATGGACTAGAGTCATGGCAGGCGGTTTGGCCCAGCTGTAGCCTGTAGGCCGCCATAATTCAATATTACTATTATTTAAAGACAAACTCACTCCCACTACGCTATATATAAACCACACACTAATCCAAGTTGAGACTTCAAGCTACAACCAGTTGATTGTAAGCACTCACATTCACATGCATATTGCTAGGCAGAAAGATGTCAAACTGCAGCTATTTAAGAATTTCATTTGAAATTTTGATCTTTATTTCATACTAACTGTTCGTACATCAGTGAAATCGGGATTCTCCTCAAATTCCGTCTCTATCTTCACCACTTTGCGGTTCCAAAAGGAATTATTCACTACTAGAAAAAAATATCATTAGCAACAATTATTTTAACAACAATAAAGAAATCATTGCTAAATTGTGCATTTAGCATCTAATTTTAACAATGAAATTGTTAACAAAGTTGCAATTTTTTTAGCAACAAAAAAATTAGTTGCTATTTCTATAAGTGACCATAAATGTTTGTTGCTAATTTAGCAACGACTAAGCAAATGTTGTTGCAATCTAAAATTAGCACAGGTCGAATTAGTTGCTAATTCGACCTGTGCTAATTTTAGATTGCAACAACATTTGCTTAGTCGTTGCTAAATTAGCAACAATTATTTATGCTCATTTGTAAAAATACCAATTAACTTTTTTGTTTCTAAAATTAGATGCTAAAATAAGCAACAATTATTTATGGTCATTTGTAAAGATACCAATTAACAATTATTTATGGTCATTTGTAAAAATAACAACTTTGTTAACAATTTTGTTGCTAAAATTAGATGCTAAATGCATAATTTAGCAACAATTTATCTATACTTGTTAAAATAATTGTTGCTAATGGCATTTTTTCTAGTAGTGATTAGTCTTTGTAGGATATTAAAATTTTTGACCTCCATGACTCCATTTCCAAACAAACCTCAAGAGAATTGATTGACCCAACTTCACCTTTAGTCGGTTTTACACGGAACAAATCAATTTATGTTTGCATCTAAGCCAAACTTGAAAATGAAATTAAAGTATATGTTCCTTTACCACTATTCTATCACTATATTAGAAATCATATATATCCAGACCGTAGCGGAAACTCAAGAACTTGATCATCACAAGATTCTTGTTCTACAAAATATAATTTTTTATAACAATTACATATTATAATACAGATTACAAGATTTAGATAGATTGGAAGGCATAGTTAAAGAACAAGTATTTCAAAAAAAGAATTGGTATATACACCATACTTTATTCTACTTTTGGGAAGATGCCTTGAACATGTGTAATGGGCATATGAGAAGGAATTCATTTGATTCTCTTGTATGATGGTGGTTGTCTATTGATTTGAATTTCTTTCAAGAGTTGAAAACCATCTGATGGATAAACTTCCGTCATCCATCCAAGTGATCGATCTGACAATAAGCATAAGATTTGGGGTCAATAAATCCTGACCGACCACTTGAGCAAGCTCAGATCATTACTTGATACTGAATTTGAAGCTTATAGACATCATGTAAAGTAAGCGATAACTCAATGATTCGATGCAAACTGTTTGATATCCTTCTATGGACCCAATACGCAAGTATTCTGGCAGTTTACATCATTTTCTCCAATTCTCAAGTTCCTATCTAATCCATTTTTGTGCGTTTCCACCTTAAATACTGCGGTATTAGAATAATACAAACAGCTTAAAACATGAAAACTCTGAAAACTAGACTACAAGAAAAATTGTTTTTTAGAGACCAATAGTCAACATCACTAAGTCATAAATCTGGGACTGAAGGTGCTTTTATGTCTTACGCTCTTACCTTCGCAAAACAAAAGTGGCTATAAGAGCCATTGGAAAAGACCTATATATAGTGACAAGATAAAAAAAAAAAAGAGTGATAAATTGGTTTAGAATCCTTTTCATTTTTCAACTCAGCAAGGGACATTTTTTTCTGTTTTCTTATGAAATATGTTGAAGATTTAACCCTATTTGCCTAGGTGCGGTCCTTGGGGAAGGGTTGCATCGGTCCAAACTGGATTTCATGTACAATGATGATTTTACCCTTCGATGTTAATAGGGTTGTTAAAAACTTAAGGGTAGAATGATCACAAAATACATACAAAAGTCGAAATTTGAAAGGTATGTATTTTAATATAAAAAGAAATGATACACAGAACAGCAAAAATGGAGAAAATAGATAATTCTTTTGTTATTTATCCCTATAATTTTTTACCGCCATGACTCCATCTCCAAACAAACCTCAATTGAATTGATTGACCCAACTTCACCTTTAATTAGTCGGTTTTACATGGAGCAAATTAGTTTATGTTGGCATCGAACCCAAACTTGACAGTTAAGAATCAAATAAAAAGTCGGTTTAACATGGAACAGATCAATTTATGTTTGAATCTAAGCCAAACTTGAAAATGAAATTAAAGAATATGTTCTTTTACCACTTTCCTATCGCTATATTAGAAATCACATCTATCCAGAAAAGACTTCCGTGGCGGAAACTCAAGAACCTGATCATCACAGACTAGATTCTTGTTCTACAAAATATAGTTTTTTAACGCAACTACATATAACAAGGATTTACACTATTTAGATAGATTAGCAGGCATATAGAACAAGTACTTTTTACGGAGTAATAAAAAAATAATTGGTATATTTTATTTTTTTTGAACAAAGAATTGGTATATTCACCATTTTTTATTTATACTTTTAGGAAGATTCTTTGAACTTATGTAATGGCCATATGAGAAGGAATTCATTTGATCCTCTTGTAACATGATGGTTCTCTATAGAGTTGAATTTCTTTCAAGAGTTGAAAACCATCCGATGGGCTAGTTAAACTTCTGTCATCCATCCAAGTAATCGATTACTTTATTTCAACTTTTAGGAAGATGCCTTGAGCATATGAGAAGAAATTCAATTGATCCATTTGTAACATGGTGGTTGTCTATAGACTTGAATTTCTTTCAAGAGTTGAAAACCATCCGATGAATAAACTTCTGTCATCCATCCAAGTGATCGATTTGACAATAAGCATAAGATTTGGGGTCAAGAAATCCTGACTAGCCACTTAAGCAAGCTCATATGATAACTTGATACTGATTTGCAGGCATAGAGACATCACTAAAGTATGCGATAACCCAATGGTTCCATGACTCCATCCAAGCTTTTGGACGAGCTCATATCATTACTCTGATACTAAAATCTAGCTAGTGTTTTGTAGTTTACATCATTATCTTCATTACTTAAGGAGTTTATATCTTGTTTCCTATCTAATTCATTTTCTTTTCCACCTCACATTGATACAATACGAATAGCTTAAAACATGAAAGTTGTGTACTACAAGAATTGCCACTTAGTGACACGTCAGAAAGTGTCACTACAAGTAAAGTGTCGCTTAATAAATTCGTTTGTTTACCCTTGAAGAGTGTAAGGAAAGCGTCGCAAGTAAAAACCTATTGATAGTGACAAAAAAACGAGACACACAATTTGTTCACAAACGAAGTGTAAAAAAATAAAAATACATTTTTTGATGTCAAGGTTATCCCATTGATTTAGGTGGCCCGATACGAAACTACGAATAAAGCCCGTAAATCACGAAAAACTTAACTATAATGAAAAATAAAACTTAATTGAAATTATGTAAATTGTTCGACGTATCTTACATTAACAAAAGTCAAATACTACGATTAAATAAAATAAATAAATAAATGTAGATATCCCAATCTACGTCTTTCACTCTTTTGAATATGTGTGGTGTGAGCCTATTAGATCAACTTTGATAATATTTAAAAGGGGTAGTAAAAATTCAAAACACAATATACTTAGATTTAGACATGTATTAAAACTAATGGTCTAATGAACATATACTAAATTAGAGACTCTCAACAAATGGTGGTCCACTTGCACAAAGTAATCACTGCCACTGATGTCAATAAACACCATTTTATAGTCAGCAAACCTCAAAATAATTAATATCTTACCTACACCTTTCTAACGCTTAAAAGTAGGGGTGAAAATGAGTCATGCCGCTCGTGAAAAGCTCGGGATCAGATCAGTAAAAAGATTGAACGAGCCGAGCCTAAATGAGCTCGAGCCTAAGCTGCGGAGCCCGATCTTTATATACAAAGCTTGATTGGGCTCACGAGCTTAAACAAGCATAAATGATATTAACATATTTTAAGACATTATGCATTTGTGTTATAGGGGAGCTTATAAATGAGCTCAAAATAGATATACTACGAGCTGAGCTATAATATTTTATTGGCGCATCGTGACAACAAGACGAGCTCGAGCTTTGGCAGGCTTGAGCTCTACTCGGCTCGTTTCCACTCTTACTAAAAGCAAGACTTAGTGACACCTTTATGTCACTAACATTGTGTTCTCAAGTTTTTATTTGGGGAGTTGATTTGCACACTTCTATATTTGATTGGGACACTCCAAAACGTGCATTAAACATTTGTACTGTAAATATAAACTGGTTTAACTGTTTGTACATTGAGTGTCTCAATCAAATTTATGGGTGTGCTAATCACTTCCCTTTTATTTGAGGAAAAAGTAAAGTCAAGGGAAGTATAGAAAGTAGTGTGGAGAGAAAAAAAATAGATGGAAAAAATGTTATTTGACAATTATGTCTTTGATAATATATTTAATTGAGTCTTAAGTTAAAGAAATAAAGGGCAATCTCATCATAAATATTATACCGCTTTTATTCCCCCACTTTCATCCCAAAATATAGATGAAAGTTTTGAGCCAAAAAAAATACCCCCCTTTCTTTTTACCTTCCCTCCCAAAAAAAACTTGAGAACACACCATATTTTTGTTTTCTTTACTTTCACTCCAATATCAAAACTTGAGAACACAAGGTAAAAGCTTTGTTACGAAACTGTATCTTTTTAACATCCAACATTTATCATTTTTTTTATTCAACTATCTTTATATATTCTATTCATTCGACATTTCGACCATACATAAACCAAAACAGTACTACTGTGTACCAAATTTGAAAGAATTGCATGATTTGGACCAATTTTTTAGCATATACAAATCTGGATTTTCGATCCTCGCAAATTCTTGTGAGAATGCGCAGGTCGATTAGGCGAATAAAAATCTGCCAACTGGGATAAATAAAGGAAACACAAATCTTTTTCTTATTTAGAAATGTTGGAACCACAAAAATTTTACAAAAATAAATTCGTAAAGTGACATGTCATCTAGTTTGTGGCAGTTATCTCTCTTCTTTTTAAATTCTCTCTCTTTATACATCCAAAACTAAACATGGCATGTATTGTGTGGATATATTTTTAATTTTTTTTGTATTTTCTCATCAAAATTTTGTGACATGACATTCCAAATTAGATAATCCTTGCTTAAAATTGGTCCAAAACTTTTGTAAAAATATAGCCCAAATAAATATGAAAATTGAAAAACATATTTGGGCCAAACTATGTAATAAAAAGCCCAAATCACTTAAAAAGACAAAATAAAACACAAGCATCATCTTCCTCGTTCATTTCACCTCTTACTACTTTGTTTGATAAAATAATGGAGTCACCAAACCCCTTCACTTTCTTCCACCACCACTTCCACCGCCTCACCTCCGACCTCCTCATGCGCGTGGACCACACGCGCCGCCACTTCACCAACCACCTCCTCAACCCACACAAACCAGCACCGTCCTTTGCCTCCTTGACACGTCATCATCATCACGATGACGTCAGCACGGGGAAGCATGTGTTTGACTTGGCTTTGAGTACTGACACTGTGTCTAAGAAGCTAAGTGGGACCAAGCTGTATACAGTTAGTAATTCAGATAATGAGTTTGTGCTGATATCTGATCCTAATGGGTTGAAGTCTGTTGGGTTGTTGTGTTTTCGACAAGAAGACGCTGAGGCTTTTTTAGCTCAGGTGGGGGAATTTTGTCACTGTGTGTTTTTGGGTGTTTTTAGTGTGTGTTTTGGTTAATTTTTAATGATGTTTTGTGCGTTTTGCAGGTTAGATTGAGGAAAGGGGAGTTGAGAGGGCGCGCTAAGGTTGTTCCGATTGCGCTTGATCAGGTTACTACTGTTTTTTGAATTTTTTAAGTTGGTGTTGAAGTTAGTTATTTGTTCACCTTCTGCTTATTAATAACCACTTATAAGCTACGTAAAGTAAGCATTGTAGAAAATTGAGTTTGGATTTGCTTATTTCACAATTGTGTTGGATTAATTTCTGAGAAGTGGAGAGAAGAACATTGAAGGGCTGCATATCTCTTCTTAAACGTTTTGAGGTAAGAAATGAGGGTACAAAGTCACATTTATCCCAAATAAGCAGATAACCAGGTCCCTATCTGCTTACTGGAAACTGCTTAATTTGCTCCAGAAAATATAAGCAATTCAAACACCCTCTGAGATGTATTACAGTTTTTAGTAGTACTATGATATGAGAGTGCAATTCTATCTTGAAATGCCATAGTTTAATGTGAACCGATGTATCGTTGGATTCTGATTAGGATTGTTTAATTCTAGTATTAAGAAGTCATTTATTTGTGATGGTAGCTAGTGGTTTTATTGGGTAACCATGGTTTCTGACCTTTTGGCCGACTAATCCACGTAACATTTTTCACGGTACTCTTAGAATGAATAGCACATCATAGTTTGTGCAATTGTTCCTGGTTGAAAGATATTGGCAGCAAAACTTGTATAAAAAGGTTACTAGGTTTGATGACCGATAACTCTATCTTAGACAAAGTTAGTGTGAAATAATAGAGCGGTGTATCAAATGAGAAAATTTTCGATAATGACATTGCTGCGATTGTTTTGGAGGATGTTTGGAATTGTTTTTAGCAGCTTAATAATTGTTAGATTATGAAAGTTTGGTTTTCTTACGCTGTAAATAAGTGTAATACAACCCAAAGAGAAGAATAATGTGTTACAAAATGTCATTAAAATCCTATTTAATAAGGGTCTTAGATATGAGGGTATCTAGTTAACAAGGAATGGTAGTCGTTTTCAAACTTTTCATGTTATTAGTAGAATGAAAAGGACATTGAACTTTGTACGATTACTTCCAGTTGAAGTTTGCTGGCCCTAAATTGGCAGCAATATTGGTATGAATGTTACGTCTGAAATAAGGTGCTAGGCTTCATGACCGATAGCGCTATCTTAACCATTAAATTTTAATGTGAATGGTGGAGGAACCAGTAGTATTATTCGAGTTATATTAGGTATAATGATAGTATTAATGGACATCACCTTAGCTTATATGGAGAGATACAATGATGAAGTAATAAAATAAAATTAATGGACACCTTGTTTTATCTGTTTTGAGGAACGTTGAAATGTCTGATAGATACTAACCTAGACCCTTCAGGCCTTCACTTGACGGATCATCAGAATATTATATCGTACACTACTGTCAATACACTACTATCAATCCGTGTACGAAATTTATGATAATCTTTTTAGTTGTATGGCAGGAGTACTGCAGCATGCATTTATTACTTGGCAAATATTCTCGTTCTGTTTTTAACCCCCAAAAAATGTGCATAAATAATGGCTTTGGAGTAGTGTACATGGCTATGTTCAACCATAAAATTGTGATTTGTGTTGGTAAATGCATACAGTTAGCTGAATTACAATCACTGATTCAACGCTAGTCTGTTTTATTTGTGATGTATACAGCAATAAAGTTTTCTGCGTTTAGGATTGAGTTTGGATGAAGTGATTCATTTAGTCTTGCCTTCTGTCATAAAATAGAAGTTTGCAGCCTCATAATTGAAGAGATGCGCCTCATTTGCCCTATGTTTTGCTTTGAAACTGTATCATGGGGGCTATATCTAAACACTTGTAATTGCACATAAAGTTTATCAACCTCATAAAGCAATGAAATTTTCTGATTTAAGAATCAAGTTTGAATGAAGTGCTTCATTTGGTCTTGTCTTCTGTCATAGAATTGAAATTTATCTGCCTCTTAATCAAAGAGACCCTTAAAACTGTATCTTGGGGGCTATCTCGAAGCCTTAGTAACATTTATGTCTGCACATATGCTGTATCTCTATTAAATTCAACTGCACTTGGTATCGTTTTCATTAGTTAACATATTATACGGCACCTCTGTTAAATTCAGTGTGCAGTTTTTGATATTTGTAGACGTTCTTTTTATGTAGGTTTATATGTTGAAGGTTGAAGGAATTGCATTTCGATTTTTGCCTGACCCTGTTCAACTTAAGAATGCAATGGAGGTTGGTGCTCCACATTTTACCGTCATCTGTGTGAATAAATACATAACAATAATTTCAAATTTTTAACTGGTTTGTTTTAATACCATATCTACCCTTCTTCAATTTGAAAATTTCATATATGCCCAAACATGCTTTACAAACATTGTACATTATGCATTCAATGCTTGCACTTTGGGTATATATGAAATTAATCATGAAAGTAGGGTGATATATGAAATTAATCCTTGTTTTAATACCATATCTTGGTGTTGTAATTTTGAGTAGTTATTAATGTCCTGTTTTATAGCTGAAAGCTTCTGCTACCAAGAGTGGGTTTGACGGAGTCCCTGTTTTTCAGGTATGAGAAATTATTAAATGACTTTTCATTTCTCAAGTGGAAATGTTGTAATGCCTAACATTATTTTTGGTTTACATCACACGATTCACGCCAACTTTAACTTCCGCATTAAATAAATCATGCTTTAGAAAGTAAGCAATATATATTGGGCAAGTACAGAACCTATTAAACAAATTCTAACTAAACAGAATTTGTTACTCCTGTTAAATTGAAATGATATAGCAATCAATAAGGCGAAATCAGTGGCCACATTTGAGTAATGCTATCTTCCCAAATCTGTTCCTACTGATCATCTTAATGGAGTATTGGACACTTGTCAGTTGTCATATACCCATACAACTATAAAAGTCAATTTCACAGAATACTTATGTTTGGTTCTTTTGTTTCTTTGCACAGTCTGACCTCCTCGTTATAAAGAAGAAAAACAAACGTTATTGTCCTATATATTTCCGAAAGGTTTGTGTTGAATTTTATGGCAACCACTTTTGAGATGGGAGATTTTGTGTTCTTTACTAATCAAAATATGAATCACAACTCTGAGCAGGAGGACATTGAGAAAGAACTGTTAATGGTTCCACGAGGACCTAGGGGACCTGGGATTTCACAGCATATTATGGTATTAAAATTATTTTTATGTTTGTGTTCTTAAAAACATTCATAAATGGTGATTCTGCTGCTATTCCATTTGCAGGTGGGAAGTCTGGAAGATGTTTTGAAAAAAATGGAGGTAGTTAACTAATTGCTTATTTTTATGTGTCACATGCTCACATTTCACTTTCGTGTTTTTTATGCAAACTAACATTTATTCCTTTGCGTGACAGATGAGCGAGAAAAATTCGGGATGGGAAGATTTGATTTTCATCCCGCCTGGTAAAAGTCATTCCCAACACTTGCAGGAAGTTGTAAACGCATAAAAGAACTTGTTTTTATGGAAGTTATGATCAAATGCAGACCCACATGTATCATTCTTCAGTGGTCTTGCAAATCAGCAGGTAGTGGAGTTGGGTAATTCCGGTTAGATAGAAAGTTCCATCTACTCGTAGTAACTTAATGATGCCAATTTACATATATGGAAATCATTCCATTTTTGTTCAGGATTGTGTTACTTCGGATGGACAAATCGTTTAGAGGATAATGAGATTACCAACAAAAAGGTCCTATTTTTGCATATCAATTCTTGATTGTCGAATAGCAGTTCAGTTGAGATTGTATGACACCAGACCGAATTGTATTTGTTGTTTGCTTCTGTTTGTAATTTTATTTTGAATTTTTTGTATGGCGGCATAGTGAGTGTTTGTGAATTAAGCCTCGAGAATTGCACTTGATGTCCTAATTATTTTAGATGAATGCTGTAGGTTGCTTTCGGCCGCCTATATATCATAACTCAATCTTGATATTTATGATTTACCGAACCAAATCTCTTACGGCTATTACAGTAAAATTGGCTACTGCAAAGTTGCACAATATTTTACTATTCAACTCTCGCAAAGGGAGAAGCATTGTCTTCAAATTTTTGTACCTACTATTGTCAAGTTTCTTAAAAGAGTATATCTTGTTCTAATGTTTGCACTTGTATATATCGTGATGGATAAAGATCAAATAAAAAGACAAATTTTCGTAAAAAGAATAAAAAGAATTTTTTTTTAAACAAGTCCTTGAAAAATTGCAAAAAAATTCCATAAGATCGGGTATGCTGGTGCATGAAAAAGTTGTGAAGGAAGTTTTTCTAAAAGTGGATACTTTATCCGAAAAAAAATTATAAAAAAATACGTTTATGCATTAAATCTTTTTTTTTTGTGCATCAAAAATTCGTTTTTTGACCCAACTTTGTTTGACTTTTTTCATCAAAATAACATTGTGCATCTAACTAAAACAAATTGAAAATTGTGCATTAAAAATTTTTTGCGCATTAAAATTCATTTTTTGTGCATTAAAAAAACTTATAAAAACTCAAAATTAGAAAAACTTCTTTCACAAAAGTTTTTTGCACCAACATACCCGATCTTGTGGAATTTTTTTAGAATTTTTCGAGAACTTTAAAAAAAAAAAAAAAAATCTTTTTATTTTTTTTACGGATATTTGTCTTTTTATTTTAACTTTATCCTACGGTGATTCTAAATCATATATATAATTGTATAAATGTTAATTAGTCAATAATGTTAACACGAAATGTGAATCCTTTTACATGAAAATTGCAAAGAAAGACGTTGTAAAGAAGCTGATTATAAAAATCTTATTAAATTTTTGCATCAAAATGTGGATTTTTTTAGGTGAGCGTAGTGTTTTAAAAAATAATTTAACAAAACATGTAATTTTAAAAATATTTATAAAAAAGAAGTTTTTGCTATACATTTTCAAACACGTATCCAGTTATCAAATGTTACCACATATATGAATACAAAACTCTAATATCAAGAACTTCGATCATCAAATTGTTCTTTTGAATTAACTGGAAGTTAAATTTGCAACACTCGTTTGGTAATTCCTTTTAAACATTGATTTAAAATATGTTAGTTTCCTTTATGATGTTAGAAGTTCAATTGCATTAAACATTTAGTTGTGGGAAGAACATTTCACTAGATGCTTGTCATGGAGCAAGTAAAATATGAAAAAAATAATAATAAATAAAATAAAATAAAATAAAAATTATTAGACGGTTCAAACAAATTTTTAGGGCCCGTTTGTTTTGTAGGTGGGTTTCGGATTAAGATTTTGATTTAGATTTAAATTTAGATTTTGATTTGATATAGGAAAGAGAAAAAAATATTTAATATATTTGTTTATATATGTTATACATTATCTTGAAATAAAAAAACAACAATTAACATTAGGGAAAATATTAGCTACAATTAATTGTAGTTAATTGATTACAATTTTATGTTATAAATGTGGGTCTTTGATTCATTTTGTGGGTCTTGATTTTTTTTTCTGTGAGTCCCTAATTCAATGCTAATGTATTTTTTATGAAGGATTGTAGCCAATTGGCTATAAAAATTGTAGCCAAACTATCCCCTTAAGATTAATGATGAATTAATATGTGATTGATAATTTTAAAGAAATAAAAGATAAAATCTCATTAGTTAGTATCTTCCAAAGTAGCCACTAGTGCCTGGTTTCACATCTTTGATTCTATATCCATTGTCAGACAAATAAAAATTAACCAAACAATGTATTTGACATTTCTTTTAAACCATACCGAGTGATACCCTCTAACCAAACGGGCTCTTAGTTCGTTAAAACTCGCCAAAATGAAGCTCGAAGGTTATCAAAGAGACTGAAAATCAGTTCAATAGTTCCTTTCGTGTCGTGTATGTGATCATGTTTTATGTGTTATTCTACCTAACTACTTAAGATAGTTTGTTTCTTCGAGTACAATAATGTGGGAAAACTCTTGCCACCAAGATGGTATTTGAGCTAGATTGATTATTGAGCGAGGCGCTGTGGAAAAGATGGAACGAAAGACATTCATTGCAACAATGGGTCATGGGTGATGGATGTTTAAGTTTGTTTATTTTCTCCTATTTCATAGGTTTTATGCTTTTGTTAAAATAAATGAAAAAGAAAAGTTCAAAATACATCTCTGTGGTTTGCCAAAATCCCGCTTTACATCCTTTTTCTTTTTCTTTGAACAAAATCATCCACCGTTAGTAAAGTTGACACAAATACATCCCTCAATTAGTAATATCAGTTACTATGGACTAACAATGCAAATGATTTTCCGTTATCTCCTAACAAGAGTTAGAATAGTTATATCGTTAGTCCTCATTGAGTTAAAATATTTGCATCGTTAGTCCTCTTTGACTATAGAGTTAAAATATTTGTATCGTTAGTCCTCATTAAGTTAAAATATTTGCATCGTTAGTCCTCATTAACTATAGATTAAATATTTGCATCGTTAGTCCTTATTGAGTTAAAATATTCACATCGTTAGTCCTCATTGAGTTAAAATATTTGCATCGTTAGTCCTCATTGACTATTCTTACGTTTTTATTATTTTTCGTCCGTTTTTCTTACGTTTAGTCCATTTTTATCCATTTCCGTCCGTTTTTCTCATGTTTTTATCAGTTTTCATCCATTTTTCTCATGTTTTTATCCGTTTCTTCCATTTTTCTCACGTTTTTATCCGTGCTCATACACTTTTATTCGTTTTTGTCTACTATTCTATGTTTTCATCCGTTTTTCTTATATTTTATCTAGTTTCATCCATATATATATATATATATATATATATATATATATATATATATATATATATATATATATATATATATATATATATAATATGTATGAAAACAGATAAAAATATATGAAAATAGATAAAAACATATGAAAACTTGACATTTGATTAAAATGTTTCTGAATCAATTTTAAATCACGATTTTGACCACTTTCTGGTCCGAATCATCAAAAGTGTAAAACACGAAAGTTGTCCGGAATAATGTTTTACATCAAGACGCGCGGGATTTTAACCTGACCGCTTAAGTTTTGGTAGTAAACAACCACTATTTTAGGTTAAAATCTTGCAGGTCTTTATGTAAAACATTATTCCGGACAACTTTCGTGTTTTACACTTTTGATGATTCGGACCAGAAAGTGGTCAAAATCGTGATTTAAAATCGATTCAGAAACATTTTAATCAAATGTCAAGTTTTCATATGTTTTTATCTATTTTCATATATTTTTATCTGTTTTCATACATATATATATATATATATATATATATACATATATATATATATATATATATATATATATATATATATACATATATATATACATATATATATATATATATATATATATATATATATATATATATATATATATATATATATATATATATATGGATGAAACTAGATAAAATATAAGAAAAACGGATGAAAACATAGAATAATAGGTTAAAATCTCGCAGGTCTTTATGTAAAAAATTATTCCGGACAACTTTCGTGTTTTACACTTTTGATGATTCGGACCAGAAAGGGGTCAAAATCGTGATTTAAAATCGATTCAGAAACATTTTTATCAAATGTCAAGTTTTCATATATATATATATATATATATATATATATATATATATATATATATATATATATATATATATATATATATACATATATATATATATATGTTTATATTTATATATATAATATATGTATGAAACCAGATAAAATATAAGAAAAACGGATGAAAACGTAGAATAATATACGTAAACGAATAAAAGTGTATGAGCACGGATAAAACGTGAGAAAAACGGAAGAAACGGATAAAAACATGAGAAAAATGGATGAAAACTGATAATAACATGAGAAAAACGGACGAAAACGGATAAAAGCGGACGAAACGTAAGAAAAACGGACGAAAAAGGATAAAAATGTAAGAATAGTCAATGAGGACTAACGATGCAAATATTTTAACTCAATGAGTACTAACGATGCAAATATTTTAACTCAATGAGGACTAACGATGCAAATATTTTAATTTTATTGTTAATGAGGACTAACGATACAAATATTTTAACTTAATGAGGACTAACGATTCAAATATTTTAACTCTATAGTTAAAGAGGAGTAACGATGCAAATATTTTAACTCAATGAGTACTAACGATGCAACTATTTTAACTCTTGTTAGGAGATAACGGAAAATCATTTGCATCGCTAGTTCCTTTAGGATTGAATAAAGTAATTACATTCAAGGTCCTTTGCCTAAGTCGGAACATAGAGCCTACTGTTGACTTGTTTCGAAAGTTTTAGACACTTTCCAAACAGGGAGATTGTTCTCATTTGCTAAGCTTAGAAACCCTGCACCTGTATGCATGGATGAGAGTAAGTCTGGGTTGAAGGATTGGAAGGAAAAGTTTTTCTTGATAGACCGAAGGGCTATTCCAGACTTTATGCCTTGGAGGCATCCGAAGTCCTCTATTACGGATGACTTGCCTATTTGTGATTTTAGTCAGGATGATGTGACTCGGTTGGGTCAACATGTTGTGGGACTTCATACCATTCCTGAGGGTGTGTTGGTTCTTTCTGGGCTGAGCCTGGTATGGAAGTTTCCATTATGTGACTCGGTGCTTAGACACCGTGACGGCACTGGTATGGGGGGAATATGTTTATTTTTCCAAGTGTTTTCAAATTGTAACCTGCTTTCTCTTATATTTCTAACAAATATTTATTTTACAGCTATGAGCATTTTCGAGTTTATGCGTATGCCTTCAGTTGATGGTGCTGAAGTAAGGGAGGAGTTTCATGATCGTGCTACTTCTATCCTATAGCGGGTTGTGGATCGGGCTACACAACCTGCTCCGGTAGAAACCGCTATTCCTGGTCCCACCCCAGAGGAATTTGTAGCTACTCAGCCTAAATCTAGGGTGATCGCAAAGGCTAGGAACGTGGCCAAGCAAAAAGCCTCTACTCAGACCGAGGGATCCACCGATGCAACCAAGAGGAACAGAGTAGACGAAGAGCATTCTAGAGCAGGACCTCATGAGCGGCCTAGTGTGGATGAGCTAGCTGATGGCGACGTACTTCATGATGCAGACGCTGCTGTGGATGACTCTCAGCATGCTGAGAGAAATCCTAGAGGTGAGTACCTAAACGTTGTTCCTCTTCGAACTTTTGACTCAAGAACTGGACTGGACGTGACACATACTATTATTCTTCCAGGTGACAGGTTTCCAGATGTGCTCCATGCTGAGCACGGACCCCCTATAGAGGCTGCTGAGGTTGATACTGAATCAGCTCGTGGTAAACTTCTTCTTTTACCATTTTTATGTATATATAGTCTTTAAATTATGGAGTCTTTTTCTTACTCTTTCTCTCGTACATGTGTGCAGGTACTGCTGAGGATACTCGTTCTACTGTTGAGACAGATGACCAAGTTCATGACGATGACGATACTGGAGTTGATGTTAGTCATCGTGCTAGCGAGAATGACGAGCTTGACTATGAAGATTTGTGTTCTGAGTTTAGATATGAGCCACGGGAGGGAGACACTACTGGAGCTGAGTTGGAGACTAAGCTCCTCCATCCTAGTCCTACTGCTGGCCCTTACTATATGCCTTACCCTTATGATGATAGTTCTACTAGTTAGTTTCCTCCATACTCTAGAGATCAGTGGGATGACCTCCACGCGCCATTTCTTGGGGTTTTGAAGAAAGAAATCTTCAAGGACCCCCAAGCTTTCCGTGCGTTTGCTCAGCGATCGATTATACCAGCTGAGGCTCTTCGGATTGACGATCTTACTACTGAGCAGCTTTCTGATCGGATGAGTGTTCTGACATGTCTTATGTTTTCCCATAGTACTGTGTTGAATGCCCGTTATACTGTTGGATCTGAAAAACTTAACCGCCTTCTAGCACGCTATGAGCGACAGAAACGTCTCCTTGACTGCCAGGCAACTGACTTGAAGAAGCAGACCCAGTACACGGTTAGTTCCAACAAGAAGTTAGCTGAGTTGACTAAGAAACTTGAGAAGTATGATCGTAAAAGCATGAAACGTACGAAACTTACGGCCGAACTTGTTAAGGTGAAGTCTAAGTTGAAGGCTTGTGAGGCTGAGGTGAGGGAGCTGCGGGGTACACTTTCCGAGCGAGAGTCTGAGTTACACGGGTGTAAGGATACCATTGCCGATCGCGATAGATTCATTGAGAAGACCCTAGATGACATTACTTCCTTTTTTTCATCATGACTTCGATATGCTCACTCGGAGGTTTCTAGGTAGTGGAGAGTTTCGTCAGGCTCTTACAAGAGTGTCATCTATGGCTGTCAGTGCTGGTTTTGAGCAGGGTGTGCGTGTATGTCGTTTCGAGGATGAAATTTTAGATATTTCACAGAGAGTTTCTCACTTTGTTCTAGGGGCCGAGAAGAAACGTGATGAGGTTGTGGCAGCCTTACCTAAGAAGGCATTTCCCTTTTTCCACAAAGTGTCACAGCGTGCTAGGGATACTTTGTCGGATATTGCACAGCTCGAGCCTGACACGGTGGCTCCTTCCTATCTAATACCTTCTGCTACAGTGACTCCCTCAGGTGTCTCATCAGTTGCTACTTCCACCATGCCTTCTGCTATAGTGGCTCCATCGGGTGTTTCATCAGTTGTTACTTCCACCATGCCTTCTACTACAGTGTCTCCATCAGGTGTTTCATCAGTTGTTACTTCTACCACCAAGACTTTTGGCTATTCATCCATTCCTAAGCACTTAAAGAACAAGAAGGCATCTTCTACTTCCAGAGATTCTTCGAGAGTTTTGATGCGTGGTTTTACAACCTTATAAAAGGTTTTACTTCTCAAGGGATCTTGAGAAGCTTGCAATCCCCACCAGGTAGTGTACCTGACCGATGTAGTATAGTGTAGTGGCAAGTGCCGGGGGATTGATCGTTCTCTCGGGGAATAGTGTCGTTAGGATCAAAACTTAATTAAACTAGGTCTATAGGTGAGGGATGATTCTTTTTGTATTTTTATAGTTTTTTAGAAAGCAAATAAAAATCTTGGGTTCTGGAAGAGTGGGCGGAATTAGTTGCTAGTAAACTAACCCAAATATCTACTAATTCAATGAAAATAAAATAATAAGACGAGAAAGTAAATGTGGAGAAAAACAATAGTAAGATAAACGTGTTTACTTAGATTTCACTACTCCCTAGCTATTTTTTACTAGTTGATTAGTTTGTTACAATTGCGTGGATGACGGGTTATATTCCTTAATACCATTCGTAGGGCCGTGTACGATCTTCCCTAACTCTATAAGCTTCTACCTCTTCCTATGTCGAGCTGACTACTAGCTCCTAACATAGCCTCCTTACTCCTTAGTAGTTACTTATACATTTAATACAACCAATTTATCGTAGTACACATCCGATCATGTTTCTTAAGACGTTCAAGCATGTTACCAATTGGAAGTCTGCTAGTTTTCTTAAGACTAACATCGAAATAATTCATCCATTACAATTAATAACAAACAACCTACCAATAATCAATAGCTAGGTTTCATTACATCTAAGCAAACATAAAGAAAACCTAGCCTAGCATGTTAAAGTAAAGACAAGAATAAGATAGAATCAAAAAACACATAGACATATTGAATGATTATTGGAAGACTTATCTTTATTAGAACATGGATGATAAAAGGGTGAAAAACCCTGTAAAATTCGACCTAGGGTTTCCCCACAAGTTTTCCCCAAAGTCTCTCTAAAATTCTCCTCCCTGGTTACACGAAAATAAGAAAACTATATATAGATTTTATGGGCTGACGGCGTCACGTGTAGATTCTGACGCCGTCAACTCGCCGCCAAAGAATTCCTCGTATTGCCTAGATCCAGATTTGACGCTGTCACATATTAATCTTCTTGTGGACGTCAAAAGCAAATTACACGTGACGGCCTTGGTGATGCCGTCACGTGTTAAATTCCAAAAACATTCTGGTGCGTCTCGTTATACCTTTTTATCCACCTCTTTGCCATAACGTGACGCCGTCACAAGCAATACGTGACGCCGTCAAGCAATGTTTCCAGCTTGATTTGGAGACTTTGTCGTTTTCTTCACTTTTCGCTCCAAAAACGTCCAAAATGCTTCCTTTTCCAGATTTATTCTCCAAAGTACCTAAAATGACAAAAGGAACAATTTAGGGCAATATTTGATCAAATAATCTCGACTTAGGGCTTAAATGACCCCTAAAAGCGGTACACTTTTAGTCTCATCAAATACCCTTACACTTGAGATGTGCTTGTCCTCAAGCAAATGTGCTTTTATTCTAATCAAAATACAAGCTAGGAGTCATTTAACACTAATATAAAAGTAATTACAACAAATAATCGTTCCACTTCAACCAAAACAAGCACGTAAATTATACACTAGCACCTCACAAAAAGTGTTTATATACTCACATCTCTCGGGTGTAATCAAAGTATATATCACAATATGAAAATGAAAAATATCTCTCACTACCTGTAATAGCACATAGATTACCATAGGCTTGGGAAAGGATCAAACCTCCACCACTTGGCGTAAGCACCTAAGATAAACTATCAAAGAGGTCATTTAAAAGGTTATAATGTGAGGTGTAGGGATATGATAAACACAGTTTTGTAGGATAAAGGCAATCTTTACTAGTGGCAAGTTAATCATCTTGGTCAATTACATGTACAATGTGGCGTTGCTAAGCCAAAACTCGACTCGACTTAAGCTAATCATAAACTAACAAAAATATAAAACAAACACAAAAGGAAACGGGATGGTAGTCCGTATGTTTTTTTTTCTCTTTTTCTTTTTCTATTCTTTTTTCTTTTTCTTAATTTTTTTGATTTTTTTTTCATACACTCTTGCCCTACCATCCAAAATAATGCATCATAGGGATTTTGCATTCCCCTTACACTTGAACTTTTACATAATTTACAATCAATTATTTTAATGACTCGGATTAAGATAATCCAAACACTTGGAATGTTTTAAAACATTAACGCACATATGGGAGTAATATATGATGTTCTTCCCCATTACTCCATAATAATAGTACTTTACCCATGAGTCCCAAAACAATATGTACAAGATATGACTCGAGTTAGTGATGCGTAGGGATTGCACCAGGCTTTACCTCTCAAGGGATCTTGAGAAGCTTACAACCCCCACCAGGCAGTGTACCTGATCGATGTAGTATAGTATAATGACAAGTACCGGGGGATTGATCGTTCAGCTAGGAATAGTGTCGCTAGGATTAGAAAACCTAAATACTAGATCTAGAGGTGAGGGATGATTCTTTTTATATTTTTATATTTTTAAGAAAGGAAGTTAAAATCTCGGGTTTGAAGGATTTGGGCGGAATTAGTTGCTAGTCAACTAACCCAATACTAAAGATGCAATCAAAATAAAATTCTAAAAATGAAAATAAAACTAAATTAAACTAAAGTTGTGAGCAATAAGTGGGAGAAATGTGTTTACTTAGATTTCACTACACCCTAGATATCTTTTACACGTTAATTACTTGTTATAGTTGCGTGGATGACGGATTGTATTCCTTAATACCATTCATGGGGTGGCGTACTTACTTCCCCAATCCTATGAGTGCCTACTTCACTCCTATGTCGAGCATGCAAGAAGCTCCTAATATGGGATCATTAGAATTTACTCATGCATTAAATACAACCAATAAAACCTAGTACACATCGGTTCATGTTTCATAAGACGTTCAAGCATGTTTCACAATGGAGATCTGCCAATTTTCTTAAGCCTAACATTGAAATCATTCATCCAATACAACCATAAACAAGTAATCAACACATAATTAACATCTAGGTTTCATTAGATCTAAGCAAACACAAGATAGATCTAGCCGCGCATGGTGGAATCAAGACAAGCATAAGATATAGACAACCAACACATAGACATATTGATTGAATTAAGAGAAGACTTATCTCAATAACACATGTAAGGATTCAAGGGTTGAAAACCCTTGAAAAGCTGTAAAATTCGTACAAGGTTCGGCCCTACTGTTTCTCCACACAAGTTCCTCTCAATGAATGAAAA